>JAOEGL010000003.1:253232293-254435626 GCA_034509955.1 Urosaurus nigricauda
TTAAATGTTTTAATTTTGTTAAATCCGCAGTAACTCTCTCAGTAACACACAATGACAAAAGCAATACATCTCTTCTAAATCTGCATGCATGGAACTTTGCATTTACAATACAGCAAAGAAAATATTTTTTGTGCATGGAACACAAAGTCGCTCTTGTATAGTTTTTGTCTCAGTGCTGAATTATTATTGCAAAACTGCACAGAAAAAAAGATCTTTATAGCATGATGCTCCTGTTCAGTGCCACTAGCATGATAGTTGTGGAAAGGAACGTGTGATAATATCCTTTGTTTGTTGCAAAATATTACTAATTAGCCCTCAAATGAGCATCCTGTTTCCAGCATCAGACCACAATCTTGATTTTTTAAAATAATCTATATGAAGATCATGTATGAGAGCTAAACAACTTTTAAATAATAATAATAATAAAATTAATAATAAATAAATAAATAATCCAGAAGTGCTATAAGCATTAACTTCATACATCAACACTGTGAGCTTTTACTGCAGTGGTAGTACAGAAAAATAGTCTCAATTCTTAATTCTGTAATTAAAGATTTAAGACATACATTTAAAAGAAATGGTGCCAGGAGACAATTCTGCCTTACTCCTTTTATCATATGGCCTTTGCTGTGTAAGTGATCCTGTAAGGTTAACTTTGAAGTCTTGAATAATTGATCAAGAATAAGAAGCTTTTATTAGTAAATGTCCCAGGTAATTTGACCTAGAGTTTTTCATGGCTCACAAAATCAAAAACCATCTTGCAAAACTTAAAAATCAATAGCAGTATACAGACTGGTTTTTTTAACATGGACCTATTTGTGAGCCAGATGTAAAAATCAGAAATACCAACCCACTGAAAATTCTTCAGCAACAACTTTATTATAAATTGCCTATTGTATATATTGTCCATTGTATAATATTCAGAAGGAATAACCACAGTATAGCTTCTAAAACTTAAAATCGAAAACAACAAAATAGTAAGATAAGGGTTTGTTGGGCTATTTTGCCAGAGCTGACCACATGCTTATCATATCAGAGCAGGTTGCTATGATGAGAGGCATTTCCTCTATGAACAGCATTGAAGTGTTGGACATGCTATATATTTGACTCAAGAATCATATGGATATACAGTATGTGCAGTATGCAGAAAGTGAATTGTTGCTTGAACTTAAGCTCTTATAGTCCTCTTGCTCTTCATTTCCAATTCTGCTGTGCTCTTCTCAACTTTATTGTTGTTTTTCAAGCCAACTGTAATTTACGGTGACCCTGGATCCTTTCACATAATTCCAGTTTAACTAACATGATTCCAACTTATGGTATCCTGTGTTATAACTGTGTACTGTAGTGTGAAAGGGCCCCATCATGGTTTTCTTGGCAAGGATTTTCAGAGGAGGTTTGCTTGCAAACTTGCCATGGTCATCCAGTTGGTTTCCATGGCTGAGTGGGGAACTGGACCCTGCTATAGAGTCCAACACTCAAACCCCTACGCTGTGCAGGCTTTCAGCTTTACCACTAAGTTATGGAGGAAAAGCAAATGACATCAGTGTTCATTCTTCGATTTCTTTTCACTTTGGTGGCTCGGACTAAAGGGACATCAAAAGGAACATGTGCATTTGTGTAAAGAATAAGTTATATATCAAATGTGGAGATCATATTCCAAATGTAGAATCCCATAGATACCTATGGCTGATTGCGAAAGCCAGGAGCATCTCATCAGGTCAATGAAAGCCAATGAAAACTGGGTATATGCCCGATCTTAGTTAAGAAGAGAATATGATGGGGTGAGATGCTGTTGTTATTGAACTGCAACTCTCATTATGCTTAGCCACTGGCTATGCTGGCTGGGGATGCAGTCCAGCATTATCTAAATTGTGGAAACATCTGAAGTACTCCTTATTTCTGGAGATACCGGTAAGTGGTACACCCAATCAAGTGGTGGCTTCTTCTCTCTAATGCTTACTGAGATGTGCCTATACTTGAAGGTAGGAATGCTGACCATGTTCCTGCTGCCCCACTTGACCAGATATATGGTCATAGTCCCTGCCCATGCCTGCAGGAGGAATTTCTAGGAAAAGGCTATTTAGAATGGGGTTGCCAATAAAGTGAGCTCTGGGTTCTGATCTGGCAATTGGTTGTCTGCCTGATCAAGCAAATCTTCAAGCTTGACTGAAATATGTTTCTGCAGCTTAAACACTAGAGAGCGTACTCCACTTGTTCAGCATCTAGTCTCTCCCAGATTGGTCTAAAGAAGCACAAATTCTCATGATAAAGTCTTTCTGATTTTACTAGGGTTAGCTGGTTGTTGTCACCATGTCCACTTGTTTCATCGAGTGGGAGATTATTCATAATGATTTCCTGAAACAGCATTAGAGTTTTGAATAATCTCAGCATTATGTTGCAGCTGGTGCTGAGAATGGACATAAAATAATTTGGGACAACAGAAACATTGGATATTTGTTTGTTTGTTTGTTTTTGCAATGAGAGCTAAAATACTAGTACAACAATCTCCAGCACCTTCCAGACACATTTGCCCTGTCTGGAGGAGCATTTTGAGACTTAGTCTAGTGCCAGAGATAACTAGGGCTTCCGCCACATAGCAGAATTAATACATTTTGATGCTGCTTTAACTGTCATGGCTCCATCCTATGGATTTCTGAGGTTTTTAGTTTGTTGTGGCACCAGAGCTCTCTGACAAAGAGGGCTAAATATCTCACAAAACTACAAAGCCAAGTTGAGTGTTCCCTAAAGTAATTAAGATGTGTTTCAACTGCTAGTGGAGGCTCTACAAGCCCCATAAAAATAGGGTAACAGACCCTATTTAGCTTCCAAGATCAGACAAGATCTGGCGTCTTTAGGGTATATAGGCACACCTCACTCTTCTTACTGAAGGTAAAATGGAGAAACATTTCATTCCTTTCCAAAACAAATAAGGCAAATACCTTCCTCCCCCACCAAAAAGAGCTTCATAGATTTGTTTTATTTAATTATGTCATACTACTACATCCGGCTTCTCAAGTCTGGATATAAAATCAAATACAACATTGAATACTCCTTTTTTCATTCTCTATCATGTGCTTCATACCTTCAAAACATTGCTTCCTAAAGCTTCAAAGTACAAATGACCTTTAAAACTCTCCACTATTCTTTGACTTATTTCAGGAGTTTTAAAACTCCTTTTACATTGCTTCTTGGCTTTCATGCTTTCAATCCTTCTCTCTCTTTAAAGTTCCTTGATTTCATTTCATTTCTTTCTATTTTTTGTCATACGATGCAAATTCTTGAGAAAGCTCTAATCTCCTCTCCCTTTGAGAATATCGCACAACAGCAAAAACTGCTGAGTATGTTATACAGCAAAATGCTGTAGAGAATGGGAAGGTCAAAAGAGAGATGAGGTTAAATGACTACTAAAGAAAATTTGTTTATATATATAACTGGCCATGAGCTGAAGCATCACTAGCAAAAGGGTGTATCTCTGCGCAGGGACATTTCAGGGTGAAAATTGTGCCATGTGCCAACCAAACTGAGACTATTCATGTTGGAAGTAAGAACACCATGGGGTTAATAAGTAAAAGAAGGAACTGTGCTTAAACAGAAAAGCTAATTGGATTCCCTTTTTTGCTCGAGTTTCTTCCTGCTTTTCCATTTTGAGTAATGTTTTGTTCTTTTTACTTAGGTTGGATACCATTTCCGGAAAAGTAAGGGACAGTATATTTTCATAAAGAAAATTGTGTGAATAAAATTGTTTATTTCTCTGGGTGATTTTGTTTGCTGCCATGTGTGCTCTGGTCACAACTAATTCCTCTGTGTGCATGCACAAAAAACAACTAATTCCTCTGTGTGCATGCACAAAAAATCGATTCCCAAACAATCAATGGGATTTACACACATGTGTGTGAAAATTGAATGCATGTTCTACCCTCTTTCTCACTTTAGTAATGAGCTTCTAAAGCATTATTGTGTTCTGCATGTGAAAATCATTTGCTCATTTGTGCACTTTTGTGGAATACGGATGTTTTATTCATTATCAGGATGGAGGTACCTATGGCTTTCAAAACAAAATGAGAGTGATGATAGTAAAGACTTAGTCAATGCAAAAAAAACCCCACAAAAAACAAAAAACCATCCCAATATTATAATTAATTCACTAGGCACTAGCTGATTGTCTTTTATACAAAAATCATGTATACATTTCATTCCAATTATCTTGTCTTTTATATATTTACAGAGAATGCAGTTGAGCTGTTCTATATGCAGCAGCTCTTTTAAAGAGTTAAGACTCTGCAAAATTAATTCAGTACTGAAATAGAAAAAGTTCTAAATTCTAAACCCCAAATAAATAGGTACATAGTTTTGAAGAAGTAACACAATGGCCAAAAAAAAAAAAAGGAGAAAAGAAAAGAAAAATTACAGAGAGCAAATCCAGGCATCTTGTGATATCCCAGTTCACTGAACTTTATCAAGGGCCTTCCTGTTCCTGATTAAAATGTATGCAAGTGTAAAAAGGTACCTTTTTTAACCAGCAGATGGTGATAAATCATAGCAACTTAAATGCAGGTTGATAGCTCTTGTAGTTAAAATTAGCCGTTATTGGTTCTGTTAAACAAAACGGTTAAAGTAGAGGAAAGGATGTTGGGATTTATGCTAATCCATTATTTCTGGACTCTGTCCAAACAACCCACTTACACACTTCTTTACCCAACACCTGCTCATAGGCATCACAGGCAGTCTGAAACACCCACAGACACAGACATAGACATGGAGCTATGTGCTGATATATATACAGATTACACACACACTCCACTTCTCTTGAGCAATTAGATGTTTGTTTTCTTTGGAAAGAGGTCACTGACAGCTTATTGGCACTTGCCATCATTTGAATTTTATTCACAAATAAACAGGATGAATGTATGATCTGTGGAATCATGACTTTAAAATGAAAATTTTTCCATGGAAAACTTTAGTAAAAGATGAAGAATTTATATGATTGAAGAAAAAACAAAGTACATTGTTATTGGGGATTTGCTTTGTTTTTGTTTTTCCTCTTGTTTTTCTACTTTTCTGGCTGCATTGATTTATTGTCCTTATAAACACAACTTTTTAAAAATAAAATAAAATAAAAATGAATCTTTTCCACTGCCATTTCTGCTTCTTTGAGCTCCTAAACGGCATCCTTTTCCTAAGTATGGTGCTCCAGAATCCATTTCGTTATACCACCTAACCTTTAGATTGTACTGAAGCCCATAGTTAGGAATTGTGTTGGCCATGGAGAGGCCTTAATACTACTCAATACTGCATCCAAAGAAGTGGGGGCTTAGCCCACTTACAATCATAGAATCATAGAGCTGGAAGAGACAACAAGGGCCATCCAGTCCAACCTCCTGCCATGCAGAAAATAACAATCAAAGCACCCCTGACATCTAAGCATCTGTTTAAACACCATCTTCCAAGGGAGTGTGTTCCACTGTCAAAGAGCTCTTACCATCAGGAAATCCCTCCTAATCTTGAGCTGGAATCTTTTTCTGTAGTTTGCATCCATTGTTCCATGTTCTAGTCTCTGGAGCAGCAGAAAAGAAACTTGCTCCACCCTCAATGTGAAAACCCCTTCACACAATTAAACTTTTCTCATAGGATTTCCATTCTGGCTTATCAGTTATGTTTCGGCTCTGCCCCACCCCGAGAGAAGCAAAATAGAGAGCTTTGTCTGTGAAGATACCAAGGTCTACTCTTAGTAGACTCTGTATATGTGGGGCACCTAAAGTTGTAGATCTTGCACATTATCTGCTGCATTGTCAATTATATGATAGTATTAGAGAGCAATATCTAGCTGCCACTCTCAGAAATTTGAGGGAAAGGGATGATGAAAGCAAGCTGTCTCTGCTGTTGCAAGGAGTAGAGCCTTTTATAAATTTTAGGGTTGCCTTGTTTGCAGTGAAAGCTGCTATTTTACAGAAGCAAGAAGTAGAAAAGGGCCTCAGATAGACTGTTGTGCAAATTACAAGAGGGGTGTAATCAGATCCAAATATTTTGCATTTTATAGAGATTTTTAATGTAAGTTTTAACTATGTATGTTTGTTTTTGTTTTGTTTTTTGTCTCATAATTTTTTTATTTGAAATGGTCTGGAGACTTATTCAATAAAGAAGTATGGCACTTGTCTGGTGGATTCTGGGCAGTATAGTCTAATAAAAAAAGAGTATGTGGTAATTACTTCCATATATCACACATCACTTCTGGTTCCCAACAGGCATGCCAGCAAAGCCCACTAACGATAGTCTAGATGGAGTGGATGTCTGCAAGATCACCAAGCGTGAGAAAGAGTTTTTGTTAGTTTTTATTGTAGTTGTTTTTGGCATTTTGTCACCCACTGCCCATCTTGGTTGTGGGATAGTGGGGTGTGTGGTCACAAAAGTAAATTTTCTGAGCTCCAATCAAGTCTCTCTCAAAGGAGAACCATCTGACAGGCATTTTTACCAAATCTTTTATCTACAGAGGAAAATGCAGTTGTCACCAGGTGCAATCCAACCTCCCTTCAATGTAGCATAAGTATATGGATGCAGAGATCCAGCACTACACAACTCCCATTCAATGTAGCAACAACACATACCAATGACTGGGTACTGTTGTGCAGTGTGCAATGCACAACATTGCTACATGTGTAACTCTACATCTACCTTCTGTTGCACTATGGTGAATAATTCACACTGCAGGCATAACACAACGTAGGCTTGTGGACATCATTAAGTATTTGTTAGTCTTTTAGTGTTTAAATTAGCAGTGTACAACTAAGGTTGCTATGTGAAGGGCATCGAATATTCTGAAATTTCAGGGCCAAAACCTAGGATCTAGGGACAACCCCTGTTGATGTCACAAGGGGCATGCCTTGGTGATGTAATTAAACCTGATGCACTCAGGGTCAGATATGGCTTATTAGAACAGGTCATTTAGATAATGAATTCTACATTTAAAAGAATAAAAAAATATTTTGTCTGGTTGGAAAATAACTTTTCCCCAGTTCTACAGTAAACCGAAAAAGAGAGCATAACTTCTCCCAGTTCTGTTTTTAACAAATTCATAAGCACTGCTTCAAGGACACATAGTAGCTGTAGTCTTTTGAAAAATCACAGCATGTTACGGTGGGGGGAGGGGGAGTAAACATATAATTACATAATGGGGTATGGATGGGTGTTAGTTCAAATCTGTCAAGGAAATCCTGTTTCCCCCTTCCCATTAAACACTGGGGAAGAGAGGCCTGGCCCTGAGATCTGAGAACCCTGCACATCACCCTTAATTCATTTCCTGGGTCTTCGGGTTGGATGTATACCTTCATCTGCTCCAATATCCACTGAGTGGTCTTATCTGCTTCTTTTAACCAATTACAGATTTTATGTGGATTCTCTTGGATTCTTGTATATATTTCTATATGTATAATAATGAAGGCACTACAAATAAACCCCTCTTTCTTTCCCACTATGATTAAGGGACTGTACAGACAGCCCCAAAGGGGCAGCCTCCAGCCGCCCCTTTTACAGCCAGATTAGGGTTGCAAAAACCACATGCTACAGCCCTGACCTGGCCTTTCCAGAGTGCAAAGAAGGAGCAGCAAAAAGCAGCTCCTTTTTGTGCCCTGGATAGGGTGCAATAGCTGCGACACCGCGACGTTACAGTGCTCCTTTAGTGCTGCACCGTGTGGACAACCAGAGGAGTGCTGTGACACCACATGTGGTGTAATGCGGTGCAGCATGTGGAGCCAGGGCATGCATCATATGGACACTACACCCCAACTCCATCCCCAACCTGGCTTTTAAGGCCAGTCTGCACAGGGCCTTAGTTTCTAGGTTACACACACACACACACACACACACACACACGAGGTTAGTAAAGGAAGGAGACTGTTATGAAATATGCTTTTAATAAAATTTTGGAAACATGTGGTCTGTGCAATGACCCCTAGCTGACCCCCTAGAAGGCCTGCAAAGGGAGAGAGACCATTAGGCAAGACAGTAACTTGCCTTGGAAAGACCAGCAGGGCCCCTAGAGATGAGATTAGTGGAAGTTCTCTATAGGAAGTTTGGGAGTCACCAAAAACACATTTCCACAGGTAAGACAATAGCCTTGGCATCATATCTGATGAGCCAGTAATTAACTTAATGACTCAGCCGTTAAGTTGGCTGCCCCTCCGAATTGTGTCCAAACCTTAGTGCATTGTACACAGATTATTTGCTCTTGGCTTAACAAAGCCCAGGCAATAAACAGCTTTGTCTAATACTATCTAGTAGCCCCCGGATACGTTCAGCCCTATAAGAGACCTTGAGTTTGAATCCCCTGTTGATGATATCCTCAGAGTGCAGGCTGGTCCACGCCAGTTTGACCTCTGCTCATAGCTCCCGCGAACCGTTTCCCCTCATCCTGGCCGTTGTGTCCATCATCCTCATCCACATCTATCAGGCTTCCCAGAGAAGACTTCTAAGATGGTATTCCAGTGGTGTCTCTCTCTCTCAAACCTAACTCCCAATCTTACCCCTCCCTTTTCGCTAGCATCGAACATGAGTGTGTGTGTATGTCCCCTTTTGCTGTGTGTGGTATTTATGCCCCCAATAAACTGTGTATTATCATTGGACTCATTGGACTCATAGTGTCATCTCTCTTGGGGTTTGTCGGTGGACCTCTGGTAGACAATACTAGGACCACGATTCCGGAGTAAGACTTTGTTAGGATCTTCTTCTCTGCATATTTTGAGCTAATTATAATTCCCCTAAGTGAGAGACTTCCTAACAAGACACCTCAGTGATTCTCATCCTTGTCACCAAATATGTCACTATGGGGTCATTTGCACTGCACAGTAAAAATACTACGATTCTGCTTTGCCGTGACTACATCCTATGGAATTCTAGGACCTGTATTTTGGTGGGGCATTGGGGAATTCTGGCTGAGAACTGTAAATACTCCACCCTAAATGATAAATCCCAGGATTTCATAGGATGGAACCATGGCAGTTAAAGTGGAATCATACTGCTATAACTGTGTAGTGCAAAAGTATCTTAAGAAGCACACTATCTTAAATCATCAGAGGTAATCTTTTGTAACATGGAGAAATCAAACAATTCCATTTTACATTTTTAGATTTATTCCTGCATGGTAAAAAAAAAAAGTTGATTTTTTGAGAACTGAGACTGAATAAACTGGGACATCATTTGGATTGCCAATGGGAAAGTAGGGTGTCCCACACACACACAAAATATTCTGAAGCACAATTTTCCCATCTGGTTTCTCCCTTCACTTCTTAGGGATTTTCCATGGAAAACAACAGAGACCCAGGCTTCCTGCTATCTATTGTTCTCTCCAGAGAAAGCCAGTGCATCCTTTGACCATTTAATTTTTGCCAATTATTTTCTTGGAATGAGGAGACAAAATTCATGCAGTCTGTGAAATGTAGAATTGACTTGCTGAGTAAAGATATGACCAGCATAAGCAGCACTTGATATTGAAGAAAAATAAAATGCACAGTTCTGGATAATTCCAAAGAAGTAGCAGTGTTTAGTCTCTTGCAGCATAAAAGAAGGAAGGAAGGAAGGAAGGAAGGAAGGAAGGAAGGAAGGAGAGGATTTAAAAAAAGAAAGAAAGAAACATGGCACCACCATTATGAGTAACTTTTTGGGGTTTTTTAATTTCTGCCTGAGCTTTTGTGGATATAAATCCACTTCCTTGGATGCAGTACCGAATATACCTGAGGCCTTAATACCAGTTAGTACTGCATCCAAAGAAGTAAGTTTATAAGAAAGCTGATGCAAAAATAAAAACCAGTCAATCTTAAAGGTGCTTCAATATTTCTTTATTTTCTTCCCTTCCCTTTAGTTGGTAAATTTAATTGTATCTAGAAAAGCTGTTTTTTAACTTTAAATATTAGGTGACCATGAGTTCAGACAGGGATTCTGCATGAATAGTAAGAAACTAGTTGTAATTGCTCATGGGAAATTTATGTATTACTGGAAGAATCAAGAGCTGGCATCCTGGTCTCTTACACTGTCATGAGTTCTTTTATGCAGGCAACTAGACATTTTTGGTGAATTAGTAACATATGTACTGATTACAAAAGTAGAGTTATGCATGTGATGCCATTGTGTATCATTGTATATTGCACATCAATGCCCATTCTTCATTGTTGAGCATTCTGCATTGTAATGCACTGCTGCATGCTGAGCACTGCCCATTAATGAGCATGTGGTTTTGGCCGTGCAGTGTCACAATTCTGTACAACAGTCAGACTGACTGACTGTTGCCTAGTCCTCTCTTTCTGGTTTTGAACATGAAGACAACATTTGCCCATCACTAACACCTCATTGGTTCTCCAAGAATTCTTAAGCATTATAGATAGAGGCTCTGAGACTAGATTTGCAAGTTCCTTTAGTAGCCTTGAATGCAGCTCATCTGGGCCTGAAGACCTGAATTCATTTAAAGTAGCTAAGTGTTCTTGTCTATTTACACATGTTGGCAGAACATGTCTCCTTTTATTTGCTTACTGAAGGCTCACATGGCTAGAGTGGTTTTAATACTTTGAGCTACAGACTGGAGTCTGTAGTGATTACAATCCTTTCAGTAATGCTGCGTGCAGTATCTCAAAAATATGTGACCAATTTTCCCTTGTTATGTACAGCTACACTTCTCGTATTTGTGATTTATACAAATCAACAATGATACCCAATTACCCCACTAAAATCACTGAGCCCCAGAACATGCACACAGTAATTCATTTGGAGTACCCACTAGGAATTACCAGGTGAACATGTTCCCAGATTCCTTTTGAATAGAGATGATCAGACCATGGACAGGATGATCACTCTCCTGCCTTGTATAGTCCTTGTTCCGATCACGCAAAAGCACTTCAGAGATGTCACACTTATCCTGTCATTGAAGTGGAATTGCATTAACTCAAGCTCCCATTAATAAAAAATGCCAGGACAATTACACTTCAATGACAGGACAATGACAGGATAGGTGTGATGTCATCTGAAAACCTTTTGTGCAATCACAGTCAATTGTGCTTTCTGGACGGGACAATGTCTCGATAAGCGCAACATCATGTGAAAATCCTACCCACGATCGCACCAGAAGGACAGGAAAAGGGCAGGCCATCCCCTGTCTGATCAGCTCCAATGTCTGACCTTTAGTGGAAGATCTCCAAGAATCTTTTGGCAGACTGATAGATATGGAAAAGCTGCCCTGAAGTAAAAAAATATGAAGATCAGGGTAATAACATGACAAATCGAGATATATTAGAAATATATTAGAAATTAAAAACACAAGGCTGAAGACGACTTCCCACAGGGCATTCTCTGCTGTGGCCCCGAAATTATGGAACAACTTGCTGGAGGAGATCTGTCTTATCATCACCTTAGATGCCTTTAAGAAGGCACTTAAGACGTATCTCTTCCGGCAGCCCTACCCACCTGACATGTTATAACCAATCACTACATGACAGGTTAATCAGATCAATGAGGAAAGACGGAAAACATCAACGATGACACTGAAGGACCAAATTTTATTGTTTTTATTGAATGTTTTTATGGTTATGTAACTGTTTTATAATATTGAGATTGATGTAATTGTATTTTATAATATGTTGGAATCCCGCCTCGATCTGAAGGAGAGGCAGGAAATAGAAATAAATTTATTATTATTATTATTATTATTATTATTATTATTTGTGTGTCCTAATCTATCTGAAAACTAAGACATTATTTATATGTAGCCCAATTGCTTTGGTCTTCAAGGGAAATCTCGTGTAACAGTCTCAACAGTGGCAGTGCTATCTTCCATGTTCAGTCTGAATTGTCTCAACTTTAAGGCACTATCCAAGGTGCCTTGGAGCTATTTGGGAGGGATAGTGTTCAGCAACTTGGGTAGGCTAAAACCCAGAGTGGATTCACTAGCCCACTGGTATACAGGCAAAGTAGGATGGGAAAGCAATTTTTTCTATTGATGGCCATATTTCCAGAACTTGGAGAAATTATTTATTTGGACAGCAGCCAGTTCAAATGGTCATGATGCCTGGATCTTTCCCAAGTAACTTTCCCAAGGCCTGTGCATTTTGTAATGTTTAATCTGTCAGGGACTACATGCCAGTGATGGAAAAGCAGTGAATAGCATCACCTTCCCCCCTCTCCTTTATCACTCTGTCCATTTTGCTTTGCTTTCCCCTTCTCTCCTTCTTGGTTCCCCTCATCTCCCTGAAATTAGGCTGAAACCTTCATACAGTTCTTGGGCTGTAGGTTGTCCACCCACATCATTCTCACTGTATGAGTGTGTGTGTTTTAAAAGCATACCTCATGTCACCCAGTCCCTTGGAAGGCATGTCATAATACCAGAGAAAATGTATGGATGGAATCAAACCTGGGACCTTTTGCATGAGCTTTGGTCTACTGAGTGAAAGAATTTACAGGCTCCTGTTTACCCCAGCAGGTCTCTTGAACCAACACCTTTGGTTTTGTTAGCACTCCAACCAGTCAGACGGACCAGCCAACAGCTAGATACACAGAAGGATTTTGAAAGATTTTTTTGTAATAATTTTTTTTTCTGTTCACAGGGGAGATGTCAGCTGAGGACAAGTTCACATAAGATTTTGCTTTGTTAACAAACTGATTACCAAGCAATTGTATTTTAAATAATTTTGTAAACTATCAAAAAATTTAACATGGGTGAATTTTTGAGACACAGAAAAGTCTATGGTAACTAGCTTCCTCATAAGAGAGGTTTTGTCTATAAAATTATAATTTACAACTCATTGCACAAAGAAAATATCATCTTGTGGAACAACCTCTCTATATAGTGAGCTAATAATTAATTTTGCCAAGAACTGCCAAGAGGGTCACTGCCTGTATTAGGCACCACACCTCACCAGGACATTCGAACCAACTGTAGCTACACTTAAGTGACTCTCAGAAAGATTTAATGAGCTTTCTGTTAAATATTTGCATCACTTGGTCAGTACTGAAGAACATTAAGAAGGAAAAAATAGAATAAAAAACACCCCATTTTTGTTGATACATCATTAATTATGGATATGTTCTGTTCATTTGAAAGGAAATAGAGATTTTTCGTTTAAGCAGGGTGGCTTCCTAAATTTCCTTTTAACGAGAAACACTTGGAATGATGCTTCAGCAGGTTTTTAATACAAAATCAATATGTTGTTTTCTGTTACAAATCAACGTTCTGTTAGAGCTAGTAACAATTTTTTAATGAAGAGTTTAAATCTGCCACATCTGGCATGTAAAGAACCATGACCACGATCCTGTATTGTCTAGTGGATGGAATCCCACACTATCTCTTTGCATGGGGAACTCACCTGCCTCTTGTATGGGCCTCCGACATAGCTGGGGTATGCAGGGATAATTCAGTATTGCTGTTGTTGTGTGTCTTCAAGATGTTTCTGACCTATAGCGGCCTTAAAGCAAACCTATGCTGGGGTTTTCTTGGCAAGATTTGTTCAGAGGAGGTTTGCCATTGCCCTCTTCTGAGGTTGAAAGCAGGTAACTTGCCCAAGGTCACCCAGTGGGTTTCATGGCCAAGCAGGGAATTGAACTTTGCCAAATCCTCAAGGTCTAGCAAATTCCTCACTTGCTTGGAAGACAATTTCATTGTCCAAAAGGTGGAAGAGGCAACAAGGGTGTCACCTATTTTGGATGTGATCCTAACCAACAGGGATGACCTGGTTAATGGGGTGCAAGTGGTGGGATCCTTAGGTGGGAGTGGCCATGTCATACTGGAGTTTGTTACACAGTGGAAAGGAGAAGCCAGGCATAGTCAGACACACATTCTAGACTTTAGGATAGCTGATTTCAGTGAACTGATACTGCGGGCACAATTTCAAACAGTTCAAATGAGGAAGAAAAATGGCAGGAGTCTCAAGAAACCAGGATGGATGACTAAGGAACTTTCAACTGAGCTATGTTTTAAATGGAACATGTATAAGAAATGGAAAAATGGGGAAATCACCAAAAAGGAATTCAAACACATAGCAAGCATGTGTAGGGGTAAAGTCAGAAAAGCTAAAGCACAGAATGAACTCAAACTTGCTAGAGAGGTTAAGAACAATAAAAAGAGCTATATATATATATATATATATATATCCACAGCAAAAGGAAGAAGAAGGAAATGGTAGGGCCACTGCATGGAGAAGATGGCAAAATACTAACAGAGGACAGAGAAAAGGCAGAATTACTCAACACCTTCTTTGCCTCAATGTTCTCAGAAAAGGAAAAGGGTGCTCAACCTGGGAAAAATGGAGCAGAGGACAGAACAGGGGATATTCGGCCATGAATACCTGGTTAATCTAAATGAACATAAGTCTCCAGGACCTGTTGAACTACATCCAAGAGTATTAAAAGAACTGGCAAATGTAATATCGGAGCCATAGGCAATAACCTTTGAGAACTCCTGAAGAACAGGAAAAGTCCCAGCAGACTGGAGGAGGGCAAATGTTGGTCCTGGGCCCAGTGCTATTCAACATCTTTATCAGTGACTTGGATGAAAGAATTGGGGGCATACTTTGCAAATTTGCAGATGACCCCAAATTAGGAGGATTAGCTAATACCCCAGAGGACAGGATAATAATAATGATGATAATGATAATGATAATTATTATTATTATTATTTATATGCCGCCCAATCACAGGGAATCCGAGCAGTTTACAACAGAGGGGATTATACAAGCAATAACAATAAACATGAATTAAAAAAACAAATGGCAATGCATTAAACAATAACAATAAAATCAGATAGCAGTTAACAATAACAATAACTAACAAAAATACATAACAATTATAGCAACAAAAATACATAGTAATTATAACAACAGTAAAATTAGCAAAGCAAAATACATAACAATTAACAAAGCAAAAATACATAGCAGTTATAGTAACAATAAAAAATACATAGTAATTATAACAAAAAATAAAATTAATAGTGCAAAATACATAACAATTAACAGACCAAAACAAGCAAGAAAAAAATAATCCCCGTTGTCAGCCCCCCATCCTAATCCTAAAAACAATGTGAACTATACACACTCTTAAAAAAGAAAAAGAAAAAAAGGGAGGGGGAGACAACACTCCTCCTTAAGTCCAGGAGCCAAGGCATGGGAGTAGCCCAGGTGGGAAGGAGGGCAAACAAACACTCTCATAGCCAGGTCTTCACTGGCGGATGTTGGAGAGGAGGAAAGGAGGGCCACTCCTCCTCCTTAAGTCCAGAAGCCAAAGCTAACAAAATGATATCCAACACAGAAAAATGTAAGGTATTGCACTTAGGGCAAAAAAACGAAATGCCTAGATATAGGATGGGGGACACCTGGCTTAAGGAGACTGCATGTGAAAGGGATCTAGGAGTCCAAGTAGATCACAAGACCACAGGTTGAACAGGAGTCAACAGTGTGAGGAAGCAGCTAAAAAGACCAATGCAATTTTAGGTTGCATCAATAGAAGTAAAGTGTCTAGATCAAGAGAAGTAATAGTGCCACTCTATTCTGCTTTGGTCAGGCCCCACCTGAAATACTGTGTCCAGTTCTGGGCACCACAATTCAAAAAGGATGTGGATAAATGGGGCGTATCCAAAGGAGGGCAACTAAAATGGTGAAGGGTCTGGAAACCATGCCCTATGAGGAACAACTTAGGGAGCTGGTGATATTTAGCCTGGAGAAGAGAAGGTTGAGAGTTGATATGATAACCCTGTTTAAATATTTGAAGGGATGTCACATTGAGGAGGGAGCAAGCTTGTTTTCTGCTGCTCCAGAGAATAGGACCTAGAAAAATGGATGCAAAATACACGAAAGAAGATTACACGTCAGCATTAGGAGGAACTTCCTGACAGTAAGGGCTATTCGACAGTGGAACATACTTCCTTAGAGTGTAGTGGAGTCTCCTTCCTTGGAGGTCTTTAAACAGAGGCTGGATGGCCATCTGTCAGGTATGCTTTGATTGAGAGTTCCTGCATGGCAGGGGGGTTAGACTGGATGGCCTTGTGGTCTCTTCCAACTCTATTATTCTACGATTCTATGATTCTCCAAAGTCATTATCCAATATTGAACCCACTATGCCATGCACCTGCATATATCACCAACATGATGCTAGCTAGTATTTTGGCTGAAATTCACAACAGAAATGTATAACACCAAAATCCAAAACACTTCTGTACTAGCATACCAAGCAATTTGGATAAGGGAGAAAACTTGTATCAGTGTTTTTGTACACAAAAATCAAGGCAAAAATGAAATCTTTTCAAGTTCCACCGGGCAACTGGCATACATTCTCCTTGTCTTGCAGAGGTCTATAGTTTTCAGAATCCCTCAACATGCACCTAGATATATCTAGATCTGTTAACTTTCTTTGTTCCCTGATTGCTCTTTGCAATTACATTTGTGAACTGTTCAATAATGTAGTCTTCTGATGGCCTCCTTTTCTTGGTGTAATCCCCACTGATCTTCCTTCTAAGTTATCTTGCGTATCTGATTCTCTTTAAGATTGTTGTCGATTTGCTTTAGGCCACTTTAGAGCTCTCTCATTCAGTTAGCTGCATAGTCATCTTCTTTTTTTTAATTTCTTGGGCAACTGCCCTGCCAGTCAGCTTTTGGCCTCAGTTTGGGACATGCAACATTTTATTTCGCAGGAACTTTGCTCAGGCATGCAGTTTTTGGCCTCTCTCAGTTTGGTTTACAGTGTTTTACTCTAATTTTGAAGACTGCACTGAGCTTTTATTTTGCACATTTTTCCGTTTATAATATATTTCAATAATTACTGGAATACTTTAACTAGTGTTTCTCATAGGGGGTTCCTAGCAGATTTTGCACCATTCTTGAGCTGAGATGGGGCTTGGAAAAACAAAAAAACACACTAGCTGGATAATTTAGGGAGACATCATTTTAAAAAGTTTTTTTTCCCCAAACTGATTTGGGGGATAGTATAGTCACACATTGCATCTGCACTTGAACAAATATGCCCAACAATTTCTATAGGGGACCTTAGGGGTTCAATAGGCTGCCCCTTTCCTAGCTGGATCAGGGCCGCAGCAAACTCACGCTGCAGCCCTGATCTGGCCTTTGGAGGGTGTAAAAAGCAACCACAAAAAGTGGCTCCTTTTTGCTCCGTTGAAAGGGTGCCATAGTTGTGGTGGTGTGGGTATATGACACCCCTTCAGCGCTGTATCATCTGGACATAGCGCCAGAGGCCTGCCATGATGCCATGCACAGTCTGGAGTAGCATTTGGTGTCAGGCCACCTGGGGGAGGGGTGGAGTCAGGCATGCGGCATCAGGATGTTATGCCCCAACTCTGTCCTCAAGTTGGCCTTTCAGGCCAGCTTGTCAAGGGCATTAGACCCCAACAGGATCCCAACATTAGTATTATACCACCAACATAGTGGGAAGCATAAAATTCCTAGTGATATATGAACTCCCATCACATATCTATCATGGTTAAGACTCTATGACTCATTTTCATAAAGTGGAAGATGACAATAAAGGATTATTTGTTCCCCTTTTCCTCTATACTGTTTTGATGTCTGGACCTGAATTGCTTCATCGGACCAATCTGATGTACTAAAAGCTTTTTGAAAGTTGGAGTTCTACTGTTCACTCTCTCTTGACATAATTTGGACTCTCCCTAACCCAAATGTCCATTTGTAATTTCTCCATGGAAAGAAAGGGAAAGAGAGACCATTACATGCTACTTTTTCATGGAAAAATTCCCTTCATGAGTTCTTTGACAATTTATTGGATCATACCTCACTCAACTTCCCAACTGGGATGACATTTTGAGATTGAAGCCATCCATAGGGACATTAGGTCCGTGGACTAGACAATCTCCTACCCTGTTTCATACAACAGAGTAAGATTAAAAATTAAAAACTATAGTTGAAGGTATCACTGCAAGTGTAAAGTAGACTGTTCCGGTCATACAAAATTCTATCATTTGATTAATTGATGATCATTAAACATTTTCAGTCAATATATAGAAACATTGTCTGAAAACAGATTAACGTCTTGAATCTGCTGGTATAGAAAGCTCATCATTTATAATTAGATTTTTCATGGAAGGCAAATCTTCTGACCTTGCTCAAGCTCAGCAGTTTTACAACTGATTCAACAAGATGATCAAGGTTCTTTCTCTTAACAGCTGCTAGAAGAGGGATTTTCAGCAGGTATAGATTATCTTGCTTTGTCCTAGTTTGTACCTGAGTATGCTCTGACCATGTGTTCTTTAATTCTATGATCTGGTTAGGCAGCAACTTCATACTTCAGGTGCATATAATTAATTTGTCTCCATACTACATACACATTTCAGTTGAAGAACTGCAAGGGAAATTACAAGGCAAAATTACAAGAGGGCTGTGTCAAAGTTACGTGATGTTTTGGCAATGCACTGTCTTTCGAGAATACTGTCCCTGGCCTGTTATGGAAGTCATGAACTCCCGAGCTGCACCTGTCAGATCTAATGAGCCAGACTTGAAGGGGATGTTGAGGTCCCCCAGGACAAGAAGCCTGGGAGATTCCAGCATGAGCTCCGAGACCACCTGTGTCAGCTCAGCCAGAGAGTCTGTTAGGCAATGGGGTGGACAGTATACCAACAGAATCCCCAGACTGTCCCTAGCCTTCAGAGTCAAGGTCAGGTAAATACATTCAATGTAATCTGTTTTCCAGTCAAGTCACCTGGTCAGAATGAAGATGCTTTTATGGACTAAGGTGACTCCCCACCATCGCCCACTTTCCCTAACCTGCTCCTTAACGGCATACCTGTCTGGGAAGGCCCTGAGCCCAGGTCACACTACTATCTTCCCCCATATCATATGCACAGCTTAAATGTACATTGTTTCATGTGGTTAAAATGAAAATTTAGTAAGATGTGATTTTTTAAAGTCAATTTTAAAAGAATTTTTAAATTTTTAAAATGTAATTTTTTAAAAAATAAAATTTTAATTTTTTAAGATGTAAAAACTATAATAATAATAATAATAATAATAATAGTTTATTTATAGCCCGCTCCTCTGTACATACACTCGGAGCGGGGTACAAGTAAAAAAACCCATAAATTAAAACAATCCCATGACCCGTTTCCAAACCTCCCACCCCTTAAAAATAGATTAAACCAGCAATGATTAAAACAGTTATTTTAAAACATATAACTACATCCTAACCCTTCCTTATGCGGCCACGTCATAAGTGGGGATCAGAAACATGGGAGTAGGCAGGAAATCAAAGTCTGGAACCGAAGCCAGGGATAGGGAATGATGATCTCCTTTTTCTTCCAACTGAGCCTTGCTCCACTGGAATACAACAGACCATGTCTGCCAAAAGGTGTATGTTTGGGGAGCAATGGTGTCATATCCCTTGGGGTGTCACCTGGTGTAGTGTGCACACACTGAACCTCCCTAGTGATGCCTCAGGAAGGAACAAAACAAGATCCTGAAGTGTAAAGCTATATTATTGAATACTAAAATTAGGACTGTCAATGCCATCATATTTCCAATTTCTATATATGGTTGTGAAAGCTAGACAGTGAAGAAAGCTGATAGGAAGAAAACCAACTCATTTGAAATGTGGTGCTGGAGAACAGTTTTACCGATACTGTGGACTGCTAAAAAGACAAATCAATGGGTCCCAGAGCAAATCAAGGTTGAATTCTTCCTATAAGCAAAGTTTACTAAACTGAGGGGCTTTACAGACCGCCCAAAAAGGGCAGTCCCTGGGTGCCCGTTGCCGTGCCGGATTGGGGCCAGGGCAGCCTCATGGGCAAAATGCTGCTTCCCCGTCCCAAAGACACCGCAACAGGCATGGGGAATTGGAGGAATGGGCTGCTCGGCCCCTTTCTCTTCAGCATTGCTGGCGCAGCCATGGAAAGGCTGTTGCAGCGATGCACATGCACAGAAAGAGCTCCGTTTTGGAGTTCTTTCCTGCACCATTGAGGGCACCCCAAGTTCCCCCCAGCGGTGCAGTGATATAATGCACGTGTCGGTCCATTTGGACATGGCATGAGCGTTACGTCACCAGCGCGCCCCCATATGAATGACATGGTTTAAAAATGGTGCCATCCATATGCTGCACGCTCCCCAGCCTTACTCACGCCACAGAAACGGGCTGTCTATACTGTGCCTGAGACTGTCACCTTTGGCTATATCATGGCAAGACATGGCTCAGAAGAAAATAACAATAATGCTTAAGGGGGAAAGCAATAGGAAGAGAAGAAAACCAAATTACAGATGAATTGACTCAATCAAAGAAGCCACAGCCCTGGGTTTGCAAGACCTGAGGAGGGCCGTTGATGATAGGGTGACTTGGAGGTCTCTCATTCATAACAAGTCACCATAAGTAGAGGTCAGCTTAATGGCAGTTAGCAACAACAACAGATGATTTTATAGCAACTACAGTATTTTCTATGAATCTGTTTTTGCTATCTCTGCAAAAAATATACAGTACTAAAGAAGATGGTAGAGAAACAACTTTCTCTACCACTAGTTTTAATAACTAAAGTGATGATTCTTCCAAAATATCAATAAAAGGAATTGTAGGTAGGCTAATACCCCACCCCGATTGCTTGTTCAGAGGGGTGAGTTATAAATAAAATTTATTATATTATTATTAATATTTAATATTGTGAAAGATCTGAATGCTGCATACTAAAGTACAAGAACAGAAGAAACCTTTTCCCAAACATTGTATGAGAAAGGAATTAAGTAGGGCTTCTGTCTCTGTCAGTCCGTAGTAACTGGGGGAAAAAACCCTTCTCCCAGGCACTGCAAATCAAAGGGAATAAGATGGGTTTACACATTTACACAAGTTTACATACACAGGATGTGTACATTTTTTGTCCAAAGCAGATTTGTGGTGGCAAACTTCATCAACAGCAATTTTCTAGAACTACTATTACTAACATGTACCCCAGGCAGTGCTGATGCTATCATTTCATTACCCATTGACGTAGTAAGACATTTGGCCACTGTCCCATACACAGTTACACATATGCTTAAGCTGCATTGAAATCAATATGAGTATAAAAAGACATGTATTGGATTGTGGCCAATATGTTTAAACTATGTAGGAAACAATTTTCAACAAGCTAACTCAGAAACCCAAAATATGCTGATTCACCACAGAAATGAAATAAAATAGAAACAGTTGTCATACTAAATGAGTGGTATTTAAATGTCATTTTTTTAAAATCAGGATGAAGCAGTCTATTGCTTAAAAGTCTGCTGCTCATTTGTTTTTAACATAAAAGTTAACAGATGATCTCTGAATCTATTTGCTATGATCATTGGAATCAGACAACATCATTAAACCTGAAGAAATAATGCAGGGAATAGATAGGGAGGGGGAAGAAATGCAAGTATGAGGGAAGTAAACTGTTGTTAGTAGATACAAAGCATAAGAAATCCAGCTTCTACACTGACATACACATACAAATCTGACTTGCTAGGAAATGAAGCTTCAGCCAACTACAAACGGGAAATGTTTGTTTCAGATACCAGGGAACAGCCACAGTGAAAGCAAAGGCAAAAGTGACATATTCATCGATGAAAATTGAGACATGGGTGGCCAAGAAATATCAGAGTATGGTCAAGATGGCAAAAGTTGTTAATAAGGAAGAACACACAAGAGAGGCTGCAGTAGTGTGCTTTTGCTTGAGCCTACTGGGAAAAGGACAAGAGTTCACCACCACCACCACCACCACCCCTGCCTGCTGAATTAATTGAATGTGAACTACTTTGGCACTTTGAACTCAGGTGTAGCAATGGAAACAAGCTGAAAACAAAGTGGAGGGGGTGAGGGGGAGGAGAGAGAAACTGGGTCAGTTTAAAAGCAGGTTAAAAAAAAAAGAACATATGATTAACTGGGACAGCCAAATGAAGACAAGTGGTATGAAGTCACTTGATCTGGAAATAAAACACAAGAAGGGCATGTTTTAATTTCATTAGAAAGTCTGCCACTGTGAAAACAAAATTTATGTAGCATAACTCTTGGGGTGCATCTACACTATAGAAACAATGCAGTTTGATACCACTTTAACTGACATGGCTCCAACCTACAGAATTCTGGGATTGGTAGCTTTGTCAGACAAGCCTAAGGACCTTGTAAAACTACAAACCCCAGGATTCCCATAGGATGGAGCTATGGCACTTAAACTGATGTCAAACAGCATTATTTCTACAGAGTGGATGCATCCATAGTAAACATTTTAAAAATAAGCTTGATATTAATTATACAGAACAATGAAATAAAGATCTAGACATTTTCCAAAGATTCTGACATCGGTCACTATTCCCTTTCCTGCACTCTGCAGTGGGTCAGACACCTCTGAAGCCCAGAGCTTGAAGATAATGAATTACTTCTTGCTACTTGTAATGAGTAGTTTTGTTGTAATGGGATAATAATCACATTATGTTTTTTAAAGATGTGATAGTGATGTTAACAACTAGTGTAATGGGGTAATATTTTCTAGTTACTTTTTGGTTCCTTTTCAGGGGTATTTTTAGAAGCAGTTTGAATTGAATTTTTAATGGTTTATGCAATTGTAGTATTGATTCTATGGATTTTTTTTTAAGTAATGGAAAAGCAATCAATAGCATATTAAGTAATGCAGTCAAAAAGTCATCAATATCAGAATGGATATTGCAAAGAAAAAGCAATCAATAAGATAATGAGTAATACAATGGGTTAAAAAATGAAATTTCTGCAACCGGGGAGGGCTGTAAGGAGCTGAGTAATGAATTACTTATAAAGGGTACTTTTTGAGCTGTGCTGAAGGCCATTAAGTCCTGTTGTTTCCCCATACTCCATCCCATTCATGACTGCATCCTGTTATGGGAAATATGTGCATCACCACTGCCTAGATCTGAATTACATACAGCCCTCCTTCATCCTTGCATTTCTAGCAATATCCTTTTCTGTGTTTGGATACAGGGAATGAAGCAACTCCTCACTTATCAGCTGCACAATTAAGTGGATTCAACCAACATTTGCAGTCACTAGTCAGAACATATACTGTATGTTAAACCCTCCCATATTTAATGATAGAACTGGCATTGGTTCAAGTTACCAATAATAGGATAATTACACTGTACTTTGTCCTCTGAATTGGCAGTGGCCAGGAGCACTTATCAAACACAATTGCCCCATGATGACAATGTACCTGAATATAATAAGCATGGATGGTGCCCTTTCATCCCCTAGAATTCATAAGCACATAAAAGCTCTTTGAAGGGCAGTAAGAAAGGAAGCAGAGACAGTGAGATCAAATCTCTCCCTGAGCCCCAGCACCTACTGCCTCTTTGAGGGGGGAAGTGTGCTCTTCTGCACTGTGTGCCCTCCTTCTAAAGTGTGCAACAATACAGCAGCTATGAATCAGGAATGGTTAGTACCAGATTCACAGTCTGCAAGCAGTTCCAATGTTGAAACCATGGGACTTAGCACATGAAGGACTTGTCTTAGAGAAAGCAGGGTTGAGTACTTTCTAGTGACTCAGTCTCCTCATCTTTTATGCACCTGACCTAACCTTTCTGAGATGTAAACTGATGCATGCCACACTGCAGAATTAATGCAGTTTGACCCCACTAACTGTCATGGCTCCATTTTATGGAATCCTGGTATTTTTCATTTGTTGTTAGCACCAGAGCTCTCTGATAGAGAAGACTAAATATATCACAAAACTACAAGTCCCAGAATTCCATACCATTGAGCGATGGCAGTTAAAGCAATGTTAAATGTAATTAATTCTGCAGTTTACATGCAGCCTCCATTACTTTATTTTTTCACTTCTACTAAAAATGAAACTAGCATAGTTCCATAGTTCTTACCATCCTTGGAAAACCTTCCTATCTTTAATGGAGTTCTTACAATAAAGACTTTATTTGTTCCTTGAACAACTGGTGTCTTTATTCCTTAATCAGAAGTTCTTGCTGCTGCACAAAAGCATTCTCCAGCAAAAAGCAAGGCCTGAAACCAAAGTCTAGATCTAGGGAAGTTACAGTACCACTTTCGTCTTCTTTGGTCAGAATATTGTGTCCAGTTTTGGGCACCACAGTTCAAGAAGGATATTGACAATCTTGATCATCTTCAGGGACAGACAATTAAGATTTCAAACTGTCTCAAAACCAAGCCCTATGAGTAACAGTTTGGGAAGCTCAGTGTGTTTCATTATGAGAACAGGGACAGTTGAGAAAAGTCTGACTGTGTGGATGGCCAGCTGCACCATGATGAGGTAGGAGGAAGGTGATTCCTGCAGGCAGGGAGTCATTGGGAGACATTTAATAGTTCCTCCATGGCAGAATTTTACATCTCACAAAGTAGGATCTCAGCCACTACAACTTTATAGGCAAAAACATCTGCCAGAAAAGGAAGGTATTGAAACACTGACAAAAAAAACCTATCAATGAAGGAGGGCAAGCAGGACCACTCTGTGGAGAACTTTCCAAAATGTGGATATGACCCCTGAGGATACACTCTCATGCAGTCCCATCAAGCTTACCTCAGGTGTTACTAGCATAAGGAAAAAGGCCTCTCAAGCTATCTTAACATTTAAGGGACCTCAAATAAAAGAAGGTCCTCCTTTCATTATCCTGGTAATAGTACATAGGAGAGAAAAAAATGAATCTTTTTTCCCTTCAGTTTTCCAACAATGAAACATCTTTAAATGTCTAAGACTTTTTCTCACAGATGAAATATTTATTAGAAGGTGGTGAGTTCATTATTTTTGCCCTAATTGCTTCCAGAAAACTCCCACATGCATAAATGTGAGCCATGTAATTCCAAGATGTCTAGATATGTTCATCATTACTCATTCCTTCTACAGTATCTATTGGGGTATGGGGGGCATGCATGCAATAGACACAAACACACCATATTTAAGCAATTATGGTCTGGGATAACTAAAAATACTGTTTTCCTGCCCCTTAGTCTTCAAGTAGGATTCACATTTCCCAAAACCTTACACTTCCAGTAGTGTAACAAATCAAAATAATTCAGTTTATTTTTTTTTTCTAGAAACATGTCTTTTCTTGAATATTCATCACTGTAGCATGGCTATATTCTCTGGCAAGTATAAAAGTCCCAATTTTTCATGGATATTCAGTCTAAAGGTCAACCCTTGCAGATATAACCCAAAACTTCACAATCCCTAGAGTTTCAAAAGTATGTTCCCCTGATGTTTTCTCCCCACACAATTGAGATATCAATGTAATAGTATCTTGCAGCTCATGTTTTCCAGCATGCTCTGATATGGGGAACTTATTTTATTTCCTGCTTTTCTCCCAACAAGGTACCCAAAGGAGATTGCTACAAATTGAAACAAAATACAGATAAAATCTTCTGACAGAAAAGCTTTTTAAAAACTAATTAAAGGGGCATGCCCACTGGCTTTTACTGCGGAATTTATTTGATTTAGATTTGGAATTTTGGCTGTCATTTCCATTTGTGAGCGGATTCACCATGGTGGAAGAGTCCATTGTGCCCATTGGCATTTGTGGTTGACCCAGACTATCATGTGATAGTGTGCTGCCAGCTGTCAAAACAGCAGATTAAAAAAAGAGCACATTTCAAGAGGTTCTCCCTCCCCCCCCCCCCCAACATCTGCCCCCGGCAAGTATTCCATGTTGGAAACTATTATGGAAGAATAGGAGCAAGTTGTGGTATAGTAGTGTGAGAGCTGGACTATGACTCTGGAGATCAGGATTTGAATCCCTTCTTGGTTGTGGAAATCCAGTGGATGATCTTAGGCAAGTCACACACTCTCATGCTCAGAAACCTCATGAGAGGTTCACCTTGGGGTTGCCAAAAGTCAGAAATGACTTGAAGGCACACAACAACAGCAACAATCAAAATAAAATTGGCATAGGCTGGAATTCATAGTCACAGTTACAAATGCATTATCTAGCATTACACTTTCATTACGGATTAAAATTCATGATTCCTGTGTATGCAATAATGCAGGAAATGCATAGAGATAATAAAACTCCCCCAGTCCTGATTTACTGGATAGCAGCTGTTGTGACCAATTGGGGGCCTGTTCTCCTGTAGGTCATGATGCAGCAGGCTGATGTTACCACCCTTTTCCCACCAGCAAATTCTAGTATGAGTATTACTTGTAGTAGGGATTCTGCTTATGGCTGTTGTACCAGAGACTGCTGGTGGGAGAAGAAAGGAAAATCAATCTGCTGTGTCCCAACCATCAAGAGATGTGTGGCAGAAAATCAGGCAGAAAAGACCTAAACTGAACATCAAAGCAATACCGTTGTGAATCAATGGTAAAGCAATTAAACAATGAGTTTAAAATGCAATGAATTAATTATGCAATGAATGGAATAGTAGGTTAAGGAGTATAAGCCATTAAAGTATGAATATATTTTTTAAAGATTGCTTGTATTGATAACTGTCAAGCCTAATAATAGCTATCATTTGCAAATGATACGAGTACCCTGCTTTGTTTCTCTAATTCTCAGCTGTAAATGTACAGCAATATTTAGTAGGATGTGTAAGGGACACTTTTAAGATCCTGTTGAAACTCAGAACATTTAACTGAGCAGCACACAAACAATGAGCTTTTACAGACAGTCCAAAAGGTTCTGTGGCATGAATAGGGCTGGGGAGCACACAGCATCTGCCCCTTCCCCAGACCTAGCACGTATGGATGGTGCCATTTTTAAAGCCCGCCTTCCATACGCATGCACACCAATGACATCATGGCGCATGCCACGTTTACACAGAGCAGTGAGCGCCTGACATCATGGTATTGGTGGAGGTCGCCTAGGGCTCCCTTTCTGCAGCACAGAAAGGAGCTCCAAAATGGAGCTCCTTTCCAGGAAGCGCTTTGTTCCTGCAGCAATCAGATTGCCGTGGAAATGTAGGCAGGGAAAAGGGGCCAGGAGGCCTCTTTATCCCTTACCTCCACCAGTTGGAGTGTCCTTGGGGCATGAAGCCCCAAGGACAGCCCTTTCTAGGCCACAGGGAAGGGGCCTTTTGCCCCTTCTCTGTGGTCTGGAGAAGCGGCAGATTGGGGCCTCTGGGGCTGGTGGTAAGGCTGCCCTGGCCCAATCCGTCGCTCAAAGGGGCGCCTACAGACCGCCCTTTTTGAGGCAGTCTGTAAAGCCCCTATAATAAGGAAAATGTTTCACTCATTTTCAATTGGCTGATCATGAAGACAGATTAAAGCACAATAAAACTGTAAAGTACATGTGGGAATTTCCCAGCACTCTAAATGTCTTTCATTATACACTTAAGACAAATGAAAGATCAATCTGTGTGTTTTCTCATATATTATCACCCTGACGCAAGACTATTCACATGAGTTGTGATACCAGCATAACACTACACAAATTAGAATCCAGATTACTTTAAATTCTGGTTCAGCCATTTCAGCTTGGGATGTACTCCCTTGAAGAAAGAATTCAGATGTTGTCTTTTCTTTTGGTGGGGGGTGATAGCCAGTGTGGTGTTGGGGTTAGAGAGTTGAATGAGACATTATCACATTAGCACTGTTATAGCACTAATATTCCACTTTAACTGCATGGCTGCCTCCTATGCAATCCTGGGATTTGTAGTTTAGAGAGGGGCATTTAGAATTCTCAGGCAGAGAGCTACTAGGCATCGCTAAACTGCAAACCCCAAAATTCCACAGAAGGCAGCTGTAGCAATTAAAGTGGGATAATAGCACTATAACTGTGTAGTGTGATATTGTCCATTATGACTCTAGAGGCCAGGGTGCTAATTCCTGCTCAGCCATGGAAACACACTAGGTAGTCTTGGACCCAGGACAGATGAGCAGGAAGCACCGTCCTTGGGCCAACTTGCACGCAGCAACTGCATGCCCCTGAACACTAGTTCATATGGACAGCACCACTGTTACGCAGCACCGTCTACATGGCATGTGTATTGATGAAGTCACATGTGCACCACATCCAAATAGTGTGGCGCATGCGTGATATCACTGCACCACCCTATGGGACATATGGCATCACAGCAGCACAAAAGAAGCTGCCGCCCTGTTTGGCTGCTGCAGCGACGATGCAGAGCACCTCCAGCCCACCTTTTCAAAGTGGTCTATCGAGCCCCTGGGACAGGTTACAGCGCTATATAAATAAAGGTTAATAATAATAAAGTCACATTCTCTCAGTCTCAGAGGGAGGCAAAAGCAACCCCCTGTCTGAACAAATATTGCCAAAAAAATCCCATGATAGGTTTTGCCTTAGGATCACCCTAAACTGGAAACAAATTGTAGGCACACAATAAGAAGTGTTTTTTGGACCAAGGGATGAATTTCAATTTGGAAAAGATCTGTGGGGGAGATCACACTCCAACAAAGGAAACTAGGCAGGGCTAAAGGCATGAGCCATAGGGTGGGACGGTGTCAAAGCAAAGTGGTCAGGTCCTTATGTAATGCCAATAAATGTAACTTGTTTTTTAACTGAGCATTCAAAGTACAAGTCCTATGCATGTCTACTCAGAGTTAAAGCTCAGTGCAAGCGCTTTCTTGTCTTCTCAGTTCCATGCAACATCTTTCCGGACTGCAAAGAGCAGCACATTTTCATGACAACTGTTTATCCCAGTGTTGTGTTGAATGCTTTTCAATCTATTTTCTTTCAGGGTGGTGGTTGTTTTGTAAAAACATTATTGCTGTGATAATGTTTTAGAATAGGTTTCTCTCTTCCAAATTTTATTAGCTATTTTTCCAATCAAAAAGAAGGGTACAAAATTGGATGAAAATATCATGAGGTAAGTATGAAATAAACAACTCCCTAACTTTCCATGCATCAAGCAAAAAGGAAAGGGCTTCCTGATCAGAGGCTGGCATTTCAGCAGAAATTACAGCACTGGCACCTCTTCTTCTTCTAAGCTAAATAATGCCTTTGCCTCTTCCCTAAACAAGCCCACTCAGGCAGTTTTTCATGAGGGTCCCATGGTAAAATGTCCACAAAAGCCAAACCACAACAATGTTTTCCTGTAGTAAGTGCTGGCACCCAGCTGAGGAAAGGAAGGCGGCTGCTGGAGACGTCACCCTTGTTTGGCCAAGGTGCACGTATTTGCACAGGTGTGACTAATCCTGGGAATGCTTTAATGAAACCCAGACAATGTCGGGCAATTTGTTTTGACCGGCTGAGGTGATTAAGCAATAAGACAAAGCAAGAAGCTTGTTATTGCAAGAATAACTGGAGATCACTTCCTGTTTATGAGGTTACAATTATGTCGGGGGCTGAAAAATACGCCAAGGACGCTTTGGAGGGGACACTGCGGCTATTTTGAGCAAATCAACTCTGAGATTAAAATAGAACTTTTAAAGACTCCCCCCCCCCTTCTTCCTGTCTTATCAATTTCTTCTTGCCCTAAAATTCTCTTTCTCTTAATATCATTCCAATGTACATCTTGCAGACCTCCTACATCAACATGTGGTTATTGGAAGCTAGGTTTGAAGCTGGTCTGACAAGGCACATTTGCTCTCGGGCTCACATTTTATTTTATTCTAAACATAACCATGTGCTCTACACATGTTTACTCAGAGACAGTCCAGGAGACTTCAGTGAGATTTGTTCTCAAGCAAGTTCACGTAGAACTTCTAGCTTACTTCTAAAGAAAAGAACACCTTGGATAACAAACATGGAAAATAAATATGAAACATGTCTCCATCTTATTAAATCCTGAATTTCCATGAAAATAAATCCTGAACCTTGCTGTTTAGTTTTAACTAGAATAGACCTATTGAATCAATTATTGACTGGTGAATCAACATACAGGTAAATCCTATTAATTCAAGGGATCTACTCTGGTCAGGAGTAACAGGCTAATGTTTCCATTAATATTTTCTATTAAAATGCAGCTCCAATCAATATCAGGATTTACACAGTGCCAATTGTATAATTAACACACAAACAGAGCAATAAATATAAAAAGTGTGCTCGCTACCAGCATGATTACAATGTTATAATCAAAATGAGGAGAGTCTGAGTAGCTCTCCTCCTTCCAGCTCTACCCGTATGATTCTTGAATTTTAGTTTTTTATGACTGGTTTGCTATCAGTATAAACTGACAGAGATGCAAAGTCATGGAATGTTAACATTCTTAGCGGTCTTAGTGGTCTAGTTGTTGTTCTGTGCCTTCAAGTTGTTTGTGACCTATAGCGACCCTCTGTTTCACTATTCCCTTAAGGGGTTGTGGGGATTCAGAGGAAGTGAAACAGGGACTTGCCTCTAGAAGGAGCTAGCAGCCAGGAGCTCTCTAGATAAATATAGGCCCAGTTGATTGAGCTCACTAACAGAGCTTAGGGACAAAGGCCAGCCGCACAGGGATTCTTTACACTTGTGTTTAACAGGAGAAGCCCACAGTCTTGTTTCAGTGCGTCCTTAAGACTTCTCACTATGGACACTGAGGGACCTGGTGCAGTCACCTGCAACACTTGTGGGATGTTTGCCTTCTTGCCTACAGATGTGGGGAACTTCACCTGCCCCAAGTGCAAGTTGGTAGCCCTCTTAGAAGAGAAAGTACAGCAATTGGAGGCCCAGGTGTCTACACTTCAGCATTTTAGAGAGCAGGAGGTTCTCCTGAACAGAGTGGACAGACAGTCTTGGACAGGAAACACACAGAGAAAGTTGCTGGGGAAGAAGAGGTCACTTCACACACAACAGAAGTAGATGGTTGGAGGAATGTCACACACAGAAGTAGGGAAAACAGGGTTCGTTCTGTGAGCTTGCAGCTACAGAATCGCTTTGAATCTCTCTCTGTTATCAGAGAAGATGAGGAAAAGCAGCAGGGACAGACATCAGGGACAGAGAAGGGGAGCCTGAGAGTACCACGAAAGGGAAAATCCACTACTAAGCCTCAGAGGAGGCATGTGGTGGTCGTGGGGGACTCCTTGCTGAGGGGTACCGAAGCAGTGGTTTGTGGGCCTGACAAGATGTCTCGGGAGGTGTGTTATCCCCCTGGGGCAAAGATCTGTGATGTGACGGAGAGGCTGACAAGACTGGTCAAGCCTACCGATCAATACCCCTTCCTTTTGGTTCATGTGGGAACCAATGATACTGCAAGGCACAGCCTTCAGAATATCATAAGGGATTACGAGGATCTGGGTAGGAAGCTGAAAGAGATGGATGCACAGGTTGTCATCTCATCTCTTCTCCCAGTTGAACGGCATGGTCCAGGAAAGGAGAGGAAAATAGCAGAGGTAAATAACTGGCTCTGTAGATGGTGCCGCCAAGAACAGTTTGGATTCTGGGATCATGGGCTGCGGTTCCATGAGGGGGGACTTCTGGCAAAGGATGGGCTGCATCTCATGCCAGTTGGCAAAAACGTTTTTGCCAATAGTCTTAAAAATCTGATCAGGCTTTAAACTGAGTTATGTGGGGGAGGGAGACAGTATTCTGGAAGGCAAAAGGGATGGAGAAAATAGTCAAACTGACATAGAGGGAAAAAAGTAAAACAGGGCAAGGACCCAACAGTAGGAGGCAAAAAAATTGCACAGGCAGCAAGTAAAGGGAACACATGTTCTTAGATGTCTCTGCATTAATGCACAGAGCATGGGAAATAAGCAAGATGAACTTGAACTCCTAGCAAAACAAGGGAAATACAATACAGTAGGCATCACTGAAACCTGGTGGGATGAGTCTCATGATTGGAATGTAGAAATAGAGGGATATAAACTTTTTAAGAGAAACAGGCCAAACAGGAAAGGAGGAGGAATAGCATTATATGTCAGGGATATTTACACCAATGAAGAGATCCAGGACATCAGTACTGGAGGCCAAGTGGAGAGCATCTGGATAAAAATTAAAGGAGAGGGAAACAACAGAGATGTTACTTTGGGAGTCTACTACAGACCCCCGACTCAGGCAGAGGAACTGGATGATGCCTTTCTAGAACAGATAATCACATACTCAGAAAGGAGAGATGTAGTAGTGATGGGGGACTTCAACTATCCTGATATTTGCTGGAAGTCAAACTCAGCCAAATCCTCAAGGTCTAGCAAATTCCTCACTTGCCTGGAAGACAATTTCATTGTTCAAAAGGTGGAAGAGGCAACAAGGGAATCAGCCATTTTAGATCTTATCTTAACCAACAGGGAAGACCTAGTTGATGGGGTGCAAGTAGTTGGATCCTTAGGTGGAAGTGACCATGTTCTCCTGGAGTTTGTTATACAGTGGAAGGGAGAAGCTAGGCATAGTCAGACACGCATTCTAGACTTTAGGAGAGCTGATTTCAATAAACTTAGAGAAATATTGGGCGTTATCCTGTGGTCAGGAATACTAAAAGAGAAGGGAGTTCAAGACGGATGGGAGTTTCTCAAAAGGGAGATACTGAAGGCACAATTTCAAACAGTTCCAATGAGGAAGAAAAATGGGAGGTGTCTCAAGAAGCCAGGATGGATGACTAAGGAACTGTCAACTGAGCTAAGTTTTAAAAAGAACATGTATAAGAAATGGAAAAATGGGGAGATTACCAAAGAGGAATTCAAACAAATAGCCAGCACGTGTAGGGATAAAGTCAGAAAAGCTAAAGCGCAGAATGAATTCAGGCTTGCTAGAGAGGTTAAGAACAATAAAAAGGGCTTTTTTGGATATGTCCACAGCAAAAGGAAGAAGAAGGAAACGTGCAGAATATGGCAAAATGCTAACAGGGGACAGAGAAAAGGCAGAATTACTCAACACCTTCTTTGCTTCAGTCTTATCAGATAAGGCAAAGGGTGTTCAAGCTGAGGATAATGGAGCAGAGGACAGAATAGGGGAATTTCAGCACAGAATAAGTAAAGAGATAGTACAGGAACACCTGGTTAACCTAAATGAATATAAGTCTCCAGGACCAGATGAACTACATCCTAGAGTATTAAAAGAACTGGCAAATGTAATATCGGAACCACTGGCAATAATCTTTGAGAACTCTTGGAGAACAGGAGAGGTCCCAGCAGACTGGAGGAGGGCAAACGTTGTCCCCATCTTCAAAAAGGGGGGGAAAGAGGATCCCAACAATTATCACCCAGTTAGTCTGACATCAATTCCAGGAAAGATTCTGGAGCAGATCATTAAACAGAGAGTCTGTGAACATTTAGAAGGCAATGCCATAATCACAAAAAGTCAACATGGGTTTCAGAGAAACAAGTCATGCCAGACAAACCTGATCTCTTTTTTTGATAAAATTACCAGCTTGGTAGATGAAGGGAATGCAGTGGATATAGTATATCTTGATTTCAGTAAGGCCTTTGACAAGGTTCCCCATGACATTCTTGCAAACAAGCTTGTAAAATGTGGGCTAGACAAGGTAACTGTTACATGGATTTGCAATTGGTTGACTGGCTGAACTCAAAGGGTGCTCAACAATGGCTCCTTTTCAACATGGAGAGAAGTGACCAGTGGGGTGACACAGGGTTCTGTCCTGGGCCCAGTGCTATTCAACATCTTTATTAATGACTTGGATGACAGAATTGGGGGCATACTTATAAAATTTGCAGGTGACACCTAATTAGGAGGAGTAGCTAATACTCCAGAGGACAAAATCAAAATTCAAAGTGACCTGAATAGACTAGAAAGCTGGGCCAATGCTAATAACATGAAATTCAATGCAGAGAAATGTAAGGTACTGCACTTAGGGCGGAAAAATGAAATGCACAGATATAGGATGGGGGACATTTGGCTGAATGAAAGTACGTGTGAAAAGGATCTAGGAGTCCAAGTAGACCATAAGCTGAACATGAGTCAACAGTGCGATGCGGCAGCTAAAAAGGCCTATGCAATTTTAGGATGCATCAATAGAAGTATAGTGTCTAGATCAAGGGAAGTAATAGTGCCAATCTATTCTGCCTTGGTCAGTCCCCACTTGGATTATTGTGTCCAGTTCTGGGCACCACAATTCAAAAAGGATGTGGAGAAACTGGAGCGTATCCAAAGGAGGGCAACTAAGATGGTGAAGGGCCTGGAAGCCATGCCCTGTGAGGAGCAACTTAGGGAGCTGGGGATGTTTAGCCTGGAGAAGAGAAGGTTAAGAGGTGATATGATAGCCCTGTTTAAATATTTTAAGGGATGTCATGTTGAGGAGGGAGCAAGCTTGTTTTCTGCTGCTCCAGAGACTAGAACGTGGAACAATGGATGCAAACCGCAGGAAAAGAGATTCCACCTCAACATTAGGGGGAACTTCCTGACAGTAAGGGCTGTTTGACAGTGGAGCACACTCCGTCGGAGTGTGGTGGAGTCTCCTTCCTTAGAGTTCTTTAAGCAAAGGCTGGATGGCCATCTGTCAGGGATGCTTTGATTGGGAGTTCCTGCATGGCAGGGGGTTGGACTGGATGGCCCTTGTGGTCTCTTCCAACTCTATGATTCTATGATTCTATAATTCTATTCTATAAATCAGAGTCGTGTAGTAGTTTGAGTGTTGGACTATGAGTCTGGAGGACAGGTTCAAATCCCTGTATGGCCATGGAAATCCAAGGGGTGACATTGGGCCAGTCACACTCTCTCAGCCTCAGAGGAAGACAATGGCAACCCCCTCTAAAGAAACTTTACCCAGAAAAGCTCTGTGATAGGATGACCCTTTCTAGTCAGGATATCTGGGCTCAGAATATCTAGCTAGACACTACATTCATGGGGTGGGAGATGTAAATGTGATCCTTAGGCTGCTATTTTTCTACTTACAATGTTCAATATGCATCATGGAGCAAAACATTCAAAAAAGAAGTGCATGTACAGGAAGACAGACAGGTACAATATTTTCAGTAGCAAGTCAATAGAAGGTCAATTTCTCCAGACAGTTTAACTGTTTACATTACTTCTGCCTGGTTGTACAGATTTATTGTTCAGTGCCTCTCAATAATGTTACTGTTAAAATGTTATTATTGTTGTTATGATTGCAATGATTGTTATTGTTTGAGGAATGTAGTTACACTGTAGATATAATTTTTAATTTTTTAGGCTATCTATTGTCCCAAAATCCATATTGGATAAAAAAATTTCTTGATGATGATGGTGATGATGGTGATGATGATGATGATGATGATGATGATGATGAAATCAAGGGTTGCATGCAGTTGGAACTATCTGTTATATAAGGGTTCTTGTACCTTACACTCACATTCATATAATTGTATGGGCATAAGTTCCCCCTTTTGCTGAATAGACTGAAATGGAGGATAAGGAGAGCATCAGGAGTGTCACATAGCCCTAATTCCTGAATGTATTTAATGTATATATGTATGTAGGAACATAAAACAGTGTCAGCAAATCTTCTCCACAATTAAGTTATTGCTTCTACCCTCACTCATTTCACTATTTTGGGGCTGCTTGAAGTGATTTCCTGGCTCTGCACTAGAGTTCTTCCAAATTATGTCCTCTTAGATTGTTTTGTTTTGTTTAACACTGTGGAGTTTTAATGCAAAAACTGCTATTTCACTGATGCCCATTAGCACTATGAAATTAAAGACAAATGAGGAGAAGAGAGTGGAGTATATTTTTCTGATATGTTTTTGAATTAAAATGAAACCTACTTTGAGAATAAAATGCTGTGGCTGATGCAAGGACATTTCTGAATATAGTCTAGGACAGCATAAATGTTCTATGGATATTCTTTGGAAAAAAAACCAGCAAGAACTAAAGCAACAAATACAGCATCCTGCTGATACATTTGCCGCATCTGGAACAGCCCTTGAATATCTCCTTTGAAATGCAGACTGACTTCTTGAGTAGATTCACCACTCTCCAGACATGGAAGCCAAAACTGCCATTTCAACTAAAAATTTCACATGTTTTTATGCCAAAGCTAGAATAAAAAATTTCTAAGCAGGATAACATGGAAATGATAATGAAAGCCACAATAAAAGTTTGACTGCTACGACTCACAGTTATGAATTCTTTTGAAATGATGAGTTTCTTTCCTGGGCAGAACTTTGGCTACTCTTAAAGACAGAAAGGTAATAAACAGATTAGTCTTAATCTAGGTTTTTCTGACAACAACCATGTGGCATTATAGATTTTGTTGATTGTTGTCTTCTGCTAAAGTGATATATGGTGGGGGTTGTAAATGAATGATATGGGGAAGATGGTTGAACCAACATTTTGTATACAAAAGGCCACAGGATCAGTTCCTTCAACAGGCAAGAAAAGATCACTGTCTGAAACCACAAGAAGTTGCTGCTGGCCAGTTTAGACCAGGGTGGACAGCCTTCACAAGTCTAGAAATAAAACCTCTAGGGACCACCTTGTTTTGTCACCTCTTAACTTGACACTCTTATAAAAATGAACTTTTTAAAGGGAGGCAAGACATGCAGTTATAAATGTCACGTTTTCAAGGCTTGCGGTGGTTCATTAATGGTGGGGGTGGGGAGAGAAAGAGTTGTTGTTTGACCACTACAGTAGGTTTGGTGATAGGAAGAAGAGTGACACTTGAGGAGGCATAAAACTGAGTGGGAGGGACATGAAGACTCCATTCACTGTTGTTGTTAGCCACCCTCGTGTTGATCTTGACTCATGGAGACCATGTGGATGAAACATCTCCATGCTGCTTAGATCTTGTAGTTTCAGGCCTGTGGACTCCCTAATTGAGTCTAGGCATCTGCCACACATGGTCTTCCTCTCTACTGCCTTCTATCTTTCTCAGAATTATTGTCTTTCCTAATGATTCATGCCATCTCATGGTGTGGCCAAACTACGACAGCCTCAATTTGATCATCTTGGCTGCCAGGAAAAGTTCAGGCTTGATCTGTTCAATGACTCATGTAGGCTGTGCATGGTATTCACAGCACTGTTCTCCAGGACCATATCTCAAAAGAGCTAATTTTTTATCCGCTTTCTTCACTGTCCAGCTATTAGTCTGCTCCAGTGTATCAAAAGGGGTGGAGTTTTGTGATGCTGCACTCTCCCTAACCCTAAAGGCGCATCAAATAACCCTAATGGTGCCTTATTTTGCCTGTCTGTATCGGGCCTGTGTTTGATAGAGGATGCCTGAGGATGCCTGTATCCATTTGATTAAGCAAAGGTTCAGTGAAAAGGAGAGCAAAGAAATAAAGAGTGGTGTGGGGTCACACACAGTAAAACAAATAGAATAACATTTGTAAAATAAGTGTGCAATCCAGGCAGAGTTAAGCACTTTTCAATGCTGATATGTTTTCAACAACAATAGAAAAAAATTGAGTAGGTGCTTAGCTTTGCTATTGAAATTAATGGAATTAAAAAGTGCACAATACTACTGGATTTTGCCTTCAGTTGTTGGTTCCCTTCTGCCTACCCTCCAAAATACATTTGTGGAATAAATAGCATAGTGATAGATTGACAGGTAACCGTAAGCACATTTCCATGGAAGTGTAGCCAAGGAAACTTACTACTAAGTGACTGTGTTTATGATTTGTCTGAGGACCAATTGTGACATTAAACAGGATTTAGGCAAACAACAGATGGGAAGATAACTGTGGCCCAGTTCACAGGCTCTCTGCCCCCAATGTGACGATCTGCAGGAGCACAAGGCACTGTTGGTGAGCTCACCACCTAGCAAGGATCATGGAGAAGCAGTTCCTTCTTTAAAACAGTGTATCTCTATGACCATGTTCACATGCAGTAATAAGAATACTGTCTGTATTTCGAAGAAAGGAACTGACAAAACCACCTCTGAGCATCCCTTGCCTAAGAAAACCCTATGAAATTCATGGGATCATCATAAGTAGACAGGCAAATGGAAGGCACATACACAAAATACTTTGTTTCCACTGCAAATGGGAATATGTGAGCTTGCCATAGTCCATTTTTCTTTACCATGACATCCAAATCCAGCAGTCTGGCTCATCTTTCCTCTAATAAGCCAGAATAAGAAGTTTAGACCAAACCACAGAGGAAAGACATGCGAGACAGCCAGGTCTGGACACCATGGTGGAATTTCTATGGTTTCTTTGGCCACTCAAGTGGGAATGATTGAGGAATGTGCACCAGCCTGCTGCATCATTCTCCTCTCCCAACAAGCCAGAATTCTCAGGATTATGACTTGTGGTTCTATGTAAATGCTGTGTTTAAACACCACTACTCATATGTCCACAATCATGGCTGCACAAGAGATCTGCTGCAATGAATTTTGGTACTTGTGTGTGTGTAAGGCACAGGCAATATGTCCACAATCATGGCTGCACAAAAGATCTGCTGCAATGAATTTTGGTACTTGTGTGTGTGACAGGCGCAGGCAATCTATAGCAGGACCCAGTATCTACAATATATGCATTTCCACAATCCCCTCTGGGTTACAGCACAGTGAACAGCCCTATGTACCTCTGCAAGTCATCAAGTGGAATTTGTCAAACAGTAGACTTGAGTTTCGTATGCAATTGCTTGTTCAGTAATATCCAACATTCAAATAATTCCATAGAGTACCAACCTTTCCTATAATCAGATCCACCCTTTGACAGAAGATTTGACCATGATGAAACTGGCTTTTAGTGACTCATTCTGTATATGATCAGAATATAAATTGAGAAGGAAATGCTTGCACTAAAAATGTCTCTGAATAATTTCTAACACATGTGAATGAAGGGAAGATCTGGAAGAAAATGAATGCACCAGTGATGTTTGGGAGAAACTCTTCCCCTACATATTTCCCAGTGTCCCTTTTATTGTCTGAGGTGACTGGTGAAGGACACGCCAGTAAAATATATCTATCTATATTGCACACTGAGATTCTGGCATGAAAATGGTTTTTTGCAGACAGACATTAGTTCACCTCCTTATGTTTGAGGTGACCTTGAGGAGTGTGAATACAATCAGCAAAGTCAACAAAACTGCCAAGGAGCAGCCTGGCCAGATGGGAACCACTCACTCTTAACAGTTTCTCTGACTCACATACTTTGTGTGGGTGGTTTAAAAAAAGAAAGAAAAAATAGAGAAAAGGGAATGGGAAAAAATCTGTTGCTATATTTAACCACGAATAATAGGAAGAGGTTCAGCTATTGAGTGAAGTTGTAAATAACAGTGAAATGAAATCACCCTTCAGACATCTATGACTTTGTCATTATGGTCTGCTGAGAAAGTTCACAAGTAATGAAGATTGTGGTTTTAGGGGGCAGGAGGGAATCTGGCCCCATCTTTTTAAAAAAATTAAAAGAATTATGAAGCTTCTAATTTGCTTCAGATGAAAGTACTAGCCTTTCCAAATATTAATGTATTTTATTTTCTGTTACATGTAGTTCTACAGTGATTGTTGTAAGATTGCAGACCACCCTTTTAAGCTGACCATAGTTTCTTACCTTATGGACAGTGGATCAAATGTATACCCTTCAATATTTCACAGATGGAATCTCAGGCATATGAAATCCAGCAACTTCAGAATGAAGTGAAAACCTGAGTGGCCAGGCAACAAGGGAGCAAGAGGGAGAACATACAAAATTACTATTTTAAGTAGAGAAATCTTGAAATTTTTGTATTGAGTTTAGGAAAGCCTGGGGGAAAGGGGGGGGGGGATAAATCAATAAATACAATACTTGATGTTTGTATGCACATGTACAGGATGACGAAAAACATTGTATGAGTTTTGAACTAGGTAGATTATTGCATGGACAAATAACCTGTCTGCTTTCTAACAGGATGTAGCCAGGTTGAGGGATGCAGGCAGATATTATGGCTCATAATTTACCACCGATTTCCACCGGGCAATTGCATCCCAGTTGTACCCCAGGTTCCAGGTGCACTTCAGAAGCCACTTTTCAAAGCTGGAAGCTTTTTGTCTTTGAACAATGGCCTCCAAAGTATGCCTGGGACCTTGGATGCAATAGCCCAGTGGAATTGGTGGTGCTTTATGAGTGATAATACTCGCTTGCATCCTGCAACCTGGCTGCATCCCATTAGGAAGCAGTCATACTATCTGTCCATGCAATAATCTCCATAGTCTCTAGCTGCTTTATCACACTAGGGGGCAAACAGGATTTAAATGACAGTTAAACAAGAGTTAAACAGGAAATGCCCTATGTTTATCATATGACATTTCCTGTTTAACTCTTGTTTAACTCTCATTTAAAAATGGTTTGCCCCTAGTGTGATACAGCAGTAGGAGAAAACTCAGCCTTGAAAACCCAACTCTTTCTCTGCCTCACAGGAATGCAGTGGCATACCTACTCTGAAAAAATCTTGCCAAAAAACCTCCATGATAAATTTTGTTTTAGCTGTGGTTTTGAAGGCACAAAGAACATCAACATTTTGCCTTATTGTAAAATCAAAATACCTTTACCAGTTGTTGTTGTTGTTGTGATACTTCAAGTCATTTCTGACTTATGGCAACCCAATTCTGTTCTCCAGAGTTGTAATCCAATGCTCAAACTACTGCTCCATGCTAGTTCCCATATGTTTAGACTGGTTCACAAACACATTTTCTTTCTGCTAGCAACAATGGGCTGAAACAATTCTTTCAGCATACTATTTACTTTTTAAGTTCGGCTGAACAAATAAACTGTGCCGAAAATTACTACCATGTATTAATTAGGGCAGGGATAGGCAAAGTATGGCTCATGGGCTGCATGCATCCTCCCTTTCCAAAAAGGTTTGCCCCCAAATGCCTTCAAATGTCCTCTAGGGGTGAAGGCATTTTTGCCAAGTGACCCCCTTCACCAATTGATGCCCAGGAGAGGCCTTTTTTAAAAAAAACATAACGTGAACAAGAAGAGACGTATGCACACTTCCTGGTGTTGAAAAAGGCCTCCCCAGAACCTACAGAAATAGAGGTAGGTAAAATAGAGGTAGGTAAAACTGAAAACAAAAAAGAAGAAGAAGAAGCAGTTCAATGTATTCCAGCAAACTTCTTGTTCAAAACTAACATAAATCAAATGTAAAATGAAACTACCAGGACAGATAAACCTTTCTAGAGAACACCTGAAAGCTTAGTGACAGCTTGAAATGTTCTTTCAAAATGCATCCAGGGATGATTTTCTTTCTTTCACAAGTCCTCACTTTTTTAATATGTAATTTCCATTTTGGTGCCATACATATAGATCTATTCCTTTTCCACATGCTGGGGGAAGCTGGTGAGGCCAACCTATCTACTTTCCCTTCTTTTATCTGTTTTGCTGTTTACACATGCTCTTTCTTTCTATCTCACAGTTTGTGTTCTTGGACTATCTTTGTGGTTTTTAGAGATTGCCTTAGTCTAGGGTTTTCTTGGTGTGAGGGTCTTGCAAAAAGGGTCATCTTAGCTTCCCTGTGCACAGTGCTAACGTGTGTTAGCTATGGTGTCATTGCTGTTCTCTTAACATCAGTGTCACCCAACACTGCTGCTGCTGCTGCTGCCTACTAGCTATAGTCACTCTGTGTCCGCCCTCGCTTTATTTGGTTTGTTGTTCCCATTCCTTTAAGTCTCCCTCTCCCTCCTCCCTTCCCTGGTCCTGTTTTTTGTGGCCCGTCAGATATCTGGCATGACGGCAGGAGTGCTAAGATGGTCCTTGCCCTCCCTTCCACTATTCCACCATTGGTTTGGACCCATGAGGCCTGTCAGATATCAAGCATGGGGTGGGGGAGCTGAGATGGTTCTTGCCCTGCCTCCCTCCTCTTCTCCATTGTTTTTGGGCCCACATTGCCTATCAGATGTCCACTTAGGGGGTGGATGGGCTGAGGTGGTCCTTACCCTCCCTCTTTCCTTCTCCCCATTGTTTTGGGCCTGTTCAGCCTGTCAAATGTTCTTACAATGTCCTATTTTCCTTACAATTGCTTTTTATCCAGATGTTAGAAGATGGCCATGATATCAGAATGCATGTTTGGGAGATGGTCTTAGTACTGCTGTGGAAACACAGTGGATCTCTGTGACTATAAAATACAGTTCTGATATTCCTATGTTTGCATGTTCCCATATTTAAGGCTCGTCATCTTGCTATTAGCAGACCTTGTCTGGGAAAACAGAGAGTGTGTAAGGCGTGGTGGAATAGGGCTGGCTGAGGGTGAGATAGGTTGCTGCCAAGCCAAGCCCAGTGGCTTAGTCCCGTAGTTTAGGGACCATGAAAATCTTCCACTCCTCACTTACCAGGAATCAGCTTCTGCAATGAATTGGGAGGGGGGGAGAGTCTATTCCCTCAGTGCTTGGGAATCAACTGGCTATCATTCCAATGCACCCTTCACACAAGTGATCTCCAGCGTGAAGGAGAATTGTGACAGGGACCCTGTTTCTGCCTGTCACATTGTGGATCGCTCATGGGAGGGGGTGGAAATAGCAGCCAGGTGCTTCCTGTGTAGCAAGAGAACAGACTACCATTGATTGCAGTGGGAATGTGGGGGTCACACCTGGATTCAGTGTGTAGCACTATAACTATTGTGCTTGTGTATACATAAAAACAAGACAGGATTCCAACTTAACGTTTGTTGTTTTTTTTAATGTTTCCAGCATTAACGGCTAGTTTGTAAAACAAAATAGTGTCGGCAACCAGGCCCAAGCACACAACATTAGATAAACACACAAGACCTTGTGGGGAAAAAATGCATGATACCAGGCTTAAAATCTTGAACGGTTTTTCACGTTATTTAAATCATCAGGAAAAAACCAGACTGTTTTCAGCAGACTATGGCAGCAGCTGGGAACTCTGACAAAGGGCTTGGCGGCCTCAACAAATATTTGCAGAATTGTTTCCACTTTTACTTTATTTGAATAAAAAATCACTCTGTGACTGGACAACACCCAAATATGTTAAGCAAAAGGAATGACCTACTCTGGGAAGGAATCATATTCATGCATGAATATTTCAAGCATCCTTTATTGTAATGGCCTTTGTTGAACATTTTTGCTGGAAGTAGAAATTTTTTCATTATGAAGTAATAGTTGGTTGGTGTTTTAACATGTGCAGAGTCATTGTCTGGCTTCTTCATTCATGTTCAAGTTACAGATTACTGTCTGGAGATGTAGTTGGGGAAAGTACCACAGTTTCCCTATTATATGCCTTAAGGATCAAGTAACTCAGTCACCAATGTTCCCATTCTTAACAGAAAAATGAGTAGTTCCTCAGCCATTTCAAATAGTTGAGCATAATATCTTGAACTGAAATAGATACTGAAAAGTGCTATTTGATGGATATGTGGGTATTCATACTTCCCTATAATTTCTATACAGTCTGTCAATATATGCTGCAATTGTATTTTATTCCTTCTGTAACACTCCTTCAAGTCCATTTTCATAGACAATAATAGAGCAGCCTATTGGTTAATCACAATTAAGTGACTGTGCAGACCACCCCAAGGGGCAGCCTACAGCCACCTCCAGCTGCACCGGATTGGGGTCACGGCAACCGCATGTCGCAACCCTAATCTGGCCTTTCTAGGGCACAAAAAGGAGCCACAAAAAGCAGCTCCTTTTTGCACCCTGGAAAGGGCACGATAGCCACAACGCTGTGGCTTTAAGGCACTCGTTTGGTGCTGCATCATGTAAACGCAGCACCAGAGAAGTGCTGTGACACTGCATGCCATTTGGAGTGGCACACGGCATCATGCCACCATGGGGGCGGAGTCAGGGTGTGTGTCATATGGACGTCACGCCCCAATTCCACCCCCAGGCCAGCCTTAATGGCTGGTCTGCACAGTCCCTAAATTGGAGTTATTGAATAATTGCTGAATGATGAGTCAACATGTCAGTAAACCCAACTGTTTTAATGGCTCTGCTTTAGTTAGGACCAACAAGTGGATTTTGTTGTTGTATGCCTTCAGTTCATTTCTGACTTATGGTAATCCTAAGGCAAAGCTATCACAGGGTTTTCTTGGCAGAATTTGCTCAGAGGTGGGTTGCCTTTACCGTCCTCAGAGGCTGAGAGAGTGTGACTTGCCCAAGGTTATCCTGTCGGTTTCCATGGCTGAGCAGGTATTCAAATCTTGGTCTTCATTTGTAATGCCTCCTCCCATACAATCCACCCCGCACCCTTAGGTCTTCTGGGAGGAATCTACTACAGGTAAAAAAGACTAGATTATCAGCAGTGACCGAGAGGACCTTCTCGGCTGCCACTCCTAGGCTCTGAAACAACCTGCCAGACGAGATCTGCCACATTACCACTCTAGAAGCCTTTAAAAAGTCCATCAAGACGGATCTTTTACCCCAGGCCTTTCCAGACTAGCCCTGTTCAGTTTTCCCCTCCCTCCTCCTGATGGCCTTCTCCTCCTCTTTCCCCAAGGATGGCATGTTTCCTCCTACTGCTTTAGGGCTTTGTGTATGGATTTATTTCTATTTTTAATTTCTTGTATTGGCATTTTTATTTTCTCTGCTGTTTAATTCCTTTTGAGATTAATGTTTTAAAATTTTGTATGTCTTTGGGGAGGAGGGAGGACAATGGGATTTTAAGTTGACTGTGATTTTATTGTATTCTGTTTTTAATGACTGCTGTAATCTGCTTCGATTCCCCAACCGAAAAAGGCGGAATAGAATTATTATTATTATTATTATTATTATTATTATTACTATTACTATTATTATTATTATGACACCCTTCTGAGACTAAAGATAAAAGCAAAGGTATTCCCCTTTGACAAGGTTGTCAAGTTGTGTCCAACTGTAGGGAGCAGTGCTCATCTTCCATTACTAAGCTGAAGAGCCAGTATTGTCATGTGGCTAGATGACTGCATGAAACGCTGTTACCTTCCCATCAAAGTGGTACCTATTTATCTGGCAGAAGCTGTGGTTAATGACGGGATCTCACTTCATCACCCAATGCTTGGTACTTGAACTTCCACTAAGCCATCACATCCCCCTGCGACTAGTGACAATTTAATAGTGGATAGTAGGTGTGGTGTAGTGGTCTGAGCCTTGGATTATAACTCTGGAGATTAGATAGTATTTGTGGGGGTTTTTGGGCTATGTGGCCATGTTCTAGAAGAGTTTATTCCAATGTTTCACCAGCATCTGTGGCTGCCATCTTCGGAGAATGGAGATTAGACTTCACCTCTCAGTCATGGAAACCCACTGCGTGACCTTGGGTGAGTAACACACTCTCAGCTCCAGAAAACCCTGCGACAAGTTCACCTGAGAGTCAGCATAAGTTGGAAACAATTTGAAGGCACACAACAACACTGTGCAGCAAAGTTCAGAGTACCTTTCTGTGAACAAGTTTTCTGCTGAATTAAATTATAGTGAAAAGTCAGTAAGTCAAGTGAATAATGATTTTCTTGCTTCAAAAGAACTGGTGCATTTTTTTAATGTTTGCTTTCAATATTGATTATTACGCATTGCCTATAGAAGGCTGAACTGCTAGAAGTACATTCCCATAAAGCACTCGTCATCATCAAGGCCTCAGAATTTATATATGAAACTTTCAAGTGGCCACAACATTGAGCTTAAAAAATAAATGCATCCAAAAACAGAAGCGATATCAGGAAAATGTTAAGATGCAGTGGTTAATGTTACTTTTATTGTGTACAGTCTGAGGATGTTTTGACACCTTTAGTGCAGTTGCACAGTGTGATCCGCATCTTTGCTGCTGCTGTATTTTGTGAAGTGGTTTAGTGATTAGTCTTGAAGCTCATTAGGACAACCCCACCATTGCCATGTCCCCCCCCCCCCCCAAAAAAAAGAATCCAGAGCCATTCTATCACTACCACCAAAGATAGATTTACATCCTGTATTCTGTATCATTTCTACCAAGGATGTGGAGATTAAAAACATTATTATAAACCACAGAGTTAATAAATTAACTAACTAACCAGTAATAAAAAATTTCAGAGTTAAATTTACAGGGCATAACTGTAATCCTATGTACAGCTACCTGGAAATAAAATGTCAGTGGCCCCTACTTCTGACTGCAGAGATTGGAGCATAAAACACACTGACCTTCAGCAAAAGTTTATCAGTTAGCATAAATATCTTTTAATTAAAAAGACAAACAATTTTGCAAAGACAGTTTACAATTACAGTTGACAATGATGAAGTAATAACCACATCAAAAAGAAAAGAGAAGAGAACTCTCCAAACATCATTTATTTTCCTCATTCTCCACATTCTTCAGTGCTGATATGTACCAAATAAAACTTAAAGGACCTCATCAGTATTACTTGGTGACCTCATCATCATTTTATTCCTTTGCCAGGGTCATCATTGCCTTGTGCTCTAGCAAATGGTGTCCTTTTTCCTCCTATGGAAAAAGATTGTGTTCCACTAGATTATTTTTTGTTGCAGCACTGATTTTGTGTAAGTGTGTGTGTGTGAGTGTGTGTGTACACAATGGTACACACAGAAATATGCATGAACCAACATTACTTCAGGAATGTCCTTTGTTTTGCACATCAGTCTAATTCATCAGTGACTAAAATAAAAAATGTTTTAATAAAATAATTTTATTCCAAGTTTAACACATAAATATAAACAGACTCTTCTAGAACATGACCACATAGCCCGAAACACACACACACACACACACACACACACACAAACAACTATAGATGCTGCCCATGAAAGCCTTCAGAGACACCAACCTCTTTCACCCTCCCTTCCCCCCTTAAAAAAGACTGCCTGCTTAATCTGTATTTTGTTTCTTAAATAATAATATTTTCCTCCCCTTTAATTTTTTATTTCATTTTATTTTAGGTTTTTTTAAAGTTATTTTATTTTCCTCTCCCCTTCTAGATACTTTTTTTAGTCTAAAGAATTTATCCCATTAATAAATAAACTGGCTTGCCTCTTCCAGCTTAAATTTAGGATCCAGGATGCCCCCAGATGTTATCATACCTAAATCATAGCGGTATCTAGCCAGGATGCTGCTGCCCAGATATATCCCTGGTCAAAGCTTCGCTCAGCCAGCACTTTTTTGAAGTTAGGGAGCTTCCAACTTCAAAAATTGGCTGGCTGAGCAAGGCTTCTGAGTGATTTTATCTGCAAAGTGGAGATAGGAAAATTTTCCAATTTCCAGTCCAAAGAAGATGGACTGGAAAAGGTTGTTATTGGGTTTGTTTTACATAGTCACAGCTTTATTGCTAGTGGCATTTACCATTTTGGTAAAACTGGAAGAGACAAACATAACAAGGAACTGCTTGCCTCCTTTAGCAGTATGACAGGCTTTATTCATTCAGGAGCCAGTTCAGGTTTCACTTCTCTGTACCACTGGTCTTCTAGTAGGGATGTGAAACTCTTTCTGTTTGGATTTTGTTGTGTTTCTCAGGTTCCACCAAAATAATTTCCCCATATTTATTGTGCATTTGGTTACAAGGTTGCTTTCCCCCACATGAAAATGTTGTGAATATTTTTTAAAAATCCTTTAAGAAACTGATTCGTCTTCAGATTCCCATGCCTTTCACAGAAATAAAGTTTAATTTTATATTCTCTGCCTAATGGGATGGAAGGTAGTAGATTGCTGCTGAAATGGTGTTAATGGCTGTGACCAGGTTGAAGCACCTATACACTACAACCGTTTTCATCCTTTGTATGCAGAACCAAGGGAGAAATTGTGTTCTTCAGTAAGTCATCTTAGGAGAACATTATGAGGAATGTGAAGGATAGTCACAAAATTTCTCATTCTAACATGACAGAGTATCATGACACATTGAGACATGTTTCTACAATTTGCACAAGTATCCCCTTAGTGGCCTTGGGCAAGTCACATTCTCTCGGCCTCAGAGGCAGGTAATAAGAACCCCCCTCTGAACAAATCTTGCCATTGGGAAAGAGTTGGAAATGAACTGAAGGCACACAATAATGAAACCTCTCTGCACAAAACTAGTTTCTTTTCCCTTTGTGCAGCATATACACAAAGCAAAAAAAAAAAAAAAAAAAAAAAGTTGGGTAACTGATGAAAACAGCACAAACAACTCAACATGTAGGCTAATTCCCAGCTATGGGTCATTTTTCTCAACTGATACAGGAAGGCGATGAAATAAATTGGGTAAGAATGAATAAAATTGGGTTCAGTCCAGATGAGACAGAGGTTTTATGGGTCAGCAGGAAAGCCAATGTGGGACTATGATTACTACCAGTTCTGGGTGAATTCTTTCTGAATTCAACTAGGGTTGCAGCTTGGGAGTACGTACACCTGGAAGGTCATATGCCTACTGCAGGCAGAAGGATTGTTGCCCAGTTTTAGCTGGTATACCAGCTTTGCCATTAGGCAGATTGACCTCAGTGGTTCATGCCTTAACTGTGACTTAACTTTTAGTCTCCTGTAAGGAGCTCTACATGGGACTGCCCTTGAAAAGTATTCAAAAACTACAGCTAGTGCAAAATGTGATAGACAACATGTTGGCTGGTATATGCTTTAGGAAGCATATATTGCTGGTCTAGTACTAACTGGCTTCCATTCTGCTTGTGAGCTCCAGTCAATGTATTTCAGAGTCATGGAGAATGATAATAGCCATAACTTTGATACCAAAAGAAGGCCAAGATTTACTTTAACAAAGAGCTACAGACCTATCTTGCTATTTTATTACTTTTTGTGTATCTTAAATGCATCATAATATTAAAACACAACTGAACACACAGGAAGAGAATACATTTGTTAATTGTCATCAAGTCAGCTTTGATTTATGGTTTACTATATGAATCAGAGACCTCCAAGAGACTCTGTCATCAAAAGCCCTGCTCAAGTCCTTCAGACTCAGGGTCGCAGCTTCATTGATTGAGTCTGTCCTCCTGTGACACAGTCTTCCTCATATCCTACTGCCTCCCACTTCACCAAGCATCATCATCTATTCTAATTAATCATGTTGTCTCATGATATGCCTGAACTAGCAGCTAGTGTAGTGGTTAGAGTGTTGGACTACAATTCTGGAGATCAGGATTCAATTCCGAGCTCAGCCATGAAACCCACTGGGTGACCTTGGGCAAGTCACATGCTCTGAATTTCAGGGGAAAGCAATGGCAGGCCTTCTCTGAACAAATTTTCCCAAGGAGACCCCATGTTAGGTTCTCTTTAGGGTCACCATAAGCCAGAAAATAGTTTGAAGGCACATAAAGCACACAAAAATAACCTCGGTTTTGCCATTTTTGCTTCTAAGGAAAGTCCAGGCTTAAATTTGCTCTAGGACCTATTAAGGGCTTATTTTGGCAGTCCATGGCATCTATAGAAGTCTCCTCCAGCTCCACAGTTTAAATTAGTTTATACTTTTCCTTTTAATTTTCTTCATCATCTAGTTTTCACAACCATACATTAAAACTGGAAACATGGTGATATAGATGATCCTGACTTTGGTATTCAATGATATATCTTTACACTTGAAGATTTTATTCAACTCCTTCATAAGTGCACTCCCAACTCCTAGTCATATGATTTCTTGACTGCAGTTTCAATTTTGATTCATTACTGTGCCAAGGTATAGGAAGTCTTTGACTATGTCACTGCTCTAAAGTTATGTAAATAATCTATAGTCATTATTTTTTGTTTTCTTAATGTTCAACTGTAAACCTGCCTTTGAATTTTCTTTCATGATTTTTCTCAATAGTCATTTCCTCAATAGTCAAGTTATTGCTGTTTTCTTCTAATAGTATGGTATTTTTTATTTGCATATCTTAAATTGTAGATGTTTCATCCTAAAATTTCCACACCTCCTTCCTGCAAATCTAACACAATGTTTTTTATGATATATCCTGCCTATAAATTAAACAGATAGGGTGCTAAAATGAAGGCTTGTCTGAACCGGTGTCAATGTAAGTTGAAACCCATTCTGCTTTTCCATATTCTGCCTTTACAGTGGCCTCTTATCCACAGGGTAGATTATGCATCAAGACAACCAAATGTGGCACATCATGACATTGAAGACTTTCATGGCTGGCATCCATAGTTTTTTGTGGTTTTTTCAAGCTTTGTGGCCATGTTCAGGAAGAGTTTATTCCTGATGTTTCCCCACCATCTGTGGCTGGCATCTTCATAGAATACTAGCATGGAAGTGAGTGGGGTATATCTACTGTATGATCCTTGGTTGTGAGGAAGTGATGGCACATCCATTTCTTAGAGTCATCTGTAATTTTTTGTGATCTACACAGTCTAAGGCTTTGCTGTAATCTTTAAAGCACAGGCTGATTTTCTTCTGAAATTCTTTGGTGTGCTCCATTATCTGTTCTGTGTTTGCAATATGATCCCTAATGGCTCTTTCCACATGGGCATTTCTCACTCTATATATGGTAAAAACCTGTTACAAAATTTTGAGCAGCACTTTGCTTGAATAAGAAGATGAATACATGGGCCATTAATTAAATGATCCCGTGATTACTTCAGTCCTTGGTGTCCCCTTTCTCCAGTATAGGTATTTCTTGGGTTTCCAGTCTCTGGGTGATTGTGGGTTTTGGGGGTTTTCATATTTGTTGGCTGATGTTAGTTAGAATTTGAATATATTCTGTCTATTCTCTATATAGCTCTATATGGGGCAACAGAAAGGGTATGTTTTCTGTTCTTGGTGATTTATTTCTTCAAGCCATACTCACCTATCACAAATCACTTCTGTAACAACCCATCTTAAATACCAACAGTCTGCCTGAATTAATAAGATCTTCACCCCATGTTGGAAGGACAGAAGTCTTGGATCATTAGAAGGGGGTTTCACTATCTGGGAAGAGCCACCAAGAAGGTTCTATTAGATGTCATCTCTAAAGGTACCTGTATGGAGGAAGAAAGAGTGACAGAAGAGCCTCCCCTGAAGATTTCAAAACATGGCTGGTTTGTACAAGAGTATATAGTCCTTCAGGTTTCTTCTTCTGTCCTTAGAGTGCTTCTACATAATCTTGGGATTGGTAGTTTTGTGAGGCACCAGCACTCTTTGTCAGAGAAGACTAAACCTTGTAAAACATCAAATCCCAGGATTCCATAAAATGGAGCTACAGCACTTAACATAGTGTCATATTTCTTTATTTCTACAGATAAGCTGGACTAGTCTGCAGCTAGTCCTAGAAGAGAGAAAATGTGGCTGAAGAAGGCATTAGATTGGCTTGGGATAGTACTATCTATGGGAGTTCACCATGGTTATAATAAGCCTATCTGTGCTGCCTGTCTGGAACTAAACACAAAATAAAAGAAGATATTCATCAAGAAGATATGGGGTGGGACAAGAGCACTAGGGCTTCATTTTGAGTAGTGAAAAATGGACTGTAGGTGGCAAATTTGGATGGCATAGGGGCTCACAGACTACAAAGACTTGGTCTAGACTTTACAACACTGCTCTTTCCTATGCCTCAGCTATTAGCAAAGCAGAATATTTTTGCATCCAGAAAAAAGACATGTTGCCACAAATAGCTGTTTCTCCTACCATCTAATACCTTTGATATTGCAGCCTCTTTGTAACATCAATTTGTGCTATTGATGTTTACCTTCTGATCAATGTACAGAAAGCTTTCAGTATTATTGATGTTCATATGTGAAGGCAGAATTGGTGGGATTCAATTTGAGCTTAACATCTTTGTAATTAATGAGCATTAAGCAGGGCCAACTACACATTACACCGGAGATGGATGTCTGGATCTTCCAACTGTTCCCCCCATCCTTGTACTGAAAGCAGCTAAAAAGGGTTACCATTTCCTTTGGAGCAGCAGAAAGGGTTTTAACCTTGCCTAACTCAAAATTGCCCTTCAAAAGATGCCCGGCTATCAGGTTTAATCACTCAGTGCTCTACTCTGAAGAAATAGGATGTGCACACATGTTGGTTGTGTTTTGGCATATTTGCATCAATACACACATGCATGAACATGCAGTTATACACAGAGAGAGATGGGGAAAGGAGCACTGGATTGCCTCCTTAAGTGAGCTTTAGTTTTTGGGCCTTGCTGCATGGGCCAAGTATAACTTCTTTCCCTGCCATCTTCGCAGGGAGACTGGGTGATGACTCAACAGCCCCAACCACAATTCTGGTCCAAACAGACCAGACAACATCTGGCTCATTCAGCACCAGAACCTTATAACAGATTTTTAAAACTCCTGGAAGGTCCAGAGCCCTCAGTTCCAATGCCAGGAAGCTAGATAAAATGTGTCCTGATGAGTTGCCCAGTGCTGCAGCCACTGCCAGTTGTTCACTCTGAAGTCAGAATGAAGTGCCCAGCCATGTGATTGTTGCTGGGTGCCATGTTCTGACTTTAGAGCAAACTGACCCATGGTGACAGTGGATGCACTGGGAGGCTCAGAGGCACATATGTATAGTCACCCGTGTCAGAACAAAGGTCCTTTGTAACAGGGGAGCCTTAGGACAGTGAAGACAGAACCTTGGATGTGGCATATTGAGGCTGCTGACACGGTGTAGAATTAATGCAGTTTGGCACCACCTTATGTGTCATAGCTCCATCTTATGGATTCCTGGGATTTGTTGTTTGTTGTGGCACCAGAGCTTTCTGAGCAAGAAGCCTAAATTTATCACAAAACTACAAATCCCAGGATTCCATAGCATTGAGCCATAGCAGTTAAAGCAGTGTTGAACGGCATTATTTCTGCAGCATAGATGCAATCCACGTCTTTTAATATGGTGTTTTCTCAGTGTGGTTTTTAATAAGTACTCAGACAAATGCTGGTCCAATACTAAGGGCTTTAATTCATATCTAAAAAAATTAAGATCATGTATGAAACACATGTATGAGAAGATACCAACAGGATTTTTTTTTTTAAAAAAAAAAATGACTGTTCAATATAGCCACATTTACAGTCTAAAGAGGGACATGGTAAACAAGGAAAAGTTAAGGAAGTAAATTATCCAGAGTTTCAGCAACAGAACCATCAGTAATCTTGTGATAATGATAAAAGAGGAGGAGGAACAGTATATGGCATACACAGGTTACAGTAATGGGAACAGAAAGGCATTCCAATAATGTGGAGGAGTAAAATGAAACGCAGATAAACAGAAATTAGAGGTGTCAATCTTAATCTGAATAGAAAAATTAATGTGAAAAGATTTTTTAGTTGTAAAGAAAGTAAAAAGATAGGTGTCAAGGATCAAGACCATGAGGCACTTAATAAGAGCAACATGGAGCCTGAACTGAATGTGATAAGATGTCGTCCTTTTAATGGACATCCTACATTTCAACCTTCTGTCCAGGAGGAACTCCAAAATGTCCTGTATTTTGAGCATGACTAAGAAGCACATTAATACCACATTTGCTGTTCCACTTTGAGACATGTGTCTACTTAGCAGCCTGTTCTTGCTGCGAATACGGGATTCTTCTAAATTTCTTTTTTCCTAGGTGCAGCAGCAAGACTTGCTCCCCAGAGCTAAGGATGCATTTGTTTCTTGGAGGGGGAAATGACAACAGGCGTGTTAAGCAATGGGTTGCTTAAGGACACAATGCAAATGTTGAAGTGGACAAATGAAAGGCATAATTTAAATGCAAATTCAGTCAAGGCTTTGTTGCTAATAATTTTAAGCATTTGTCTTGCTCAGAGTTCTATAAGTATATTGCAAGCCAACAATGCATTTTAATGAAGGTAAACACAGGGGATGTGGTGGCTCAAGTGGTTAAGATGCTGACTCTGTTGATTGTAAGATTGGCAGGTTGGCAGTTCAAGGCCCGGCTGCTGCATGATGGACTGAGCTCCTGTCACTAGTCCCAGCTTCTGCCAACCTAGCAGTTCAAAAGCATGCAAATACAAGTGGATAAATAGGTACCATTCCCATAAACAGTGTTCTGTGCAGTCATGCTGGCCACATGATCACAGAGTAGTCTCTGACAACGCTGGCTTTTTGGCTTAGGAACAGAGATGAGCACCACCCCCTATGGTCAGACACAACTTGACAACCTTATCAACAGGGAATACCCTTACCTTTAAATTCATCAAAAATATGGTTGAGTACATAATAAAATACAGTTCATGCAATATAACTGTACATAAACCATATGTCATGAATTTAGATCAATATTAGGATTTTTAGCTTTCATGTGATAATGTCCTACATTTTTCTTGAATGTCCTACACTTTGCAGTGCCTTGTCCTCCTTTACAGTTATGACATCTGGTCATCCTGGATAAGATGAAACAGACTTCTCCAAGCCAGTGAATTCCAGCTGCATTGAACTAGGTTTCATATCAATCAACATAGCCCTGGGACCATGCTGGTTAGGTATGATGGGGTTTGTAATCCAATATGGTTGGAAGGCGCTTGTTTCTGGAGAGCCAATACAAGGAAAGGTACAGAGGAATGAGACAATTAAACATGCTGGTTAGGGATCCTAGGAGTTGCACTCCAATACCATCTGGAGGTCGACATTTCCCTGTTACATATAACTATGCCAAGGCATTCGGTGCTATATCAAGCAACTAAAGTGATAAATGACAGAGCCATATTACACTTTTCCTCAGCACTTCTGTTTCTAAGAACAAAACTACAGCAATTCAGCAACAGATGCTTCAGTGGACACAAAAAGGCACAGGTATAAGTTTTTCTCACATTAACTTGTGGTAACTAGGGTGACTTGTGGGTCCATTTTCTTGAATGAAAATTACACTATAGACATGAATTGATTTAGAAGTCATTCTGTTGCTTCAGAGGAACCATAGTTTTATAAGCCACTAAGGATTTCTAACAAACTGGCACAACCAATACCAGCTACAGTTGTTACAAGTGCAAGGATTTTTGGAGAAGCCAAAGGGGTCACAGCTGGTATAAAATCAAGAAAAGTAGGTTGTGTTAATAAGTCACTTGATTCGTCTTTGGCAGGAATCAAAATATGTTGATATAGGAAGAAAAAATATTTTCTTGGCTTTAATATTCAGATTTGCAATATATATATACAATTTTCCAATTGTCAACTCCTTTTTTAAAATAAAAAATACACCTTACCATTACAAATCTTTCTGATCTTCATGTGATCCCCAAAACATGTTAGCTGATACATTATATATATTAGTATGTCCATTGTTTTGTTCAGTCTCAGCTATATTCCATGTGTCCAAGGAAACTCCTGACGCCTCCAGTAAATACAAATTCTGTAATATGATACTTGCAACACTGACTAAGTAAAAAGTGCAACATTGTGTATTCTGTTTCCTGAGGAAATGCCTCAGAACATTGTTCCCAAAGGACACAGAAAGTATCAGATCTTCTCATAAAGAGACACTTTCAAATGCCCAGCTATTACAGGAGTCCAGCCGATTCCATTGGCCTACAAACTTTGCATCAGGAAAGCAGTTAATATATAGCACCCTCCCACATGCTAGATACAATGTACACACTATTCTTGACCCACAAAACCAAAATAGCTCACACGTAATACCCACAATGTTTTCTGGCCTGGCAGGTGCTTGACAGTCTGTCTGTTTCTGCAAAAGTTGAGGAAGATTCCAGCAGGTCCCCATGCCTGCCTGCCAAGTTGTGATTAATTGGTAAAACTGCACGTTGATACTTTATTTGTTTAAATAGCTGTGGCCAGCAACAATTGGTGCAGGTCTGGGGGACATCCTCCAGCTTTAGGGACCATATATATATATATATATGAAAGGCGATCTTTCTTCAGGTGATATGCCCCTCCCTGCCATTTAGAACTTTAAAATCATGATTATTTGGTGTAGTGGTTTGGGTGTTGGATTAGGATTCTGAAGACCAGGGTTCAAATCCCCACTAGGACATGGAAATGCACTGGGTGACCTTGGGCAAGCCATACTCTTGGCCGCAGAGGAAGGCAGTGGTAAATCCCCTCTGAACAACTCTTAACAAGAAAACTCCATGATGTTTGCCTTAAGGTTGCCATATGTCAAAAGTGACATGGGGATACACAACAAACAAAAGTACTGCCATCATAAGCCCACCCCAGTAGAAGCCAACATTCCCACCCATTTTTTTCTGACTTTGAATGGGGCAGCAAAATTTATCAGAAGCCTTTTTAGCTCAGCCCTGCACACTGTCAACTATATGACAATTATAAGTAAATACAGTTGGCTTGTCTACTAGATCTGCATGTTAAAAGTTTGAATAATTTTACTTCAAGGGGGGTAATGGTAACCTTACCTTCATTTTATGCTGGTAGTATTGCTATAGTTGTTGTGGCAATTTTTAAACTGTTACTAATATTTAAAAGCAACACAAATATTCTTCAAATTAAAACCTATTTTGCAGTATAACAGATCCATGAACAAATCTTTAAAAGTTGCTAAGAATTTAAAAATGAAATTTGAAATAGCATCCATGTTCTCTGTGGCCATGCTGTGTGGGGGAAATATATCTAGTGGAATAGTGACATTGACAGAAAATATTTTTCACCTTTTACCATTAAATCTGGGAGGGAGGGAGAGAGAAAGAGAGAGAGAGAGAGAGAGAGAGAGAGAGAGAGGTTTGAAGAGGGTTTTTTGCTAGTCCCAATAATTGTTGCTAATAAATATGACTGCCGTATTAACATTATCAATAATGGAACGCAAAAAGGAAACTGTTAGTAGGCAATTTCACAGTATCTGCTCTGTACAATACTTCTCTCTGAGATGCTTGACTCTAGATGGATGGGCCCATTAATTGTTTTTCTCTCCTTGGTGTTACAAACTTTACAGATCAGAACAATCAGAATGAAAAGACTGCCAGTGTAGGATATTGTTTAAAACAAGCCATCTGCTTTTTCACCACACGTTTATTATATACTGTGTAATTCATCACGATACACATTATAATGGTTGGATGAGAATGAAAGTGCATTTCTTATGTGAAACTCTATCCAAAAATGAAAGCATGCCTGCCTTTTTTTAAAAAAAAATTTATTTACAACATATAAAACACAAAGTAAAACACATATAATATTATATACATACTAATTGTTTTCTAGTACATAATTGTAACTTTACAAAATAACAATATTGTTCATTCTTGATTTAAAAAACCTTAATACTTCCTTCTGACTCTTAACTTATGATGCTTTCGACCTTCCGTTATTGCTTACTCATCCTATCACCACCGTTCTTTAAGTTGTAAAATGTTCTCAGTGGATCTGCCTATTAAAAACTACAAAAGTTCAAAGGGAAAAAATTGTAATAATAAAAAGAAAGAGCAAACAGAGAATAAAAATAAAGTTTTTATGCTGAGTTTTAAAGTTGTCTTATGTATAGCAGTTTCCCATTTCATTGCAAAGCACTATATTATCAGATCTTACCAATTCTTATTCCAATATTTCTTCGTTGGTAACCATACTTTTTCTACTTCAGTTAATGAGTTGTTGTTTAAATTACTGCCTGTCATAACTATTAGTGAGTAACAAAATAATCCTATGTCAGGTATGGGTGCCTCTAGCTGTTTACTCTCTGAAGCCACAAGCTCCCCAATGTTTGTGTAGGAGCCATGAAGTCCACACAAAGTAGTTGAGTATCATAGTTTTAAAGTGCCATAAAACAAAGTCTTTGTAATAATCTGCAAGACATTCTCATAAGGCCACTGTACATCACACAATTAAAGCACCAGTTTAACTGCCCTAACAATATCCTATGAAATCCTGGGATCTTCAATTTTGGCAGGTGTATTTAGAAATCTCAGCCAGAGAGCTCTAGTTCCACCAAATGCCTATTTTGAAATGGTGCACAGGGTCGTTAGAGCTCTTGAGAGTAAGGATTTAGGTACACAACAAGCTTAAGGGATATACACTTTCTTATGCCATAACCTCCAACTCCCACCAATGGCACTACCTTTCTGTGGATTGCATGCTCCTGTGAGGCAAGAAACTAGGCCGATGGCAGCAGTGCTGCTGGTAGATCTCCCATCTCAGACAGGTTTTTGCCGAGGAATCAGGCTAAATGTATCAAACAGCTACTAGGTAGCAGTAGTGGGGAGTGACACTGTCAGAGGATTTCTCAGAGATAACAGGAGTGGGTGCCATAGCTAATGCTTGTTAGAAGGAGGCATGGTAAACCCCTTTTGAATATCATTTACTATAGAAACCTGTGATGAGACAATCCAAAATGGAGAAGAAAAAAAACCCAGTGCCAGAAGATGAAACTGTCAAGTCACGTGCCACCCAATGAGTTACTGGGATACAGCAGAGGAAAACTATGGCTAATGGCACAACTGACTCATGCTGAAAGGATGTTTAGTTGATGACTTGCTCAGAGGTAAAAGGAAAATCCAAAGGTGCACAACACATATTATAGGAATGTAGAATGTGAGAAGCATGAATCCCGGGAAGCTAGACATAGTAAAACAAGAAATGGAACATATACAATTTCTATACTTGGGGGAAACAAACTAAAATGGACAGGAATAAGGCATTTTGAGTCAGATAATTACAGAGTGTTTTACTCAGGAAATAAAACTCTAAGAAGAAATCTATGAATTAAGAGTTGTTGTTGTTTTTTAAGCAAAACAAAAATTATCATCAGAACTGTTATTCCCACACTTGTTCATGTTGTATGGTGTTCATGCAATACATAAAATGGCTGGAGTACTGAAAATTACTAGACAGCTTAAAATTGAACTTTTCTAAGCTGCAATGCAACTATCTCACCTGAAAGAAAATTCTACATGGTATATACCCTGGCAAGCTAGGCAGGGAAGCCTGCTACATACAGATGTGATGTTGTCTCAGTTGTCAATTAGGGTGAGTAAGATGAATATTTAGATTCACCACAAGCTTGGAAGATCAGACTTTATTATTCTAGATGATCTTAGGTTGTACATCATCTGTCCTTGCCTTCCCAGACACTCAGCTGAAAATCTTGAGTGAACTTTTTCAGTACTTAGTCTAAAACATTCTAGTAAACCTGGCCTGGATCATTTCACTTACCAAGGGTTCCAGATGCAGAAGGATCCTCCTCACCACCACATTTTGTTCAAGGAAGTTCAATACCAGCCAGTTGCCCTGTTGGGAATAGTGCTAAAATGGGTCTATAAGAGGCCAATAAACAACTGGACTTCAGTGCACATGAGATACAGGAAGGTGACAAACAATTCTACACAATTTAACCTCATAGTTATGATCCTTATCTCACTTTATGAGTACCATTAGTACCAAAAAAACATTACTAAGGATTCTGTATGGTGTGGTATGGGAGAAAATCTATGGAGGGGTCACCATAAGTTGGAAATGGTTTGTTGGAAACAACAGCAACATATCTGTGTATTTACCCTGTCTCTATTTTAACAAAATAGCCTAAAAGAATAATAAATTGGCTTCCTCTGAAATATAATCTACAATACCTGGTGTTCCTTGGTGGATCTCAATCAGTTGCAAATAGTGTAAACACTGGAACAGCAGTGCCTCTGTAACAGAAAGAATCAGAGGAAGAGTGCATTAATTTGATTTGTATTTTAATGTAAAACCAATGTAATAACCAAGATGCAGTTACATTTCAATGTTAGCAGTTTTATCTGTTTTACAGTACAGTTCTCTGATGCAAAAAAAAATACAAAAAAGGGTACATTTGAGGGAAATTTATTCATTTATTATCCAGTTTTATTATATTTTGCCTTCTAACTTATTATGGGACTCAAAGTAGCTCACAACATAAATTAAAAGAAAGTACAGATAAAAACCAATCATAATATGTTTTCCTTATGTGTACATTAATACAGATTAGATATGAAAACAGAATATGGAGAATTGTTTATTGAAATGCATATATTAGACAAACCTCCATACTAAAATATGCATATTCAAGTAAAATGTGCTTCTACTTCATATATGTTTATTTTTATTTAACTTTTTTATTGCACTTATATCCCACTTCCCCCTTTTCTCCCAAAATGGGATCCAAGCAGCGGCATCATTAGCAGGTGCAGTGATGAGTCCTGCATCACGTGACACCCCAGAAGGAGGGTGACACCGAGTCATGGTCTCCCCCGCACTCCCCCATGCTCTTTTGTGTGCACTCCCCGTGCTGCCCCCATACTTCCCCTTGCATGCCATCCCCATGCTCCCCCCACACACCAGAAGCCCCACTCCTCCAAAAGCCCCAACTCCAACACCAGGTAACACCAGGTACAAGAACGCCACTAGATCCAATACAACTTATAATAATTTTTAAAAGCTCCAACTAAAACATCAATTTACAAAAGTTAAAAAGTAATTGAACATCAACATTACTAAAATATATACACAGTACACTTTTCCACAAATCTCAAATGCATAATCAAATTCAAAAGTCTTTCTAAATTAAAAAAAAAACATCTTCACCTGTCAACAGAAAGAGGAGGGAGCGAACCCACTGGACCTCCCATGGAAAGGAGTTCCACAGCCTGGAAGCAGCCACAAAGAAGGCTCTCTCCCAAGGCCTCACCAACCCTCCCTGAAATGATGGTGGGACTGTAAGAAGGCCTTCCTCTGCAGATGTCAATGCACGTCCTTTATTTTCTTTATATAAGGATATGCAACCTTTCAAACATGGACCAAGCCATGTAGGTCTTTAAAGGTCAAAAGCAGCACTTTGAATTGTGCCTGTTTCAACTGTGTGTGTGTGTGGGGGGGGGGGGGTGTCACATGATCCCTGTACCTAGACTTGGTCAACAACCTGGCTGCAGCATTTTGAACCCACTGGAGTTTCTGAACAGTTTCCAAAGGCAGCCCCATGTAGATCACATTGTTGTTAGCTGTACTGGAGTCAACCTTGACCTTGACTCCAAGAACCCCTATCTTCCACTTCTCTGCTTAATTCCTGCAATCCCATGCCCATATCCTTCCTGATTGAGTCAATCCATCTGGCATGTGGTCTTATTTTCCTTCTTCTGCCCTCTGCCTTCCTAATATTATTGTCTTTTCCAGTGTTCCATGCCTTCTCATTATATGGCCAAAATATATCAGTCTCAGTTTTAGCATCTTGGCTTCTAATCTATGTCTTGAGCTGAGATCTCTGGCTTGATCTGTTCCAAGACCCATTCATTTGCCTTTTTTGGCTGTCCACGGTATCCTAAGCACTCTTCTCCAACATCTCATCTCAAATGAGTTGATTTTAATTTTGTCTGCTTCCTTTACTGTCCAGCTCTCACATTCATACATAGTGATGGGGAATATGATGGCCTGGACAATTCCAGATTTTGTGCTCAGTTGTATATCTTTTCTCTTCAGTAGTTTTTCTAGGCTTTCATAATACAGTCTGCCCTCAGCATACGTCCCCTCACCGTATGCGGATTCCTGCTTATGTGGACAGCAAGTAGTGAGGGACAAAATGGCATCCTCACCAGAAGCATGTGCACACCATGGCATGCGGGAGCACGTCACCATTCAATTAAATGCGATTCCAGCTTATGAGATCCCCTGCATATCGCAAGGATGGACTGTAGGCTAAATGGGATTGTAATCAAGGCATGTGTCACTGTAATCAGATCTGACTTCTCAAAGAGTGGGGCACAGCTGGTGCACTAGTTTTAACTGTGCAGATGCACTCCTGGCTGCAGCCAGGCATCCAAACTTAGAGCCAAGTACAGAAGCACACTCAAACGGCAAATCCAAGATTTTAGAGGCAATGTAATCCCATCCACCACAGGCTGAATTCCTATTCTCTGATCTGCCTTCTGACTGACAAGGAGCACCTCTGTCTTCTCTGGATCAAGTTTCTATTTGTTCACCCTCATCTAGTCCATTACTGACAGCAGACAATGGATTAGTGAGGAAACAGCTTCCTTGAAGTCAGATGGAAAGGAGAGATAGAGTTGTGTGTCATGAGCATATAGATGACACTGAACCCCAAAACTCTGGATGGCCTCCCAGTTGTTTCATGTAAATATTATCAACATGGGGACAGGACAGAGCCCTGAGGGACAGCAAAGGACAGTGGCCAGGGGTTCAAACAGGCATCTCCCAGCACAACCCTCCATAAAAGATCAGAACCACTGTAATACAGTGTCCCTGAGCCCAGTCCTAGAGAGGTGACCCAAAAGTATACCATCGTTGATGGTTCTGAAAGTCACTAAAACGTCCAGCAGAAGCAACAGAGACACACTCCCTGCATAGTTCCCTGCATTGGTCATCTATCAAGATGACCATCCCATAACCAGGATTGAAGCCAGATTAAAAGTGATCTAGAGAATCTACAGGGACCTCTGAAGCTGGGAGGCCACCATATATTGCAACACCTTGACTCAAAAGTTGATATTAGAATCTGGCTGATAGTTCTCTAGTAAAGAGAGATCCAGAGAAGATTTTTCCCCCCAATAATGGCCTCACCATAGCCTCTTTTAGACAAAATGAAAATTGCTTTGCTGTAGTGAGGCATTCACTATTCCTCTTACCCAATCAGACAGTTCCCCTCAGGCTACTGTCAACAGCCAGGAAGGGCATGGGTCTAGTATGCATGTGATGGCTCTCACCTCTCCAAGGAAACTGTCTACACCCTCAGGTTGCACAAACTGAAACATATCCAATAACTCTGGGCAAGCAGCGTGGTTACATCCACCAAACCTGTGTCTACTACAGTGGCCAAGTCAGAGTGATCTGAGCAAGTTTATCTGCAAGTGCTGAACAAACTCCTTACAGTGAGAGAAGAGCATTATATTGCTCTCATATGCACTCTTTCTCTCTCTCTTTCTCTCTCTCTCTATATATACACACACATATACATATATATGTACACAAACTGATGCAGAAATGAGACAAAATGATTAAAAAATGAGAAACAGATAAACAATAACTGTTGGTACCACTCCCTAATGCACAACCCTCCATTAACACAACTGGGTTGCTGCTGGCCCCTTGTGCTGCCTTCTGCCCTTGTCCCTACCCTTAATCCTGTCCCTATGCCCTACACAATGTCCTATATTTGTGTGTGTGTTTTAAGGTCAATTCTAAATGTAAGTTAGCAAAAGAAAGATTTAGAAAAAAAATCAAAAAAGGCTATTCTGGAATAGTGAAGAGAACAGGGGACAAAAGAGAGAAGGAAACACTGGAATTGTGTAACCACACAATCCTGGAACTGACCCAGGAGTGATTTTACTGCACCTGAGGACTAGTGCTATATTAGTGCTATTGGGAGCTTACTGACAGGTTTTTCTGCCAATGGCAAGATGCAGGCTAACCATGCTTTGAAGACAAGGCAGTGATAAGAGTGAGATACATCTTGTGATAGTTATCACTAATGGTGCCATTATCAGACCTTTATGGAAATTTAAAAGTTATGTGTGATAAAGCCCTTCATAACTTGTATTCCATGTAAATAAGAGGCAATTCACCTAGCATTATTCAAAAGAATCCAACTGCCTTATAGTATAACCAATGACACAGGCAGTATCAAATAATCTATAGGCATTAGAAAAGATCAACGGAGTATATGATACTGGACAAAACTGTGCCAAAAGCAAGCCCTGCCACAGTTACTTTGACAGTGTTAAAACTGAACTTGGCCCTTTAGGTCTGGTGTAAATTTCAAAACCAGACAGTAATTTTGGTACATTTTCAAGGCTATGAAAAGAGGAGTCGTAAGATGATGTCTGCATAAAATAAATAATTAAATCTGGATAGCTGTAGTCTGCATAATAAACCGTATATAGCACATTCAGCTAAACTGATGTATCCAACCAAGAAAATCATTATTGGCATAGTAATACAAATTAGATACAATCCTGGAAGCTCTTCAGGTTTTGTGCATAAGTACAGTCTCCTTTCCTAGAGCAAGAAGTCAAGTACTCCCATGGGTCTGGGAAAAGAGCAACTCCATCAAGGATAACAAAAGCCATGAAAACTAGATTATCAGTAACATCTGTGCAGCTAAGGTTGCTGGCTGACTGCGAGAGCAATCTGAGCAGGTTTAGGTTTTGATCTGGTGCCTCTCTTCTTTTATAATTTGATCTTGAACTGCTGTGTTTTTTAATGATGTAATTTTATTGATAATTAGTGATGTTATGCTGATATTTCATTCTCTTAGCCAACTTGACCACAACCCAAAACTGCATTTGGCATGGCTAAACCAATGGAAATAACTGGGCATCAGCAGATTTAACTCTGTGCTGGGGATTTTGACCATTGAGTGTAAAAAAAAACAATATGCAAATACATTATTTATTTATTCTGTCTTGAGTATAATCTTGAGTATAATCCAACAAAGGTCTGCTACAACTGAAATCCCTTTAAATCATGTACCATGTGTTTTTACAACATAATCCTATGCATGTTTACTCAGAGGAAAATTCCACTGGTTGCAATGGAATTTAATTTCTAGTATGCTTGGGCTTGCAGTCAAGACTTATCTAAAGTTTTGCCGTATGTGCTTTCAAATTGCCTGTTGACTTATGGCAACCCCATAAATTTCATAGGGTTTTCTTAGGCAAGGAATACTCAGAGGTGGTTATGCCAGTTCCTTCCTCTGAAATATAGCCTACAGCTTCTGGTATTTGTTGGTGGTCTCCCATTCAAGTACCTTTAGCTTGCAAGATCAGATGGAATCTGTTGCCTTTAGGGTATTTATATCTACAGAGAATCACAAGACTGTTACTTCCAGATTATCCTAGAAGAGGCTCTAAACCAAAATGATTCTTATCTTTGCTTTCTTGACATTCTACTTTGAGTTAAACACATCTGCAAAGAGGCAACACTAATGCTTATGCTGAAGAGATTCTGACCGTTGTAATTTTATCTTCATGGAGACATCTTCAAAGTGCAAGCTTTCTGTTGCTAGGAAGGAACTTCAAAAGAACCACTCTGTCTTCAAAGAGGTTTCTTCCCTTAATAATGAAGATGCTGGGTCTGTTTAGTGTGGGACTGAGGGATTCAACAGACTGGCATAAAGAGCCAGCCTCGGGGTGGAGTGGGGGCATGGCATCCTCATGCTGGCCACCTGGATGCCGCCCTCCTGACCAGATGGTGGGCAGCATCACGTTGAATCTTCAACACAGTGCTTACATGCACTGCACTGAAGAAGCAGTAAAAAGCCACCAACACAGCTAGGCCGCCCTTTCCATGGTGCAAACAGGAGCTGCTTTATTTTCTTTTTAAGTCATTGGTTTTGTTATTGTTTATGAGCTATTTAAAAGTCGCTCTTTGCTGTTATTCCTCATAATATCTAAAAGGTAACTTGGGTGTGTTATTCATTACGTGCGTGTGTGTGTGTATCTCCTGGTGGGATTTGAGATTGATAAAAGAAAGCTTGAAAAATTCTTGTTGAAATGCCAAAAGATGTACATTAAATATTTTCAGATCTACTAGTACTATCATTTGTTAAACCAAAAAAGTGACTTTACTATCATTTGTTGCATTATTTTTGAAATGCCCTTCTTACATCCCCCCCCCACAACCATCAAAAACATCTCAGTAAGCTTCAACTTTGCAAGTTATAAAGAAGTCTTGTAGCAGCCTTGACATCGAGAAAAAGAAATTTTTTACCATTAAGTTTTCATGGACTTCAGTCTACTTCACCAGATGCATTTGATGGAGTACATGAAGGCTTATGCTAGAAATTTTTCTCGGTTAATTTCAACTCAGTTACTGGATCCATAGAAACCTGTAGAAAAAAAGACATAGCCATGTTAGTCAGGAAAAATCAGTACGCAAAGGGATCTTGCAGCACCTTTGAGACTAACCAAAAGATAGCATGAACTTTCATAGACTTGAGCCTACTCCACCAAATGCATCTGAAGTAGCAGGTTCAAGTCTACAAAAGCTGGCGCTACCAACTTCTGTCTTTCAGTTAGTCCCAAAGGTGCTGCAAGGTATTACATATAGATTACTGTGTTATTGGTAAGCTATGGCACCAAAATCCTGGGTTAAGACTAATTGATTCCAGTTCTAGTGTGGAAAGTAGGCATATCTGGTAGAGGATATTTACCAACTTATTGTAGTTTGGATTGGAAAACTTGCAAAGAAACTTGAACACCACAAAAGCATACACTTTAAAATTTCATAAACAGATATAGATTTCTGTGACTTACAGTGAAGGGTATGCAGATTGGTTCCTGTGGTGGAGAGAGAGGAGAGGCCCTTTAAAGCAGTAAAGCCCAAACAAAAATGTTACAGTATTTACTAAACTCTGAGCAGCCCAAGTCAACAAGAAAAACAGTTGCTGCAGTCAACAAGATTTGAGGAGTCAAGGCTGAGAAGAACAGCTCCAAAACATCCTGCGGAGAACATGGTTCTCAGGATATAGTTGCCATCTTGATGCTCATGAACACTTGAAGTTGTGGGGGGCTGAATCTCACCTCGAGTAAATTAAATCCAGACAGCTTCCACTTCTAATAAATGGAAGAGGATTTGTATACTGGTTAAAACCAAGGCTGCTTCTTCAAAATAGCAGACCTGTATTCTCTCCAGTCTTTTGGAGGAGCCATAAACATGTGCTTATTTCAGCATTATTGTCATGTCTGTGCTACAACACGGCACTGGCAAAGTCCACTGATTTTTCTTACACGTTATCAACACATGTCCAAGGTTCTCATTTAGTTATACTTTGTTACTGCTGTCTGAAGCACTTTTGAATGGCCCTAGGGATCTTGTGAGGAGCGATGATGAATACTGGATGTTTCAAGGGAAAATATACATGACACTTACAGTTTTTATTTTTAGCAAATTTATTTTTTTTAAAAAAAAAAAAAAAGTGCAAACCTACTAAGATAGTGTGGGCAAGCAAGAATCTAGGTGCACAGGGGATGCTAGTTTAATGTTGATAGACTCTACATCCCCACCCCCTAATTTGATGACTTTTCTTTCTTCAGTTCTTGTATTCCATTTCTTCATCATCCATGACTTTTTCCAATGATGATGACAATTTGTTATTTGTAAGCTGCTCTCATTTAACTAATATCACAGAAAGTTCAGAAGTGTGTGCATGTGTGTGTGTGTGTGTGTGTGTGAATAAATAGCCTTCCTTTTTCCATCATTAAAAGTCAGCTGTCTTAGAGCAAATTCAAGTGGTGGACTCCCACTGGTGGGAGAACAGATTCCAGGAGAACTGGGCTGTCGGAGGGCAATCCCTTTGCCCTATTGCACTCTCCTGTGCGCCTCCAAAACCAGCTCAGGTGATGCTGGATAAATGATGCAGAACTGTTTGGGGGGAATAAAGGGAAGCTGTAGGTGGAAGAACCTTCCAAAATTCTATCACCAGAATATTGGATTTAGCTCTTAAGGTTTGCCGTTTGTGGGTGATTGAGAGGGATTTACTGAGAGCCATTTTCTAACATTTTCAGGTATTTTCAGGCCTGCCCTCATATGTACAAGTGTTTAAAAAGGAAGTTCCCCCAATACCTGAAATATGGTGAAGTAGCCAGTAACATCCCACTAGGGATGGGTTGGAGTATGGTTCCCTGTTGGACATTTTTCTTTTTAAAAAAATGGGTCAGTTTTTCCACATGAACCCTTCAGGGTCCAGAAAAATGATTGTATGTTTACCCCACAATCTTTATCCTAAAATCAGTTAAACTCTCCTCGGCTCCTGTTCCTCTTGCCCAAGCCCTTAACTTTTTCATTTTGCTATCCGTTATGCCTTCCCTGACAGGAATAATTTAATTTAATTTTTGGAGTTTGTTTTTAAAGAAAAAAATTAAAAAGAATACACATTTTTAAAAATTTTGAAAGTTTTGGTGCCTCCTTTTTCTCCTCTCACTGGACTCTTTCAAACGGGGAGGAATTTCTCCCAACTCCGAATGGAGCCAATGCGGATTTATGTAAATTCGCTTGTTTAGCGAATTTACATGAACCCCTGCTCCGTTAGGAATTACTTCCCATTACCCGAAATTAACCCCCTCCTGCCCGAATTTGCATGCGAAGCTTTAATTCGCAATAAGGTAAAACCCATGATTGCATTCGAATTGGCTTCCCTCCTGCCCGAATTTGCATGTGAAGAGTTAATTTGCAATAACATAAAACCCATGATTGCATTCGAATTGACCTTAAATTATACTTCCAATTTAGCCTTGTATGAAAGAGTCCTCTGAGCTTCACTTCACTCCCAGCATTAAGACATTTTAAAGGGAGGAAGATGAGTGCCACAGGCCCTTCCTGACAAAAGGTAGGTATCTGAGGATCAGTGGGGTCACCCTCCCTGTAGGGCATCACTTGGTGCGATCTTCAAGACCAGCAAAAGGGCCCAAGCTCGACTCAGGCTTGCATCCTTCTGAGGTTGCTAAAATGAGTATCCAGATTGTCGGGGGCAAGTAGCTTACAGTTGTAAACTGCTTAGACACTGCTTAGGTGGTATGAATCAGTATATAAATGAAGCTGTTTGTTTGACTGCTGTAATCCGCTTTGATTTCCCCACTGGAAAAGGTGGAATAGAAAATTATTATTATTATTATTATTATTATGTGATGCCAGCTTGGAAGAAAGGGGAAAGGGAGCCACTTGCAAGGCGAGGGTGGGGAGCCCCAGGAGAAGGAGGAGACAGAGTTCTCCCTAGGAGCTGAAGCATTTCCAGAGAAGGAAGGCCAAAGTGGTGAAGGGTCTGGAGACCATCAAGTCCTATGAGGAGAAGCCACTTAGGGAGCTGGGGATGTCTAGCCTGGAGAAGAGAAGGTCAAGAGGTGATATGGTCGCCCTGTTTAAATATTTGAAGGAGGGAGGAAGCAAGCTTGTTTTCTGCTGCTCCAGAGAACAGGACCCAGAGCAATGGATGCAACGTATTTTATTAATTTATTTATTATTTAACTAAAGGAAAAGAGATTCCACCTAAACATGAGGAGGGATTCCCTGACAGCAGGAGCTGTTGGATACTCCCTTGGAGGGGGATGGAGCCTCCTTCTTTGGGGGTCCTAAAGCAGAGGCTGGGTGGCCCTCTCTCGGGAGTGCTTTTTGACTGGGGACAGTACCTGCCCCTAGGGAGGCATGGGAGAAGGCTTGCCCATGGGAAGATGTAGGGGAACACTTGCCCATAGAGATGCATAGCAGAATACTTGCTCATAGGAGAACACAGGGAGATTACTTACCCAGAGCAAAACATTGGAGAACCCTTGCCCATATACATAGACAAATACTAGCCCATAGGCAAACATAGGGGAATACTTGCCCATTGGAAAACACAGAAAGGTCACTTGCCCATAGGAAAACATTATGGGAATATTTGCCCATAGGAAAAGAGAGGTGAATACTTGCCCATAGGAAACAGAGGTGGGTGCTTCCCCATAGGGAAATATAGGGGAATACATGCCCCTAGGGAAAGACTGGAGAATACTTTCCTGTATACATAGGAGAATGCTAGTCCATAGGGAAATACAGGACAACACTTGCCCATTGGCAAGCATACTTGCCCAGAAGGAGACATAAGAGAGCACTTGCCCCATAGGGAAACACAGGGGAACGCCCCACCGGGAAGTGTCGGGGAATACTTGCCCATAGGGAAGCAGAAGGGGCATACTTGCCCATCGCAAAGCAGTAGAGAATACCTGCCCTTAGAGAAACTCTAGGGAAACACTGGGGAAGAGTGGCCCATGCGGAGAGGGGAGGACTTGCCCAGAGGGGGGCATCCTTGGCCATGGGGGGGGGGGTGAGGATGGCATGAGGATGGCAGGTGGGCTTTCCCTTTGACTGGTCCCTCCCTCCCTCCCTCCCTCCCTCCCTTCGGGGCAGCAGGAGCAGGAGCATCAGGGCTTGGGCTGCTGGGTGGGTGGGTGGGTGCCCCTGGGGCGCTCTCCTCCTCCTCCTCCTCCTCCCCTGGTGCCCACCTTCTCTGCCAGGCTGGCACCGGGGGGTATGGCTGCCTGGGCGCTGGGGGCGCTGTGCCTGGGGCAGAGCCAGGGCTGGTCCTCCTCCTCCTGGTCGGGGCCCCCCAACTCCAGCCTTCCCTGCTGCCGCCCTCCTCCTCCTCCTCCTCCTCCTCTTCCTCCTGCTGCTCCTTCTCCTCCTTCGGGCTCCTTCTTGGGCTCCTCTTTCCTGGAGACGTCGGGCTGGCTGGTGCGGAAGCTGTCGGGGCTGCTGATCCTGGGTCTCCTCTTCGGGGTGGGATGCTTCCTCCAGAGGCTCCTCTGCCCCAGACCCCGCAGGGCTGCCCAGCACCCAGACTCGGAGGCCTCTTCTCCTTCTCCTTCTCCTTCTCCTTCTTCTCCTTCATCAGAAGAGGAGAGCCCCCGAGAGGCCACTTCGCAGGACTCTCTCCTCCTCCGGGAGCCCCAGCCCCAGTTCCTGCCCCTCGCCCAGCTCCAGCTGCCCAGCTACGAGGAGGTCAAGGAGCTGCCCAGCTACGAAGAGGACCGCCTTCTTCGCACCCAGCACCAGCCCCCCAGCCTCCCCCTCCTGCCTCTCGCCCGCCTGCAGCCCAGAGGACAAGGAGAGCCTCCTCCGCAGGACTCGAACTCGCCTCCCGGCTCTCAGAGGCTGCAGGGCTCCAGGGAGGCTGAAGGGGCAATGGAGTGACCCTACTGGCACAGAGTTTGCCTTGGATTTCAATGCCTTTTTTTTTCTTGAAAGGACTTTGGGGTGGTTCCATTCCTAAAGACTTTAGGAGTACTTGGCAACGACTGAGGAATTTATCACACAATCAGGAGTTTATCCCGCAAACATCCCAGGGAAATCGTGGAATTTCGCGGAACAATTTCACACGACGTCCCACAAAACCCACCACGGAAGGGGTCACAAAGGAGCATGAACGCGCATCTTTGGCTTCCAGGATTTCAGCGACGATGCATTTTCCAGCATCACTTTATTTGTGCAATTGCACGCGATCATCAGTCATGCAATAACACTCCATTTCCGCTTCATTTGCAGGGCGCTTTCAACACGCTTTAATCTCTCTTTTATGCCAGAACTAGCCCCAGTGTGATAAACTCCTGTGGAATACTGTGCAACAGGAGCCTTCCTTTGCAAAAAAGTAAAAGCGTTGTTGTTAGAATCAAGAGGATTGATAGCAATGTTAAAATCTGGATATTGTTCTTTGGGTTGGTCTTGACTGAACGTGATGCATGTGTGGCTACCTAGTCTCCACAAAATGCAGAGCTTTGCTCCTGGATGTGGAAGAGTGACGTGTACCTCATCTGCACTGCAGGAATAATCCAGCTGGATCCCAGTTTTAGACTGCCCTGGCTGAATGCTTGGGAATTCGGGGAATTGTAGTTGGTTGTGGCGCCAGAGGCGCCACAACCAACTACAATTCCCCGAATTCCCAAGCATTCAGCCAGGGCAGTCTAAAACTGGGATCCAACTGGATTATTCCTGCAGTGCAGATGCATCCTGAGCCAACTGGGGAGATGGATCTTTAAACGAGAGGAGTACTTTCAATTTAATAGGACTGACTTGGTAGATGAAGGGAATGCTGTGGATATAGTATACCTCGATTTCAGTAAGGCCTTTGACAAGGTTCCCCATGACATTCTTGCAAACAAACTTGTAAATTGTGGGCTAGACAAGGTAACCGTTACATGGATTTGTAACTGGTTGACTGACCGAACTCAAAGGGTGCTCAACAATGGCTCCTTTTCATCCTGGAGAGAAGTGACCAGTGGGGTCCCACAGGGCTCTGTCCTGGGCCCAGTGCTATTCAATATCTTTATTAATGACTTGGATGACAGAATTGGGGGCATACTTATCAAATTTGCAGATGACACTAAACTAGGAGGAGTAGCTAATACTCCAGAAGACAGGATCAAACTTCAAAATGACCTGAATAGACTAGAAAGCTGGGCCAATGCTAACAAGATGAAATTCAACACAGAGAAATGTAAGGTTCTGCACTTAGGGCGGAAAAATGAAATGCAGAGATATAGGATGGGGGACACCTGGCTGAATGAAACTATGTGTGCAAGGGATCTAGGAGTCCAAGTAGACCATAAGTTGAACATGAGTCAACAGTGCGATGCGGCAGCTACAAAGGCCAATGTTATTTTAGGCTGCATCAATAGAAGTATAGTGTCTAGATCAAGGGAAGTTATAGTGCCACTCTATTCTGCTTTGGTCAGGCCCCACCTGGAATACTGTGTCCAGGTCTGAGCACCACAATTCAAAAAAGATGTGGAGAAACTGGAGCGGGTCCAAAGGAGGGTGACTAAAATGGTGAAGGGTCTGGAAACCATGCCCTATGAGGAACGCCTTAGGGAACTGGGGATGTTTAGCCTGGAGAAGAGAAGGTTAAGAGGTGATATGATCGCCCTGTTCAAATATTTGAAGGGATGTCATATTGAGGAGGGAGCAAGCTTGTTTTCTGCTGCTCCAGAGAACAGGACTCGGAAGAATGGATGCAAGCTCTGGGAAATCATTAGGAGGAACCTCCTGACAGTAAGGGCTGTTCGACAGTGGAACATGTTCCCTCAGAGTGTAGTGGAGTCTCCTTCCTTGGAGGTCCTTAAGCAGAGGCTGGATGGCCATCTGTCAATGTGGATGCTTTGATTGGGAGTTCCTGCATGGCAGGGGGTTGGACTGGATGGCCCTTGTAGTCTCTTCCAACTCTGTGATTTTATGATTGTATGACTGCTAACACTACTGCAGAGTCTGGTTATCCATATTATCCAGTCTGGTCTTTGGACCAGTGCACCTTCTGGCTTGTTTATTTTTTCAAAATAAAGACAGAATACAATTTAGAGCACGTTTGTTTTATTTTACCCTTACCAACAACTCTGCTGCTCTGCCAAACATTTCCCTCATCTCATTTCAAGGTATGTGTTTGTAAGTGCACCCAGCAGCATCCTATATGTATACACTTCCAGTTTTCTTTATTTGTTGGGATCAAGAGTTGTGAGGGTCTCCGAAGTGTGCTTGCTTTTGGGATCTTCCTACTATTATGGATAGTGAATGTGACTATGGTCCGAAACATACTGCAGAAATAATCCAGTTTGGGACCACTTTAACTGCCCTGGCTCAGTGCTAGGGAATCCTGGGAATTGTTGTTTAGTGTGGCACCAGAGCTCTCTGACAGAGAAGGCTAAATATCTGACCAAACTACAATTGCCAGGATTCCCTAGCATTGAGCCACAACAGTTAAAGCAGTCTCAAACTGGATTATTTCTTCGGTATGTTTTGGCCCATAGTGGCTAGTCTTCAGTTCAACAGGAGGCCTTTATAGAGCCAATATTATCTCAGTCTTACCTCCCAAAGTGCAGCATGGAGATAGCATGCTTTACAAACCTTGCTGAGGTATTGTCTGTGAAGCACTGCAAATAGTTGAAACCCACTCTTAAACCGCAAATGTATTAGTGACCTTAGGTGAAAAAGCCTTTTCCCTTTTCCCGTCTTTAGTCCTAGAGTTGATTGGTGCAACCATCGGATTTTTGGTGGCCGCATGAAATTGCTCTGCATGCTGGCTCCCACCCAAAGGCCTGAAAGTCATAGGATGTAACAATATGCAAAGGGATCTTGTAGCACCTTGGGGACTAGCTGAAAGAAAGAAACCCTGGTTTTGATGTACTGTGACAAAGCTTGTAGATAAAGCTCATGCTACCAACCTCTTTCGGTTAGTCTCCAAGATGCTACAATATTTACATACAGCGCTTCCTGGATGGGACAATGACAGGATCAGCACAACATCATGCGAAAGTCCTTCCTCCAATCACACGGAAAGGACAAGTCAAGTATAGGGAAAGTGCAGGACAGGGACATCCATTCCCCCATCTGATAATCTCCTATGTCGTTCAAAGGCCTTGTCTTTGAATCCTACCGCCATATAACAGTCAACAAAACTCAGTTTGGGATAATTGGTGGATCTGTGTGAAATATTCAAACTTGATCACAGGATCAAGTAGTTGGGAGCAACTGCTACTGTATTTGCAGCAGTTTCCTGTGCCACCTGTGATCTCAATTACAACTGAAAGATATAGCCATGTTATTTTGTAAAATCAGTATGTAGGTAGATTTTATAGCACTTTTGCTACTAACTGAAAGAAAGAGGTTGACAGCATGAGCTTTCTGAGGAGTTTATCACACGGGCGGAATTTCTCCCAATTTTGAATTGAGCCAATTCGAATTCATGTAAATTCTCTAGTTTAGCAAATTTAGGTGAAATCTAATTGCATTCAGAATGCATTCAGAATGACTTCCCATTTCCCGAAAATGACCCCACATTGCCCGGAATTGCATGAGATACTCTTATACGCAATAATGTGAAACCCCATGATTGAGTTTGGAATGACTTCCCTTTTGCCCGAAATTGCGTGAAATACACTAATACACAATTACAATTACGTGAAACCCTGTGATTGCATTTGGATTGCCATTGCATTATACCCCCAAATTCCGTCATATGATAAACTCCATAGACATAAGTCTAAAACTGAAAGATATAGCCATGTTAGTCTGTAGAATCAGTATGAAGAGAGATCTTATAGCGCCTCTGAGGAAAACTGAAAGAAAGAGGTTGGTGGCATAAGCTTTCATAGAGTTAAGTTTATTTTCTCAGATGCATCAGGACTCCAAATGCATCAGAGGAAGTAAACCTAAGTCTATGAAAGCTCATGCTGCCAACCCCTATCTTTTAGTTACTCTCAAATGTGGTACAAGATCCTGTTACAACTGTTCTAGTTATATCAGTTGAGTTTCCTTCAGACTGAAAAAGCTGAATGATAAACCTCATTATTGAAAGCAGATATACATATGCTTGCAAGTCCAATTGAACACACTGTGGCTTACAGTCAGTATCAAGATGGTTGGTCAGGTCTGGCATCACCATGCCACATGATAAGACACATGCTGGAGCCTCAGACTGGCGGCATTAACAGGAGATGCACCAGAAGCCACACTATCTCAAAACCAGGACTTTGGGTGAAAATATATTTTTGGTGGGAGGGCAGTATCACAGAGAAGAAGCATATCCCCTGAAGGGACTGCTCAATGAGATGCCCAGGCTCCTCAAACCAAATTGAGTGTACCCTCAATTCCCGGAACTGCAATTAAAAATATGTGCACAGATGAGATTATGATAGCATACACACCCATCCCTTTGCATGTTTGTCTTAAGAAATGAACTGTCTATCATACCTTGTAATTTATCCAGTGCTTAATTGCAACTTTAACACCAGATAAATTTTCTGTGACCACCACATCCACTCCTTTCCTCTTTGTTCTTTGACCAAAATGCACAGTATTTATATTAAAAGGTGAAGGCTGAGTATGGAGTAGAGAGTACTTAAAAAGGAAGCATGCAAAGAAAGAAAATATCAAAATTACAAAGATCTGCAGAACAAACATTGTACTAGCTGTACATCTCATTTTGGGAGAAAGGTGGAATATGAATCCAATAAATGAATCTAGAAAACAGATTTCATAACCCACCTCGTTGAGAACAGATCCACCTCAGTGAAAATAGTCTAGGTTTCTGGCCATTTTAAATGCAATATTCAAGGACAAAACATGTGAGTTATAGTCCTACAAAGTCATGATGAACCTTGAAACATTTTGATATTTTAATACAGTTCTGATGTAACTACATCTACTTCTGTTGTGTATATTGTTACTAGCCATTCATTCATGTACTCACTTAATATTCTTCCCTTCCTCACAACAGCTAATGAGATGCTTTAGTAGATGCAATCACTGTTTTTCCAGCATTGCACTGTTTGATCCAAAGCCTGAAAAAGTTACTTTTTAGATCATAACTCCAATAAATCCCTGGCCAATATGGCCATGCTGGCTGGGAAATTCTGGAAGCTATAGTTTTCCCTGCTGTGGGTGGTTTTAAATATTACTATATTTGGGGCTATAAAACCAGTGTGTCACAAAAAGTTGCAAAGGATTCTGGGCACGCTTTCCGTTTGCATAGGCCAGGTGTTTAATATTGCAGGAGATAAGATAGAACAGTATAGGAGATAGGAGAACCTGCAGCCTTGCATAAATGGAGAATAAATCTAAAACAGAAACTAAAGCCTTTTATATTACATCACTGTATTGTGGAGCCCACTGTGCTTATCTAAGGCAATGCAGAAGTACATTACTACAGTGGTCCCCCGGGTTACAAATCCCCCGGGGTACGAAAACCCCGGGGTACGAAAGAGCCGGGGCTGGGTTACGAAAAAAACCCGGGTTAAGAAAGGAAAGTGGCGCAAAATTCAAATCGCGCCAAGCGCTTTCCTATACTTACAGCGGTCCCCCCGGGTTACGAAGGTTTTCGGGTTACGAAAGGGATCCTGGAACGGATTACTTTTGTAACCCGGGGGACCACTGTATTCAAAAGGATCTTGTAGCACCTTTGAGACAAACTTTGTGAAAGAAGTTGTAGCATAAGCTTTTGTAGACTTTAGCTGGAAGTAGTGAAATCAACCAGCCTCTTCAAGACATTGTTAGAGATGAACAATTTGCAGAGACCAGCTGAAAATTGCTCCTTGTTTCGGCTTCTCTGCCAATTTGTGGACAACCCCTTCACCTATGTTTTCTTAGGCACAGATATACCTATGAATATATTCTTATGGTCAGAAAAATCTGTTCCTTTCCTGGGGTAAACTGAAGGAAAACAGTTTTCCATAGTGGAAACAGGAGCCAACTAAACACTGCATTCACTGTCTGGTGGCTACAATGTCACAATCTCACCATGTTCCCCAGAGGTTTTGCAACTCCAAAAAGCTTGAATAAGCCTCTGTTGTGGTGTTTGTTTTCAAAATACACTTTATTTGTTTAAATTATTCATACCCTGCCTTTTGCATTTTATGATTGGTTTTAAACCCATCAATATCTCAACAACAACAACAACAATAAAAATTGCAGATTAAAGACCAGGAATATAGCAGATGAAATAGATGTAACGCACGAAATTAGTAAAATACAGATGTTAGTTTTGCTTTCTAAAAAAAGAAAAGTCTTAGCAAGGTGAAAGAAGGCCATTAGAACAGACGAGGCAAGAAAATCCTTTCTAAATTGAGGCATCCACAGCCTAGGCCAGCCACAGCTCTGCATCTAGGGCTGCATCCACACTGCAGAAATAATCTGGTTTGACACCATTTTAACTGCTATGGCTAAATGCTACAGGAATTCTGGGAGCTGCAGTTTGTTGTTGCACCAGAGCATTGGCTTAGCAGTTAAGATGCCAATTCTGATGATCGGAATATCAGAAGGTTGGCAGTTTGAGGCCCGAGTACTGACTGCATGATGGGGTGAGCTCCTGTCACTAGACCAGTCTCTGCCAACCTAGCAGTTCAAAAGCATGCAAATGCAAGTAGATAAATAGGTACCACTTAAATAGGAAGGTAACATCATTCAGTGCAGTCAAGCTGGCCACATGATCACAGAGTAGTCCTTGGACAATGCCAGCTCCTTGGCTTAGAAACGGAGATGAGCACCGCCTGCTACAGTTGGTTACGACTAGACATTCATGTCAAGGGACTACCTTTACCTTTACCTTTACAGATGCCAGGATTCCATAGGCTGGAACTACAGCACTGAAAGTGGTGCCAAACTGCATTATTTCTACAGTGCAGATGCATCCTTGGATCCAAGCCACTGAAACCAGAAGCCAGAAATTTGAAACAAGTTTGCTGTTCTGTGCTTTCAAGTAATTTCTAAGTTATGGCAACTCTAAGGTGAACCTATTAGAGGATTTTATTTGCAAGATTAGCTCAGAGATGGCTGGCCATTATTTTTCTCTGATGCTAAGAAGCTGTGACCTGCCAAAAGCCAGCCACTGGGTTCCCATGGCCAAGCAGGGATTCATACCTTGTTCTCCTAGAGTACTAGTCCAAAACTCACCACCACCACACTGGCTCTCAAACTAATGTAAATAGGGGTATTTTCTGTTATCCTAGGAGAGAACTCCTATTAAAACTGTAGCTACTGTACTCTGAAACAGCTAAATATGAATTTAGAATCGCATTAAAGTAAAAGCAGCAATTAAAAAATGTATGTAAGAAAACAGGCAGGTTGTCTAATGCAATGGATTGTGATGAGGATGAAGATGAAGAATTACCTTTATTTAAATCCTATATTTTCCTTCAAATTGGGCTTACAAATTAATTATAACAAGTCAGCATTACAGATGGAAGTATGTTCATCTTGTCACTTACAGTATGGTTAGGGCATAGAAGAATTGTCCTAATCTCAAAACAGTTGTACCATCTCCTGTGTTTAGGTCTGGAACTAAACCCAACTAGAAGTTCCTGGACTTTTAGGTCTGATTAGTCTTGCTTGCATCAGCAAGATGATGGAAACTGCAGTCTAACAACACCTGTAGGGTCATTGTTACTCCCCTATGAATAATCTGTACAAGTCTCTTTACACGTTTCCAAATTTCTGAAAGCTTTGTGAATAGTATAATGGACCCATTTTGGGTAACAGCCATTACACTTTCTGTCCACACGTATGATTTTCATGTTCCTCTGTATGAAGGATGGGGAAAGTATTTTGCTGGACTACAACTCTCATCATTCCCCACCATTTGGCAAGTTTGGTAGTAAAGTTGTGTCAACAATGTCCATTAGGACAAAGACAGAGAAGTGAACTTAGCAGCAAGGTAATGAATAGTTGAGTTTTTAATGGTTCCTGTGTGTGTGCATCATATTTAAACAAGGCATGGAATTCAGACAGGGGGTTACTAACAGACATTTGTCTAGGATGAAAGATAATCCAAGATTACATCTAACCAATTCCCACATGTTTTCACTATGGCTAATATCTCATGAGATGCTCATTACAAGGGTTTCAAATCAGACCATTTCCAGCTCAGTTTAATAAGAAAAAAAGAGGCCTTTAGCTTCAAAGATAGTTCTTGAGATGCCCCATTTATGGCCATATAAGGTAGAAATAATAATTGAAGAGGTTAGGACAACAATTAAACTTGTACTTTATGTCTTTAAAGACTTTTTGCTTCTTTCTAAAGATAAAGAAAATATTCGCATTTTTGGAATGGCACAAATAGTTGATAATGCCATCATCACCATTTCAATCAAATATATATTTCTGAAATGTGGAATGTGTGTGAGAGAGAGTGCTGGGTTTCAGCATAATTCAGAATTCAGAAATATTTCAGTTTGAAGCAAGTAGGGATAAGCACTTACTGTCAAGGATCACTTCACCATTTCCACTACCTCTAAAGCAGACTATCCAATTCCAGAGGGTCAAAACCATTGTTAAAGATGTTCCCCATTTTCTGTTCACAGTGTTATTGATTATTATGGTCAAAACAAATTCAAATACAACTCTGTCTTCCTATTTTTATCTTTACTGAAATTCTTGGTCATGCAGTGACCTCTGGAATGATATACATGCTCATACATTCTCATCTGGGAGTAATGACTAATTGAAGTTTTGAACTGTGGTGCATAACTCAACGAAAATGTCAGTCCAGTGTGCATTTTACAGTGTGCTGTGCAGCTCCAAAGAGAGAAAAAAAGGCAAATGTAGCTCTTTGAAAAAGCATCAGTAATAAAACTATCAATATCACACTGCCTTTGTTCAACTCTATGGTGTCACCACAGCTTGGAATACTGTGCACAGTTCTGGTGACTGTACTTCCAGAAGGATATTGTTAGGCTAGAAAATTTGTTAAAAGCCATCCAAAAGAAGCAAGGATCTGGAACAATTCCCCTATGACGAATGGTTACAATGTTTGGAACTCTTTAGCTTAGAAAAAAAATTAAAGAAGAGAACAGAGATATATAGTACATGGGTTTGGAAAGTAAATAGGAGACACCCCCCCCCCCCCCTCTGATAAGGATGGAAAATGTGATCATCTATTGGATTTGAATGGTGGGAGATTCATAAAGAAGTATTTCTTCACACAGTGCCTAGCTGAATTGTTTATTTCCTACCACAAGATGCAGCGATGTCCACCAACTTTGACATCTTTAAAGGGGCATTTAATGCATAGAGGAAATAGCTACATATTATCTCTAATATCAGAGAGAGTACATCAGTTGCTTGGCTAAGGTATAGACTTTCCAATGGCGGCGGGGGGGGGGGGGACTGGGGCAAAGCCAGGTTAAATCTAGGAAATGGTGGGTGTGAGCTCATGCTTACAGTGATATTTCAATGGTCTCCTGTTGTTTCCTGTCTCTTAAATTCACTCTTAGGATGGTCACTTTGATTCCTGCAAATGAACATGAATATATACAGCACAAACATCTTTGTTTGCAAGAGAATAAATGAACACACATTTGACATTAGGAAAGATAACATAGACCCAAAACAGATGGGCATGGAGAAGCGCCATTGCGGCGCCATTAGGGTTTGGGAGCGCGCATCACTTATACGCTCCTGAACCCTACCCTGTGATGGCTCTGGCGCCATTACATAAGGCCGTTTACACGGCGTATGTAATGGCGCCACCGCAACTGCACAGCTTCTGGATGGAGCTAAACCGTTGCAGCAGTGCTAAGGCACGTAACGGCACCTTTTTCGTGTTGCACCGCAACTGCGCAATAAAAAAGAAGTGCAGTTTACCCGCTCCTTTTTTGTGGCACAAGTGCGCAGCAGCATCTAGCTGCTGCAACGCAGTTGCACCACAAAAAAGGTGGCACCAGACTGGTCTTTTTGGATGGTCTGTACCACCCCATAAACTGTGTAAAGGAAAATGCTGGTCTTCATAGAGTCTCAGTTGCAGGGTCCTGGTTTCTCCTTTACTCAGAAAGATTATGAAATTGATAAATAAGAACATCATGCATACCTTTGTTTTATAAAGTCTTGGTTTTAGCCTCTGACCAAGTGGAGAACATAAAATTGGTGTTATGCATTAACTCTACTGCTGAACAAGATACACAGTTCAGATTTGGAGGAAAGTTTTTTCATTTCATTTCTTAATCAAATCTCCTGTAAGTTAGTGCAAGTGCATTTCAGGGCAATTCCTAAAGGTGTGAAGTGCATTAAGACAATTGTCATAGTCATGTCACCAAGAAAAATCTAGAGTCATACCACCAGGATTTTAGATATTTTGCTTTATAACACATGGCTTTAAAACTCTAACTTAAGAACACAGATTTTCAAAATATCAGCTAATTATACCTCTTTATTAAGTTCATTGAGCATAATAGCTATTCTATGCATAGTTACTTCACAGTGATCATCACATTCAATTGTATTTATTTCTACTATATCAGTAGTTCTCAAACCCCAGGCCTTCCTTTATTTTATCTTTACATGCATGAGCATGTTGGGGGCCCCTTCCACTTGACATAAGGCCCGAACAGACAGGCCAAAATAAAGTTGCTTTGAGTCACTTTGGAGGTATGCTGTTTAAATGATGCATGCGTCCTAAGAGGTCAGAAGCCATACCAAAGCCACGCTCTAGTCCTAAGGACTGCAGTGTAGCTTTGGCGCAGCTTCTGGCCTCTTAAGATGCATGTGTCATTTAAACAGCATACCTCCAAAGTGACCCAAAGCAGCTTATTTTGGCCTGTCTGTTTGGGCCCATAGTATATGAATAAAAATATTTGTTTTTAGTGTGTGAATTTTCATTCACATATGTATGTATACTCACTCATATTTTTACATTTTATAATGAAATAACATCATCCAAATTAGAACATTTTTATTTCAATAAGTTCTGTACCCAACTCAACATAATGTTTATACTTGATGTGACCCAGATGCTTGTTTCTGAGCACAGTTTACTAAAACAAGGAATAGTTTTAGCCCCACCATTTGAGAACTAGGTACTATAAGTATTCAGCTTATAAAACACATTTGGTATCTTGGTAGTTTCATCCAAGATTACGTTACATTACCTCACATTACAACCTGTAATATTTAAAGGCCTCTCCTTACGCTTAAGTAAGTTACCTGTCAAGTAAAAAGTAACAGAGATGCCCCATGTACTGGTGTCCTGACCCATATTTTGGTTTATCTGCTGGCTGACCAGAGAGATTAGACAGAAAAAGGGTTTATGCCAGCAGAAGGCCAGTTCAGCAATTTCAAGGGGTTTTTGCCTATATCTAAGCGTCTGCAGACAGCACATCTTTTAAGATTGCACTGCTAACTCAAAGAAGCTCTGATTATACAGGATTAAAAATAAGCAGAAGTTCTTGTGTTGGTTACCTAGACTTTTGCTGGCTAAACTGCTATTATCCCAGTATAACTGCTGAACAGATCTTACTTGTCAAGAAGTTCTTTCTAATTCCACCTCAACATTAGGAAGAACGTCCTAACAGTAAGGGCTGTTTGACAGTGGAACAGACGCCCGCTGGATGGCCATTTGTTGTGGGGGTTTGATTGTGAGTTCCTGAATGACAGGGAGTTGAACTGGATGGCCCTTGAGGCATCTTTCAACTCTATGTGTCTATGATTCTGTTCTATGATTCTATAACCCTGCTTCTGTTATTTTACTTCATCTTATGGCAAAAGTTCCCTAACATTGTTGCCTAGCCAATTCAGGGACTGAGACCAAGAAATAGGTGATGTCATAGACATCTGAAAATGGTCACACGCTTCCATTTTTTCAGACAACATGGTTAACTTGCAGACTGGTCAGTTTTATGTATATTTACCCAAAAGGAACTTCTACTGAGCTTAATAAGACTAGGACAAAGTAAGAGTGATGGACATTACTAGAAACAGCTTTAAATGGGTTAGATCTAAATCAGGGTTTGGAGGAAAAACCTGGACAATATACGAGGGGGTATCATAAAGTTTTAATTATCACTTTTTAAAAAAATTGACAGAAAGTTTGTTTTGATTTGCAGTTGTTAACTTATTTCTATGTAGTCACCATCCAGATTTACACATTTTCCCGTGTTTCTTGACACTCCAAATACCATTATTGTAGAAGCCTGCAGATTGCGCCTGACAAGGATTTTATACTTTAGTCACTTCTGGCAGAGCCAGTCACAAAAATAAAGGACGCAATGAGTTGATTTTCTCAGCAACATGCACTTAGGGACCAATGATGACACTGACAAAATTTCATCAATATGTCATAATAACTTCCGGGTGATAATTATTACTTTATGATACTCCCTCGTAAGGCGCAATCTGCAGACTTCTACAATATCAGGTATTTGGAGGGTCAAGATACGCTGGGGGAAATGTATAAATCTAGATAGTGACTACATAGAGATAAGTTAATAACTACAAATCAAAACAAACTTTCTGTCAATTTCTTTGCGATACCCCCTCGTACATGATCTCCCAAACCAGCACAGCAATGACTGTTCTGATTTTCATGTATTCATCTTCAGCAGTCCCTGAAGCCCCTCTTTTATGAGGACCAGGCAACAGGAATAAAAAACAGAGGAGGACTATTACTTTCTGTTTTATGAGCCTGCCAGAAGTATCTGGCTGGTGACTGTCAGACACAGTCCCAGACTAAATGAGCCTCTGGTCTAATCCAGGAAGGCTACTTTGTATTCTTATATTTTGAACACAAGATGAGAATCCAAGTGTGCTTTATCATCTTGTAACATTTCCATGTGAGAAAGCCTATTCTTTCTCATATTCTCTCTCATGTCCCTGCTTATCTTCAAGTTTGATAAAAATGGCACATTTATTAAATATAAATGAGCGGCAAAGCCCAAATTACTTCAGTACTGCAAATTATATTATGGGAATCATTTAACATTTCTGTGAGGGAGGCCAAAACAAATATGCCAGGATCCTATTACTTTTCAGATTTGCTTTCTGCTTTGAAAAAGCATTTTAAGTTGGCATCATTCCCATTTGAAACCAGGCCTGGAGTGTTTTAGTACTTTAAAAACCTTACTGGGGTGTGTAATGGCTTGGCATATTCTTGAGGCTCTTGTCAGGAGGACATACGTTTTTGGTTCAGATTTTGCTTCTTTTGGATTTTTTTTAAATGCAAGCACTGCAGTTTTTATCACTTCTATTTAGCCAATGTATTTCTTGTCTTTATCAATTACAAATAATTCACATTTACTTTGTCCAAGAAAAAACAGATGAAACTCTCAGGAGAATTCAAGAATTGTAACTCAAAGTAATGAATTTCAGCTGTGGGAATTTTTTGTTTTTGTTTTTTTCAAGGAAGTCATAGCAGAATGCTATGTGCCATCACTTCATTTTTCTGAAGGTAGCCATAAGCACCTTCTGCATTTCCAGAAACTGAGGATAAGTGCATGATAGAGATTATTTAGTTCTCGTGGAAACTAGTATTGTTTTTAATTGTAGTGAAATGAAGATTTAAGTTCATTTTGAGTTGTGCAATGACTGAATTGGTGCAATAAAATGTAGTGAAATCTCAGACATCATTTGATCAGTCTTACAGCTACAGTGACAATTCATGATGGCCAGTACAGATGTAACCTTATCAACTGATCAAATCAGGCCAAAATCAGTTAACAAGATGGTTTGTTCCATCTTGGCACCTTTTTTACATTGTGAATATCTCTTTCTAACATTAACCAACACAGTTGTTACACAGATGTCATTGGGTGAAGTTAAGTACTTAGACTCAGGAAACTATTTTTACATTCTGTATGAAGCAGGAACCCTTGTTAGCCCTAAGTGTTGTTAACATCAACCTCAGCACCAACATAAATTTTAATTATCTTTAGAATCTGTACAATCTATCTGTACTTTAAAAGCAAGAAAACAGGTAAGACACCATCTTATCAGCAATCAGCAGTTTTGACCCACTCATCTGTTCTTTGGAGAAGGAAAAGCCTGTTATTTAGTAGGGCACTTTTCATTCGTCTCTTACAACAAACTGTTTTTCTTCTTTCCATGGAAGATAGGAGACATGTGCACCCATCTTTCCTGCTCTCTGTGGAATGTCAGAAACAGGTGTTCTGTTTCAAATTTGAACAACTAAAACTCAAAAACCTGAAATTTGCAAGAATCCAAATTATCCACTGACCAATAAAAAAAGAAAGAAAAAGAAAAAAGAAAAAGAAAAGAAAAGCAAAAAGAGAGAAAAATCCATGTACAGGAATATGGACAGTCATGTAATACCAGTCCATCTAGCCTAGTACTGTATTATATTAAATAAATTGTCCTGTTGTCCCCTACATCTCCTTAACTTAAACTGAATCTTGGATTTTCTTTCTGCAAAGCACATATTTCTACCATTCAGCTATGGCTTCCCTCAAAATCCACTACATTGCAAAACATGTATGGCTCTCAATACTCTTGTAGCTGATGTGCTGCAAAATGTAACAGAAATTGATCACTTAAAACTTTGAATTTCCAACCTACATGACTCCATATCAGCCACAGTATTAAAGATTATAAAATAGGGAAAGCAGTGTCATGTGAACTATAGGTAATAGATTTCTAATACAAGTTCCAGCGATACATTCTGAGGCCAATACAGTTTACTGTACACCTTAGAAAGTGCTGAATGCCAGTGAATGTCCAATATAGGCATACCTCAGTTAATGAAGCCTCTTGAGAATGAAACTTCTTTTTATGAGGGTTTTTGAGTGCTTGTGTCTAGAAATGGGTTCCCTCCCATTCAGTGGCATCAGTCTGAAGCTGTAGTGATGAATCACCTACCTGCTTGTACAGATGGATGTGGCAGGAGACTAACTTTTTAGGATGCTAACCAATGCTTACTGGAAATAAGAGTAATTTGCTGTATAGAACAGATTAACTCTCTCTGTGGACAGAGACAGGAAGTGGCTATATGGGAGATTCCCAAAGCTCCCCTTGCCCCATTCGGTAGTTAACTCTTTGTGTTTGGGTTTTCAGTGACTCACCCTGACTGCTTCAACAGAAACCTCAGAGAACTGAACTCATTAAATTGCTACAGTGACATACTACTGGTTAAAAGGAAAAAGGCAAGTCAGATATTTTGGAAGAAATCTTCAAGTGGTCTACAGAAGTTTCAAAATGTATTTGTTTACTTATCCTGCTTTGGGTCCCATGTCAGGAGAAAAGTAGACAGAAATCAAAGAAAAAAAACTTATTCTAACTTGGCTCTTCCATTTCACATTTGCATATTGTTAGTTTTGAATAAAAAAGTCTCCTGCAATACTTTGAATTGTTCTTCTTTTTTTTGGCAGTATAGAAAATTATTGCTGTTTTGGTACCACATTTTCTGTTAAAGAAATAATGTCCAGGAACTGAAGAATGCCTACGGTAGATAGTATTGTCCTAATAAGTCAAATGTAACTTTACTATTTTCAGCCCTGCAACAGATAATTCCTCTTCAGTAACTGTTGCATGGTATAGGTGGTCTTTTAGCATCAGCAAGAATACAGACTGTAGAGCCAGCCATAAGTCAAAGAAGAAAACTCACACACAAAGGCCAACTGGAGAACAAAAAGGCAAAACTTTATTAACAGCTGTGTCGTGTTGGCCTGGCATGAAGCCTAAACTAGTGGCTGGATAAGCCACCCATACAAAAGTGAGGCATGTCCAAGAGACCACCGTAGGCCAGACCATAGTAACCAGCACTTCAAACCCCATCACCACCAAGGCAATGAAGATTTTAATAAATCCATCCCAGCTCTTATAAAGGGCTGTTCCTGCTTTTGTGGGGAGGGGAATCCTTGTCACCTCCAGAGACAGCTCATGCAGCTCTTAGGGCTGCTGTGCTGTGACTGCAGCCTTTTCATACCCACCACCAAGCTGCTAAGGTAAGCTTATGAACCTTAAAAGGGGTGTTGGCTGATGGTAGGCAGTGCAGCCATGCTGGTCTTGCCATTCTCATTACCCACTACACTTCCTCCAACTGTCGTTTCTGCTTTCTTTCTTTTTGCCTCTTCTGCTTCTCTCTGCTCTTTGGATGCCAGGTACTCCTTGCTGAAAGAACTGGAAAAGATACTGAAGAGCAAAGACTTACAACTGAGCAGAATTGTTCAGACCATTGTATTCCCAATTACCATGTATGTATCTGAGAGCTAGATAGTGAAGGAAGCAGACAGAAATAAAATAAACTCATTTAAAATGTGGTGGTGGAGAAGAGTATTTAGTATACCATGGACAGCCAAGAAGACAAACAAATGGGTTCTTGAACAGATCCAACCAGGGCTCTCCTTGGAAGCAACGATGATCAAGTTGAGACTATCATACTTTGGCCACATAATGAGAAGGCATGGATCACTAGAAAAAACAATAATGCTAGGAAAGGTAGAGGGTAGAAAAAAGAGAGGAAGACCACAAAACAGATGTATAGACTCAATCAGGGGGTTGTGGGCAAGGGCTTGCAGGATCTGGACAGGGCAGTGGATGATAGGGATTCTTGGAGATGTCTCATCCACAGGGACACCATTAGTCAGAACTGACTCAAGGGCAGCTAACAACAACAACAATGTAGAAATGATTTGGCTTTCAGCCCTATGTAAGGCTGCTTTCTTGGCTAAAGGAACAAAGCCTGTAGATCAGGCTTGTAATATATTAAGGAATCATAAATTCTTAAGGAGAATGATTTCAGTTAGAAACTTGTTTAAAAAACTGCAACACAAATATTTGAAATATTTATTAACAAAGGCATACGTTTTACATTATGTATATACCAGACACAAAATGATTTCTGATTCCAAGAATAATTTATATTAAAATACACATATTGTATAAAACTATTTTACTACCAATACCACCACAACATATATTTTTGGCTTATTCATCAACCAGGATATTAATGTTATATTCTTGAAATGAATTACAATGGGGGATACTTTGATCAAGTAATGAGGCTGTAGCAAGAAAGGAGCATATATTTTATATAAATAAGCAAATGGGCCAGCTTGTCATCAGAAAATACTTTTAAGGAGCTGGATATGCAAATCTTCTCTAGAAAGGTTTATTGCCAGACATCACATATTTTTAGGATATCAAATTGCTATTTCAAACTAATAGTATATAATAAATTCTCAGAGAGTCAATGTTGATCTCACAGAAAAACAGTTTTAAAAAGCTGTATCTCTAGCTTAGTTCACTTTTGTTGATGTATGAAAACCATTTGTAGCACATCTTAAGCATACTTCAATAGAAGTCAGTGCAATCAAAATATTACCCATTACTTCACCTATTTTGTATGTTGCCAATATTAACAGGTTTTGTTTTGTAACACCTGGACAAAATGGCAAGCTTTATTATTGTTAAAGCTGCAGTCTGAAAAGAACTTTAAAAAGGAACAAGAATTTCTATTACATTCCTTGACAATATTAAGCAGTTTCCAGTCTGTACATATGGTAAAATGCTACCTCACTTCTGAAACTGTGCTTACATTTCAAACCCATATAACTGAATACAAAGAAATCCTTCCTTATATTACACATAGAAATTTTAAAACCAGTGGTCTGCTTTTAAAAGAAATTGGCTACTTGTCTATTGGGAATCTAAACAGTTGACCAGTTATTTATGTTGATAGGTTCCATGGGCCCCCACTGTGCTACCAAGAAAGATAGTCTTCTCCAGAAAAACTAATCTTGGTAATATCTGCTTCAAATAAGTTCAAGAACTTCAAACTTCTCACGTGAGCACTACAAGCAAAAACGGTTGTAGTTCATTACAGGATTACACAGATATACATTCCTCTCTGTCAATAATAAACAAGCACTACAGAAGCCTCAGGAGTCCAGAGTCAAGTCTAACTGTCCATCTCACAATACCCAGACACACATACCAAGGCTTACCAGTATGCTGAAGTAGCAGTGATAAAACCACTAGTTAATACAATCAGCATGGCACTTAACACTGTATGATTACGCTTCCTCTGACTGCTGGAGTAGCTGCAGCTCGTTCTCTCTCTTTCACAATTTCCAACTCTATTTTGGCTTTGATTTTATCCCAGTTGACTTCAAGCTGCAGAATCAGGGGGAGGGAAAGGGGAGAGAGAAGTATCCATTAATCATAATTATAGTAGATGCATATAAATTAACCTGGCAAGTTTTTATATGTTACATATGCTACAAATTTCTTCATAACATTCTGCCTAACATTTTTAGCCCTTTGTGGCTGGAAGCTTTTTGCAATCTGTTAGTGAAGTTAAAAAACTATGGCAGGGATACAGACAAGCCCATGCGGGTGCACAAAATGCTTCTGCATGTACATAAAGTTTTGCCAATTTTCCTTCCTGGAGGCAATCCCTTGCAACTCATGGGATACCACTCTGCAGGGTTTTTTAGCTTTGGGGAAAGTGAGGAGGGGGTGCAAAGGAGGCTGCTGCAAGAAAGGGGTGCTGGAAAAACCTGTTCATGTGAAGAACTTTGCAAGTGGCAGTTTGAATTCCAGCCCAAAGGATTAAAATACTGAAACTAATATTACTGAGTATTTCAGCCAAACATACACAATTAGCTTGAATTACATGTTGCAATGTAGTTATGATTTTTAAAGCTTTTTATGGTTTTGAGATCTCTTTCACTGCAACTAGAATTTCAAAATGTAAGTTAAAATGATACACATAAAATCTATGGACAGTTACTTGTGATGCATTTGGCACCGTTTACACATATTTAGGCACTAATTGTTTTATGTACATCTGTCAACTGGCAAATGAATGTGTGTCTGAGATAAAACAAAAAGCAGATATGAAGAATGAAAAAAAAAACTTCATCTGAAGCAAATTACAGGCCTGTACAGATGAGGAGAAAGGGGCGGCCAGAGGCCACCCCTTTCTCCCCTGGATCGTTGCCGCGGCAACTGCATGCCATGCTAATGATACGCCTGGAAAAAGGAGCCATGAAACACAGCTCCTTCCTCTGCTGCTGCCAAGGCCCCTTCCTCTGCTTCTGCCATGGTGCGGTGCGGCACTGTCCCTTGTGCACCATACTGTTTGGACGTGGCGCATGAGGCACGTCATCATGGCGCACTGCATGTGAATGGTGGCGCTCCAAAATGGCGCCCACAGCAAGCAGTAGGGCTTGAGAACATGCAGATGCTCCGCTCTCCTGAGCCCTACTTTCGGCCCCAGGCCAGCGTGAAACGCCAGTCTGTACTGGGCCAATATTTTTGATGGCATTTTTGTACATGCATGTCATCATCTTTTCTTGTAGTTATCAACTGCACATGTAAAGTAAATCCTCCAGAAGGACAGGAAATTTTGCACATTCAGAGCCTTTAGAAAACACTGACTGCATTACTGATATTTAAAATTATAAGAGCTATTAATTGGTACTTGAGAATATTTTAATAACTGTAGCAGACTACATATTAAAGGCTGTGTCTGAGCTGCAGTTGCAGTGTGCAGTACACTTCTAGGCCAAGTGTATTATGTATCCAATACACTGCTTCTACTGTCCACGGATGTTAAATAGATCTTTCAAGGGAAGACTCATCTGAATATTATTTATTACAAGCAAACTAGGGGTGCAATCCTATGCAAATTTATTTGGAATTAAAGACCACTGAATACAATTGCACTTACTGCTGAACAAACATGCACAGGTTTGCACTGTATGTAAATGAAAATGTTGTATGTCCCTTTTAAACTGATATCCAGAATATACATTTTTATGCCCTGTACACATGTATATATGGTAACTTGATGCAAGTTTTTGATGTTATGTTGTCTCCTAATGTCTTAAGGAAATTTTAAATAATGTGCAGTCTATTTTACTGAATTTGTTCTAATAACAACAGGCTAGGTGTGAATATGTAATTTCAAATGTTCCATGTTTTGAATAAACTGGTCAATAAAAAATAAAATTTAACTATGTAACTCAAAGACAGATTGGAGGGATACATTTGAGAGGCAAATGAACACCTCATGTCTTTTCCACCTAGCATCAGAAAATGTAAATCAAAATGTAGTACTTATATACAATATGTTAATCAACTTTGTTCAATTGTTGCTATTTAAGGACCCAACCATAAGGTGATACACTTGGCTTCCATCACTGGAATGAGTAGCAGCACCCCCACCACCACCACCTGCAGTCCACTGTGCACCTTAAAAATCCACTCCTGAGGGTCTTGTGACTGTACCCAGCAGACTGGATGGAGACATGTGGACTGCAGAGGAGGAGATAATCTAGTTCGAGAAATAGGCTTATGCTAGCATGAAGTTCAATTTCATCCGCAGTCATTATAGGTAAGTCAAATAAAATTACCATTTGCAATATATTTATTTCATACGTAACATTTCTGTTTGATTTTGTATCAAAGTACTATGAGTCTTCTCAAAGTATTATGTGAATTCCTGTCTCTCATTAAAGTTTTTTTTTTCAACACGGATTATAATGCCATTGATTACATATTTGTTCCTTGGCCAAAATCAGAATTCCAGCTCATGTGTGCTTGTTTCTTCAAAAGATTTAGGAATTTTGAGGATATATTTCCATTTTATTGACATTGTTTTTCATACAGTATATATGTCAATCTAGTTGACTACGATGTGACAAAAAACTCCCTGTAGTAATAATGTAGCTCACACTGCACAACTCTGAACCTCCAGTTATAGCTGACTGTTGCGCAGTAAACGCTTGCACATAAATATTATGAAACAGATGGAAAAATAGCTTATCATCACAATTAACAGTGTAACTTCACAATACAACTACAATTTTTTAAAATATAATTAATAAAGAACTGAAATCTGAAGAACCAAGGAACTAATTCTCTGGGCCTGAGAAGGTTTAAACTTGTTTCTCTCAAATAGCAGGTCCTAGTGTCACCTGGGAATTCATCATGGAAAGTGGGGATGTTTAAAAAGCAGTTTGTCATATATTACAGTCAGTTGTGCAAAGCAAATTGGAAAAACGCAGCTTGTCCTGTGCATAAGCCCAAATAATTCTTTGGATTCCATCCTATATTTTCTCTACCTCTTGTACAGTAATGTGCCTCTACTTCCACCAAAGATAGCACAACAACTCTGCTTTTAGAGCCAACTGAGGCTCGTTTACCACAACTATTTTATGTTGTTTCAGAAGGCTGGTACTGAGAACAGTTACAGATATTACTAACCAGGTATGCTACTTTTCTAAGTCTCTATCCCTCCTTTATATAGGAAGAATGCAAAGGTTATGATGTAGATTGCCAAAAACTATATATAACTTTCAGGTAATATTCACTATACTTTACCAAAAGTTGTGCTAAGCTAAACAGTACTATAACTACTGTATAAATACTAGCATAGGTTGGGAGGGAATCTTTTCTTGGATTAGTGTGAACTGGTGAACCACAAACCTGAAAGCTTCAGCATTAGAAAAATATCACCTTAATGTTTCTACATCTTTCTTCTAAATAATATTCATTTTACATCTGTATTACTCAGCTGTATTATATTTACATGGTATGCTTTTCAGAACTGGCAGGGGATAGCCCCCATACACTTTGGTGCAGCTCCAAATACATTAAAAATAAGCCTCAGAATGAGAGCTTTGAAACCTAAAGTTTAAAAGCTGACAATTTTATTTCATACTGTGAAAAGGGAGGGGGCACAAAGTGTTACTAAGCACACATCAGACTACAGGCTCAAGCCATTTTACAGCTACTGAGCTAAGTTTTTGAAAAAGTATAACTCAGCTTCAACAGAATACTTGCCCCTTCTGCATACTGCAAAAATCGCTGATTCGTTTCTTTTTTGCCAAAGTCATCCAAGAACTTTTGTCGGTAAGCCAGAACTGTGTCAACGTGTGTCTTGTGTTTCACAGCAAGTTCTAGTGCCCTAGAAGAAAACAATAATGAGCTCATCAGGCTGAACTCAGAAACTGGCCTAATTACAAATGCTTTGGTTTTATAAAAATACATGCTGTAGAGTGACTGCACTGGTGGAAATTTTCCTGACATAAAGCAAAAAGAAACCTACCATTAGTGTTGGGAATGATGATGGCATAGACAAATTTTATGAACTATGTTATGAGAAGCAGTTATATTTCTGTGCTGTATATTAAAACTTATAATGTATATTCCCCACTGAAAATAGTTTGCTTGTAACAATTTTTAAATAAATGAATGCTTCATCTATGAAATGTTCTACAGTAATGGTTTACTGTGGCCCCAGGAACAGTAATTTACCATAAACTTTGTGACATTGGATGCAGTCTCAGCTCACCAATGCCCACTGCTGCAATGTCTCTAACAATATTAGGGAATTCACATGAACAGAGGCTGAGCACTGATGTCGGGGAACATTCTATATGTAATATGTGAATATGCACATGAGCTCATCATCCAGAGCTCACTATCCAGGAAACATTTAATCAAAAAGTTGGGAAATCACTTTTTCAAACTTGGCTCTCTGGTCTGAAAACAATCATAACTTCACAATGTCACTGAAATCATTTCTTCAGCACTTATTCTAAAGATTTGAAAACACAGCCACCAGTAGATTTAAGGAAGCAGCAGCAACAAGGCACATGATACAGCAACCACAATCTTGAAACAGGTATGGACATAGCTGGTGCATAAATGGGACACAGCCTGAGAATGTTATGTATGTTGGTGAAACATAGATGCAATAAATAAATAGTACTTTTACATGTTTAAAATGTTTCTTGTACACTGGTGGTACTCCACATACATGGAGTTATGTATGTTAGTATGTTTCATACTGCTTCTGTGTTGCAGATTGGAACAGTAAAAACTGAACCCCACTGGGTGACCTGGGGCATGTCGTACTCTCTCAGCCTCAGAAGATGGCAATGGCAAACTCCCTCTGAAAAAAATTGCCAAGAACACCCTTGGTGTTCCATGGTCACTGGAATGGAGACAAGTTGGACTGCAAAAGAGGGATCCCTGCTGAGATGCAAATGGACTTTAAATTTCCTGGACTTTGAAAATCTCCCTATTGCTGCATGGCCAGAAAGAGGAGGAGCCTCCCTGCAAAAGATATCCTCCCCAGCATACCACCTTTACTAAGGATTGAAACAACATGCAGGCATCTGACTAACATCTCCAATTGTTTTTTTCCCCTCCTGTTTGGTTTATAATATCTTGCCTGATGAAGAAGCCCATCGAGCTTTGAAAGCTTGTAACAAGTACACTGTGTGCATTTCAGTTGACCAAATAAAGGTATCACTGATGGATTTTTGTTTGGATTTGTTAACTGGTCAGCACAGCTAGCCCTGCATGACATCCAAGTAATAGTTCAAAATTCAGCACCATTTCTTTTATAAGAAGGTTGAACGGGGAGAAACAGAAAGATGGAAGTTCCAGTTTCCCCCTACAACTCCTTTCCAGTTGTGTAAATAAGATATATGAACCAGGAATCCACATACCGTATATACTCATCTATAAGTCTAAAATTTTATGCCCCAAAATTGACTCCAAAATCCCAGGTTGACCTATTTATGGGTCACTATGGAAACGTGATAGCAGCTTTTTCAGATTTCCCCATGCAGTGCAGAGAGGAATTTAGCAAGAAAGAGCTGGGTGATTGATTGATATTACTGTTTGTTTAAGATTCCCCCCTCCCGCCTGCTTGCCTGGCTAAAACGAAAGGTGAAATGATGAAGGAAAGCCTCAATGAGAGTCCCTCTTGCCACGTTCACGTTCACACACACACATACATGCACACACACTGAAGTTTTAGCCTCGACCTGGCAAAATCCATAATTTTGGCCCCCAAACCTGATCTCGACTTATACATAAGGTCTACTTATAGTTGAGTAATGATAGATCTAAAGAGGTACTAACAATATATGACTGTTTTTTAAAAAAATGCCTCAGATTCCACATATTCAGTAGGGCTTTAAGTTTTTCTTTCTCAAACAACAGTTTCTCATGCCCAGGTGGCAAAAAAAAAAAAAAAAAAAAACTGGAAAAAATTTATATTACATAAATAATTAATACCAACATCTGAGATATTCTAGCTCTACTCCAAGTGACTTAGGCCTGAAACACACAGGCTATATAAAGTGGCTTCTGGCCACTTTGGGCGTGTGACATTTAGATAAGGCATGACCTCAAAATGGCTGGAAGCTGCACCACGCTGGGAAAAGCTGGCCTAAAATAGTGCCAATTTAGATCGACTCCTGGCTGGCGTGGCTTGAGAATGCATCAGCAGTCTGCTTTCAGAGCGAGCTGTGCGGTTGCTATACTCCTAGCGCAATTGAGGCCGGAGCGGCCTCTGGCCACTCCTTTCAGGCCATATACTTCAGCCCTTAGTTCTAGAAAAAAAGAACCCACAAAATCAGCTTCTAAGTTGAACGCTTTCACAGCTGGAATCCAAAGTTTTTTGTAGGTTTTTCAGACTATGAGGCCGTTTAACATTTATTCTGAAAGAACGCATTACGTCTTAAAAGGAGGGAAGGGATTAAGTATGAGTCATGCTACAAATATAATGGGAAATTATTAATTAATTAAATTAAGATAATTAAAGTCAGGCAATTAAGATTGAAAAATAAAGGGGGAAATTTAGAATTACAACAGTCACATAATTTAAGAGATATACTACCTTTCCCAGTTGTAAAGGTCAATATTGACTTGAATAGCTTGATAAATAAGGCCAGCTTGAAGAAGCAGTGTTTCAGCAGCTTGTATATTGCCACTGAAAAGCAGGATATGAGCCAATCTTGATTCTTTGGATGGAAGATCTTTGATGGAACTGATGTACTGAACTTTGTCTATCTGTTATTTTTAAAAAGAATGTGATATCTGCAATATAATTAGCTTGTTTAAAATTATATTTCTATTTTATAATAAACTAAAACAATTCAAAGGATTAAGCCTGATTTACTTACTTCACCAACTGATGCATAGGCTACTTCTGCTGTATTCATATCCTTATTGGCTATTGCCATAGCAGCTAAACATGCCCACAATGTTTGATCCTTAAAATGAAATGAATATATTAAGCTTAAAATAAATTTTTCTCATATAATGGAAACATTTGTCTTCCACCAAATAAAGGTTCGTAGAACACCACCACTACTGACCATGTCAGAGTACAGCTTAAATTCCTAAAATGTTATTGTTGCCACCCGCACCCTCTCCCCTAATTATTAATTGCTACCCTGGCTGAATACATGTGCTGGAATACAAGATATTCATGAGCAAGAACTTGGTCAGAAGGAGTACTGTTGTTATTGTTTTCCCTTTGAACAAAAGACACATACCCTCCCATATTTACACTTGCCTTCAGTTCTGCACCATATTAAAATCTGCTTTTGAAAATTGCCTAGGCTTCCAAAGTGGTTAGCCATGGCCCAATTTGCTTCCATGTTAAGACCACAATGGGAGCAAATTTAATTATTGATTTCCATACACAAAGTGACCCGATCAGGACTTAAAGGGTTTGGATGAGGGATGGTAACATATATTAATTGTTCTTAACTCCCTGTGGATCAAAGAAGTGTTACATTCAAGACCTGAGTGATTAATAAAAAAAAAAAACACCTACTGGCCAAGATCATCTTACATAATTGTACAAAGCCCTATATAAATATCAAATTGCATCAACCAGAATTAGCTAATTAAAATGGAGTCTGTTTTTCTGCTAGTTTCTACTTTCCTCTTTAGCTGAAAAGGACAGCATATTTAGCTTCCTAATATATAAAGAACTCTTTATTTACTTTATTGCCATGTCTACTGTATAGAAAATCCTACTGAGGTCAGATATACATGTATAGTATAGCAGCCTGAACGAACCAAAGTTATCCAAACCATTTAATACATAGTATTTCCATTTACTTCAGTGGCACAATTCCAGGTTAACGTTGGGAGATTATGGCAGGTACAATAATGTACAAGTCATTTGAATCAGGAATGGAAAGTCTGAAGCCTTCAGCAAAATTTCTTGTCACTATCAACCTCATTTCAAAAATTTCTTGTAAGTGTGCAGTCCACTCTCTAGTAAAAGCCATCTTTCTCTATTCTGGCTGCCCACTGTGCAGGAAAGGTGAAGAGGAGAGAGGGAGAGAGAAAGGGAATAAGAAAAAGAAAAAGAGGGTGAGAGAACAGAGAAAAAGAGAGAAATGTAACAAGCTGGGTCAGTCCACTGTCATCTGTAGCTATCCACTGTTAGTGATTGCCCCCAAAGGAATGTGGCCTGTGACATAAAAGATGTTCCTTTAAATAGTGTTAAGGATAAAGTGTGGAACCTACAAGACTCACCTTGCTTGAAGTTGTCCATTAAAAAAATAATGTGGAAAAATAAAAGGAAAGATGCTTTAAAAAAACAAAACAACTGGATAACCCTGCCATAAAACAAGAGAGCAGCCAGCAACTGCTCTCTCATTGCATTCCCATCTGCTCCAAGACTATTTGTCACCACAGAGAGAGTAACTATAAAACCAAACACTGCTAATGAGGCTGTTACTGAAAACAGTCAAGATAAGCAATCAGCACAGTGTAGCATGTTCATTTTTCCCTTCCATCTTTCAAAGGCCACTGATCCTTAAATATAGAAAACAGAGTATGTAAACAACGTAATGGGGGCTGTTACCCTACTTTTAAAAGGTGCATAGGCATGCTTGGGTAACTGGGCCAGATGGAAATGCAGACAAACAGATGCGGATATGAGGAGGGGCAAATTCTTACTTAGCTTAAGTCACAACTTGTAAGTCATGCTTTACGAAGTAATACGTTACTTGGAATTTGCTTCAATTGGCAGGAAAGAGATGGGAACAGTGCTACTTTTCTGGAGGAACAAGGAATGGCTGTAATTTGTTCTTTTATTAAGGTAAAGGTTTCCTCTTTGACAAGGTTGTCAAGTCGTGTCTGACTGTAGGGAGCAATGCTTATCTCTGTTACTAAACCAAGGAGCCAGTGTTGTCAAAGACAACTCTGTGATCATGTGGCCAACATGACTGCACAGAATGCTATTAACTTCCCACCGAAGTGGCACTTATTTATCTACTTGCGCTTTTACATGCTTTTGAACTGCTCAGTTGACAGAAGCTGGGAATAGTAATGGGAACTCACTCTGTCACATAGCATGTGGGCCTCAAACTGCTAACCTGCAGGTCCTGCAATCGTCAGAGTCAGTAAGAAATTACATGGACTACTGAGTTTGATGTACTGCTACATGCACTGTGCTCTTTGTGGCTGAGGCAGATCCAACTCACACTTGGTCCAGGCAATGCACACACTATTGCTGTTAGCTGAAGTGGAGAGGACTGATATCCTGGAGAAGGCCCTAGAACACTCAGCCAAAGCTGCAGTATATGATTGCCCAGGCCTGATCAATGCTGAGGAGCTCCTTCTCTAGCAAGACACTTCAGCTGAAACTATGAGTAATAAGCTGAGAATGGGCAGGGTGACCAGATGTCATCACTGCAGAATGTAGGTCATTCAAGAAAAATGTAGGGCAGTAGAAAATAAAAGCTAGAAACACTGCTATAAATATAAATTCATTTCATAAGGTTTATTTACAACTATATTACTTATATTGTATTTTATTATGTACTTAGCTGTATTTTTCTGATGGACTTATCTTGGTTAGAACACCTTGTTGACTTGTAATACGCCTATAGATCTCTAAGCAAGACAAATGCTTAAAATCATACTTTACTAGCAACAAACCCTTGACTGAATTTACATTTATATTTTTCTTTTCATTTGTCCACTGTGTTGAAATTAAGGGGGGAGGGGGAAACCTTTCAGCATTTGCATCGTGTCCTCAAGTACCCCATTACCTAAAATGTTTGCTGTCCTTTTCCTCTCTAAGAAACAAATGATCCCTAAGCTGTGGAGGCAATTCTTGTCTGCTGCTGCTCTTAAGAAAAAAGAACTTTAGAAGGTTCCATCCCCCTATTTGCACAGAGGGCAGGCTCCCAAGTAGATAAATTTCTTGAAGGGGAACAGCAAATGTGGCACTATTCAACAGGCTTGTTAGTAATGCTAAAAATACATTTTGGAATTCCTTCTGGACAGAAGGTTGAAATGTAGGGCATGTCCTGGAGAAGGAAGATGTTTGGTCACCCTGAAAGTGGGACCTAGTGTAAGTTGTACACATGGTATTGATCAGAATAGGAGAGTCTGCTTCCTCAGGCAGCTGCAAACAGCAAGAGACCTGCTAAACTAAAACTACCAAGAGCCAGATTGGGGTCTGGCAGAGGCAGCACATGTGGCACTGACAGGCCTTTGGCCCAGTGGGAGATGAGAACTACTTCTCCAGGCAGACACAGCTGTGTACAGCTGACTGGATGCGACTGAAGACAAAGCACGGAGCTTGGTGTTGGCAATGTCTGTGGCCTATGCCCTGCTTGGTGAGGGGGCGGCTTTCCCACACAGTCAGAGCAGTCAAAAATATATGAGTAAAGGAAAAGTTATAAAGCAAAAGTTTTAAAGATGGGGGAGTGGGGGTGAGGGGAAAGAGACTGCTGCATTTTTCTTGTGCAACAGTAAACATTAATATCAATGAGCACTACCTCTGTACATGACATAACAGCAATGATAACAAGCCCCTTACCACTGCAAAACAATGAGCAGCTTAAGTTGGTTTGTTTTTTTAATCAACAGCCCAAATTCAAACTCAGGGAAATAGCCAATTAAATCTATGACATTAAAAAGTATTCTCTGCCCCTTACCTACAAATGGCACAGGAAGTGTAAGATTCATTTAGAATGATAACTATCACAGAGAACAATATGGAACTCTTGTAAGTACTGTTCTAAGTTGAGGCCTTTTTCAGTACATCACAAGCCAGAAGGCAGGAAAGTTTAAAAATCATTTTGTGATGCTATGAGGCAGAAACCATTTATAGGAAAGGGGCACAAAACCTGTACAATTCTCTCAGAACTGAAGTAACAGCCCACAACTGCTGTCTATATAACATTTATAAAAGGCTTTTAGGTGGGGGGAAATTTTATTTACCTTAACAAAACGACACAGTCTTATGGCATCTTCCCATTTTAAATTGTTCACATATTCATGGAGTATAGCTGGATAAGGTGAAATACTGATGTGAATAAGTGAGCCATCAGCTCTCCTGATTGTTACCTGACTTCCAACAAAACTCACAATTTGGGGATTCTTACTAAATTCACTGTTGAGAAAAAATTATTAGAGATGATGATTTAGAATTAGTATGGAATAATTATAATTGTGCTGAAACAAAAGATCAAGTAATCCTATCTACAGAGTATGGGGGGATACAGACAGGCAGAAAGGGGCAGCGAGACGGAGGCCACACCAACCAAACAGTGCGGCCACAGCAAGGCATAAAAAGAATCTGCTTCTGGCAGGTTCTTTCTGTGCCACGTGCAGGGCACCGTTGCCGTTCCCGCGCACACTGATGACATATGCATGGCGCGGTGCCGTTTGAACACGGCACCGCACATATGTCATCATGGCGACCCCTGTGTAGATGGGGGCAAACCATCATGATGCCCAGATGGTGCACTAGGGTTTGGCAGTATGCAGAAGCTCTGCTCTCCCAAACCCTAAAATCGGTCCAAGGCCAGCTCTTTGAACCAGTCTGTACAGGGCATATGTTTTCCAAAGCATTATTTGCACTTTCTCTTTTAGTACTCACTGACCATCAATATGGCTACATCCCTCATCTGTATGCTCATTTTTCCTCCATGTGTTTGTGGCAGCCAATGGGTACAATGTCCAGCCCATCAGTAGCCCCTCCAAAAACTGAGCTTAATGATTGGTGTGTTCATTGTCATCAGTTGAAATTAAATAACAATACAAAACACATAGAAGCAGACGTATATTTTCTCCTATATTCTTATATAATCACATGTACTCCACACTTTGGAAACTCAATCACTAACTAGTGCATGTTTTGTTGGGAGAATTCAGCTATTAATTAAATGATAAACCTAAAGAGTTAAATACCTTGCATCCTTTTCATATAAAGTTTTTGGCAAGAGCTCCTTGTCAACATATACTACACTGGGATAGTACCAGACCGTTAAACGTGTGTCTTGAAGTCCACAAAGTATGTTACACATGTCATTCCATGCCAAAGTATGTACCATTGTTCCTTAGCAAAGAGTAAGAAAGATAAAATATCAGCTCAAGCCCATTGCACCACAGTGTAAACATCAATGTCTTAAACTGTCTTCTGCCATTGAATATAATTTTAAGTAATGTAGTTATATATTCTGTTTAAAACACTGTTTATGTTTTACTTCCCATAAATTAAAATTTGTGCCTGAAAAATTAAAACAGATTAAAAAAACACATTTCTGCCATGTTTTACATTTTTTTAAAAAAAAAAAATCCTACCCTCTATCATAATATTTCAGGGTGTTACACAAGTAATATAAATTTAACACTTGAAACAATTTAAATTTAAAGAGATAAAATATTTTAAACACACTAAAAACATATTAAACAACCTAACTAAATTAAAATAGCTTTAAAACTTAAAACAGTTGATAGCCAATTTAAAACCACATAACGTGATATACCGATTTGAATAATGAGCCATCAGCTTCCCTGATTATTACTTGACTTAACAACAAAACTCAGAGTCTGGGGGATTTTACTAAACCCACTGATGGGGGGGGGGGGAACTGCCTTATATATAATTTGGATCCAAAGCTTTAATAAAAATCTATGTTTTAAGTTGGTACCAAAATGAAGCCAGTTTAGAGCTAATTGAGTCTCTAAGGGATAGACACTCCACAAATGGCACATCACAGCAAAACAAGCTCTTTCCCGTGTAAACCCACAGTGGAAGACAGCCCTCCAACAGAACTGTCAGAGATATATTGGCAAAGTAACTCCCTCAAGTATTAGGCATCCCACTGATTATCATACCAGCACAATGCACTTAGACTGGAAGCGTTTACATAGCCTGTACAATTCTTTTAAGGCCACTCTTAGAATCATAGAGTTGGAAGAGACCACAAGAATGATGCCGTCCTACCCTATGCCAAGCAGGAAGACACCATCAAAGCACGCCCAATAGATGGCCATCCAGCCTCTGTTTAAAGATCTCCAAAGGAGACCCACACACACTCCGAAGGAGTGTGTTCCACTGTCAAACAGCTCTTACTGCCAGGAAGGTCTTCCTAATGTTGAGGTGGAATCTCTTTTCCTCCAGTTTGAATCTTAATTGGTTTCTATACAATATTCAAGTCAGAGATTTTGCTTTTGTGTTCTGCATTAGATGTAGCTTTTTGAATACTTTTTCTTGTTCTATAACATGCCCATCCACGTACCCCTTTTAAGACTATAATTCTTATAAACTATCCTCTTTTACAATATTCCAAAATCTCCTCAATCTTACTTCAGACAATGTTAAGATTATTACTTCATCTACATTTAAGAGGATAGAGATGTTCTTTTTAATAATCTTTGTAGCATGAAAGATGAAAAGAAAGCAACAATATCAGTGATGTATAAATTGAACAAAACAGGGGCCAGATTACATTGTTGTGGAATTCCTTTCACAGAGGGGACCACATTCTATTTTCAGCCACCTGTTATTGTGAAGGCTCCAGTCTGTAGATATTGAAATCATCTCCCCCAAAATCCTGTATGGGAGACTGACTTCAAAATAGCATTTGACTCCAAAACTGTATATACATGCCTGGAGTTGATGGATGTGATCATTGACTGGAGTATGGGCTGTTGCATGTCTGGAGGGGGAAAGAGGGCTGAAAGGATACCAAACAGTGTCACCCATCTTCTGATCTCCTATTTTATCCATTGCTGCCTAGCCAATGCCACTGTTTCACTTTTTCCTTGTCCCCCATCCCACAAATCTGTCATTCAGCCTCCAGCCTCTTCTCTTCTCTTCCTTTTTTTCCTCTTCTTCTCTGCCCTGTGTGGGCTTTTCTGGGGCTGCAGCTCATGAAATGGTTGCACATCAACAATAAAAAATAGTGACACTGGGCAAGCTTGCCAAAGTAATCTCCCATAAACCTGTCCTGCCTTCTAACTACTCTCCCTATTTCACTAATTCAGAGTGCAGGGCACATATTTTAAAATTAGGGGTTTTTTTCCCCCCAAGAAAATGCAAAGTAAAAAAAAAGGTTGTTTGTTTTTTAGCCCTCAGACTTTAAATAAATGCTTTCACTTAAAATCTGGAAAAACAATGTGTTCAAACAGGATCAGGAGCCAGGTAAGTACGAATTATTTTACAGTTGTGGATTTAGCCTCTGTTGAGAGTTTTTAAAAAGAGAGAGGAAGGAGGATGTAAATCTGCTGAAAGAGGGAATTCTTACCTATTTTTATAACTTTTTGTTCTTTCCCAAATCTATTCACAGAAGTTATATAGAGATCTCTGTTTTTGTCAATAAATGCAATTTTTCTTTCATTTGTAAGTCCCTTCTGGTCTAAGGCAATTTCCATGATTTCGGTCTAGAACAACATTTAATTATTTGAGATATGAAACTCTTCAATAAAAACAAAGAAATACATGGGAGAGTCATGATAGGCAATAAGGATGCTGTACATCGATTATTATCATACCATATATGAATAACTAGTTACAACTTGAAATTTGAAACACAGGGATTTTATCCAAGAAATGGATTTAAACTTGGATGTCCAAGCTCAGTATACCTTATTTCTTAACCACCATATCACACTAGCTCAAAAGCCAATTAGTACATCAGGAAAAAAGTACACGAACTATACCAAATCTCCAACCAGTTCTTGGGGCAGGTTGGTAGAATTATGTTCCAATCAGCAATTTTAAGTCCATAACAATGCAGTGTTAGACATTAATAGTTTAAATAGAAGAGCAGTTGAAGTCACTTTAAGAGAGCTTGTTAAAGTAACTGTACCTCTATGGAGTCTAGCTTTAAGGTGAGGTGCACTACGTGTGCCCCGTGTAGCCTCCACAAACTACCCCAAAGCCCCTCAACTAATAATAATAATAATTGGGGGGGGGGGGAATCAGTCTCATATTCAGGTGACATTTTGCCTGAAAACCACCCCAAACCATATCAGTTTGCTTCCCTAGATCCCCTAAATCCCCTCAAACCTCAGCTAGACATGATGTCTCATAACTTTAGGCACACCAAAACATACTGGTGCAGCCCACTGGGCAAGAAACAATCATCATCATCATCATCTTATTATTATTATTATTATTATTATTGTTGTTGTTGTTGTTGTTTTATTCATATAGTGCTGTAAATTTACCCAGCACTGTACATACAATCTTTTTAATTAGACTGTTCCCTGCCCTCAGGCTTACAATCTAAAAAGACACAAAAACAACAGGAGAAGGCAATGGAGGAGGGGAAGGGGATGAGGTCCAGCACTTCATCTCTCCCTCTGAGGCCTGGACCAAGGCAGAAGGACTGGAGGGAGGGCTCTTCTTCTTTCAGGCAAGGCCTGATGGAGCTGGCTTGCCTATTGTTCTCTCCCTCTGGATGATGGTGAATGAGAGAGGGTTCTTCTTCTTTCAGGCAAGGCCTGATGGAACAAGGTGGTGAAATGGCCCTTGCCCCCTTTGCAGTTGACTACACCTGCTTTAAAGGCATCATAATGCATTAATAAGTACTGAACATTTTATACATAATTAGAAATGTTCTCTCTTATTTCCTTGTTCTCTTTTATTTATAGGGGAAAACTGGAAAGTGTTTTAATGTGGTTTTAAAACTGGAAAGTAATTTAAGCATTTTAATACTTTTTGATTCCTCCCTATAAATGCCCTACCAGCTAGTCACCACCCTTCTCTCTGGTGGGGCTCATTTGCTCTCCAGCAGGATTAGAAAGAATTGGTTATAAGTGGATAGAAGATATTTTCAGGAAGTAATCAGTAGTTCAGAAAAAATAAACCACCAACTCATGTTCACCAGTATTCCCTTGAAAAGTTCTCCTTCCATATTAACCTTATGAAGCAAACATAGGATGCAGTTATGTGTGTTGAGTCAGACCTACCACTTTTTCAATGGTATCTTAAGAAAAAAGGTTTAATTTAGTCTCATAGGCAGGTCTTTAAGAGTTTTATCCTCTCATAGAAGGAGATTATGTTGCCATTATGAGCAAAAGAAGAAGAAAATTCACAATAAACAAGAGGAGCTGTACAGATTGATAAAATAATAATAATAATAATAATAATAATAATAATTCTTTATTTCTAGCCCGCTCCTCTGTAGAACACAATCCCTAAGGGGTGGTGGGAGGCCGCCCCTTTCCTGCCTGGATCAGGGCTGTGGCAACCTCACGCCATGGCTCTGATTTGGCTTCTGGATCCAGCCTCTGGGCTCTATCTTGCCCCTTCAGCACTGCGTCATTTGGATACAGTGCTGGAGGTGAATCATGATAGTGCGTGCCATCTGGAGCCATGGGGGTGGAGTTAGGGCAAGCGCCATTAGTGTCGGTCTGTACAGGTCCTCAGTCATGTTTGATAAGTTGCAGATATTTTTTGAAAAAAGGAAAGAAAAAAATAATGAACAAAGAACTCCAAAACATTGCCTAGACATTTATTTGGAGATGCAAATTTCTAAAGGCATCTTCAGCTTGACAAAGGAGTCACCACTAATCCTTTTCTAATTTTAAATCAAGCAACATAATTGTAGTTGTAGAACATTTTGTCAATATAGGTATATAAGCTAAGGTTATAGGGTGACCTGATTTTTTTTTAAAGTAGGAATAGGACTTCAAATAACATAATATTAATTTAAATGCATTAATCACTTTATCTCTTTCATCTTAGTTTCTGTTCATTTTTAAAGAGAAGCCAAGAAATTGAAACAACTGAAGTGTCTGTCCAAAGTAATAACAAATCTATGCTTTAAATTAGAAACTTTTGCTTTGTTAAATCTAGTCTGCAATCCTACACTTTCTTACCAGGGAAAAATCTCAAGTAAATTCAATGGGAGTTACTTCTGAATGGACACAGGCACAATGCTGTTAACTTTTACATTTCCATTAGTTAAGTACTATAGCAGCTACATCTATATTTTTACTTATTACACTTATTTATTTTTATTTTCTAATTCTTTTCCTTCTCCATCTAAGATTACATCTTTGCGTTGTATGCTCTTACAACTGGAAAGGACTGCTGTATGTTTTGTTAACATTTTGTTATTAATATTGTTTCAGGCTATTAAGGATGCAGCCCTTTGCACCGTCAACCACAAAGTAAGCCAATGGACTTCTGAGTAAACATGTTTTATTATTGTTGTTACATGCCCTCAACCTTACTCCAACTTATAGTGACCCTATCCTAAGGTTTTCTTGGAAAGATTCATACAGAGAAGGTTTGACATATCCTCCCCGCCCCCCCCCCCCCAGCCAAGGTCACCCAGTGGGTTTCTATGGGTGAACAGAGATTTGAACCCTGGTTTCCTGGAGTCCTATTCCAACACTCATACAACTATGCCATTCTGAGTCCATAAACATGTTAGGATTGAACATTAAAACTTTTCCCTTTTCCTTTAATATAGAAAGAAGTAACAAAATAACAATACAACAAAACCAAAGCTCATAATACTGGGGAGAAGATTATGCTTCTGAGAATCTCTAAAATCTGTTGTCCAAGAATGCCTGGTAGTCTACAAGAAGGCCAAGCAGAGAAAAATTCCCATTAAAGAACATAACAAAGGAACTATATCTTTACAAATCTGTAATTATTTCCATAGTTTCTCAATATTTTCGTTATATGCCATGGACGAGATATTCTGAAAGGTCTTAATTAGTCACCCTCTATTTGTAGGCCCTTCCAACGTGCCACAATTTCCAGTCTGGCTGAAGTTTTTAAAAGTATATACTTAATTAAAATTTCGGTATGTAGATTTATGATCCTTCATACAGAAAAATAACTGTGCAAGTATCTATCATTTACAGTCTGGTTTGTCATTGCTTAAGAGCAGCACTGTCATCTGAACAGTGAATTCACATACACAGAAAGGTATCAGCCTTACAAGTTAGCATGCCAATGGAATTATTTTGTTGATATAATGGGTTTTTTGAGAGGATAAGATGATATCTTTGAAGTACTTTGAGATGCACCTCTTTATAAAGGGCAGCAATAGTTTTAACCAGTAAAGTAATTCACAGTTAAAAGCCTGAGCAGCATAGCAGTGTGAGCATTGGATTATGTAACAAAATAACAAGAGAGCAGATTTCAAATCCCTGCTTGGCCATGGAAACCCAGTAGGTGATCCTGGGGATGTTGCACACTCTCAGCCTCAGAAAACCCCATGAAAGGTTCACCTTGGGGCACAATAAGTTGGAAATTACTTGAAGCACACAACAACAGATCCACAGTTCATTTCACTGAATATCATACAAGTTCACCTCCCACACTATTTTTAGAACAAAAAAGGTTCCAAATCACTTCTCAAGTAACCATAGCTATCTGTATGATACAAGTCGTTTACAGAAATAGTAAATTACATTATGTTCATTACCTTATGACTAAGTGGCTTTCCACCTCCTAGTGGTTTGCCAGATAAGGGGTCGAAGAGGTAAATTACTTTAAAAAGAGAGAGAGATGAAAGACAACAAATTAGTGAAATATATATATTATAGGTTTCCACATACATCTTTGCTTCCCCTCAATAGCCTCCTAAAAAACCCCTTTATCCTCCCACAATTTTAGGTGAAAAAGCAACAAAAATGTTCAAAAGATCAATTGATGCTCCTGGAGACTGAAAACACTTGTCAAAATCTAGAGGTTCCAACCAGCGATTACTTTCCATTAGGGGATGGAAACGGTTTGTGCAATCTGCTGTAATAGCACAGAAGCAGAAACTGGCTTTGTCACAGTTGCCCAGCCCTGATGTAATGAATATATAGAGGATTAAAACAAAAGAAACCCTTGGGCGGTTTTGACCGTTTCTTTGCTGTACAGCATACCACATTTTATGAAACCTCTAAGAACGGAGCTTCTTTATACAAAGACTTTTGGACACACATGGCTAGAAGAAGGCTCCTTCCCACTCTTCCTATTTGCTAGAATTAAAAAAACCCCTCAGACAGCCAAGTGAAGCTCTAATGTTGAATCATCTCCTTGTGTATAGCAATGGACTGGATCAGGCAAGAGACTAATCTTTAGGCTACTAGTTACTGGAATTAACATGTATGTTTACAGCACACAGCAGATTAACTCTGCCTAGAATGAGAGCCACAAGATAGAAAGTTGCTGTAGGGGATTTCCAAAGCCCCTCCTAAATCACCAGACTATAAATTAACCCTCTGTGCTCAGGTTTTCATTGACTCATCCCATGTGTTTCAAAAGAAGGTTAAGAGAACTGTTCTCACACAGATTGCTATAGCAAGCAATTTTATCCTATTTGCTAAAATTATAAAAGGTTAAGGAAACATTTTTGCATTTTGGAAAACATCTGCACGTAGTCTTAGAAGGAACTGATAGTTTCATTTCACATAACTGTATTGCATTATATTATAAGAAAAGCAGGCTTGGACACAAAAGCAGGAGGAATGAAAATAGAAGGAAGTAACATCAACAATCTAAGATATGTAGATGACACCATACTATTATCAGAAAACATCGAAGACCATCCTAGAGCAACTACTGAGGAAGGTCAAAGGAGAAAGTGCAAAAGCTAGCCTACTGCTGAACATAAAGAAAACAAAAATAATGACCACGGAGGATCTTCACAAGTTCAATCTAGACAATGAGGGCATAGATATAGAATCATAGAATCATAGAATCATAGAATCATAGAGTTGGAAGAGACCACAAGGGCCATCCAGTCCAACCCCCTGCCATGCAGGAACTCCAAATCAAAGCATCCCTGACAGATGGCCATCCAGCCTCTGCTTAAAGACCCCTAAGGAAGGAGACTCCACTACACTCCGAGGGAGTGTGTTCCACTGTCGAACAGCCCTTACTGTCAGGAAGTTCCTCCTAATGTTGAGGTGGAATCTCTTTTCCTGCAGCTTGCATCCATTGTTCCGCGTTCTAGTCTCTGCAGCAGCAGAAAACAAGCTTGCTCCCTCCTCAATATGACATCCCTTCAAATATTTAAAAAGGGCTATCATATCACCTCTTAACCTTCTCTTCTCCAGGCTAAACATTCCCAGTTCCCTAAGGCGTTCCTCATAGGGCATGGTTTCCAGACCCTTCACCATCTTAGTTGCCCTCCTTTGGACATGCTCCAGTTTCTCCACATCCTTTTTGAATTGTGGTGCCCAGAACTGGACACAGTATTCCAGGTGGGGCCTGACCAAAGCAGAATAGAGTGGCACTATAACTTCCCTTGATCTAGAAACTATACTTCTATTGATGCAGCCTAAAATTGCATTGGCTTTTTTAGCTGCCGCATCGCACTGTTGACTCATGTTCAGCTTATGGTCTACTTGGACTCCTAGATCCCGTTCACATGTGGTCTCATTCAGCCAGGTGTCCCCCATCCTATATCTCTGCATTTCATTTTTCCGCCCTAAGTGCAGAACCTTACATTTCTCTGCATTGAATTTCATCTTGTTAGCATCGGCCCAGCTATCTAGTTTATTCAGGTCATTTTGAATTTTGATCCTGTCCTCTGGGGTATTAGCTACTCCTCCTAGTTTAGTGTCATCTGCAAATTTGATAAGTATGCCCCCAATTCTGTCATCCAAATCATTAATAAAGACATTGAATAGCACTGGGCCCAGGACAGAGCCCTGTGGCACCCCACTGGTCACTTCTTTCCAGGATGAAAAGGAACCATGGTTGAGCACCCTTTGAGTTCGGCCAGTCAACCAATTACAAATCCATGTAACAGTTAACTTGTCTATCCCACATTTTGCAAGCTTGTTTGCAAGAATGTCATGGGGAACCTTGTCAAAGGCCTTACTGAAATCAAGGTATACTATATCCACAGCATTCCCTTCATCTACCAAGCTGGTAATTTTATCAAAAAACGAGATCAGGTTCGTTTGGCATGACTTGTTTCTCTGAAACCCATGTTGACTTTTTGTGATTATGGCATTAGCCTCTAAGTGTTCACAGACTGTCTGCTTAATGATCTGCTCTAGAATCTTTCCTGGAATTGATGTCAGACTAACTGGACGATAATTGTTGGGATCCTCTTTTTTTCCCTTTTTGAAGATGGGGACAACGTTTGCCCTCCTCCAGTCTGCTGGGACTTCTCCTGTTCTCCAGGAGTTCTCAAAGATTATTGCCAGTGGTTCCGATATTATATTTGCCAGTTCTTTTAATACTCTAGGATGTAGTTCATCTGGTCCTGGAGATTTATATTCATTTAGGTTAACCAGGTATTCCTGTACTACCTCTTTACTTATTCTGTGCTGAAATTCCTCTATTCTGTCTTCTGCTCCATTATCCTTAGGTTGAGCACCCTTTGCCTTTTCTGAGAAGACTGAAGCAAAGAAGGTGTTGAGTAATTCTGCCTTTTCTCTGTCCCCTGTTAGTATTTTGCCATCTTCTGCACGCAGTGGCCCTACCGTTTCATTCTTCTTCCTTTTGCTGCGGACATATCCAAAAAAGCCCTTTTTATTGTTCTTAACCTCTCTAGCCAGCCTGAGTTCATTCTGCGCTTTAGCTTTTCTGACTTTATCCCTACACGTACTGGCTATTTGTTTGAATTCCTCTTTCGTGATTTCCCCATTTTTCCATTTCTTATACATGTTCCGTTTAAAACTTAGCTCAGTTGAAAGTTCCTTAGTCATCCATCCTGGCTTCTTGAGACATCTCCCATTTTTCTTCCTCATTGGAACTGTTTGAAATTGTGCCTTCAATATTTCCCTTTTGAGAAACTCCCATCCCTCTTGAACTCCCTTTTCTTTTAGTATTCCTGACCATGGGATCACTCCCAGTATTTCTCTAAGTTTATTGAAATCAGCTCTCCTAAAGTCTAGAGTACGTGTCTGACTATGCCTAGCTTCTCCCTTCCACTGTATTACAAACTCCAGGAGAACATGGTCACTTCCACCTAAGGATCCAACCACTTGCACCCCATCAACTAGGTCTTCCCTGTTGGTTAAGATAAGATCTAAAATGGCTGATCCCCTTGTTGCCTCTTCCACCTTTTGGACAATGAAATTGTCTTCCAGGCAAGTGAGGAATTTGCTAGACCTTGAGGATTTGGCTGAGTTTGACTTCCAGCAAATATCAGGGTAGTTGAAGTCACCCATCACTACTACATCTCTCCTTTCTGAGTATGTGTTTATCTGTTCTAGAAAGGCATCATTCAATTCCTCTGCCTGAGTCGGGGGTCTGTAGTAGACTCCCACAGTAATATCCCTGTTGTTTCCCTCTCCTTTAATTTTTATCCAGATGCTCTCCACCTGGCTTCCAGTATTGACTTCCTGGATCTCTTCACTGGTGTAAATATCCCTGACATATAATGCTATTCCTCCTCCTTTCCTGCTTGGCCTGTTTCTCTTAAAAAGGTTATACCCCTCTATTTCTACATTCCAATCATGAGACTTATCCCACCAGGTTTCAGTGATGCCTATTATATCATATTTCCCTTGTTGTGCTAGGAGTTCAAGTTCATCCTGCTTATTTCCCATACTCTGTGCATTAGTGTAGAGACATTTAAGACCATGTGTCTTAAAGCAAAGGAGTTATAGCAAAGGAGTTCCTATACCTTGGATCAGACATTGATCAGAATAGGGGACTGCAGTCAACAAATCAGAAGAAGACTAAGAATGGCAAAGACAGCTATGAAAGAACTAGAAAAGCTCCGGAACAGCAAAGTTATACAACTAAGCATGAAATTCAGAATCAAACAGAATCATATTTCCCACTACCATGTATGGATGTGAGAGCTGGACAGTTAAGAAAACTGACAAAAAAAGAATAAATTCATTTGAGATGAGGTGCTGGAGAAGAGTGCTGAGGATACCGTGGGCAGCAAAAAGAACAAATAAATGGGTCCTAGAACAGATCAAAATCTCCCGGGAAGCCAAGATGACAAAACAGCAGCTGCCATACTTTGGCCACATCATGAGAAGACATGACTCATTAGAAAAGACAACAATGTTAAGAAAGGTGGAGGGAACTAGAAAGAAAAGAAGACCACGTTAGATGGATGGACTCAATTAAGGAGTCAATCCACCTAGCATGTGCTCTTCCTCATGCGTATGAATTTGCAAGAACTTAGAAGAATAGTAGACAACAGGGAGTCTTGGAGATGTCCATCCACAGGGTTGCCATGAGTCGAGATCGTCTTCAGGGTGGTTATCATCAGCAATGGTTAGTTTTGGATAAAAAAGTTTGTGAAAATTTTTGAATTGTTATTTTTTGTGGTGTAGAAAGTTATCCCTAATTCTTTCCATACTGTTTCTGTCTCTGGTACCATTTCTTTTTGTTAAAGAAGTATGGTCCAAGAAAATGTCTTCTTCATTAACTGAGGCATAGCTATACTTCTGCAATCTTTTTTAGATATAATTTATAATTTCTATTTTAACATTAAATGTAATTTTCCCATCTGTTATTCTTCCTACTACCTCAAGAAAGTACTCCATCAGAGCAGGGATCTGAACCAAGGTTTTACATATCAAAACCTAATAATTCACCATGTTGAAAGTGAGTTCCATTAAGATAGCCAGGTGAAAGAAGGGACAAGGCTTCTGCCTTTAATTAGCATGTAGAAGTGGGATTTTCAGAAGATGCTGCTTATCACCTGCTGAAACTTCCTCTTCTATACAGTTATTAAAGGGACATAAGCTCAGTCCCTTATTTCACCTGGCAATTCTAATCCCCTTGGGCTGGATCCAGATTTCATCATACTAAAAGCTAATCCACTGAAATTAGTGATATTTATTTTGCCTTGGCTAAATGAAGTCCAATTGATTTCAACAGATATAAAATCTAAAAATTTTAATAATTAGTGCAATCCTATCTATGTCCATTGAGAAGAGTTGTTTATTCCAATGGAATTCATTCTCAGGTCTTTATAGTACTAAAAATATTAAAATACATTTTTCTTATAAATGGGTATTTGCTATAATTGAATGGGAGAATCCACTGGAGACTGCTTTTCAAATCCTTCAAGTTTCCAAAGCAGCTTACAGTTGATAAAGGAAGGTCCTGCTACTGAAAAAGCAAAAGGTGAAAGCAGGAGTGAGTGTCCTATGACTACAGACATATTAGTTTAACTATGATAGGGAACATCCACTGACAGAACTGCTTTTGTCTGCAGAAATGGGAAGGGCTGCTTTCCCAAGTTATATTTTATGTATGTGTTAACTCCTTGTAACCCATGCCAAGGATTCAATATTTGTGCACCTGAGAAATGAAGGTATGGGAATAAAAATACAGTAACGTGTACAATCCTAAGTAAATGTCAAATCAATCAGCGAGTAGAAATTACTTTCAAACACTTTAGAGTTTGATATCACATGCTAAATCCAGCTGATAATATGTCTTCTATATTCCATGTGGCATGCACGTTTCACTTTAAAAGACGCTTCAATTTGCATTTCAGCATAGTGTCATGAGTTTCTTTTAGGAGGATACAGGATATTGGTTTGCGGTCACTGGTTATATTGGCAGGAAAAACGATGTTATGAGAACAGGTGCTGTTCTGATGTTGTTGGTTGCATATGAAAAGGAAAAAGAAGGGTTACGTCCAGTGCTAGTTTGAGCCAGCTGTGTAAACACAGGAAAATAACTTGTGACTTGAGACAGTGCCGTGCACTCTTTTTGATGTAAGGTTTCTCTTGTCATAGTCATTGGTTGTGCTTTTACCAAAACCAAAACTTTTACTCAATATGTCAAGGGGTTTTAAAAAATAAAATTATGAATGTACATTGGAAACCCAAATGTAAATCCAAGGGAAGAAAAAGCAAGAGCAGAAGCTAGCTGGAAAAGCGACTCATTTTGCCATCTTTGTATTCAGTAATTACTGCAGATAAAGAAGGAGAATGGATTGATTAAACAAAGGACATGACCTACACCGCCCCATGTGATACTTAAGCAGCAGACTGCAGAATATAAAAATATTGGTCCATATTTTTTTAAAATAAGTAATAATGATTACTAAAGAAATTGAATTATCCTTCAATCCAAGAATTCAAAGATATAGCTGTGCTAGTCTGTAGAATCAGTATGTAGAGAGTTCTTGTAGCACCTTTGAGACTAACTGAAAGAAAGCAGTTGGCAGCATGAATTTTTGTAGCCCACAGTCTATTTCCTCAGATGAATTTTTCAAATCCAATCCAAGTTAATTTTCAATCCAAGTTAATTTTTTAGAAACTGCTTAGTATCAATTGCTGGTTATTTTAATAAAAAACAATAGGTGAAAATATGCCCTAAGATAATAATTTTTGTTGTTGTTGAGGTGAACATATTTAGAAGGAATTTTAAAAAAGATTCTTCACTTCACCTTCATAGCCCAGAAGGAGGGCATGTCAACAATTCAGCAACTGTTCTATGGGCAGATAGCTAAGCAAGCTTTTGCAAAGGAATTTGCATACTTTGCTTTCCTAACTTTGGGGGCAAGAAAATGCTGATTAAATTAATGAAATATTGAACATTCCCAGGTTTTTTCTCCAAATATGGCATCCGGCAGTTTGGCAAACAATATATTATAGACAGGACAAGACCACCTTGAAATGTCACCTCTGGAGGAAGGTTGAGTAGCTCCACACTTTTCTCTTTTTGTTAACAATAGTTCTCTCTCTGACCAGGTGAGTCAGGCCAAATACCCTGCAATGTGCCCCTTGTTTGATTGAGCTATTACTGCCATTTGTTAAACAAACTAGCAGGTAATATTTCTCAAGAGGTCCATGTTGTTGCTATTGTTAGCTGCTTTCCAGTCTATCTCAGCTCATGGCAACTCTGTGAATGAGACATCTCAAAGCCCCCCCCCCCCCCATCTTCTGCCTCCCTGTTCAGGTCGTGCAGGCTCAGGCCTGATTGAGTCTATGCATCTGGCATGGGGTCTTCCTCTCTTTCTACTTCCCTCCTTCTACCCCAGCATCATTGCTTTTTCTAATGAGTTTGTGCCTTCTTGTTATGTGGTTGAAGTATGACAGCCTCAATTTAGTCATCTTGGCTTCCAAGGAGAATTCTGGCTTGATCTGTTCTAGGACCCATTTGTTTCTCTTTTTAATGTCCATTGTATCCTCAGCACTCTTCTCCAGCACCACATCCCAAATGAATTTTCTTCCTATCTGCTTTCTCCACTGTCCAGCTCTCACAACCATATATAGTAACAGGGAATACAATGGCTTGAATGATTCTAACTTTAATGTTCCGCTGTATATCTTTACACTTTAGGATTTTCTCTAGTTCTTTCATAGCTGCCCTTCCCATTCCTAATCTTCTTCTGATTTTTTGACTGCAGTCTCCATTCTGATCAATGTTTGATGCAAGATATGGGTAATCTAACTATTTCCATTTCTTATCTAGGTCGAATTTGTGCAAATCCTCTGTGGTCATTATTTTTGTTTTCTCCAAGTTTAACCTTAGCTCTGCCTTTGCACTTTCTTCTTTGACTTTCTTTAGTGATTGCTCCAAGTCTGTGATGTTTTTTTGCTAGTAGTATGGTGTTGCCTGCATATCTGACATTGTTGATATTCCTTCCTCCTATCTTTACTCCTTGTGTGTCCAAGCCTGCTCTTCGTGTGATATTTGTATGATCAGGAAGTCCATCTGGATGCCTTTTTATTTGACAGGTTCCTTCTCTTTTAGAGGAACCTCCTGACCTCAGGCTTCTTTTCCCCCCTGAGAGCCTTTAAAAAGACCCTAAATTCAAAAGGTATGTTGGGATGCCTACTTGAAGCAACATCTAAGAACACTGAGAAGATCATACTGTATATGCCTCCTCCTTCTGGAGCCTCTTACTTAAATCATTACCTAGACTCTGTCCTCCAGACTGCTGTTTTCCAAGTCTGGTATGCCCCCTCTTTTCTCTGGCATGTGTGTTTGGATTAGGAAATATCCTTATTTTTTAACTCTTTCCCTCCTTTAATTTTGTCCTCCTCTTAGCAACCTCTAAATTGCTCATACCAAACCCTCTGTCCTGCAAGTTTGCTCATTTCAGTTATTATTTCTGCACTGTGAAACAATTGAGCTCCATTAGGTACTCTTTGGTATTTTGCATGTAATATTTGCCAGAGTTTTCTAAGAACTGCTCAGAGTAGATAACTACTGAGTTTGATAGGACAATGATATGAACCAATGTAAAGCAGTTTATACCGTACTGGGACTCAGCTACCTTTCCCAAACTCTCTTAAAACTTCATAGAGAAAATGATTTCCCATGATTTTTCAGAATGTATTTATTCAAAAGAAAATTTATTTTGGGAAAAAGAAAAGACTTTTTATTGCATAGTCACATACCTTTTTCATCAGATTTATCTCTTACTGCTAAAGTATCATTGCTCAAAGATATGGCTTGAGCATTCATTGTATCTGTTCTCATTCCTGGAAACTTAGGAGAGGAAATTAAACGGCCTTCATAGGAATATAAATAGATTCCCCCACCATCTACAAGAAGAAAATGCCTATAAACAAAGGAGGTAGAGAGAACAATTAACAACTTCCAGATAGTCTCAATAATATAATAGTAAAAAATAAAAGTATTAATTTGTGAATACTACTTGATGTATTAACAGATTGATTTATTCAATTTATTTAGATTTTTATAAACATATCCATACAGTGGCATTTGCAATCCTAGGTGTTACACTTTTTTCTACTCTGTCAAACTTATCTCTGCATGTGGAATCAAATATTATATTGCATACTATAGTTACTATTTTATTTATTCAAATGACTTGGCACAGATCCATGGTAATATCTCCATAAAGCTGTATGTATGTATGTGCGCCATGTGCCTTCAAGTAGTTTCTGACGTATGGTGACTCTAAGGCAAAACATATCACAGTGTTTTCTTGGCAAGATTTGTTGAGAGGAGGTTTGCCTCCATGTGAGGCTGAAAGGGTGTGAATTGCCCAATGTCAGGTTTCCATGGCCAAATGAAGAGTTGAACCCTCATTTGCAAGTCTAACACTCAAGCTGTGACATCATGCTGGCTCTTCCAGACAGCTACATTGCTATATTTGGATGGTTTTCTTCAGCTGGCTGGAATAAAAGATGAGTGTGATGCTCAATTACCAATATGGACTGTTCAGCAATTTCGACACATAACAGCATCACAGTTTCAATGTAGACATAATGTTTCCAATTGATTAACCAAGCAACAAGTTGTGTGATACAAAGGTTCCTTCTCCAGACTCCTCCTCTCCCTTCTCAAATACAAAATCCTGCTGTTGATTCTAACTCTATAGCACATATTAACAATGTTGAGGCAGCAAATTGTGTAAGTTAACTCTACATTAAGTAGAAACCCTAGTTTCTTCTAAGTGGAGTTATTATTACATCCACCGCTAAAGGTGTACAAAAGGTGATGGTGTTTTGTGTTGCTTTCCAGGAAGGTGAATTTCACTGAAATTTAGTGGGACTTTCATTAGTTTATGTGAAGTAGAGGGTTTCTAAAGGACTTTTCTTCTTCTTCTCTTTTATATACTTGTGAATGCATGTAATGAGTGGAAAACTCTCAGTAACCTCTCAACTATGCTGCCTGTTGGAGACTGGGTTGGGATGGAAATGATGCAACAGAGTCCTTTTTCAAAAGTTCAGCCCCAAAAATTCAGCTCAGCTGTAATTTCAAAAATTAACCACCATGGAAGGAATCCATTCAACATGGGGATGGGAGGAGGCAGGAAATCCTGAAGCCAACTTCCCATCTTTTTAAAACCACAATTAAGCAATCAGATTTTTAGACCAAGATCCTACTTCACACACTAAACTTGGCAATAAACCCTGCTGAAACAAACATACCTGGTAATAGGTTGTAAATTAACTGTCCAGTCTCGTGTGTGGATGAGTCAAGACCAACATATAGGAACTATGCATATTAACACACTTTACCAAGACTGCCTGTTGCAACATTCATTACAAATCCACCTGTATAGAGAAATACAGGCAAATCCATTTGCTTGATCTGTCCCTCTCCAACTTACAGTCTTAAGAGAACAGATAGAAATCATTTTGTCTCTGTTGGGGTACCTAGTAAATGCAGACCTGACAGAATTCGCAGCTAAGATCCAAAACACACTGCAGAACTAATCCAGTTTGAGACCACTTTACCTGCCCTGTCTCAGTGCTAAGAAATCCTGGGAATTGTAGTTTATTGTGGCCCTGACAAAGACGGCTCTGAAACTACAGCTCCCAGAATTGCCTAGCATGGTGCCCAGGCAGTTAAAGCGGTCTCAAAACTGGATTATTTCTGCAGTGTGTTTCGAACCCAAGTTGTAGTAGAAGGCCTTAGGCTCATCTTGCTTACAAAGTTTCTCAAAACGTAAAATGAGTGAGATTGTTAAATCCCTTTAGAGGTTACCACTTATATTCCTTCAGCAATGACATCAACTATCTTACACAACTTGAACAAAAAGTAATTTAATAAAAGAAATTGTTGCAAGTATAATAAGCAAGTTACCTTTCTGCTTGTAAGATTAAACTTACAGTTCCTTCTTTGAGGTCAAAAATTAATGGTGTATTCCAGTTTTTAATTCTAAAATAAATGATAGGACAATGTGTATTAAAAATTAATACAAATATAGTTCACATGTGCATTTTAGTTGATATAGGGCAGTTTTCTCAACTATTCTACTCTAGAATTATATAAGGCAACATTTCAAAAGATGCAGAACATATATCCATATTTCTCTATTTAAAAGGAAGCTGATTATCTAATAGCTACTTAACGTTTTTCAACTTCCATGATAAAAGTTAGTTACAATGTCTATGGTCCAGATGAATGTACCTACACACTAGTTACATGCCACCAGATATTTGGGATAATCTCTTCAAGAGAATTATATGACAAAGTTTGTTTAAAAGTGCTTTAGATTTAAAATATGGTTCAAGGATTTTGCACAAACAATAATAAAAGAGAAACACAGACCCAAAAAGTGTGCAGTTACACTAGGAGACAGGATTTCTTAAGCAATAACATATGACTTTACTGTTAAGTCCCACTCAGGGAAAAACAAATAAGGACAGTCAATTATATTTGTAGTTATGAAATGATTATGTCACTCTGTTTAGGTTTACAGGATATATCTATTAAACAATACATTCTTCCAAAATGAAGCAATGAATCATTATGTATTAAACCAACATTTTTGGAATTTATTAGTTAGCTATGTCTCATTAATTCATAGTGCTTACGAGAATATGTAACACTGAAGAGATGTTGAAACTACCAAATGCCCATAGTTCAGAGTGGCCTTAATTACTCTGTCACGAAATTCCAGTAAATCCACAGCATCGTTAAGTACATTACGAACCTAATGGAAACAAAAGCTTACCATTTAATAAAACTTGTATAATTTAAAAACTAAAACCAGAAAAATTGTCTTAATTCTTAGCTCTTAACTGTACCAAAACTGTCCAGAATAGATATTGTCTTTAAAAGAAAGGAAAATAAATTACCAATCCAATATTTAAACCCATCCAATCAACATGAGAGTCTCCTTTTTGTGCCTTACATCATATTTTAATACTGTCAGACTCCTTCATTTTATATATTATAAGTGTATTATTCATTAAAAGCATTTCCCAATCTCCACTAGTGCAATTTGCTAGTGCAGATGTTGTGCTCATAGACACCTAGGGGTGAAACAGATGGGCAGGAAAAAAGGGCTTGAAGCTGCCTTTTCTGAAGCCACACTGAAACTCCACCAACCGCACCACCAGCTTCCAAGGCAGCTGGAGTGTGCATGTCGTGACCACATGACATGGCTTCAAACAAGGAAGAAGAAGAAAAAAGCTGCTTCTTTTTGAAACAGCTTTTTTTTTTTTTTTTTTGCACAAAGATATTTTTCTGCTGGCTTCAAGGCATATGTCATCTAAATGCCACACCTTTAAGCCAGCCTGAAAGCACCTCTTTTTGCCTGTCTGTTTAGCCCCCTAGTTCCACAAGGAATCCAACCTTTCCAATTCTGCAGCCAACTCCAAAACCACTTGCGCAAACAGTTGGGCAGAACCATTGTCACAAGTGTGCCCAGGGGCCTCAAGAACAAATGTTTGTAAAACCAGTGGAATTCTGCCAGCACACTTTTCCTTCACTAATATTATGTTGGATTTAGGCCAAAATGTTTAGCTTTACTGTCTGTACTATGAAACTACAATACGAATGAAAAGCGTTTAAGTGAAAAACATTTTTAATGAACAGTAAGGTATAGAATGATTAAATACAATGTTACTATGTATCATCAAGTCCAAAGACATGCAGAATTCACCAAAATATGAGATACTGATAATGGAAAATTGACAGCTATATTAGTCAGATTTTATTTATCACGGAAAATATAAACAAACAGGTTATAAAGTTTTTACTGATAGTGGGCATTATATTGTTGTCTCGTGGAATCTAGAATGTGTTGCTGGGGCTATACACAAGCTCCTATATTCTAAAAAGTATCCATAATCCATTTATCCTTAGATTCTGATAAATGAACAAACACTTCTCGCCCTTCTCATTCAAAATTGTTTTCTAGAAGCCAAACATACTTCCTCTTGCCACAGATCTCACTTTAATACCCTCAGTTCTTACGGAGGCAGTCTGTGTGGATCATTTAAGCAATTCAAATAGGAATACTATGTGTGTTAGCTAGGATTGCTGAATGTGTGTGAACCATGCTAGGGAAGGATCCTATCTTTCAAGTCACTTGACACTTAATCTGGGCCAATGTGCACACTTGCCTTCACCTTGCTCCTGTGTGCATGTATATGCACAGATTGGATACCTGTAACTGTAATTCTTCGAGCGGTCATCTGTGAACTCACACAAATATGGGTTATCCTGCGCTGCACAGTGCATCTCCTGGAATCTTCTAGAGGATAACGTAAGGAATTTGGTGGTAGCCCCACTTGCCTCAACTATGCCTATATAATCCGCTTTCTGCTAGAACCACCAGTTCCAAGGACACCAATGCAGCCACCCAAGAAAAGGAAGAGTACAATGAGGGGAGGTTAGGCAGGGTTGTGTGAATTCATAGACGACCACTCAAAGAGCTACAGTTACAAGTATTCAACCTGTCCTTTGTGGTCTCATGCTGTCTTCAACAGGATGGAGACTGATCTCGTCAGGGAATGCCTGACAGTGAAATAAACAGATCTAAAAGCTGAGACTGAGGTCAAGGTGGTCATTGAAGAAGAAGCTGCCTCCACATAATGACTGATTTCTAAGGTCAAGAACACAGCAACTGGGCCTGTTCATATAAGAGGACCTTTAAATGCAACTCTCTGTTCCATCCAACCAGAGGCATAAAGGCAGTACAGTGGGCACAAGAGGCAACCACATGAGGTTTGCCAAGGCAGAGAAGATATCCCTTTCTGGGATCTTGGCACTGCAGGAGATGTATGTCTTGAATGACACCAGTGGAAGAAAATAGCCCAAAGGGTGGAGTGAGGCCTCAAACCCCACAATAGCTGTTGAAGAACTGGATGTATTTCCAGGATCAAACAGGCCAAAGAAGGTCAATGAACACTGATAAAATCAAAGGTCAAATCGAAGAATGTGATTCCTATCAACGCTGCTGCTGCAGCAGATGAAAGGGAATGTGGTTTCCAATAGGAAACTTATATAGAGGTGCTGCAGGTGGGCAGGACTACCACCAAAATGCTTATGTATTGCTCTAACAGATTCTGAAATATGCACTCTGCAGGCTAATTCATTTGTGTGAATCACAGAAACCACGAAGAAGAAATGTAGATACTCTGCAACCTTGCCACTAAACCATACATCTGTCAGGATTAACTTGTAAGCAACATCATATGAATGCATATAAAGAGCTTGTTGGACCTGGGCACCAAGGCAATTACAACTGACATCATGCAGATCCATGTAGGAAGCCATTGCTTTGGGGAAATTCATGGAAACTATTTTCTACATCTTTAGAGGAAAAACTTCTCATGCCCCAGATAAATGATTTACTATAGTAATAGTTTCCTAACTATTACATAAGAGAGGCACTTGGTACCTCATTTAGTACACTAGCTAGGGGTTTGTTGGAGATCTTCATAAAAACCTGGCACTGTAAAAGGGGAATAGTTTCCCCTGCTCTGAACAAGGAAATACAGATGAGAAATAGCCACTACAACATTTAAAGCAATGAACTGGACCACTGGATTATAATTAGTTCTTATAGCTCACTTTTCACTTACAGAACCAGAAAAAGAAAATCGACTAAAATTATTATATAAGGTGTAAAAGCCACAGTAATTGTGCATTTATGCTTTCTTTCAAACTAAATGTGGAAGCTGGATAAAAACTCTTTACTTTAAGCAACTCCAGTATAAGAATTTAAATTAAACACAGGTTATTTACATAAAATGCTAATGTAGAATTTATTATATATCTTTCTCAAAAAGCTGTACAAGGCAAATATATTAAAGCTTCAGTGATCACTAGACAGAGTTGTTCATTACGATTCAATGTCTGGGAATGAATGCAGAAATATGATTTTTACCTGCCAATTCGTCTTCTATATTCCCAGACACTGACTCATAACATCCCACCCACTGGACAGATGGGTAATATAGAATTTCTGTTGTTGCAAGTTTTCCCAATTATATATTCAGCATCAAAGAAGACTTCACTTCAGGCCAAAAGATATTTAGGTGCCTAATTATAGATTTGGGAGCCTAAAGCTGGGCACCCAGGACTGAAAAGCTTGGCCTGAATTTTAATACTGAACATGTAATTGGGAAAACTTGTAACAACAGAAATTGTATATTATCTCCTTGTCCTCTGGGTGGGATGTTATGAGTCAGTGTCTGGTCAGTGAAGACAGAACATTTAGCAGGTAAAAAAAATATCCATTTTTGCATTTACTTTCAAATACTTACCGGTAGGCTCCATTTTTAATTCAGGATATTTCACGAAGAAACTACATTTAGCAATCTTCTACTTATATGGGGTCATGATTCACTGACAATAATACACCCTTCTTTTAAAAAGGCAACAATAAATATGTTGTTGGAAAATATTTAACAGACTCTAATATCAGAAGTCTTAAACATCTGCTATTAGCAATTTGGTCTTCAGTACATAATGTTTTAAAAGTTGCAAGTTAGTTAATTCAACTGAATCCAGTACTGTATTGAACAATAAAAACAATGCATATGAGCTACTCTACTTAGCTGAAAGCAAATGTATCCTAGGGATTAAGTATTTTGACAAAATATTCATCTAGAGTCACAGTTATGCTTTTGGAGGGTACTGCTTGTCTAATTTAATGATTTTAAGATCAAAGAAAACATAGCATAATTGTTAGCCCTGCTCTTGGCAGAGAAACCTGCACTATAGTAACAACTAACAATCCCGCAGCTGCTGTAATGGTAAACCACAGCTGTATACAAGGCAAGTTTTTGTTGTTTTTTTAAGACAAAGGACACAAACTAGCTATGCATGCACTATTATGCTATTGCCTCTGCAGCTGTGCTTTTGTTGCCAGCTGCTGTAAAATAATGTCTAGCATAAACAAGGCTTCTGGTTTTCAATTTCCAGCCACTGAAATAATTTGGGATACAATTCACTTCCCATGTACTCTAGAGCAGTCTTCCTAGCATCAAAAATCATAGTGGCTTGTGAATATTCATTCATTTTAGTTCATAAACATACCAATTGTGTTTATGCTTAATTCATGACAAACATAATGAAAGTTTTTTGTGGGTTTTTTTGGGCTATGTGGCCATGTTCTAGAAGAGTTTGTTTCTGATGTTTCTCCAGCATCTGTGGCTGGCATCTTCAGAGAATGCTGGCATGGAAGTGAGTGGGGTATGTCTGTGTGTGTGTGTGTGTGTGTGTGTGTACTGTTCTGTTACTGAATGGCAACACCTCAGGGTGGGAGGATATGCAAAGAGGATTTGTGTCTGTTTAATTAGAAATCCATTGTTTGCTGGGAAAACCCTGACTTTGCTGGGTCTTGATTTTAGTGTTTTTCAGGATTGGTAGCCAAACTATGCTAACTTTAATGGTTTCTTCTTTCCTGTTGAACTTGTCCAGGTGCTTGTGGATTTCAATGGCTTCCCTGTGCATTCTGATCGGATACTTGTTGGCAAGGTCCAGAATTTCAGTGTTTTCAAACAGCATTTTATGCCCAGGATGGTTTATAACGTGTTCTGCTACTGCTGATTTTTCTGACTGACCCCATCTGCAGTGTCTCATGTTCCTTGATTCATGTTTGAACACTGTGTTTGGTGATCCTGTACACTTGACTGCAGCTACATGGTTTGTGGTAAACTCATGAGGCTGTGAGAGGTTCTCTCCTGTACTTCACTGAGCTCAGCATTTGTCAGATTTTCTTGGTCTGTTTGTAAACCATTTGGAGGCTGTGTTTTCTCACCTGTTTCCCAATTCTATTTGTGACTCCTTTGATATATGGTAAAAATACCTTCCCTTTGGATGTCTGCCAAATGAAAACCACCCAGGATCAGGGGTTTTCCCAGCAAACAATGGATCTCTGATTAAACAGACACAAATCCTCCTTGCATATCCTCCCACCCTGAGGCCTTGCCATTCAACAACAGAAAAATACACAGATTAACATGGAAATCACTCCTCCCTACCCAGGGTCACACAGTATATATATACCCCACTCACTTCTATGCTAGCATTCTCTGAAGTTGCCAGCCACAGATGCTGGAGAAACGTCAGAAACAAACTTTTCTAGAACATGGCCACATAGCCCAAAAAACCCACAAAAAATATAGATGCTAGCCATTAAAGCTTTCGACTTCACATAATGAAAGTTGCTCAACCTAGATCCTTATTGAATAAATTTCACTGGGGAGATCTATTGAGCAAAAAAGGCAGATGCCACTCATTCATACAAAAATGGTATTTGGAGTCATTTCTGTCAAGATTTCAAGACTACCAGTTTTTCAGAAAAAGAAATGCTCTGCTGTTTATAAAATGTGAAATATCCAATACATACCTCCATGGTTCTTCTTTTAGTCAATGTTATTCCAAAGTTTTTCCACACCCACCGCTGCTCTACAACATGGGCAAAAATCACATGTCCATTTCCACAAGCACCAGCCAATTGTGTGCCATCAGTAGACCAAGCAATATTAAATAAGCTGCCAGTATTTGGTTTCTCTAGAGCATAGGACCACTGTAAAATGTTTTTAAAAACAAAATGTCATGTTTGTAAATGATATACAATTCTTATTACATACAGTAATTAAATGTGTGTCTGTGCTGAAATGCCAACTGTATCTTATCTAAATTGGTTAAATTGCAGCTGAGATAGATCATTTGTGTATTTTGCTTATCATTAAGCACAGTGAGAATATTAGTACCGTATATACTCATATGTAAGTCGACCTCATGTATAAGTCGAAGGAAGGTTTCAGGGTCAAAATCCTGGAATTTGATATGACCTGTGGATAAGTCGAGGGTAAAACTTCTATAAGGAAGGATGGAAAGGGGGGAATACCACTTACATCCCTCCTTCTCTGGACCTCTCCCAACCAATTCCCAGCTGCTAGAGGAGAGGTTTTTACATCGGATTGAGAAAGGAAGCAAGTCGATTTAAATGGAGAGGTTTTTCCTTGGGAAATCAGGTCTTTCAAATGGAGAGGCTTTTCCTTGGGAAGTCAGGTCTTGCAAATGGAGAGGCTTTTCCTTGGGAAGCCAGGTCTTGCAAATGGAGAGGTTTTCCTTGGTAAACCAGGTCTTGCAAATGGAGAGGTTCTTCCTTGGGAAGCCAGGTCTTGAAAAAGAGAAGCAAGTGGCTTTAAATGGAGAGGCTTTTCCTGGGGTGCTAAAGAAGAGGTTTTAACATTGGATTGAGAAAAGAAGCAAGTCGATTTAAATTGAGAGGTTTTTCCTTGGGAAACCAGGTCTTTCAAATGGAAAGGCTTTTCCTTGGGAAGCCAGGTCTTGCAAATGGAGAGGTTTTTCCTTGGGAAGCCAGGTCTTGCAAATGGAGAGGTTTTTCCTTGGCAAACCAGGTCTTGCAAATGGAGAGGTTTTTCCCTGGGAAGCCAGGTTGTGCAAATGGAGAGGTTTTTCCTTGGCAAACCAGGTCTTGCAAATGGAGAGGTTTTTCCTTGGCAAACCAGGTCTTGCAAATGGAGAGGTTTTTCCTTGGGTGCTAAAGAAGAGGTTTTAACATTGGATTGAGAAAAGAAGCAAGTGGCTTTAAATGTTTTTTTTTTTCCCCTGGGGAAACCAAAGCTTGCAAAACGGAGCAAAAAAAAAAAAAAGCAAGTGGATTTAAATGGAAAAATTTTTTCCTGGGGAAACCAAAGCTTGCAAAATGGAGCAAAAGAAAAGCAAGTGGATTTAAATGGGGAGTTTTTTTCCTGGGGAAACCAAAATCTTGCAAAACAGAGCAAAAGAAAAGCAAGTGGATTTAAATGGGAAATTTTTCCTCTATGAAGGAAAGGCTTGCTAAACAGAGCAGAGAGAGGCAAGTGCTTTCAAATGGGGAGTTTTTCTGCTAGGAAGCCAAGGCTTGGAAACGGACAGGAGGGGGAAGGAATTGATGTTTAAGGGAGATTGGGGCATCAGATTTGATTGCTTTGGGACCCTACTAAGAACTGCTGATCAGCTGACCCTTCTATAAGTCTACCCCCAAATTTTAAGGGCAATTCTGGGGCATACATTTCTCGACTTATAGTCGAGTATATATGGTATATATATTCAATTATATTTTGAAGCAAAAGCATGAAGCTATTTTACTTGAAATAAGACAGTACCTTTATAGAAAGGCAACTGTTTGCCTTTGTTGTAAGCTGAACTGAGTGACTTAAAATAAAATAACTCCCTCATATTTATAGCATTTGAACTGTAATCTGATATTAGCCAAAATGTATTTGTAATTTTCAATTAAGGCATAACTATGTTTCTTCAAATGACTACATTGTTAAATAATTGTGAATAGATATAACATTAAGCAGAAAACTGTTGCAACCACTTTTGATAGTTATGTGAAAATGGAAAAAAACATAGGGGGAAGTGTCTTTGTGATTCTTCTGCATGTGTCTTCTAAAAGGATGCTGCCAGACAACTGGACATACACAAAATGGAACAGACAAAGTGTTTATTAAACCTATACGTGAACACTGCACAGAAGAAAGAAGAGTTTGTCTTTGTAGTATTTTTTATATCAGATCCTCTCCCCCAGTCAAAGGAACAGAGAAATAACAAATTGAGTAGCAAAGAAAGATATATTATGGGATGAATTTTCACTTTCCTCTGTTTTAAATTTTAGAAGACATGCTTGAAAGAGATATTTTAACTTCCTCAGAAGAGCACAGAAGAGCTAGGAATCTCTCTTTAGCTTTTGAAACATGGTATCCTTCTGAATGTGAAGTGGTAGCAAAACAGCAAAAACCAGTCTGGTTTGAAGTACAATGAAGAGTGAGGAAGATTAGAGCTTCTGCTAAAATTAGCCAGAAACTGGGGATACATCTTGAGCAGTGGTAGGAAACTGCATAATTTTCTCCCTAGGAACCAGCTGTCAACTAAAGAATTATTTGCCTCCACTGAGCTTTAACTCTGTATTTGTAATTAAAATAAATAGTTCACTATATCACTAGTTATGCTTCATCAAAAAGAGATTAAACCAGCAGTTTTCCACTTCCTCTACTCAGAACGGGAGAATATGTAATCTTCCTTCTCCCTCCTCCTGCCTTAGATGACTAATAATAATAATAATAATAATAATTTTTATTTATAGCCCAACACCTTGTACTGCGCCCGAAAACTTTGTCTTTTAGGGCTTTTGAAAATTAAATTAATGCTACGCATATTTAAAAAGTCAAGTTGGTGTGCATCTTGGACCAGACATGCTTGTGAAGTCTAAATAGTTCTGAATAAAATGATTATTTCACATGACTTTGAAACTTTTCATTCAGTACAAGTTAACATCCCGACATATACTATTAAAAGGAACACTGATTTGTCAGTAAAACAATATAGATTTAAAACTGACTATGGAGGGAAACAGACAGCCCCAAAGGAGTGGCTTGCCACCGCCCCCCCTTTGAGCGCCAGATCACGGCTGCAGCAATCGCACACTGCGGTCCCAATCCGGCATTTTTCAGGCCCCAAAAGAAGTAGCAAAATGCCACTCCTTTTGGAAGTGGGAAAAGGATGCCTTTGCCACCACTGCAGTACTTTTTGGTGCTCCTTTTGGTGTGCAGCATCTGAAAACTGAGCCAAAGGAGCACCGTAACGCTGCCTTCCGTGTGGTCAGGCAGGCAGCATGATGGCAGCTTGGGGGTGGAGTTGGGACATGTGGCGTGCGGCCCCCACTCCACCCTGATGCTGGCCCTTTTTGGCCAGTCTGTTTAGCTTCTTTATCTGCATTATTATATAAAATAAATTAAACTAGCTAAATGACAGTTTCCACAGATGGGAAAGCCTATGTGTTTAGTTATGAGAAAAACAGATTTATATGGTATTGATGGGAAAATCTGACTATGGTACTATAGTGCTAGAATATTTTTATGCATCACATTGTTCTGATTTGGAATTTATCTATTTCTGTAGCACTGAACCAATCAATAAGGAAAAATCAAGAAAGTCTTAACATTCCTTTAAAATAAAAATTATCTAAACTTTGAATATCAATGCATAAAAATAATATTGTGGGCCAACGAACCATTAAGTTGTCCTATCCATGAATTTGATGTAAGCAGACATGTTTCTAGGCCCTAAATGTAAGTAAATGAATAAATCTTTGAAATAAGTTATTTTCACAAGCTCTTTTTCATCTGAAAGATAAAGAAGTAACAATAATATAGTGCAATGTGGCCAGTATCAATAGATTTCCAAAAACATCTACATATTTATGACAGCCATTGTCTTATCTATAAATACAGATGGTGATATACTAGATTCTGTTGGTAAGTCAACAGTTATAGTTCACTTAATGATAATCACTTAATCAAAGGTTGGCAACTGTGGAAGGCCAGGGGGCTGCATTAAGGACCCAGGAGACCTCAGAAGACCACATTCCTTTTGGAAGAAAATCATATTTTAACCTCAAGTGGCCTAGGGCATGAGATGCTATTTTTCCCATGTTTTAAGGGGCCCCTGGGCCATTATAGACCTCAGAGAGGAATTGAGCAAAAGTAACTTACAGTTCACTTGCTGTTTCAAAAGAAAACCTTCTCCTTGGCCTAAATTGACTAAAATGGCTAGAATGCAGTCTACATCCTCTAGAACAGCATTCTAAGACAATGGAAACAAATTTTAAATTATACAGGGGGACCTGAAGGGGGGTCATATGCAGCTGAAAGGCTGCACTTTGCCCAACTCTCACTTAAATAATAATATAGATTCTACCCCTATCCCTGATGTATTAATGTCTCTCTAGAACAATGGTTCCCAACCTTCCTAATGCCCCGACCCTTTAATTCAGTTCCTCATGTTGTGGTGACCCCCAACCATAAAATAATGTTTTTTGCTACTTCATAACTGTAATTTTGCTACTGTTATGAGCTGTAATGCAAATATCCAATTAATTAATTGTTTATGACTAATTATTAATAATTCTTAATAATTAATATTAATACTATTAATTCCATCTTCTGCTGCCGCCACCCTGCTCTTTCTTGGGATAAGGCTAAGCAGTGGAGGAACCTTGAGCAGAGAGGCCAGATGTCATAACCAGAATGGAGGGAAAGAAACCATAAAATGTTGGACATTCAAGAAAAATGTAGGCGGCACTACAAAATAAAAGTTAAAAACAATACTATAAATTCACAAAATTCATAAATATATATGTACAAAAACCCTCCTGATGCTCCCCATGTCACTGCACTCCCACCCCTGGCAGCCCACTCCTTAGATGTGATAGTCAGCTGGAAAAGCACATCTCAGAAGAGAAATATACTTGAGCAGTTTGCACTCTAAAACTGAATAATGGTAACAGCAAATAGGCCACTTAGGTCCATACACACTGCAGAAAGAATCCAGCTTGAAGCAACTTTAACTGCCCTGGTTCAATGCTAAGGAATCCTGGGAACTGTAATTTTGTGAGACATTTAGCCTTCCCTGTCAGAGTGTTTTGGTGCCACAAGAAACTACATGTTCCCTAGCACTGAGCCAGGGCAGTTAAAGTGGTCTCAAAATGGATTATTTCCGCAATGTGTTTTGGACCTTACTTAAAAAAAAATAGTCCAGATTTAAATGTGGCTTTAAAAATTATTTCCATTTCCAAGCTATGAGATGGTAGGGAAAAATGAGAAAGTGTTAGGGGGAAGGACTGTCAATACATGGGGTGATGCATCTGAGGGATGTAGAACTTGTGGCTAAGCTAGTGACCCTGTGCACGTCACACACTCTCAGCCTCAGAGAATGGTAATGACAATCCCCCTTTGAAGAAACTTGCCAAGAAGACCCCACAAGGTTGCCTTAGGGTCACAATATGTCAGAAAGTACTTGAAGACACACAAGAACAACAACAAAAGTCTGAGGTTATTTCATAGGGACTAGTACATAGGAATAGGAGCCAGAATGGCACTGTGGTTTGAGTGTTGGACTATGACTCTGGAGACCTGGGTTCAATTTCCCATTCCGCTATGAAACCCACTGGGTGACTTTTTGGCAAGTCACACTTTCTCAGCCTCAGGGGAAGGCAATGACAAACTTCCTCTGAATAAGTCCTGCCAAGAAAGCCCCAGGATAGGTTTGCTTTAGGGTTGCCATAATTAGGAAATTACTTGAAGCCACACCACAAAAAACAACAACAAAGCCTCAAGAAAGAGCCAGTGTGGTGTAGTGCTTTGTGAATTGAAGATCAGGGTTTGAACTGCCGCTTCGCCATGGAAACCCATTGAGTAGTCTTAGGCAGAACCAGACCTTCCTGGAGTACATTGTCACCAGCTCCAGAGTTCCCAGAGCAGGACAAGGAGGAAAGGGCAAAAGAGGTGCCCTCCCTCAGATGGTGCCCCTGAGTCAGGTACTCTCTCTGGTCCCAACTGGGCCGCTTGGCCCACTTCTCTGAGATGAAGGAGAAACAGGCAGTGGCAATGCACCCTCTTTCCCTTCTTGTCTCCTGGTCACCCCTCCTCCAAGCCTAGGCAAGGCACAGACAGGCTGTCCTCTGTCTCCCCAATGAGCCCTAGCACTGCCAGCCTGGTGCCCTCCTTTCTCCCCCGCTGCTTCCTCTGACTGCTTGCCTGTCTCAGGCCAGCGGCTCCTCCTTGCCAGGACTCCACCTCCCTGCCTTTCTTAATCATCTCCTTCTCTCCCTCTGCTTCCCTTTCGGGTGCAGCTGCAGAGAAAGGGTCTCAGTTGAGCATCCTCAAATGGAGGATGTTTTCCAATTCTTCCTAGACCTCTCAAACAGAAGGTTTAAATATAGGGCTTGTCATGGGAAAAGGAGGATATGTTACCCTGGCCTTGAGAGGTGAACAATTGCCTATCCTCCTCCTCCTGGCTCTTTCTTGTGGGCCACCAGGAATCTTGGGGGGGGGGGACTAAGACTCTTAGGCGACCCCTGTGAAAGTGGCAGGCAACCCCCAAAGGGGTCCCAACCCACAGGTTGGGAACCACTCCTCTAGAAGGACTATTTGCAGTTATGTCTGCAAGTTATTTCTCCCCATGCCCCTTTGCTTGGGCCTTCTCCCCTAGGTTTTCCAGATGCTGCTTACCCTATTACCACCACATGTGTCCAACTGAGGTTCTTCTAGAATACAGCTTTTTCTTTAATCACAACCACAATAATAACTAAGCATTCAATAATGTGTGACATTTTCCCAAGATTTAAAACAAAATGTTCAATTAGCTCGAAGGGAAAAAACCTGGTCTAAAACATTAAAATACACACTAAGCTACAACATTAGAGAAAATTATCAAAAAATGCTTTATAGGTGGTATATCACTCCAGCAAAACTAGCCAAAATCTATAACAATCAGAGCAATTGATGCTGGAAGTGTAAAGATCACTTGGGCACATTTTATCATCTGTGGTGGGAATGCAGATGCTAAGCAATACTGGAGAAGTATCCACAAAACTATCGAGAAAATATTAGGTGCATCTTTCTGTTTTGATCCTAAAAAGATATCTAAAAAGATATCTATTGTGTATCAATGAGGAAGAAGTGTTGGGGAAAAAATATGGAAGACTCATATTTTACCTAACATCTGCAGCCCGAATTATATATGCTTCAAAATGGAAAGAGAAGGGAATCCCAGAAACTAAAGACTGGGTGAATAAAGTATATGATTTTATGCAATCTGATAGATTGACACAACTGCTACAAAATAGAGAAATGGAAATATTTTATAATGACTGGCAACCATTTATTACATATCTGAAAGAAACTTGGGGAGGAAAGTTCGTAATGTGCCTGTATGAAAAATAATAATACTGCTGGTTATCAGGGAGAGATGATCTTATTTCAAAGGTCAAACGATTTGGGACATTAGACTCTCAAGGTATTATTGATTTCAACTCCAGAACAGGGGAAGAAAACAGTGATAACAACATTCACAAGATATGGAGTCTTGATAGGAAGGACTATGTCTATTTGTAGGATTTATCTGTTTTATGTTTGTTTGTTTGTTTGTATGTTTCTTAATAAATAAATAAAATAATAGTAATGTGTGACATTTTGGACCATCACTTCATTGTCTAATGCACTCTTTTCTATTCTTATTGAGTTATACCCTCAAAAGTAGAATCTGTTTCAGAAAGGTCCAGTACTGGGTGATTTTAGCAGCTATGCAGACACTGATCAATCAGGAGTCTTGAAAGTCTCAAAGTAGCCCTTCAGATGTTGTTGAACTGCAGCTCACCATTGGTTACGCTGGACAGAGCAGCTAGACATTGCAGTCCAACGATATCTAGAAGACTACATGATTTGGGACCCCAAGGCTGCACCCCTAGTTTAAGGGGTGGAGGATGTGGCCCATGTGCTGTGGTTTTTTTTGGCCAAGGACCCCCACCATGCCAAATTATTTTTAGGGGGTGGAATCATTGTTTAACTCCAGATACTTCCCCCTATTGTCTAGAGACTCTGAGGGAAATTTTGCTATGGCTCGTCCTCCTCTCCAGACTGTTCAGGTCTTAGACAACCTTTTTGCAAGACCACAAATGATGTTTGGTTTACCTCCTGATTTTAAAAAAGACCTATCCCTAATTTTAAATATCTAGTCCATCCTGGGAACACCAAAAACATGAAATTGTCCCTCATATGCTGAGAGGCTACAAAATGACATTCTAATTTCATATAGGTTTAACAGTTGTTGTTGTTTTAAAAATCAACAGTTGTGGTGCAGCACTCCAAGGAATGCATAACTCCCCAGAATGTACATTGATTTCAGCTCTTCCTCAAGGGCTGGTTTAGTGAGGTGAGATTGTGGGGAAGGCATACTTGAGAATAAGAATTCAGCCTGTCCTTGAAGAGTATGGAAGTGATGCTGGAATTGGCTTTACATCAGAATGCCCATGAAGTTACTCTACTCAGTAGTGTCCCCATTCAGCTTGGGCTGGTGCACCAACTTGCTTCTAAACAAGGTCAGATCTAAGCAGCATGGGACATTTATATGTAGCATTTAGATTACTGTAATGTGGTGCACATGAAGACTTTTGAAAAATTGCTGTAGGCCCAGAATGCAGCATGATCATTTACAGGATCATGTCATACCTATTTTGCAAAAGGTGTACTAGTTATTTATTTATTTATTTTGATGCTGATAATGGTCATTAGGGCCCCAAATGGCTTAGGTGCCAGGAGACCTTAGCAACCATCCCTTTCCATACCATCCTGCCTGCGTCCTAAGATGTGATAGAGAGGTCCTGTTCTTTACCTAACTATGGTGGGGACATGCTTGATACAGGTAAGAACAAGAGAAAGGGTCTTCCTGGAGGCCACACAAAATTGTGGGTCTCCTTTTCTTCAGAGACAGGTTGCCACATTGACTGCATATTGCCTGTGATGAGCTTGTTCAGACAGGCACTGTTTAAAGAGATTTATCAACTACTTTATTTGTACTATTCATCTGATTTATTATACACCACTATTCTGCTATGATACTGTAATTTATTATATTCATTGTTGGTTTTAACTGTAGTTAGCTTCCCTGATGATGTAAGTTTGACTATTCATAAAATAAAATAAAAATAAAATCTAAAACAAATGATTTTCTCACTTGTATGTGTATCATCAGAAAACCAATCTGTATATTTGGTTATGTGCTGAATCATGTATGCAAAGTTTCCATCTTCCTCATGAAGCCAAGGTTTATAACTGTTGCTGTATTCAAAGCTTACTAAGAGTGAACAAATGAACTAAAATGATTAAATACTGAAATCATTACTGACTTTTCTATTTATTTTATAGTGCTCTGCCTAGGAATGAACATTTGTTCCAAAAAAATCTCTCTTACATTCATTCTTAATCTTGGAAAATGAGGCAATGACTTGGCTCTTAATGGGTGTAACATTTCAAAAGGCAAACCAAGTGCATAGTCTTTCTTAAAATATTTGTACAAAAATCTCATATAATAATTTGTGCTACATCAAAATTAGTTGCCCTGGAACTATATTACTACAGAAAAACTCATTTGGAATTCTGATTGAACTGTGCTGATATATTTCATGAAAATATAGTTTTCTTTAAATCCCTGATTTTCTAAGTATCGTTATTTATTTATTTTTTTAAAAAAAGAGGGACCTATGTACATTTGGCAACTCCCCCCCCCCCCCCGAAAAACACTGGATACACTATCAAGAAATACAATAAAATCCCAGAACAGTATTAAATTAGGCAAATATGCTAGGTTTTCTACAGTTACTGAATGGAAATTTAATCTTCATTGTAGTTACACATTTACAGTAGTCCTTGTGCAGCAGCTACTGGAGATGGAGTGAGGTATCACACTCGAGCCAAGGGGTCATGCTTAGCTAATTCATAAGCCACTTTTAATCCACTTTTAAACCACTTCAAGCAGTGCTGTGAAGAGATAGGCAGTCCTTTCTTCCCTGAAGAGTAACAAACAAAAAATCTCTGGGACTTGCAGAAACCCACAGTTCTGTCCACATAAAAAGCTAAGCTCTTTTGATATCAAGACAATGAAGACTCCATTCTAAATCTGAGGTAGGGTTCTTCAACAACACAGGTAACACAGTGTTCTGACTGATGTGGAAAGCTGTCATTATTTTTGGTAAGAAGAAAATGTCTGGTCTAAGATTCTTGAAACCTCTGAGAAACCTTTTAACCAATGGATTCTGGAAGCAGGAGGGGTCACGGATGATCTGCAAGTTCTCCAAGATTACCACCAAATAACACATGAAGAGAAAGACTTCTATCTGCCAATGAGAGAAGAAACTTCAGCACATGATCAATCTGGGGCTTAACTAGAGAGACCCCCTTGAGGAGACAGGAATTTTTTCCATTTGTATATACAGTATATGAGTGTATACATATGACTTGAAAGCCTATGTGCTGCAGCAATGATCAGATGGATGGGATCAGGGAGAGAGGCTAGAGAAACATCCTCCAGGCAGTTAGCCTGAGACTGTCTAGGTATGTATGTCTCACCTGTCTGTCATGGATCATGAGGAGGTCTGGATGATGGTGATTGCAGGAGTAAGTAAACTATGACTGCCTGGGTCATCATACTATGATTAGGATGCATTTCAGCTTGTCCCTGTGGATATTGGCTATCACCCTGATGATGAGAGGAAATGGAGGAAAAGTATACATGGCAAGACCTTTCCAATGAAACAGGAAGGCATTGTCACGTGAGACCTTCCCCCAGTAAGCTCTGAGGCAAATAGTCCAGCACTGCTTGTTATTGGATGAGGCAAAAAGATCCACTTCTGAAGTACCTCACATCTTGAGGACCAAGGCCACAGTCCTGCTCAGAACATCTGCAAAGACATTTTCATCTCCTTGATGATGGAGACGCCTCTACTGATGCTCGAGTGCCAAAGATGGAGTGTGAGCTGCAGCAAGATGCTGGACTTTGTGCTACCTTGCTTGTTCAGGTAATACTTAACAATGGTGTTGTCTGTACAGCAGTCTTGAAGGACCAAAAGTGAATCATCTTGCCATAAAACAGTGTTGGACCAAAAGGTCTTTTCCACAGCCAACATTTAAAAGGCACTAATGTGAAGAGTATTTTCTTCTTGAGCCCAACGTTCTTTGATGGAAAAACTGTCTATGTGAGTACCCATTCTTCCATGGACACATCTGTGGTGACAATCACTGTCAATTGTAGTGAAAGAAAAGGCATACCAATTTCCCCATTCCTAGTGTTGATCCACCACTTCAAGGACCAATGAACAATCCCTTGCACAAACCTAGGTATTGTGCCCTTAGAAATGACTGATACCTGTTGTCAAGTAACTATACCAAAGATAAGGACACAACTAATACAGTACAGTTGGGCATGATCCCTCAAAGGGGCGCAATCATTGTTCAAAGGAAGATGGGAGACCTGGAGACCCTGATCCCTCCTCCTCTACTTTATGTGTGTGTGCTGGAGGGAAAAGGAAAGGTCAGGAGGGTGCTCGAAGCAGTCTCTGCCTCTGCCTGCACCTGAGGAAGATGAAAAGCTGGGTGGCTTGCTGGATCCTTGCCTTGAGTGAGTTGCAACCCAAGCGACCATTGCTTCTTCTTCCTGCCTCAGACCCATTGTCCCCAATGGTGGCATGGCTGTGTGCACGCACTACCATTGGGGACAAAGCAGGCTTGCAGTCTGCAGATGCTCTAACTGTATGTACACTGTTCTCTCTCACCATGTCACACAGTTTCTCTTGCTCTTTTTCTTTCACATGCTCACTCTCACAGGGGTTCGTTCGCACTAATTCTCTGACATGCTGACCCATTTCTCTGAAACCAGTTTCTTTCAGTCTCAAAAGGTGCTAACACAGGATTCCTTTATCTCTTTATTTGTGACAGTCACTCAGACACACACACCACATCTTAGCTGCACACTTTCTCATGCATATTTTCTCTCTTAAAACCTCTTAACTTAGCCGGTTAATCCTTATACTCTCAAGTCATGATTTCTGTTCCTTCTTCACACTCACTGATTTACACACATTCACAAATTTTCTCTCTCTCACACACACACACACTCACTCACACACAATGCCACTTTCTCTCTCCAGACACACATTAGTTCTCTCACACCCCCTTAAGTTCCTTCCTTGGTGTGTGAGCAACTTTTTCTTATATATGGTTACTAATGCTCTTTTCCTGACTCTCCTTCCCTCAGATACATTAATTCACACAGTCTCACAAATTCTGCCTGATGAACACAGAGTGAGGCTGCATCTACACTGCAGAATTAATGGAGTTTGACAACTATTTAACTGCCATGGCTCAATACTATAGAAATCTGACATTTGCAGTTTTCTGAGATATTTAGCCTTCTTTGTAAGAGAGCTCTGGTGCCAAAACAAAGTACAAATCCCAAGGCACCATAGGATGGAGCCATGACAGTTAAACAAGTGCCAAACTTTACTAATTCTGCATTATGGCAGCAGCCTCTGTGATACCCTTTGACTCTTTTTTATATACCTGCATATGCATGCATTCACACAAGAGAATGAATGTTTCTATGTGACTGTGTGTAAGAGAGTAAATGAGTGTGTGTGCGAGTGAAAGAATGAATGAAAGAGTTTGTCTTGGTGTGTACATATCTATCAGCATTGGTGCATGTGAGTGTGGCTGTGAGAAATATACACGTGTTAAGTTGCACATTAGCGTATTAGCGTTCCCAGATGTGTGACTTTGTCTGGCCCATTTTAACTGCATTATGAAGCCGAGCCCTCCCCCTAGTCCATCTGCCTTGGTCCAGGCCTCAGAGGGAGAGAAGAACCACCAGACCTGATACCCTTCCCCATCACCTTTCCCTCCTCCTTTTGTGTCGTGTCTTTTAGATTGTAAGCCTGAGGGCAGGGAACCGTCTAATTATAAGTTTATATGTGCAGCACTGTGTAAACCTACAGCGCTATATAAAGGTTAATAATAATAATAATAATAATAATAATTTTATTTAAATAAAACTGTTCTAATTTAAATAATGTTATTTCCTTATAAAATGTTAAAATATTAATATACATAAAAGAGCAAACTAAAATGTACACACTACACACAAAATATTTTTATTCATATACTACATTGAACAGTGTGTGTTTTGTGTGTGTGTGCGTGCAACATCTGCAGGTAGATATAAAAGGGTCACAGGGGTAAAAAGTTTGAGAACCACTGAACTAATACAGTATTACTTTTAATGCATAATATAGGCATTAAAAAGCTGTATTTGTTTAGCAGGGCAATATAAGACCATATATGGCATAGCACACAGATCAAGATTAAGAACAAAATCAAATGCTAACACATAGTAAAATTCCATTAAGTTTTAAGAATTTATCCAGAATAACAAACTATTAACCACAAATTACAAAAGTATGCATACAATGTATCAGCATTTAGACTAAACAATTACACTGCATTAATCTTTTGCAATACTGTGCCAGTAAAAAAAAAAATATATGAAAAAGTATTTTATAAATGACCAGGAAAAAAAAAGGGGGGGGGGGACCAAGTATGGGAGAAAGCTAAATGACTAAAATCATTTATGCAAAAGACAGGTACGGATAAATTATTACAATGAGCAAACATATCTTTATTAGTTGATGTAAATAATCTAACTAAACAGTTCATAATGCTACATTTTATTTAATATTAATTATGTGGTTTATAATCCATTAAATAACAATTTCTTGTATTCTCTGTGGCACTGAAAAAGAGATCCTCTCTTATGATTTGTATTCTGTGACTCTGGAGGTGGGGAAATATTAGAAGGACCTACTCCTTCCTGACTTCTATTTCTGTATTAAGAGTACTGAACATGACCAACAGTGTCAAAGCAGACATACAACACACAGGGAGTCACCCACAAAGAATGTATAAATAATCATAAGCTTCAAGCACTGGTCTTTATTCAACAACTTACAATCTTAAAAACTAGGGACAACAAAAAGGAAGTACTTTTGTATAATCTCTAAATGCATTTTATTTTGAATATAATTTGGCTTTGAACATAAAGAGTTTGGTTTAAAATATAATTGATACCTGATGTGATTGTTAAGGGCAACTACTATAGCTAATTTTAATATTGAAGGGTTTTTTTAATTTATTATTATTATTATTAACCTTTATTTATATAGCTTTTGTGAACAAATTTTATTTCCAGAGTGCTATAGTAAAGTATAATGTGTGTTAGAACAAAGAAACAGTCAAGACACAGCAAAGAAATGGAAGTAAAAGAGTGCATGTTAGTGTATTTAATTAAATTATGCCTAGTAACCAGTTGCATATGCTGCAGAAGGGTTAATGATATGTATATCTCCTGATGGCTCTCAAGGGAGCAATTTGCTGATTCAGCTCCATTACATCAGACACAATAAAAATGTCTGTGTTGACCAGAAAGCCAGGTCTGGTTCTCTTCAAACACTATCACACTGGTTATGTGACTCATATTCTCTTCTCTCTCAGCACCATGATGGCTAATTCTTTTGCAGCTATTTATATTTAAGGGACGAAAAACTTGCATGAAACAGCAGAAACTTATGGAGAGAAATCTCATAAATTATTCTTGCCAGATGTACAGAAATAGATAGTATCTGGCTTCAGCTACTGTTAATACCCCCACCCTTTTTAGGGAGCCCCATTTATTTATTTTTTCCATCTGTAAATAAACTTAGCTACATTATATTATGCTATGTGTTCAGTTAGGGACATGGGCAGTTTGGCATAAGTAAACCTGCAAATACTAAACAAACAAATAGCAACAACAACAACAGCAAAGACCCAACTCTTGTGGTTGTGATTTAAGAGCCCAGAAAAGTAGTTCTGCTAGTATGTTTCAGTGCCAAAGGAGTTTTGTGGCACCTTTAAGTTTATTATTCTAGTATAATTATTATATTGTTCCAAATTATTCCATTATAAGCTTTCATGGACTACAGCAATGGGGGGGGGGGTGCAACAATTGCTGAGGGTGTGTGCAAGACTTGGAGGCTTTGATTCCTCCTCCTCCTTTTTAATATTTTTAACATGTAAAATATACACATGCGTTGAGTTAAATATTGACTTTACTTAAATAAAACTGTTCTAATTTGAAAAAAAATATTATTTCCTTATAAAATGTTAAAATACAGTCTGCCCATCCCAACCACGGGCTTCCCATCCATGGATCTGCGCATCTGTGGATGGTACTGCCCCTTCACCTCAATGGTGGAATGTGCATGTAGCCACAATGCCATTAAAACCAATGGGACTTGAGGTCCCACGGTTTGTGGCATCCACTGGGGCGGGGGTCCAGAAGGGAACCCCACAGATAAGAAGGTCTAACTGCATGCATATAGAGGAATGTGTGAATAAAAATACACACTAAATATCCAAAGTATTTTTATTCATATACTACAAGGGGGGAGCATAATGTCTGCTTGCAGATATAAGGAGATTCTGAGGGTAAAATGTTTGAGTACCACTGGGCTACAGATAATTTATTTTATTTTTCAATCTTAACTGAAAATAATTCATAATCATATGAAATTGATAAACCTTAATTTAAGATAGAATTTTATATTTATCCATAATTGTTGAAAAAGTGGAGGGCAAAAAGTTGGTCTTTAATACTTGAATAGTATATAACGGTGATTAAAGAGTGCTTAAGATTAACTGATACCAAGAGCGAACAATAACATCCAAAATCGATAGTGATACCTTTATTGGTCAACCAAAATGCTCAAAATACACAATGTAAGTTTTTGAAGCTCCACCAGCTTCTACATCTGTCAAAAGTGTTAAAAATCATACAGGGGAAAGAAAAATATGATGATATTAGAGTCATAGATCTATGTTTTGTCCAGATGCTGTTGCTGTTCTCAGTTAAGATGGTATGTTAAGAGGGATGTCCATGCAGGCAGAGCCCATTCCTTTGGCCATGTGGGCTATAGGAGACAAAGAATCCTTTGAAGAAGGATTAGGGACATGGACTCTTTTGACACAAAACCAATTTTTAGATGGTTGAATCCGACCATAGTGTAACAATTATTGTTTGTTGGTAATGGGCATGACTGAGGTCTAAAGCAACTAGTTTGTCTTGTTCATGTGGCTATAAAATCTCACCCCAAACTGCCAAGGATCAATATTGGGTGACTGAGAGCCTATGTCAAAGACAAATGGAAGGTGTAAGGAGCAGGATGAAGATTTGTCTGAAACAGGGCAACATGCAAGAGAAGGAAAAGAACACGTACAAAAGAGATGTACAAGACAGGATGACTGATGGTGGGGGGAGAGACATAAAGTGAGAAAGATATACTGCATATACTCAACTACCGTATAAGTTGACCTCATGTAATGGATTGGATGAGGGGAAACCAATTGAAGCTTAATCCAGACAAAACGGAGGTGCTCACAGTCACAGGCCCGAAACCAGGTTTGGGAATACAACTTCCAGTCCTAGATGGAGTCACACTCTCCTCAAAGGACTCTGTTCGCAGTCTGGGGGAGCTTCTTGACCCGTGGCTTCACATGACTAGTCAGGTGAATGCGACGGTTAGGAGTGCCTGTTACCAGCTTCGGCTGATAAGCCAGCTGCGACTTTTCCTTGAGATGAGGGATCTGGAAACTGTGATACACGCGCTGGTAACCTCATGTTTGGATTACTGTAATGCACTCTACATGGGGCTACCCTTGTGCCTAACCCGGAAACTACAACTGGTCCGTGGTAGAATCTCCTTCCTTGGAGGTTTTAAATAGAGGCTGGACTGCCATCTGTCAGGGATGCTTTGATTGGGAGTTACTGCATGGCAGGGGGTTGGACTGGATGGCCCTTGTAGTCTCTTCCAATTCTATGATTCTGTGATTCAAAATATGGCAGCCAGGGTTGTTGCTGGAACATCTAGGAGAGAGCACGTAGCACCTGTGCTTAAATCTCTCCACTGACTGCCGATCAGTTTCCGGGCACAGTACAAGGTGTTGGTTTTAACTTTTAAAGCCCTACATGGCTTGGGTCCATCCAACCTAAGGTACCACCTCTTCCCGTATGAACCCCCCTCCCCGCACACTTCAGTCCTCTGGGAGGAATCTGCTACAGCCCATGAAGACCAGGCTGGTCCAGACCTCCCAGAGGGCCTTTTCAGCTGCCGCCCCCAAGCTGTGGAATGACCTGCCGGATGAGATGCATCTTATTCCATCTTTAGAAGGCTTCAAAACAGCCCTAAAGACGCATCTCTTCCGGCAGGCCTTCCCAGAGAATGTGAACACCTCCCGGCTCCAAACCTAGGCCCTAGTGTCTTCCAGCCTTCCTTTCCTGTGTTTTTTTCCACCCCCTATACAACTTAGGTTCTTCAGGACCGTTTCCCTGTTGCTGCGTTTTATTGTCTTGTTTTATTCCATGTTTTTAACTCTACTGTGATTTAATTTTCTTCTTAAGGGGGATGGTGAGGAAAGAGACGGGATATTTTAACTGACACTGTTTTAACTTTTGCTGTAACCTGCCCCGATTGCTTGTTCAGAGGCGCAGGCTAGAAATAAAAAATTTTATTATCATCATCATCATCATCATCATCATCATCTTCTTCTTCTTCTTCTTCTTTAAGTCGAGGGATGGTTTTAGGACCCAAATTATAGATTTTGATATGATCCATGGATAAGTCGAGGTTAAAACTTTGGGGCATGTAACAAAACAAAGTTTCCAGGAGAAAAACAAAGGAAAATAATGCCAAACAACTTACAAAAGTTCAGCAAACAAAACTGTTTGTGGTCACACTAAAGGCAAGATGGATTTGAGAGTAGAGGGGGCAGGACAGATTACACCCTTGGTTTCACCAGGAGATAGTTCCTCTTTTTATAAGAGTTAAAGTACAGTATTTACATTGACCCCTAGATAAGTCGACTCAGGTTTTTGGAGTCAATTTTTTGACTAAAATTTCTTGACTTATACATTAGTATATACAGTATATGAAAAAGCAGAGATCTTGTGATACAGCAGAATCAAGGCCACATTATACTATATCACAGTCCAAGAAGCTGCCTCCAAGTTTCTAATCAGTTCATGCATAAAACTGTCAGCAGCCAGGTCCCACTGGTTCCAAAGGTCTTAGAGAGAGGGAGATGTGAGTACAAGCATATATCAGAAGGATTGGGAGAAGGATGTGAGTAAAAGATAGTAGTACTTCAGTGGCTGAAGCCATAATGGGAAGCAGAAGAAAATAAGATGGGACTGATCAAAATGAATATCTTATTTGTAACTCTTACACAAAGTATGTGACCTCAGGGAGAAAACAGCATGAAAATGTTGGCTTTCATGGCTGGCATGAAGGGCTTTCATGGCTAGCATACATAGTTTTTTGTGGGTTTTTCAGGCTATGTGACTGTGCTCTGGAAGAATTTATTCCTGATGTTTTGCCTGCATCTGTGGCTGGCATCTTCAGAGAATGGTGGCACGTAAGTGTAAGTAGCATACATACTGTCTGACTCTAGGCTGGAAGGAAGTGATTTACATGTTAACCTGTGTGTTGGTCTGTTGCTGAATGGCAAGGCCTCAGGGTGGGAGGATATGCGAGGGGGATTTGTGTCTATTTCGTTAGTAATACATTGTCTGTGGGGAACACCCCTGACCCTGGGTGGTATTCATTTGCATGTGCTGAGTCTTGATTTTGGTGTTTTTAAGGACTGGAAGCCAAAATCTGTTAACATTCAGGGTTTCTTCTTTCCTGTTGAAGTTGTCCAGGTGTTTGTGGATTTCAATGGCTTCCCTGTGACAACTATCAGGTCAGAATGCACTGCATAAATTATGTAGTAGCTGTATTTCTACTGTTTTAGCACTGTATGTCACAATGCCAAATAAAACTATTAAGTGTTTAGGTTTGTGTAATATCAAGATCTTTCATATAATGGCATGGTGATGGAAATGAATGTAAGCAGCTCTACAGTTAACAGAGTTAGTTTTCCACAGATTCTCATGACAGTAATCTTAGTAACACAGTGTATCACTCCTTCTATTTATACTAAGCTATTATCAAATAGAATAAACAACAACAGGTTTAAATCAGTATGACAAGAAGCCCAGTGACTGATGATTTACTGACTTTTCCCATTTACCTACTCAGTGCCTCAGCTACAAACACTGGCTTTGGAAAATCAGTTATTCTGGCACAAAAGTCCAGTTTACTATCTGAAAAGCACAGGTTTTTGTCTTTAAAGGTTATAACTTACAAGTTTTAAAATATCATTATTTTTCCAGAGAACTATAGTCAACTTGAATTAGAAACAACCCATTTTCTGGCTTTTCTAGTCTGAGATTTTTTAAAAAGCACAAAACTATTAAACATGTTGAAGGTTTAAAACATAAAACTAAATCCCCCTAACTTTCTTAGTTGACTAAAATAATTTTAGAAGTAAAAATAAATTAATGATGAACAGACCCTGAAGTTACAATTGAGAACAGATTTTCAGATTCAGAGGAAAATGCTGAATAATGATTTCTGAACTTCCTATTATCTGCATTTAGTGCCTGTTTCTAATTTTCTATATATGTGAGGCTTATTTAAGAATAAGAATGTGCAGGCTTTTGTTGTTGTTTGACTCGTGCATTTGAAGGTTAACTTTAGCACATCTTTCTAGGGGTGCAAGTGGCAGGAGGATGGAGTATAACTATGCTTACAAAGCATATTATAAACAACATGAGTGAAGAACACATAATATACAAGCATCTATTAAAATACTAAATCCTAATTCAGCACTTCTATGGAGAGGCAAGGAGCAAATGTGTCCAAGTGTACATCACACCAAACATACTCGAAGCCCATAGGAAAGGGTACTAGAAAGGGCAGAGGTGCAATAGCAGATCATGTATCAGGGTTAAGGAGTAACAGGTACAATGTCAGTCTTGTTCCATAAAGACACATTAACCCAAATATCTCTCAACTTCATATCAGCCTCTAGAACATGATCGAGGACTGCAGCCTGCCCACACCATGCTACCTATAATGGCACATGTTCTCAGAATACATGAAGTCATGGATAGGCATGTTACATTTGTGGATACTCCATCATTACCCACATCAGCCCCCAGGATCAGTCTCTTAGATTTGTTTGGAAAGAATTATCTTCTATCACTACTCCAAGCATATTCAAAAGACACAGTAAAGTGATGCATCAATTTTAAGAACTACAAACTACTATAGCAAATATTCCTGCATGAGATACAGTCTTAGAATTTGCAACAACTATCAACATTTTCCCAAACTCTTCAATGGAATTCTGAAAATAAAATGCAATGTCAAAAATACAGAACCTGACATCAAAAGGAATCAAGTTACTGTTTATACTCAATTGTAAGTAGAAAAATTTATGTCCAAAAATTGACCCTAAAATCCTGGGTCGACTTATATACGGATCAATACAGTAATACTACTTAGAAAGGTTCTGAAAGAAACACCATCCTGTGTGCCTCAGCAGTGATTTTTGAAAGAGCTACCAGGCAGGAGGGAGAGAGTGGAGTGTGTGTGTGTGTAAGAGATGATTGTCTTCTCAATTTGATGTTCAAACCTTCTTCCCCAACCACATCCTCCTCTGGATCTCTCTCCCCACCAAACACTCCGTTTCCCTCCAGTTCCTTCCCTTTTCAATCCAGGGTTAACTTTCTCTCCCCACCAAAGAAACACCCCATTGCCCTCCTGTTCCTTCCTTTTTCAATCTGGTGTTAAAAACTTCTCCTCCAGCACCAGGGAAGTGATGTTAGGTGGTTTTGAGAGGTCCAGAGGAGAAGGAGGGAAGGAAATAGTGTTTTCTTCTTTAAATCCTTTGTTACATGCTCCTAAATTTTACCCTCTATTTATCCATGGGTCATATCAAAATCCATGATTTTGGCCCTAAAACCTTCTCTCGACTTATACATGAGATCGACATGTACATGGAGTATATAGAGTAATCTGAACATATAACTAATGAAATAAAATGCTAAATGGTGTGCATCTGTACGTTCATTACATCAGACAGTAGCAAAAAATGAATGCTGAACAGCCTTTCAATTAAAACTTTAAGACAAAATCTTGAAATATAAAATACAGAGATAAAATGATTGCAAATGTTTACTATTCTACTTTACAATGAAGAAAAAATGTACAAATTTTAAAAAAACCCCATAGCTTTGATCCAATTTTCTTAAGATGAGAGACTTAATATATGCAACTATTATTTTCTGAAAACTAATAAAAAACAAATACTCATTTGGATACCAATTAGACAAACCAGAAAAGCTGGCATCATTCTACTTCCTTATAATCTGATGCATTTAGCATGTAACTATTAAAATGTGTTACAAAATGATTTTCAGTTACTTACCCCTGTTTTGTCACACAATCGTAAAGTATGAAAAGATCCCACTGCAAATAACTCTCCATCCAGAGACCAAGCAACAGATGTGATAGGATACTCATGTGACTGAGAGCTATACAGCAGACGGCCATAGCTATCCCACACCTATTTTAAAAAATGTAATTACCATCATTTGTTTTAAAGGCATTCTATCTGTTTTCTGACCACAGCCTATAATTCAGAATTACAAAATGCATGATATACGTTATACATTAGCCTAATATAGTTTAATGAAATCGTCCAATATTTAGTCTAGGACCTGTGCCCCCTCAATGAAATGGCTTAATGTAGAGGTAGACAATTTCTATAGGTTAAAAGGGGGGGGGGGGTGTCACTCCACACCCCCCCCCAACATCCAAGCAACTGTATCATGCTACTGCTGCTCTACATTGTGCCTATGACAACAAAAAGCAAGACTGCTACTTTGAAATCACAATACTCTTACTTTAAATAATGTGTGCATCTTGTTTACATGTAGATTTATACTCCATGGCCCTTACTGCATGAGGCCCATTTCCCACTCCAATTGTGCTCTTGGGGAAAATGCTATTAAAACAGGATTGCTCTCTTATTTTGCCCATCTTCAGAACTGTTCCAGTATTATAGCACCCATTAATGCTAAATCTTATAGCACATAGCACTCCAATTAACTCTTCTCCAGGACATTGTCCTCACCTCTTTGCACTGTTCCTTTTCTGTCTGGGATGGTCGCTCTGGGGAAGGAGGGTGGTGGTGGTGTTTAGACGACACATGCTTCCAGAGCAGCCAGAGGCCACATGGAAAGCGTGCCCAGCCAGGAAAAGCCGGTTGCCAAAGAAGTGGACAAACTTCGCTGTTTGCCCATTTAGCCCCACATGATTGGGTGGAAGCGGCCTCTGGCCGCTCCTTTTGCCAAGTCTGTTTGAGGCCTGAGTTGCCTTGCAACAAGTACTGCACCTCCACAGAATTACAGTTCTAAAGACAAGGGGAGCAAAAGTAAGGGATCCCATTTAACTTAATCAGATGAATAGATAAAATTATAAAGAATTTTCCACCCTGTTTGTACAGATCTAAACACCGTACTATTTTTCACCACAGACTGTTCAAAATCAGGATTTGATCTTATTTTCTGAAGTAACATTCCCAGGCGATGTAATTGAGGCCTTTGTTGTTCTTATGTGTTCTCAAGTCGTTTCTGGCTTATGGCAACTCTATAAAGGTGTTTTCTTGATAATATTTGTTCAGGGCAGATTTGCATTTGCCTTTCTCTGCAGCTGAGAAAATGTGAATTGTCCAAGGTCAACCAGTGGATATCTATGGCTGAGTGGAATTTGAATTCTAGTCTCCAGAGTTGTAGCCCAGCACTCGAACCATTAAACATACGGGCTTTCATTTTCAAAAGGATTTACTCATAAATCAAGCTTGCTGTTATATGATGAATAAAAGACATTTTGAGGTTAATGTACTCCCTAATTAGCATATTTAATTAACTGAATATTTATTTCTGGTAGCTAATAACATATTAGCAGATTTGGTTGAAATATACACACCTTGTATTTACAGTCTTCACCAGCTGATAGAACAAGATCATTTACAGAATTCCAGTCAACTTTTAGAATAATTCCATCATGGGCTTTCCACTGGGAAAGGAAAGAAACAATAATAAGATTAAAATACAGTACATTTCTGCACTAAAACAAATGCAGGTTCTATGGCTTAATCATCAGTCTGTCTTTTCTTCTCCCTGCCCTCTTTTGTTTTACAGTGGTCCCCCGGGATACGAAGCCCCCGGGGAACGAAATCCCTGGGAGCCGAAACCGCCGGGGGCGAAAAAAAGCCCCCGGGATACGAACAAAACCCCGGGTTAAGAAAGGGAAAAAACTGTGCGGCCCCTTTAAATTGGCCGTGCGGTCCGTCAGAGAATGCGGTCCCCCGGGAAACGAAGATTTCCGGGTTACGAAAGGTAATCTGGAACAGATTACCTTCGTAACCCAGGGACCACTGTATTATGTGGCCTGAGAGATTTTTGGAAAACTCAAATACTTGTGCACTATTTTGTGATCTTAGGTTGTTCTAATAAAGCACTGCTTTGTGATCTTAGGTTGTTTTAATAAAGATCTTTATTAAATATGAATTCTGGATTTTTTAACAGTCACCTTTGCTTTAGAAAAATAGTAGACTTATATTATTTACATATTATATCTTTTAAAACAGCCTCTGTGGAGACCCCACTCCACTTGATCTCTCTGAGATGCCAACACAATGGGTCTTTAAAAACCCAAATGCTTGGCACCAATTATAGCTTTCCACCCACTGCCACTAACTTATATGTCTTCATTACTAATTGTTCTTATTACTTTTGGTAGCATTTTAATATACTTGGTAGCATGTTTGTTGTTTATCTGTAGAATTACTTCAGGCCACTCTTTGTTGAACGTTAAGAATTAAACAACTTTATTTACATTCAGAACTTAATCATGTCTCTTTCTTGGTGGATGGCTCTCAAGTTTGTGGTTACAGTATACAAGTACTTCAAATGCTACACATTTACTACTTTCCCTTCCTGACTTCGGTTACGTTTCTTCACTGACTTAGTTCACAGGGAATCTACACCCAGCTTCCTTAGCTGTTAACCTCACAGGTTACTTGACACCCTCTCAATACACACCGCTCTGCTCTCTCAGCTCAGCTCTTTTTTACATCCACTCCTCAGGCGGTTTCTGTTATTCCCCCCAGCCTTCCTGGCTGTAAATCCCTTAGGATCCTAACACAGTTCCCAATATCACTGGATCCTCCTTCTTTTATATTCGTTCCTGAGAGCAGCCCCCACCTTTTTCCTATGGGCTGCCCCAAACATTCTATTCTGCCTGTGTTTCTCCACAGCAGCATATCTGACAAGTTACAGTCGGCCCTAGGCAAGCCCACGTTGTCCCCAATGGTGGTGGATGCCCACAGCTGTGCCCCCATTAGGCACAACTCCCACTGTCCCATGACTGCATGTGCATGCGGCCCTGCTGCCATTAAGTTCTGTTGTCCCCAATGGCACCCTGGCTGCGTGCATGTGCCACCATGGGACAATGTGGGCTTGAGCATCTGTGGATTTTGGCATCTGGGAAGGTGTCTGGATCCTCCATGCATGTTGAGGGCTGACTGTATCTTGTTATAAGCTTCAACTGATACGCCAGTTGCGATCCTACCTGGAGCCAGAGGACCTAGAAATAGTGGTACACATGCTGGCAACCACCCAACTGCATTTCTGTAATGTGCTCTACATGGGGATACCCTTGTGCCTAGTTCAGAGACTTCAATTAACTCAAAATATGGCAGCCAGATTGGTCACCAGAAAATCTTGAAGCAACCACATAACACCAATTTTAAAATCTTTCCAGTGGCTAATAGTTTCCGGGCACAGTACAAGGTGTTAGTAATAACCTTTAAAGCCCTTCATGGCTTGGGTCCAGCTTACTTGAGGGAGCACCTCCTTCCATACAATCCACTCCATGCACTCATGTCCTCTGGGAAAAACTTATTGCAGCCAATAAAGACCAGGCTGGCTGTGGTTACCCAGAGGACCTTTTCATCTGCCGCTCCTAAATTATGGAATGGCCTGCTGGAAGAGATCCATCATATCACCAATCTTGACAGCTTTAAAAAGGCCGCCAGGATGGATCTCTTCCAACAAGCCTTCCCTGACTGATCATCCCACCATGAATTGTATCCGGAAACCAATGGCAGTCAATGAAGCTGTTTCAACAGGGGTGTTATATGGTCTCTGTAATCTGCCCCTGTTAACAGCCTGGCAGCGGCTCTTTAAGCCAGCTGAATTTTCCTAGTATACTTTCATCATTTTTAAAAATTATTCTTTATTGTTGTAGAAAAGGGGAAAAAAATACATAGTAAAAATTGTAGAATATACAAACCATCCTTGCAAATCTCTAATCAATTTCCATCTTATTCAACCTCATTTCATTAATTCCAATAATATCGACTGTTCCTCTTCTATATGTAAATATTAATTGTTTCATCTGTTATTCTAAGGTATTGATCTCCAATATACTATCTATATCTTACATAATATAAATATGTCCTTCTATCATTCGTATTATTATCGCTGTTATTTATCATTTAATTGTTTTCGTTTTATGCATTTAATTATTCCTTTTTTTCCATATTCCATCATTCTATAACTTGTTTATATACTCTTCCAGGGGAGTCCAATCTCCTCCTACCCACTTCTTATTGTTTAATAATATAGACATCTTAACCATTTCCTTTAGCTCCCAAGATTTTTTTAACCATTTGTCAATTTCCGGGATTTTTTCTGATTTCCAATATTTTGCTATCAATATCCTAGCCGCTGTTATACAGTACAATATTACTCTCCAGTGTTTCTTTTGTAGCTCTGTTCCCATAAATGAAGTCATGTTTAATAAATATATTTCGGGGACCATTGAATAATTTATTCTAAATATCTTTTGCAAGGTTGTATGTACTGTTATCCAAAATTCCTTTATTTTCGAGCATGTTCACCATGTGTGGATATAAGTACCTTTTTCTGACTGACATTTCCAACATATGTTTTCTTTTAGTTTATATATCTTTGTTATTCTTACTGGCGTATAATACCATCTATTTGATACCTTTATAAAATTTTCTTTGAGATTTTGTGCAACTGTAAATTTAGCAGTTCTCTTCCAAGCACATTCCCAGTTTTCGAATAATATAGGACGCCCTATTTCCTGTGCCCACTTTATCATATTGTCCATTATTATTTCTTGTTCCAACTGTCTTGACAAAAGAATTTTATATAGTTTTGAAATTTTACCTTTATCTTTCCCTCAGATTATTTTATCTATTTCATTCTCCCTTTCTTCAAATCCTACAGTTAGATCTTCTTTATATTTCGATTTTATTTGAAGATAACCGAACCATTGTAAATTGATTCCCCTTTGCTCTAACTCTTTTTTTTCGTATTTCTCTCCTCCCTTCCGAATTTACTTTTAATAAATCTTTATACTTTATCCATTTTTGTTTTTGTTTTTCCCATCTACTGAAGAATGCCTCTTGTGTAGAAATCTAAGTAGGTGTTTTTGAGTAGAATTTGTCTTTAATTTTTTTCCAGATCTTTAATAAAGATTTACAAATAGAATGGTTATTAAAATCTCTATCGACCGAGTCTTTCTGGTACCATATGTATGCATGCCAGCCGAATCTCAAATTAGAAGATTCGATATTTAAAATGTTAGCATTTTCAAATTTAATCCATTCTTGTATCCACAAAAGTCCACAAGCCCAATAGTACACCTTTATATCAGGCAAAGCGCATCCACCATTAACGTTTCCTTTTTTAAGATTTTCCCATTTAATTCTTGCTTTTTTCCCATTCCATATAAAGTTTCTAAGATCCTTATTCCATTCTACAAATACTCTATCATTAATAATAATAGGTAAGTTCTGATACAAGAACATTAATTTTGGCAGGACACTCATTTTTATAGTGGCAATCCTTCCCAATAAACTCAAGCCTAATTTGTTCCAAAACACCCATTTTTTTTAATGTCATTCCAAACTTTCTTATAATTATTTTCAAACAAATTAATGTTGGAATTAGTTAACCAGATTCTCAGGTATCGGGCTTTCTTTACAATTTTTATACCTGGTTCAGATGACAATTCTCTTTCTTCCTCGCTCTTTATATTTTTTGTAATCATTAGGGTCTTGTCCTTATTTATTTTAAAACCTGATAAATTTCCAAATTCGTTTAGTTCACACATCATATTTTCTATGCTTTTTAATGGATCATCTAGTATTAAAACCATGTCATTGGCGTAAGCCCTTAATTTGTATTCACAACCTTTAAATCTAGTTCCTCTTATTCTTTCATTTGTTCTAATTGAATTATTTAACACTTCCAAAACTATGATAAGTATTAATGGTGAAAGTGGACACCCCTGTTTCGTACCTTTTGAACCTCAATATTATCCATTTTTTCTCCATTTATTATAATTTGTATGTTCTGATGAGTATATAACTGATTTATAATTGCTAGAAATTTTTCCCCTATACCCATTTTTTAAAAAATTTCCACCATAAACTTCCAACGTATATTATCAAATGCCTTTTCTGCGTCTAATAGCATTAAGGCCAATTTTTTTCTCATTATGTATTGAATAATGTTCTATGATGTTTAATATTGTCCTAACATTATTTCTTATGTATCCTCCTGGAAGGAAGCCATTCTGATCTTCATTTATATAGCTGCCAAAATATTTTTGAGTCTTTTTGCTAATATTCCTGTATAGATTTTATAGTCAACGTTTAAAAGTGCGATCAGTCTATAATTTGATACTATAGTTCTATCTTTATCTTCCTTTGGAATAAGGACAACATTCGCCGATCTCCACGTCACTGGTTTACCGTCTTGCATTATATTATTAAAAGTGTTATATAGACTTTTTATTATTTCGTTTTCAAAAATAAAGCTGTATACCCATCCGGTCCGGGAGCTTTCCCTTCCTTTAACTCTCTAATGGCTTGATGAATTTCCTCTTCCTGTATTGGTGTTTCTAACAGGGTTATCTGTTCTTGTGTAAGCTGTTTTATCTTTTCCCCCCAAATATTCTTCTATTTTTTTAGTCATCTCTTTATCTTCTGATTTTTCTTTGAAGATATTAGTATAATAATCTTGAAAGGTCTTTTTAATTTTTTCCTGAGATGTTATTATTTTATGTCCTATCTTGATTTCATTAATCATTTTTCTATCTCTTTCCTTTTTTAATTTGTGAGCGAGGCATTGTCCGATTTTATTTCCACCTTCAAAATCTTTATGTTTAATCATCTTTAACTTCTTGACAATTTCATCTGTATTTTGAGCTAATATCCTTTGTTTTAGAATTTTATATTGGTTTTTGAGTTTGATGTTATCCTTATTTTTATTTAGTTCATCCTCTAATATTTTTAAATCCTGTCTAAGTTTGTTTGTCTCTTCCAATCTTTGCCTTTTAATTTCCGAACTTCTTTTTATGAGTATACCCCTCATAAATGACTTAAAGGTATGCCATACAATGTTACTTTTCACGTCAGGTGTTTTATTTTCTTTTTAAAAAAGTGTTTATTACTCTTTTTGATTTTTCAACAAATTCTTCATCTTTAATTAATTCTTCATTTAATTTCCATATCCACTCTGATTTCCTTGAGTATGTTTCTAGTTTCATTTCTATCATGTTATGGTCAGAATATATTCTAGTAGCTATGTCCATATTTTTGACCCTTGTAGTTAATTGTTTAGTTGTCAAAAACATGTTTAGTCGGGACAATGCTTTGTGATCTTCAGATCTCAACTTATATCTGTTTTTTTCCTTATAAAGATGTGTCCAAATATCAGCTAATCTGTTTTCTTCAATCATATCGAAACAGGCTTTTGGAAGTTTTCCTTGATGAATTTTTTTCCTTGATTCCCTGTCTCTAATAGGTTTTAGTACACCACTGAAATCTCTAGCAATTATTATGTTTACATTTAGTTAACTCTTTATTTAGATTTTGATAGAAAGCCTCCTTTTTTTTCAAAGGAGCGTAAATACATACTATCTCAATTTTTTCGTCCCTTAAATCTATTTCTATAGCAACATACCTTCCCTACTTATCTTAGAATATTTCTTTTACCCCATAGCTTTTTTTGACATATATTGCCGCTCCTTTTTTTTTTCTCTGATGAGTGAAAAAGCCATCCTAATTTAGGATTTCTCAAATACTTTATTTCGTTATTTCTAATCTTTGTCTCTTGTACACAAACCACATCAAAGCATTTTTTTTCTAAATAATGAAATATCTCTTTTCTCTTATGATTTTTATTTAATCCTCTCACATTAAATGATCCTATTTTTATTTTCATTTTTATTTTGCTTGCAGACCAGGTCTGCAAAAAAAGGTCTACATCAATTTCAATTAATTAAATGAAATAAATATAGCAATGCAGCATGTTCACTCATATCCTGCTACAGAGACAAATCCAATCATTTCATTTTCCATACTTCAGCATACCTACACTTCTAGGTGCCACTCCTGCTAAGACACTTCACTAATGGACAATGTAACATTCACAGTGTAACATTCAGCAAATGGGAGTGTGCTGCAAGAATGTACTCCATATCCACAAATTATTCCATGATGGATTGCAAAGCAACCTCCCCCCCCTCCATTTTTGAGCCTCCTTAAATGTGAGTATTACCCTCAACAACAATTTCTAATTTTTTTGTTATTGTGGTTAAACTTCATTCCATGAAGTATTTGACTATACCTAAATACAGAGTGTGCCAATGCACAAATGTACACTTCTTATAAGATCACAAGCCACAAGTGGGCCCCGAGGGTGTTTGTGGCCCCCAGGTTTCCCCAGAAGTCAAAATACCCTTTTGAGTATTTGGGTGTGCATTTCTACCATTTGTGCCCCTCCCTTGCCATTTTAAGCCCACAGGAGGCCTTTAAAACAATTGGAAATAAATCAGAAGTGTCTTCTGGTTTACTTCTTGTTTTTTAAAAAGGCTTCCCCTGGGTGTAAAAAAAACATGGTGAAAAATGCCTTCACACCCCCTTGAGGATGTTGGGGGCATCTGGAAACCTTTTTTCCTTCTGTTTTTGGTAGTAGGATGCCATGAGAGTTGTGGCTCTCCAATGTCTCCTGGGTGCTTATGTGGCCCCCTAGCCTCCCACCCCCCATAAGACAGATGTTTAATTCTATATAGTTCCTTTGTCATTTTAAGAAATGCAATTAGGACCACAGCATTACATAAACAGAATCCCCATCCATTTCACTGGATAATAATACAATAGTCTTGATCCCATTACTCTAGTATGCTTATGCTCTGATCCATACATTAAGATCTGCACAATAATATACACAATAATGTACTTTATCAACACTCATTGGTCAGTCCCCACCACTGATATGATGGGTGATGGTCTTGCCAACATGGAACTTTCTCTGCATGTTCTTCAACAGAGGTATGACAGGATACTACATTCAGGTTTGTTTGTTGTATAAATATCCCTCAACAGTATGACAGCTATGTTATTACTTTTTACCTGCAGAACTTTAGCATTTGGCTGTAGTGGTTTGATAATAAGCTGCTTCCCTGAGGTATATAGAATCTTTTCAGAATCTGGGCCCCATGCTACAGAATATATTGGTGTTCCTGTGGAAAGTGATCAAGAGAGACAAAGAAGAAAGAAGCTGTAATACATTTGTCAGAAATCCTATTAACACTTAGAGTATTATCTAATATTGTATAACACTGACACTTGCTCTGTTCAAAACTGATAGAAATAGCAGCAGAAGAGAAAAGCTGTTGTGACTTACAGAAAACTATCTGCAAAGTTGAAAGGGACAAGTCTGCAGGCATTAGTTACATGTATTTCTAGTCGTATTTAAAAAGAAATAGATTTAGTACTACTAAATTCTGAACATTAAGGTCTAGTTAAATAATACTCATAACAAACTTATCCTTCAGAAATTTATTTTACTAGCCCTTAATACTTCACCTTTTTCTTTTCCTATATGACACTAAAACCTATGTTATGGGATTAAAACATTAGAACTATATGTGCTATGCTATATGCTATATGTATCAGTTAAATTCTGTTTTTTCTTCTCATTTTGCCAGAAGCAACATCTAAAATAACAATGGTCCTCAAGGACCTCAATGGTCCTACTAGTGTGAGAATTTAAAGATATAAAGTGCATGCTGCTTTAATAATTACAGAGACTTCTATATCTACAACAAATGCTAAATCTTTGCATCATGGCTGCTTATAATTTCCAGCTTTAAATGGCTGGTGTTAACTGCCTGCTCAGTAAAAAGCTGGGTTTGATTGGTTGCCAGAAGACACAGATTACAACATGTCAAAGCATGATGAAACAACTTGGTCCACAGAGACAGTAAAGATAAGAGCAAAGACAAGTATGAAAACATCATAATATATTGCATCAAAGGAACATGCACTTGGAGGATAGCCAGAAGTAAGTATATAATAGGACCCAGTGTGGTGCAGTGGTTTGAGCACTGGACTATAACCTTGGAAAGCAGGGTTGAAAATCCCTTCTCAGCCATGGAAATCCACTGGGGCTGCATCTGCACTGCAGAAATAATCCAGTTTGACACCACTTTAACTATCACAGCTCAATGCTCTGGAATTCTGGGAACTGCAATTTGTTGTGGCACCAGAGCTCTGTGACAGAGAAGGGTAAAAGTCTTGCAAAACTACAGTTCCCAGAATTCCATAGCCCTGAACCACAGCATTGAGACATGGTGTCAAACTGGATTATTTCTGCAGTGTGGATGTAGCCTGGGTGACTTTGAGCAAGTCACACACTCTCACACACTGTCAGCCTCAGAAAACACAGTGATAGGTTTGCCTTAGGGTCACCAGAAGTTGGAAACAACTTGAAGGCACACAACAACAACAACAACATATATTGTGGTAGAATCAAAAGGGGAAAAAATGAAGTTAAGATTTGTTGGACATACTTAGAAAGAGACAGCAGTAGAAGAAAGGATGCTACAATAAATGAAAGGTACAGTGACAGATGACGTGGCACAGCATGACACCTGCAAGAATGCTTCCTATTGTAGTCTCTGGTGCAGCATCTTTGACCATGAAAACATCTTAATTATTGTGTCTGATAAATAGAGAATGCAAAGATGGTCAGGGAAGCATTCTTGATAGCTATTTTGCTATGAAGAAATTCCCTTCCAATGGAAGCTCTCACAAAGATTCACAAATACTGGAAGAACTGTTGGAACATTCTATCTGAACTGGAATGTTCAGATAGGGCAAGGCTAAGCCTTTAATGGAATATTAGATTACAACATATACTGTATATTGCTTACTCACAGTTTATGTGAGTTTAAAAGAAATAACTAGCAGGCCAAGAGGTCCAAGCAGAGGAGTTTACTGAGTTAGAATAAGGGCTCCAGGTGGAAGTAAGTCAGTTACCAAAGTCCACGGTGGTATACAAATACAATCTGTGCTTAACACTAAGTTATAGAATTATGAATTGTGGTGCCCAAACTGAACACAATATTCCAGATGTGTGTGTGAAACACTGGTGGAGGATCTCTCAGAGACAACAGCAGTAGCACCACAGCAAACACTTGTTAATATTGTGCAGAAGAAGACACGATAAACCCCTTTTTAATGTCTTTTCCCATGAAAACCTATAATGAGACAATCCAAAACGAAACAAGAGATAGTGTCAGAAGAGGGGATTCCCATGTCAGAAGGCACTAAGTGAATTACTGGGAAAGAGCAGAGGACAACTGCAAGTAGTACTGTGGCTAATCATGCACGAGGCGAAAGGGAAGTCTGAAATTGCACAACACATGCTATAGGAACATAGAATGTGAGAAGCAAGAATCAGGGGAAGCTAGACATTGTAAGACTAGAAATAGAATATATAAACACTGCTGAGCTAATGTGAACAGGGGATGGAACATTTTGAGTCAGAAGTTTTACTCAGAAATGAAAATCTAAGGAGAAATGGGGTGGCATTAATACTGAGGAAAGATGTAGCAAAAGTTATCAAGGGATATAATGCAAAGTCTGAACAAATAATAGCAATAAAATTTCAGCAAAAACCCATCAACATAACCATAATCCAAGTTGGTTCTTCAACTTGTTTGTGTATCTTCAAGTTGCTTCCAACTTATGGCCACCATATTATGGGGTTTTCTTGGTAAGATTTGTTCAGACAGGGTTTGCCTTTGACATCCTCTGTGGCTGAGAGCATGTGATGTAACCTAGGTCAACCAGTGGGTTTCCATGGCTGAGATGGGATTCGAACCTTGGTCTCCAGAATTGTAGTCTAATGATTAAAATACTGTATCATGCCAACTTTCTATGCTCCAACTACAGAGACAGAAGAGAAAGAAACTGAGTGATTCTACACTGGAGTCAAAGAGGAAACTGATCACACACTAAATAAGAACATGGCAATAATAGACAACTAGAACACAAAAGTAGGAAACAGAGCAGAGCCAAAGATGTTGTGAATTTGGCTCAGGATCAACAAATTAAGCATGAGTGCCACTGACTGAACTTTGTGAAGTCAACAGTTTGTTCATCGCAAACTCATTCTTCAGGCAATCAAAGAGACAACTGTATATGGGTATTACCTGATGGCCAACAGAGAAATAAGATAAACTACAGTAGCAACTTGGTATCTGCAGGGAATCTGTTCCAGACCCCCTCCCATGAATACCAAAATCCGCGGGTGTTCAAATTTCATTGTCCTTAATGGCAGTGTGTGCACGTGGCCACACTGCCATTAGGGACACCCAGGTAAAACAAAAGGGCAGCGGGGGCAAGGACGTTTCCCCATTCAGGACCCCCAGTCATGGAGGGGGGAATCACGCCCCATCACTCCCAGGCCCTGGAAGAATGGAAGGAGGGCCGACACGCGCACAGCAAAGGCAGGGAAAGAGGGCCATATTTGAGTCTCATCCTGATCCCCACCAGAGCTACCTTCAAGGCCACAGGGCCCTTCCACCCATTCGCCACCACCAAGGATCCCTGGCACTGATGCCCAGCCTGGCCCTCTGCCCCACCTCCAGGGCCCCAAAGCCAAGGGCTTCCTGTCCTCCCTTTTCAAGCCCCCTGGCCCTTCTACTCACCCACTCAGTGGGTGGTTGGCAAATGGTGGCACGCGGGAGTGAGAATGGTGGCATGCAATGGAAAGGAGAAAGAAGGTGTTGCCCTTCGCAGTGACACTTACCCCTTGGTATAGGGGCAGCAAGGATCCCCCATAGAGGCTTCCAAATCCAGCCTCAGTGATATACTCTTCCCAAGCAATTGGGAAGAATAAAAAACAGAGAAGCAGAGAAGCTTTGGAGAGCTGAGCCATAAGCAAACCCTTCCCTGAGAAACACAAATGATGCCGCCAACCTCCCCCTTTTAAAAAAAATGGTGCTGTGGGCTTGCCATCCATGAGTACTCAAATCCGTGGATGAAAGGTCCATGAATATCAAGGGCCAACTGTACATAACTGAAAGCAGAAGATGGAAAAGCTCCATCCTCTCTGCAAAAATAAGAACAGGAACAGATTGTGACACAGAATTGCTAATATCACAAATTACTATCATGCCAAAGTACAACCTGAAGAACATCCCTGTAGATATTCAAATATAATGTTTAAAAAATCATTTTTGTACTATTAAGCCTAATTTATCAGGAGCCAGAACAACTCTGAAGCCACAAACATTGTGAAGAAATGTTACCGCATACCGTGCAGCTGCGGACAAGTCTACATAGGGACCGCCAAACACAGTGTTCAAACACAAATCAAGGAACACAAGAGACACTTCAGACTGGGTCAGCCAAAAAAAGTAGCAGCAGCAGAACACTTTATAAACCATCCTGGGGATAAAATGCTATTTGAAAACACTGAAATTCTGGACCATGCCAACAACTATGAGGTCAGAATGCACAGGGAAGCCATTAAAACCCATAAACATGTGGACAACTTCAACAGGAAAGAAACCCTTAAAGTAAACAAAGTTGGGCTACCAGTCCTGAAAAACACAAAAATCAAGAGCCAGCAAATGCAAATGAAAACCACCCAGAATGAAGGGGCTTCCCAGTGACAATGGATCGTTAATTAGACACCCTGAGGCCTTGCCATTCAACAACAAAACAATACAAAGATTAACATATAAATTGCTTCCCCTCAACCAATAGTATTCCTACCCTACTCTCCTCCATGCCAGAGTTCTGCAAAGATGCCAGCCACAGCTGCTTGCGAAATGTGAGGAAAAAATTCTTCTAGAACATGGCCCGAAAAACCCACAAAAAACTATGGATGATGACCATGAAGTCTTCAACTTCACATTGTGAAAAAAGAATTCAGAAAGACAATATCTCTAGCCAAAAAGAAAGAAAAGCCCCACTGTATGGGAGTTGAAACTCTTCAAGACGTTAATGGTAGATGAGAAGTAAAAGAAAGAAATAGAGTGAGATCTTTGAATACAACTGCTCAGTTGTGCAGGGACAAAGAGAACTACTGTGGACCCTTCCCATCCATAAGGGTTCAGATTCACTCCACCTTTTGCAGATCGGAAAAAAACATGGACACTTAATCCCCATAGTATTAAATGGGTAGTGACATGTGCACATCTGCATCCATGCATTTGTGAACAAAGTGATGCTCAAAATTCTACAATGAAGATTTTTACCATATATGGAACAAAAAATGCCAGATGTCCAATCTTATGTAGTTAACAGATCTGCTGCTGCTTCCACCTATCACCTGACACCCTGAATCCAATAGCCTACCTGGCTATCATGGAAAACCAGTTACATAACTCACAGGGGAACTTTTAACCAAAATCTCTCCTGAGAGGGAACCAGCTCTATGGCCCTTATCTGAAGTTCTATAGCTCAAAGAATCTAAGAGTGCTTCTCCGCTGAGATGGAAGAAATAAATCTGGTGGCTTTTGAATGAAATCGATGGCATAACCTGTCCTCACATTCCTGCTCAACCAACATTGGGAGGCGCCTGCTCCCCGCAATGGGCAAAAAATTAAGCTGAGATTGATTATCCCCATTAGGATAGTACAGCTAAATACAAATCAAGGTCTTCTGATCCACAAAACAGAGAAATTCTCATCAAAAACCAGTCCCCAGGGCAAAGTTGCACAAAAAGCCATGTACTAATTTGAACCAAGGTAGGACAGAACTGGAAAGATGGGACTGGCTCTCCCTCTTAGGGTAGTAAGGATGATTGACAGATCAGAAGCCCTGCCTATAAAGTGTGATCATAGAATCATAGAGTTGGAAGAGACCACAAGGGCCATCCAGTCCAACCCCCTGCCATGCAGGAACTCCAAATCAAAGCATCCCTGACAGATGGCCATCCAGCCTCTGCTTAAAGACCCCTAAGGAAGGAGACTCCACCACACTCCGAGGGAGTGTGTTCCACTGTCGAACAGCCCTTACTGTCAGGAAGTTCCTCCTAATGTTGAGGTGGAATCTCTTTTCCTGCAGTTTGCATCCATTGTTCCGCGTTCTAGTCTCTGCAGCAGCAGAAAACAAGCTTGCTCCCTCCTCAATATGACATCCCTTCAAATATTTAATCAGAGCTATCATATCACCTCTTAACCTTCTCTTCTCCAGGCTAAACATCCAGGCTAAACATGATGAGGAGCCAGACACAGCATGTACCCTCCCCCACAATGCAGGAAGATGACTGCTTAGAAACCCAGACTGCCCTTGTGTTACTCCAATCCTCCTTTTCAGGATTTCTGGATTTCAGAATCTTACAACTAGGAAATCATGAGCTGGAAAATGTGCTGGTAGCACTAACTGAAATGTTTTCAATCTTATTTTAAAAAGTCAAATACAAATGCAGAATTTCAGAGTTACTTCCTGTGCTTCTAGTCAATGCTATTGGCTGGATGCAAAAAGCTTCATTACATGATCCTACAGGCTCATATTGGCCCAGAGGGATTTTTTTGATGTTTCTTGAATAGATCACCATGCTAGGCTACACACTGCTTTGGAAGGAACTTCAAAAATTGTTTACCATGTAGCACAGGTTAATTAAAAAATACACTTGAAACCCTCAAGAGTGTAATGGGTTTTGAGGAAGAAGTATGATCCTTGTATTAAAAGACAAAAACACATTACATGGAATTATACATATTTCTATTTTATTTCTGGGATTTGGTGAATAGACAAATTGTCAACCAGCTTCATGCTATTCTTCTTAAAGAACAACGTTCTGTGTTTGTTAAGCCTTGGAATTTTGAAAATAAATAACATTGGAAACATCTGTTTCAACTATCTACTTATTCTCATATGCTGGAATTTGAAGAACAAGACCAAATGGACAGAGTTGATCTGAGGATATATTAAAACTGATGTCAAAGGTATACTGAAGTTAGTAAAAGGAAATAAAACTTACCTTGTTGTGCCAAAGTTGATCTCAGCATTCCACTCTTGGACCATATTTTTATTTGTCCATCTTCACCAACTACAATGAAAGAACATTTAGAAATTTCCTTGCAAGTGAGGAAATTGCATTCTTAACACTCAGGTCTTTTAATGCTGCAGTGAATTAACTCTACATCCAAAATTGGTTTTAACTAACGGACAGGAAATATTTCTCAATGTTTTCTGAGGAATCAGAGTAACATCTTCTCATTCATCTGGAATTCCTATGCCACTACAATAATCTTGAAAGAAATACACTAAATGTGGAGCATGTCAGTGGCTGGGAGTGGGAATTGACTGGAAGAAGTCTGTAGTAACTAGCTTCTCATTCTCAGGTGGGAGATGACAGAATGAATTTGATCCTGTTTGTTCCTAAGAACTTGGAAACACAGAATGAGACCAGATGTAATTTCTATCTTACAAAACTGCTTCCCTAGAAGGTAGTTACTTCAGGGAAGTGGAATTAAAACATGGTGTGGTTTCTAAATCTGCTAATGTTACAATCAACATAACTGATTGGTAGACACAAAAAAATATTATGCTCTCTCTCTCTCTCTTTCTCTAAAGCAATGGGTTGAATATATTTAAAATTACACTTTTTAGCCCAGGAATTCATCTGCATATTACAATTTCTAAATACATTCTTAATTACTCCAAGCTTTCTTGACTACAGCTGATTTCAGGGCAGAGCAAGTAGGTACCATTTTGCCTTTGCTGTAAGTGTCAAACAGAAATTCTCTTTCATTATTACAAATCATCCATCTATCCAGATATGCTTTTTTTGCCTGCCCATGTTCTAAGAGCATCCTAATATAAAGAGATACAACACAACAGGACCAGACAAACATATTTATTTATACTAGGTTCATTTTAAGACAATCGTAAGTCAGAAATGACTTGTAGGTACACAAGAACAAGAAAGCAGAAGCATTAGGTAAAAATTTCTAGCAAGATAAAGTAGTTACATTTGTTGTTCATAAGATAGGTATTAGCCTGACAAAGGCATTTGGATTCTTTCTAATGGATCAATGGATATCAGCAATTCCTTCATACTGACATCAAACATTTTTCAGGGCTAGCCCAATACCTATGCAAATTAAATGTAATCACCATAACTCTTGTGTTTTCTTGTCTGCATAGGAAATGATAAAAACTTTGACCAGGATACTATTTTCTTACTACTCCTTTAACTGTTCTTATTGTGTGTACAATCTACCCTGAAATATTATGCTAAGCCCATACCCTTTAGTTAAATAGGGACAACCCGCCCCCATAAAAAAATGATACCCTCCCAATGATCTGCTAAGTTATCTCTGTATGTGTTTTACAAAACTGCAGTTAGACCCTTAACACCGGTAGAAGAAAGGCTACCATATTGGCTTGTTTTACACTTGTTTTGTTTGCCTCAGGGAAAAAGAAACAAATAATCATACACAGAAACATTCTAGTTGATTGTCAATAACTGTGATACATAACAAACACAGACACAAATGTGAGTGTACCATAACAAACAACTATTAGCACAGCTACTGCCTGGCCACATTATTAAACAATAGTATAATATGAAAGGCTTTATGAACAGATCCTTCAAATTTCTGTCCCAAAAGCTGTGTAAGTACAGCTATGCCCATAAAACCTTGATTCTACATCCTTAGATTACACTTCCAAACAAACTCACATTCTACCATTAGCATCTTGCTTGTTTTGAATCATGTCCATTGTTTTCATTAACTGCTCACTCTCAGTTTCTGTTCTTTCCTACCACCATTATAAATCCATTCTACTTTTTAAGACATTGTTTGGTAATCACGCTTTCTTAATTAGATTTTTTAAAATCCTCTTACCTGTAACAAGTGCTGTTCCTTCATAATTCCATCGTCCTGCAAGTACAGCTCCACAGTGGGCTTCTACACTTTTTTCAACTCTTCCATTTTTGGAAATCAAATGGAACTTGCCTACAAGAATTTCAGTTTGCTATATTATTTCAGTTTGCTGTATTAGAAATATATATATTATCTTTTTTAAAGCTTAGAGAACATTTCCTTATCATATACTTGATCATAAAAGAGATTGTTAATCCCACCACTACTTTAGCTTTGTTAAATAAATATTAAACAAAAATGCAATTTAGAGAGGGAGGCTAATAATATACTTTTGCAAAGATATGTAATCATTGTTAAAGCAAACAGGCAAATATCTGTAGAAACTAATGTGATTCCTATAATTTTTTTCTAATTCCTTCATCAGTTCCCAATAAGCAAGTTCTTCAGATATAGGATGGGGTATACCTGGCTGAATGAGACAACATGTGAAAAGGATCTAGGAGTCCAAGTAGACCACAAGTTGAACATGAGTCAACAGTGCAATGCAGCAGCTAAAAAGGCCAATGCAATTTTAGGCTGCATCAATAGAAGTATAGGCCCGATATAGACCGCCCAAAAGGGGCGGTCTCCACCCGCCTCCAGAAGAAGCAAGATGGGGCCAAGGCTGCCATATGGACAGCCTTCGCAGCCCCATCCCGCTACTGCCAGAGCAAACTGCTGCTTCCTCGCGGCCTCAAAGTGGGGTGCAGCAGGTGCCCTGGGCCCTTTCTCCCTGGGTCTTTGCCGCGGCTGTCTAAAAGCCGCGGCAAAGACCCGCCCACAAAAAGGAGCTCTGCTTGGAGTTCCTTTTTTGCGCTGCGGAAAGGGCGTGATTTGCACCTCCTGCGACGCAAAGGCGTCATGGCGTGCGCAGCGCTTCTAAAAGCTGTGCACGCCATGACTCCACCATGGCACGCTCATGTGGACGCCGCCATTTAATTATGGCGGCGCCCATACATGCTAGGGTTAGGGAGGGTCTTAAAGCTGCGCCCTCCCTAACCCTATTTGCGGACATTTGGGCCTTAGACGCGCCTCTTTTGGCGCGTCTAGATTGGACCATAGTGTCTAGATCAAGGGAGGTAATAGTGCCACTCTATTCTGCTTTGGTCAGGCCCCACTTGGAATACTGTGTCCAGTTCTGGGCACCACAATTCAAAAAGGATGTAGAGAAACTGGAGCGTGTCCAAAGGAGGGCGACTAAAATGGTGAAGGGTCTGAAAACCATTCCCTATGAGGAAGGGTCTGGAAACCATTCCCTATGAACGACTTAGGGAGCTGGGAATGTTTAGCCTGGAGAAGAGAAGGTTGAGAGGTGATATGATAGCCCTGCTTAAATACTTGAAGGGATGTCACACTGAGGAGGGAGCAAGCTTGTTTTCTGCTGCTCCAGAGAACAGGAGCCTGAACAATGGATGCAAGCTCCAGGAAAAGAGATTCCATCTCAACATCAGGAGGAACTTCCTGACAGTGAGGGCTGTTCGACAGTGGAACATACTCCCTCAGAGTGTGGTGGAGTCTCCTTCCTTAGAGGTCTTTAAGCAGAGGCTGGATGGCCATCCGTCGGGGATGCTTTGATGGAGAGTTCCTGCATGGCAGGGGGTTGGACTGGATGGCCCTTGTGGTCTCTTCCAACTCTGTGATTCTATTATTCAATTTATATACATAACATTTTTGTTCATTTTCATTTAAACCAGTAAAGAAAACACTTTCCTAAATTATCACTGGGTGACTCTTATCCAGCTGTAATTACTGATACTTAGACGTGATTTATATGAATGGAGCAAATTAATGAGAATAACGTAATCCCAACTGAAATCTGGGCTAGGGTCTGTATAGCTGGCATCAATTGCCATAATGTTCCTATATATAATCTAAATTTAATGTTCTTTTTTCCTACTGTCACTTTCATTCTTCTCATGAAAAGAGTACTTGTAAAAATTTTCTCCCACAAGGCACCTTAATTTTCTACTGCATGGACTGTACCATTAAAACAAAACATACTGATGCCATGCAGTCTCACTGTAATAATTTCAGTGCTATTTTAAGTCTATGTTTTCATGTTGATTGTAGAAGTTAAAATATAATCAACTAGCTAGCTTTTTACTTCTTGTAAAATGTTTAGTAGTCATATAACAATATTCTAACCACACATCATTCTGATACTAACATCCTCTGAACAGAATATAATAAGTTCTTTTAAAGAAAGGAAAACTAATATTATACTGGTTTAGGTCCAATGAACCTGTAAGCAAACCCCCCCCCAAAAAAAAACAAAAAACAAACGTAGTAGCTTTTTATGTTCGCACAATGTTATAAAAGGAATTCTTTATACTAGTTGTCATGCTTCCATTTCGGCAAAAAATTGTTATATGACTACTAGACATTAAAGGCTTATTCTGGACCCAAACCCCATTCTGGACCCAGTCTTAATTACACCAAGAATATTCCCACTGAAATCAATATAATGGTAGCATGGGCTAACATTTATGATTAACTCTAGGGCCACTGGCTGAAAATGTACTGTAAGAATCAGACTAGAGAAATAAATAACATAAAAACATCAACAAGCATTCAAAAATCCAGTTAAAATCAGCCAAAAGCTAGCTTTTGGGGAGCAAAATGAACCTGTCAGATAAGGGATTTCAAAAGTCTGGACATCGCAGTCAAGTCAAAAAATACTATCATACTGTTTGCCTGGTTCACGGGAGGGCTGCTACTACTACTACATCTAAATTCCCATTATTGAACCTTCAATGTAATAAGCAATGAGAATTTTTGTCTTGTCTAGATAAAGGTACAACTTGTTCATACTCCTCTTTTGCCCTTTTTCTGTCTTTCTATAAACTGATTTACCTCAGTCTTTCAAAACTGTATAGCTATCAGCACAGAAAGTATCTCCTCGTCTGCTGCTACACTAGAAAAAACAATTGTGCCTGACTGACACAAGTCTTAAAGATGTTCTAAATACTGGTAGGGTTCGGATAGTTGTAATATGGCAAACTGATTCATTAGAACAGATGTAGATAGAAAAAGATGGTCCCATTTGTACTGGTGAAAATTAATTTTTTTCTCAAAAAAAAATATATCACGAAGTCAAAAGATCAGAATGATAGCATTCTATTTCAGGACAATGTCTTAGAATTCCAGTTTAAAAAAATGTTGGGCAAAAGATCAAGACTGAAAAGATTGATCCAGAGCAGCAGAATTCTAACTGTGAAAGACAGCTAAATGGCTTGTCACATATCCACTACAAATGATGAACAGTGGCTAAATAAGCAGTTACCCTGGGGCCCATACAGTTGCCACATGTCACTTAATTCATGGTGTTGGCCATGAAGATAATTTAAAGAAATAATAAATGTTCAAAACTCCTTTGCTCTGGTAGCATTAGCAGAAATATATTTTTCTTTAAAAAATGATGCTCTTACAGGCCAGATTTAAAAAGTGAAATGTTTGACCATATGCTTTGTTCATAATATAGTGTGGAACAGAATGTAAAGGGATTTGGTTTCAACCTTAAATTAATTCTCAGTTTTATAAAATATTGCTCCCTTCTTCCTGTTTTTATTATTTAATGAAACCATAAACTGTTCTCAAAGTTGAAGCTGTTTGCAGTTCTGGAAAGAATTCAAATAAGAGATTAGCGGCTGATTCAAGTACAGCATGTACAGAACCATGTCTGTTATATTCATTTGCTACCACAGACCTCTTAAATATTCTACTCTTTTAATGATTAGTTATCAGTATCTATTTTTTAAAGAATGACAGCAGACTGTACTTAATTAATCATTAAAGTTGTAACAAAGTATTTCAAGCAATAAAAACAAATTAATATTCACCCAAATTCCCTTTTTCCTAAGTGTAATAGCTTTACATAGATTAAACATACTAAACATACAAATTACAAAAAACAAAAAAGGAGCTCAATATATACTATATACACCTACTCAGAAGGAATCCCATGGAATTCATGGGATTTAATTCCAGGTAAATGCAAGACTGTAACCTACTGTTTAGTGAAAAAAAAAAAGCTTAATTTAATACAAAATAGAAAATGTTCACAGATTAAATTGAAGTGCAATTTTTAATGTATGGTGCTGGATGTAATAGAATATGAAACTGATGTGTTCCAGAAAACAGATTTCCCCCCCCCCCCCCCCCCCCATTCTTCATACTGTAGAACCAAAAGTGTCACTTTTGTATACCGGTAGTTTTTCACTGAGTTTTGGGAAGCTAAGGAATTACGAAAATTTAAGCAGCCTTTTGATTAGAATTATATTTTTTATAGTTTGCCCTCTCTCTGTCTGTCCCTTGACCCTAGTGGCTCTGATTACCACAGTAGGTCTGTACTGGTTGATCTCAGGGGTGCAGACAGTGTGGCCTTGTCTTGCGGCCAATGTCTTGTGGCTCCAAAGCCCCCCTGCAGAGCCAGTTCCCTGCCCCCAAAACCAACTAGGAAAAAAAAATAGTAGAAAATTTTATAAAAATTGTTGAATCTGCCACAAACACATGGCATCTTGACTACCCTTATCCCACTACACTCAGAGCCCATAAAAACTGCAAGAATCAGATGTGTTTTAGCCAATCCCCAGAAATGAAAATGGTATCATATCAGGAGCAGTAATGCAGTATATTGATTGCGGGGGGGATGGCTCCCATCCCCTCCACAGTTGCTTACTGTTTAGCTGCTTCTCACAGTGTTATTATTATATTCTTTCTTTTTCAGATTTTTCTGTTTGGAGTCTTTCCCACCCCCACCCCACTGTTGTTTGTTTGTTTGTTTTTATATACATAAATAATGAGATACATTGAAGATTAATCCCAAGTCTAAACACAAAATTCATTTATGTTTCATATACATCTTCCACACATAGCCAAAATATAATTTTACACAATATTTTAAATAATTTTGGGCATGAAACAAAGTTTGTGGACACTGAACCATCAGAAAGGAAAGATGTCACTGTCACAGCCACCCATGATTTTTGGAATATTTAGGGTTTTGGAATTCCAGATAAGGAAGACTCAAACTGTACTGGTTTATTAATCTGAGATAGGATTGTCTGCAATAGCACCATCAAAACTACTGTAGTGTGATAACTCCAAAAAGATCAGTTACAGACAATCTGTAACTGATCTTTTTGGAGTTATCACACTACAGTAGTTTTGATGGTGCTATTGCTATGTGCCTTCAAGTCATTTCTGGCATATTGATGACGTTATCACATGATTTTCTTGGCAGAATTTGTTCAGAGGGGCTTTGCCATTGCCTTCCTCTGAGGCTGAAAGTGTGTGACTTACCCAAGGTCAGCAAGGTTTCCATGGCTGAGTGGGGATTTAAACCCTGGTCTCCCAGCGTCCTGGTCCAAAACTCAAACTATTACACCATGCTGCCTCTTTAATGAAGTGCTTCTCAACCTTCCTAATGCCACGACCCTTTAATACAGTTCCTCATGTTGTGGTGACCCCCCCCCCCCAACCATCGGAAATATGTGTTTTCCGATTATCTTAGGCGACCCCTGTGAAAGGGTCGTTCCACTCCCAAACGGTTTGCAACCCACAGGTTGAGAACTGCAGCTTTAATGGGATACCATGAATCAAATCTTCTCTGAAATGAGACAATCTCATCTTATTGCCCTCATAACTCCATAGATGTAAAATGAAACTGTACAATAAGCCCAATTTATTCAGGCCAACTTTGGGCGACTGAATGACTGTTGAGTAAGCAGATTTTGGTGGATTAGTTCAAAACTTAATGATACAATTTAATGTACTTGTTTGTTATAACTTTTTTTCATTATTTATGCTTATTTTTTAAAAATTTAAATACACTTAGTAATTTTTTTCTTGTATTTGTTTTAATCTTCTTGTCAGCCAACTCAAGTCAAACCAATGAATAAAACATAATTCAGAGCTGCCCTAAAATAGAAGATATAATGACTGGTTCTCATTTTATTATATACTTTGGTTATACTTTTAAGCCTATGATAACTTATTATCTATGTCTCCATGATATAATGGGATAACAAATCTAAGCAATGAATAAGGATAATATTTCCTATCTTGTAGCAGTGTTATTCCAAGAATAGCTGAGATATGTGAGATATTGAGGTATTATAGTGCCAAGTACTATAAAAGCTTTTCTATGAAATCCTATACTGTGTATAGGCTACTAGAGTGGTTGGTCTTAAATGTGACAATCACAGATGATTAGCTCAGCAAATCTAAAAATTCTACACTACCACTTTGTTTTTCAGGAGATGTGTTACTCCAGTTAATCAATGAATTATAGCAGCTGTCCGGTTAGATATGCTTCAAGACATAATGGTCCCTCTATTAAATATGTGGTTAAGCAACAGTTTCAGTGGACCCAGGCAATGTTTTACACAGCTATTAAAATATAATATGCATTCTTACAGAACGACGAACTCAAGGGAATTCTGGTTGCTGTATTAATAACACAAGAAAGATTAAAATTAGTACACCATCATGTAAGAGTCATTCTACTAGCTGCACACATAGATAAATAATTTGTAGTATTTTGACTGATGGCAGAGCAGTGTTCTGGGATACACATTAGAAACCACCTGATGCCTACATGTGTCAAACAGCTCTCTCTTTTCAATGGACATAAAGTATTTATTTACAGGCAGCTTTACTAATCTACAAGGAGGATCTTTGGGGAGGAAAAAGGCCCAGTCTTCTCAGGTTCACTTTAAACAAATGAAGTTCAGGATGCTAACACTGTTAATCTGTTTTTCTTAGGGTTCAATGTCTGTAATAACAGGAAGCTTCATGTTGATATCTAAGAGTGTAATTTTACAACTTTAAACGATGTTGCACTTGCAACATCTAATTTGGGACAATGTGGAAGAGAGAACATCCAAAGCTGTTTCCAGTTATGCAGCTAGTTGTGCAGTCAGTTTCAGAATTGTCTGTGCAACCAGTTACACAAGCTCAGAATGCCTAGGGACTATAAGAATAATTGTGCCATGCTACTGCTTGCACACAGGGCTAGATTATAATAATACATTTTATTTATACCCCGCTCTTCAGCCAAAGCTATCAGAGCAGCTTACAATTTGTTAATTAGACAATTAAGTCCCCTCAAGATGGTGGTTGAAGGGAGGGCTCTTCTTGCTTGCAGCAGGAGGTGGCCTGCCTTTCTCTCCCCTCAGGATGGTGGTTGAAGGGAGGGCTCTTCTTGCTTCCAGCAATTATAAAGGTTTAGTTGGTCCAAATGATCTAGGATCCACTGTTTGGGGACCCTTGAAGGCAAAAGGCAATGAAGGGGTATGTGCTGGCCCTTGTCGCAGTGAATAACTGCTGGCTGACAAAGCCCGGATCAGCTGAACTTTGCTTTCTCTTTCCTTCCCCCTCCCCATTAACGTCTGACTAAGCAACTTGAATTCTTTAGAAGTACAATAGTAGCTGTCCAATAGGGGGCAGCATATCCTTCAAGGAGGCTGAGAAAGGAGGGCAGGGAGATTCTGCTTTTTTGGCCCCAGTCTCTACCTTCCCTTCTCATTCTACAGAGTCAATGTGCAAAACCCTGAGCTCAAGCAGCATGCCACTGTCATTTCCTCGTCTCTGCTGCCCCACCATTTTCACTTAAGGGCTGACTTTAAGAGGAAAAAAAGTCTAATAGTTTTATTGCATGAGAAGAGTAGTGGTTTTCTGCATGCCTCTTCCCATGCTATCATAGCACTTCCATTCCCATTCCTGAGGAAGACAGACGTAAAAACATGCCTTTTGTTGAACTGGATTTTTCCAGCATGGCAAAAGATAAGCTTTTATAACTGTCTGCCTCAGGAAGAAAATGGAAGGGCTATGACTGCATGTGGAGAATCACAGAGAAAGCTGCTGCTCTTCCATCCCGTTTCAATTTTTTTCCCTCATGCAATAAGGCTCTAAATGAGAAGAAGAATCTCAGCAAAAGAGAGAGAAAGGAGGAAGGTGCCAAGATTCTTGGCAGCAGATCCCATTTTGCTGCAGAAATGTGAGTGTGAGCACATACAAGACTGAAAGTTGAAGTGAGGGGGGAAAGAGGGAGGATTAGACGGGGTGTGTGTGTGTGCTCAGAGCTGAAGGGTTTAGTTGCAAATGTTAAATCTCTACAATTGGCAAAGGGTGTATTTCATAGAACTGGTAAGCCTTGATCGTCTGTAAAATACAATGTTTTGTCATGTTATGAACTGGTTGGTGCAACTATAAATAATTTATTCCCAGACTACAGGTAAATCATAGAATCAGAAATTTAGAGTTGGAAGAGACCACAAGGGCCATCCAGTCCAACCCCCTGCCGTGCAGGAACTCCCAATCAAAGCATACCCGACAGATGGCCATCCAGCCCCTGCTTAAAAACCTCCAAGGAAGGAGACTCCACCACCCTCCGAGGGAGTGTGTTCCACTGTCGAACAGCCCTTACTGTCAGGAAGTTCCTCCTAATGTTGAGGTGGAATCTTTTTTCCTGCAGTTTGCATCCATTGTTCCGAGTCCTGTTCTCTGGAGCAGCAGAAAACAAGCTTGCTCCCTCCTCAATGTGACATCCCTTCAAGTATTTAAAGAGGGCGATCATATCACCTCTTAACCTTCTCTTCTCCAGGCTAAACATCCCCAGCTCCCTAAGGCGTTCCTCATAGGGCATGGTTTCCAGACCCTTCACCATCTTAGTTGCCCTCCTTTGGACCTGCTCCAGTTTCTCCACATCCTTTTTGAATTGTGGTGCCCAGAACTGGACACAGTATTCCAGGTGGGGCCTGACCAAAGCAGAATAGAGTGGCACTATTACTTCCCTTGATCTAGACACTATACTTCTATTGATGCAACCTAAAATTGCATTGGCCTTTTTAGCTGCTGCATCATACTGTTGACTCATGTAAATGATTTGAATAATTCACATATTTACATTCATCATTAGTGTTGTTTCTGTTAAACCTACCAAACTGTGGAGTAACAAATCTATAGGTAAGCATGCATTCCCCCCCCCCAGAATTAACTGAAATTAATATTAATAAGAAATTAATATTTCTTAAATACACAGTACAGGCTTGTTGGGCTCAGAACTAGTGCAGTTCTAGCTTCTTCTGAATCCAATCTTATGGATGTTTATACATATTAAGCTCCTAGGCTCTCTGATGTCTGTTTTATGTTGCCTGGATTCTGCCCCCTCCACTGTTTCACACTTGTCTTAGTGCAGAGGTGAGAACTATGTGGCCCTATAGATATTGGACTTCAGCTACCAGCATTTGTCACCATATGCTATGCCATACTATGCTTAGGATGTTCTAAAATTTGGGAGATTAGGCTTTCGTCCATCCCGATTCATGAAGTTTACTGAATTATATTAGTTCTCTATTTCTATTTTTCAGGTTGAACATCCTCACAAGGTGGTTGTAAGAAAAGTAGAAGGGAGCCATGTATGTCATCTTAAATACATCAGCAAAAGGCAGGATATCTCAAAATGATCTAATAAAATGGAAAATGGAAAATAAAATGGCAATTAAGAATGGAAGGGGTTAGTGGGAATTGTGAACCCAGGATGGTGCTGACCACTTAAGAAACAATTCTTATGAACAGCACAGATTTCAATGATTTCATCGATGACTCTTCAGAAATAAAAGCAGAGAAGGCTCAAGGAAGGTAACAAAATTTTCATAAAGTAAAAGTAGCAGTAGTCTGAATGTCAATATATAGCTACACTATATTCAAGAATGTTCGGTATATTTTAAAAATACTCTCCTGACTCAGGACAGCGTTAACTATATCCAACACATTTTTCTCTATACAAAGCATTCCATTTTTATTGGGTACTCAAATATGAATTGCTGAGTGCTCTGCACAAAAATTTATAACTTGCAGTAAGTGCCACACATCCCACACCTGTTTGTTTGGAAGTAAATCAATTTCAACTACAATTGGCTCTCCACATTTGTGGCTTTGATTGTTTACGGCTTTGATAAATATGTTCTTTCTATGAATCTCTAGGTCCTCCAGCACAACTTTGCCAGAAGTTGACTATAGAGTTGTGCTGGAGAACCTATACGTTCCTGGAAAAAACACTTCTCTAGGCAATTGTAGGTCCTCCCAACATGGTTCTATGATCAGCTTCTGGCAGATGTTGACCATACAGTTGCACTGGAGGACATGAAGATTCCGAGATATGTGTTCTCTTAGGTAAAAAGACCAGTGTTTTTTTATTTGCGGTTTTCCCACATTCACGGGGGTCCTGTGCCCCTAACCCCAGTGAATGTGGAGGGACCTCTGTAGATTAGTTAGTTAGGGTGGATTAGTTTGGATGGATCTAACTGAAGTAGTATGTGTAGTTCCACTTGACACTAGAACAAGATTATGATGGCAGAAGCCAGTATGACCTATTTTTTAAAGTGCAGGTGGGCATACATGAAGAAGTGGATTGCCACTGTGCCTTCATTTTAAAAATCAATTTTTCTCTTGGGGTAGCTACTGGACACACACATGAGAAAAACAGCAATGAAAGTGGAAGGAGTGTGCATGCAGGGGATGGTTCCATTCACACAGTAACTCTGCTACTATTAAGTATAGCATAACTATAAGCGTACAAGACAAGACAAAGTGAGTTTACATTACTGCATTTTGACAAAAGAACAATGGATAAGCCTATCATTTTTAAAGTTCTTATTTTCTAAATGACTGTTTTATTTAGTAACCTTACAAATGAGAATAAATACCTAAAAAATCTATCACATTAATGAGTCTAGGTAAGATTATGGGATAGTTTCATCTGCAACTAAGAAATGAAACATATTATACTAGAAGCAAGTCATACTTCTAATTTGAAGAAAAATAAGTAATGTTCCTTCTGTTAACCTTGACATCAAAGTCTCCAGTTCAGAAAAAGGTCAAGCTGGCCAGGATGTGGCACAATTACTAACACACTAGGAAAAATATGTACCATAACAAATGTAGAATAGGATAACAAATATTCTCTCATTTGTACTGAAAGGTATGTATGGGTTGACATCTTAATTCAAGCCAGTACAAAAAACAAACAAACAAACAAACAAAAACAGAGAAAGACTGGTGAGTGCATCTAGGCAGATCTCATCTTATTATGACGCCTGTAGCTGTTTAGTGCTTCTCTGTATGCACTTAATACAGATCTCTAACTTTATCCTTTTCACCACATTCATAGTTTTGTTGACTTATATTTTATATGTAAATATCTGTGGATCATCCAAGCTACAGAATCTTTGGGGGGGGGGGTAAAGACAGGAGCTATGCCACTCGTCTTTGCCCCGTCGGTGCCATGCCAGATGCACAGCACTGCCAGGCTCCCTAAAAAGAAGCCACCTAGAGAGGCTTCTTTTTAGAGACATCATAGGCACCACAATGCAGCACCATGATGCCTCTTCTGGCGAGGTCGCTCAGATGTCCGTGCTTCACAATCCCATGCTCCGTGTAGACGGGGCTGCAGCAATATGGTGCATGGGCACCGATTGTAAGGCTGGGTGTGTATGGCCCCAAGCCAGCGCAAAGCGCAAGTCTGTACCATGCCTTTGTTAAGTTTCCATGTAGCATACCATTTATTTCACATATGTTCTCCTATTTGCTCTCATGATTAACATTTTTGTCCAGGGAAAGAATACACAAATAATCTCCACATGTCAAACTCGTTTCATGAGTTCTTACTTTATTTTCTGTACCAGGTTAGAATCAAGATCAAGTATTTCAGAAAAAGAGAGCTTTGAGCTAGTAACAATGAAAGTAAAACAAGAAACAGAAACTGTGATGTTCGGAAAGAACCACAACTTTGCAATTCATGATGGTTCATTATAGGCATGATACTATTCCAGAACTGTGTAGTCATTACATTTTTAAAATGTTTTTAATTGTACTGTTTTTAATGCTGTGAAGCTGCTCTGAGTCCCAGGGAACTGGGAAAAAGAGCAGGTTACAAATAAATATAATAAATTAATAAATGAATAATAAAAGGAAATGCTACAAAAAGTACTGTACAGTAAATTAAGTATCACACTCTTTGAAGATGACTTACCATCAGAACTTGTGAGTACAAAACTCTCAGCCTGGGTTTGTCTCTTTCCACCTAAACTTCTGGGAAACCAGTGGAGATCTATGGGGTAGATGTCATCAGGAAGCTTCACTACTTGTGTTGTTTCACCATTTAATAAATTCCATTTTATAATCTGGTGATCATCGCTGCATGAATAGAGTTCATCTGCTGTTGTCCAACCTACACAACTAACTAATTCTTTATGTTTTCACTGAATTAAGGAACTCTAGCCTTACAACAATATCATAAATATTTGACAAAAAAGATACACAAGATCCTCTTTACATTCACTTCAAAAATAACAGTAGAATCTTTTACAGAAGAGTAAGAATGTGGCTGATTATGCAGCACTAACAGTAGGCTTTACCTCTGACTTAAAGTGCATTTGCGCTGCAGAAATAATCCAGGTTGACATCATTTTAAACTGTCATTGCTTAATGAATGGAATTCTGGGATTTGTACTTTTGTGAGATATTTAGCCTTCTCTGTCAGAGAACTCTGGTACCACAACAATCTACAATTCCTAGAATTCCTAGAATTCCACAGCACTGAGCCGTAGCAGTTAAACTGATATTTGGGTAATATTTGTTTAGAGTTTATAAGCGCATCTTTCTTTGAAAGGTACCACAAAAGTCTACTTTCTTTTTCAAAATGTCGGAAACAATAAATGAGAACAAAAGCAAGTTGGGATAGATCTAAACTAAATCACATTTTGGTCCCACTGAAATCACTGGGACATATACACTCTTAAATGGAACTATAGCACAACTAACTTGGTCTGAATACAAGTTTACCATCTAAACCAATTGCACGAACTACAATAGTAAGAAAGGTTTAAAATGTTGACAAAATTACCAAAACTGTATGTTGCATGCTGCCACACAGTCTGAAATTTTCACAAGGAAACTAATTTGTCTGCTGCTAGCAGGCTCATGAGGTGCTGTTATCACCTATTGAGCTCAGGAAATTGAGATTTTATTTTTGTGCCAATTAACAAGCAGCCTGGGAACAATATTTGTAACTTCTAGGGCTGCAGAAGAGGAGAAAAATAACATTTGCTTTAAAACACAAATGAATTCTTGATTATCTGAATTTCCATGTGATAGAGTCTTAGGTATACAGTTCTGCCTGGGGAAAAACTAAGGTGAGAGAGAAAGTGATTCAATTCAGCAATCAAGTTATAATCTTAATCTCGCTATCTTGGGCATTAATTCTTTTTTCTTGCATTTGGTATAATTATAGATTTTTTGTGATGCCCAAATCAGAAACAACATGGCAGTGATAATCAATTTTGTGTCCTCCAAAACGTTTTGAACTGTACCACCCAACCTGATCCAACATTGTCAGTCTGAAGCCTATGGATGACCACAGATCGCCTAAATCTGCACGATGACTAACAGTAACGGGAATGATTACTTCCAAATCATTATCTGAAGCCATGATATGAAGGCCATCCCACTTAGTTGTGAACATTAATTTTCAAATTCAAATGCTAAGTTAAATTATGATTGTATAGGAGGTTAAAAGTCAGTGGTCCATTCAAAATGGTTCTGAGGATGGGAATGTAATGTTTGAACTGAACCTTTGAGCTAAAATGCTCTTTACAAATGCAGGTTTAGCTAGAAGTGAATTTATTGTGACAGTAAATTAATTAGATTTTTTTTTTGCCTGACTCCAGATGTTGTGTTTCATATGATACATCAGGATTACATGTTTCTACCGTATAACTGAATGAACTGTATTTTCTGTAGTACCTTTATTTTTCAAATACAGAATTTGGTTTTGTGGGTTTACTGCACCTGCAACTTCAAAAGAAAATGTTTAACAGCATTTTAACATGTTTTGTTTTCTGCCTACTAAGGTTAACTGGTTGGAAGTTGCACTCAACTGAAATAGGGTAAATTCTAGGTCTGTATGAAACTACTATAGTAGTATTCTTCTTCATGATGTAGATATAAAACTTTAATGATTTTTCCTATGAGTTCTCCTCTCTCTTTATCCATTTAAAATACAAACAGTAAATTTAACATTTTTTAGATATATTTTTAAACCTTTCAGCCTGGCCAAAATATTTCAGAGGGCCCTCCAACAGTCTGGAGCCAACATCTGAGGTACAAAGAAATGCAGAAGGGGAAGATTATTTGTTGAAATTGCCTTCCCTCTATTCCACCAGTATGTAGCATCTCTACAATGTACAGTATATATTTATTTATATATTTGCTTGCTTGTGATCTTTGTTCGGACATTCATGTATATTCATATTTTAACATTTTATAAGGAAATAGCTCTCCTCCTCTTTCAGGTAAAGGCTCCACGCACCCTCCCTGCCTGCCTCTCTTCTCCTCCAAGACAGAAAAAAGTTTTGGAAGAGGAGGAGGAGGAATCAGGACCTCCAAGTCTTGTGCATCCTTGAGCAATTCTTGGCCACCCCCCACCCCCAGGTCCTGCCTGACCATTTGAGATCTACTGGACTAAACAGTTAAAAACATAAATCCCTGGGGAGAGGGGAGAAAGAGAACAAAAATAACAAATTAAAAAAAAAACCCAGGGGTGTGGGACAGGACTTGTACAATCAGACCTTAAAGTCCTCTTGAAATAAAAAAGTCTTCACCTGTCTAAGGGAAGTAAGGAGGGTTCCAGTCTAACCTCTCTGGGGAGTGGTTTACAAAGTGGCGGCAGCCACTGAAAAGCCCTGCTCCCATGTTCCCATCAAATGTACTTGTAAGGGTAGCGGAACAGGACAAGGGACTCCCTGGCAGATAGCAGCATAAGGAAGAATATAGTCCTTCAAATAACATGGACCTGTGCTGTAAATGACCTTTTCAAACAACAATTTTATCATCATAAAAAAGACAAACACATAGCATCCAAAAGTACATGCATATAGTACTAACTTGCTGTGTATGTATGCTCATTGAATTTCCAGTCCATTCTGACTATAAACAGAAGGAATTGTTATCTGCTTCTCTTATTGTATCTGCTTCTCTTATTGTATTCTGCTAAACAGCAGAAATGCTTTTGTTTTATTCTAGCATGCCTTCACTTTACAAAGCAGTTAATTCTCTGTCTTATATCTCCTTATGAACTTGTCTGTTTTATCATTTTTCTCTTTTGTAGAATGTTATTGTATTTACAGTCAGCTTTAATTGCTGTATGATACATTGCATGGTGTGCAAGAGTTTAAAAGGTAAGGCAGAAATCCTTATATAATTAAACATGCAAAAAAATTCTGGTTATAATGGATGTGCCAATACATCTAGACTAAATATATCCAATGATCTAAGCCAGACCTGATGCAGTCATGACAAACACAATTAAAATCTGATTAAATATAAGTACAATATAATGTAACAAATGAATTATGAAATTATGAAATGATTACATTTAAATAGGCAAACATCAGAAAATGCATCATCTTCTATATCAGAAGTGGACTGAATGTGCCCTCTGAAGCCCCTCATTTAACAACATTTGACAGCAAATCCATTAAAAAAAATTATCCAAATTTTTCTTTAAGAATTAGACATGCAGGAAGTACACATGGTATCCTTTTCCAAAAAAAAAAAAAAAAAAGAAGAAAGAAATGCAAGTTTTTCAGCTGATGTGTTGTCCAAATCTTTTTTTTTCCGTAGTCCTATTCCAGGCCAGATGACCCCAAAATATTTTTGTAATTCAACCAAGAATACAAATCCTAAATCTTTCCCATTTAAAGATAATAAAATAAATATGAATGTCTCAGTGAAGTCATGAGACTTTCAAATTAACAGGAAATGACAGAAGTAGGACCAGGTTTTAAAGCAGGATGTTGTTCAACTCACATTATCTATCTATGTTAGTTTGATAAAATGGATCCCTGCCCTGCTCCCACTATTACGGTTAGAGTCTCCTCCAGGAATTATCTTATGGTGCAATAAATAAAGCATCTACTGTTAGACCACCTAGTATATGGCTACAGTACAATAAGTCCCACAGGGAGCTTTACACAGGGAATCCAAGTCCATATGTGGTCTTCTCTAATTTTATCCAAAAGGATTTCTCCAAGAATTAAGCTGACCAGGTGAACTAAGAGACTTTGATACGAAACAGATGGGCAAGAAAAAGTGGCTTGAAGCTGCCTTTTCTGAAGCCACACTGAAGCCCCACTAACCGCACCGCTGGCTCCCAAGGCAGATGGAGTGCTCATGTCATGACCACATGATATGGCTTGAAGCCAGGAAAAAGTGGGAAAAGGCTGCTTTTTGAAACGGGCATTCTCTGCATAAGGCGCCTAGAGGGCTCTTTCTTGCTGGCTTCAAGGCATGTGTCATCTAAATGCCACATCTTCAAGTCAGCCTGAAAGCACCTCTTTTTGTCCGTCTGTTTAGCCCCTTTGAGATGTGATTGAACTGTTTTTAAACTGCTTTTATCAGAATTATTTAAAAAATATTTTTAGAATATCATTTTGTTTTAATCTGTGTGAGCAACCTCAGGTCATATAGTATGAGAAAGGCAGTATATAAAATGAAAAAAAATCTTTTAAGAGTAGATGTTACTGTTCCTAATATTTTCAAATTCAATTACTGTACACATTTACCTGTAATGTGTACTGTACACAATTACTATACACATTTAACAAATTCTGTTAATATTTTACTGATGGCTTTAAGTGGTGGTATTGGTGGAGAGAAAAACTAATTGTACAAATTGCCTTCTGCTTATACAAAGGACTCTATCACACGGTAGGAAAGCGTCCTTAAAACATGATTAAAACATGGTAATATTGTGATTGGTGGGAGATCATCACACTTCCACATGCTTCTCCCATTTGTGTCCCATGCATAAACTGTAATAGGAGCATCACTGGTAATAACAGAAACTCCCGTTATTACCCAATGACACATCTCGTACAGTTTACGTACGAGACATGAATTGGAGAAGCATGTGGGGGTGTGATAATCTTCCCCCAATAACACTATTACCACTTAATCACGTTTTAAGGATGCTTGCTTCCTCCAAAGTTGCAATCTATTTTATTTTGATACAGTCCCACCCTACTAAAAGCTCTGAGACATACTGTCACCCATGCTTACAACACTGTTTCAGAAATGAACAAAGGATATGTTTTGGTTCCTTTAACAAAGAAATCTTTAATCTCATTTTGATTAAGTTTTCTGGTGCTGATGATCCAGTTGATGCACTGATAAAGATGTCTTCTTGGTTACACCTGTAAATATTTAAAAAAAAAATCCTTAGCAGCCAGTATTAGCATTTAGTTCTAAGCACTTAACCAGACTTTATCACCCTTTCAGTCCCAAACTAGTAATGAAATGCATGATATATCTATATATCAATCATCTGAAAGTTTGGGTTATAGCACTTTTATTTTCTAGCTATGAATCCCAATAAAGCTGAAGAACTCCCGTGAACAGGTATCTAGAGATGGATCAGAATTCTATGATTCTAAATCAAGCAGGATTTTTTTCCACTTTTGGATGCTGTGAAAGTAGAAGTGATACCCACGACCAGGTGTGCTCTTTGCCAACTCAGCAAATAGGTCTCTAATGGCATCTATCAGGCATCTATTGACATTAGTTACCCATACACTATTTACATCCAGGGCTTGAATAATGTAACACAATCTACATCAGCCTACCTTTCAAAATGGTCTAGAAACTGCAGCTGGTACACAATGCAGTCACTGAGATACTGGTGGCACAATTACCAATACCTAACTTGATCATTCAGGTGATTAGAACATGCAGCAGCTGCAGTGCTATTTCAGTTGTAATGGTTGTTGGCATTTTTCAGACCTGAAACCATGCACTGTACTGTTTTTGTATAATGGTTTGGGACAGTGGCATCTCTGTGATCGGTGTCACCCAGTGCAGGGGAGGGCAGCAGGGGTACTGTCTGCCTTGCTGCCCTCCCTCCCAATGCTTTGCTTGCCTACCCTGCCTGGCCACCTCTCTGCTGCCCAGGAAGACTGATGCTTGTGGGGATGCTGTGTGTTTGTTCAGGGGAGTATCGGTTCTGGTCTTCGAACAAAAGGCACCTCCTGATGCTGAAACCTCCCAACCGCCAGATCCCAAACAAAAAATACCACCGCCACGAGCCCTCGCTGGGGACAGTTGGGTCTCACACAGCTGCTAGGGAAGAGAGAAAGGGACATGATATCCTTACTCACTCAGGAGCGACAATCCCCCCGTGTCACCCGGAGCAGTCTGCACCCACTGCACATAAGCTCCTTCAATAATATTTGATTGCTGGGGACAAGTAATAGAGTCTTTTCATGAGTTCATGAGTCCCTCCCAGGTTGTGTGCGTCCACTAAATAGCTTCAACCTTGCCAATGCACAAATGGGTTTTTAAAGATGATATATCTGGAGTCCCTTTTTCTGGATGTTTTATCTTCATTGTCATGAAATAACCTAAATAATGACATGTTAGTCTGTTTCAACATACAAAGATATAAAGGAACCACCTGTACCTATAGTAGTTTTCAGAGTCCATGAAAGTTTATGCTAGAAATGTATTTTTCCCAAAGGTTCTAGAGCAGTAATTCTTAAGCTGTGGTCTTGGAAAACTAGGTCTGCGGTATCCTCAGAGGAAGCACACAAAGGATTGAAGGCTAGTCAGCCCATCTTCTACCCACACTGGAGTCGCAGGAGTCATGGCAAAGAGAGCCAGCATGGTATAGTGGTTTGAGTGGTGGAGATTAGGTTTGATTCCCTGCTCCACCATGGAAATCCACTGGGTGACCTTGGGTGAATCACATACCCTCATCCCCAGAAAACCCCATGATAGGGTTAAGTCTTAGGGTTGCCTTAAGACAAAAATGATCTAAGGGCCCACAACAACAACAAAATTAGCATATCTGTCAGCTATTTTCACCTATTTAAATAGGCTCAACTTAAATCTTCCAGGAGAAGTTACAGTTTTTCAACTTGAAGACAAGATTGAAGCAATGATGAAAAAGTTGGAATTGTGGCACCATCACCTATTGAACTTAATCTATGAGACATTTCCAAACCTCACAAATGTACTTGGTTCCACCAATGAAGAGCTGTCTGAGGAGAACACATCACTTACTGTGTGGCATGAAAGATTTTCAGCACAGTTTCTGTGAATATTTTCCTGTTTCTGATGCAAACAAAAATGTGGTCCTGGTAAAGAAAAGGTTAAGAACCACTTTTCTAGAGAATAAATTAATGAGTTACTAATGATGAGCCCTGGTGGCACTGTGGTTAAATGCCTGTACTGCAGCCACCCACTCAAAACCATAAGGTAGCAAGTTCAATACCAACAAAAGGGCTCAACTCAGGCTTGCATCCTTCCGAGGTCGCTAAAATGAGTACCCAGATTGTTGGGGCAAGTAGCTTACAATTGTAAACCGCTTAGACACTCCTTAGGCGGTATGAAGCGGTATATAAATGAAGCTGTTTGCTTGACTGCTGTAATCCACTTTGATTCCCCACCAGAAAAGGAGGAAGAGAAATAAATCCTATTATTATTATTATTATTATTACTATTATTACTATTATTACTATTATTAAAAAGGTTTCTTCTTTGTTAATTGTGTAATTTGTTTTGAACTACTGTTTCATTTTATTGTACTTTGGTTTTATTTCATTATGCTTTATTATGCACATCAGCCATCTTCTAGGAACTAGGTCCTAAAAGCCATCCTATAAAGAGCTGTATAAGAGATGTACATAAATTAATAGCTACTAGTAACACACCTGAAGAAATTATAACCTTTTACAGGCTAAACTGATAACAGAAAGATAATAAAAGAAACATATTTATAACAATTAGAAACCGTCTATACCAACTCAACACAAGCAGTTAATTTAGGAAATCTTTCTATCCATTAATGGAGTGTAACAAATGACACATTTGTTATTTATTGTAGACAGTGTAAAATGTTTACAAGAGATTCTGTAGAAATAATGCACTTCAGATAGCTTCTTGAACAGCCATAAATCCTATTAATGTAAATTAATGGACATTTGTTTACTCAGAAGAAAATATACCATTATTCGCAACATATGCCCTCTAACCTCTCGGGATTCCTGCAACAAAGAGACTACAACCCACTAAATCATTACTATGGAGAGGTTTATCGAAGCCTTTAAGCAAAAATAGTCATTGTGCATACTAGTTTGCTTTAACACAGAGTACATATTCCCCATTCAGTCCTATGTAACTCTAGAAAAATCTCAAAATTAAGATTTATTTTTTAAACAATAAAATAAGCATTCCCTCATTGAGGATATAATTTTGACTATAAGTTTATGCATGAAATTTTACATTATAAGGTTATGCTACATTTTTAGTTTTTGAGTGAACTAGCCCAGACACATAATATATTCTGGAACAGCACAACACATCTTTTCATAAAAAGGAATAAGCAAAAGTAGGCTCAAGACATGGGTAATTTAAAAAACAGGTGTTCTGTTTTGGCAATTTTTTACACAAATATATATATATATAGAGAGAGAGAGAGAGAGAAAAGATGTATTTTATCCAGCTGCAAATACAGAAGAAAAGGGGGGGAACTATTTCTAAACACTAGTAAAGCACACATTGAAGTCCACAGAACCTTCTGTTTAGATCTGTGTTTAATAATGAAATACTTTATTTCCCTGTGACCCGAATAAGAAATTTGGGTTATTTAGATGTGGCAAAAATAAAACAAAATAAAATAGAAGCCCACCTGACGCTAATTTGTAGTTTCTTATTTGGAAATTTGATTCAAAGAAATGTGTTGATCGAAAGCCTTGTAAGTGCACCATTCTTCAAGAAAATGTACAGCTCTAACTTCATGACTGTCTAAACTTCTGCAAAGAGAATCCACTCCTCCCACTGCTATTACAGTATAAATTTGTAAAACTTGTATCTACTACAGTTTAAATACAAACATACACCTAAGTCCACAAACATTTCGGCATAGCTGACATGTGTGTACAATGGACCATAAGGATTTACCATGTTATCAAACAAATAACACTTGCAAACAAAAATGCTGCAGGGGAGGCAGCACTGAATTTTTCTGTATTATTTCATCATGGGATTTCATTTCAAAAGCCATAGAACTCCAACAGCACACACAACCAACCCAACTACTTATTTTTCTTCAACCTTCCCATTTTCTTTTATTATCTGAGAGTAGTTCTGAGTCTTTATGGAAACATATGAAGAGAATGCAGGAGCTGTACAGTCCTATACAACTTTCATCAAAAGTTAAGTCCCAAGAGCTTCAAGATGCTTAGTGACCCAGGAAGCATTTGTTGTTGCTGTGTGCTTTCAAGTCATTTCCAACATATGACAACCCGAAGGTGAACCTATCACAGGGTTTTCTGGGGTTGGAAAAGTGTGACTCACCCAAGGTCACCCAGAGAGTAAGCATTGGAGGGACCTTAAGCTCAAAATGTCCAAGATGACCGACGCCGAATTGCTGCCCATGGTGCAAGTGAGCAGTTTTTGTTGGTGGTCAGCTTCAACAACCTGTCCGATTATGGATAACAGCAGGAAAAAATAAATAAAAATTTAAAATGAATAAAGTAAACGTATGCATACTAAGCTCAGAAGCCGGTGTGGTGGTTTGAGCACTTTAGTCTGACTCTGGCGACAAGGGTTTCAATCCCTGCTCAGACATGAAATCCACTGGGTGAGCCTGGGCAAGTTACACTCTCTCAGCCTTGGAGGATGGCAATGGCAAACCCCCACTGAGAATCAGTGTGCTGTAATGGTTTGAGTGTTGGATGATGACTCTGGAGACCAGGGCTCCATCATGGAAGGCCACTGGGTGACCTTGGATGAGTCACACACTCTCAGCCCCAGAAAAAAATGTCATGTCAAGCCCTGCCCCATGAGGAGCAGCAGCTTAGGGAGCTGGGTATGTATGTTTACCCGGGTGAAAGAGACATGATAACCCTGTTTAGGTATTTGAAGGGATGTCACATTGAGGATGTAGCAAGCTTGTTTTCTGCTGCTCCAGAGAACAGGATGCGGAACAATGGACGTAAATTGCAGGAAAAGAGATTCCACCTCAACATTGGGAGGAACTTCCTGACAGTAAGAATAAACTAAACTGAGTGTAGTGGAGTCTCCTTCCTTAGAGGTCTTTAAGCAGAGGCTGGATGGCCATCTGTCAGGTATGCTTTGATTGTGATTTCCTGCATGGCAGGAGGTTGAACTGGATGGCCCTTGTGGTCTCTTCCAACTCTATGATTCTATATTCTCATGACACCCAACTCTATTTATCTCTTCTTTGTACTCTCTTCTAACTCTAGCAAGCTAAAATTTTAACAATACTAAGTTTTACAATTCTTCTGTTGATGAAGACAGATGGTAAATCCAGGATGGCCTAGCGATTTGACTCTGGAGGAAAGGTTGGCCATGAAACCCACTGGGTGAAGGTAGCAAGGTCACACTCTCTCAGCCCCAGGAGAAGGCAAGGCCAAACCCCTCTGAACAAATCTTGCCAAGAAAACCCATGATAGACTGGCCTTAGGGTTGCCAAAAGTCAGAAGTGACTTGAAGGCATACAACAAGGACAACTGAAGACTCATTAAAAAATAAACCTTTGGCCATACTGGCTGCAGATGATGGACATTGCAGTCGTAAACATCCACCAAACACAACGTTGGGGGGAATGCAATGAACTATGTGTGATACTGCTAGTGAAAGCAATTCATGGGAACCTGATCTGAACTGTAAATGAAACTACTGTACAGTGTACTTGTAAGGAAACTGTGGCCTTCTAGTTGGATTTGGTGGTACTCTGTGCCATGAAAATATATGCATTCAAAACTTTAATATACTGTATTTCGCTAGATGCCACATCAGTGACCATGTGCAGTGGTCATGTCCTAATTGCTGCCTTTTTCCTGATTTGGTTGTTGGTATCATGATAAAGCAGAGGTAAGTGTCCCTCATTATTCCGGTGCTTTATCCCTCATTTACAAATTAGGAATATTCATATAAATTGATTCAGCCATCATGCTCCTTTTTTTGTAAACCAAGCACCACACAAACACAAACCCAAGACACATGTACTTCTTTTTTACTTGACATGTTTTAATTTTTTTTAAAAAAAAAAAAGTGTTTTGTGTGCCACTGGATTTAAATTATTTTAGCCAGAGTCATTTTTATACACTATATACTTAAACGTTTGTGCTCATTGAGTTGGGGTGACTTACGAGGGGGGCATCCGAAAGTTTTAGTGAGCACCTTTTTAAAAAATTGACAGAAAAGTTTGTTTTGATTTGTAGTTGTTAATTTATCTCTATGTAGTCACTATCTAGATTTATACATTTTCCCCAGCGTATCTTGACCCTCTAAATACCTGGTATTGTAGAGGTCTGCAGATTGCGCCTGACAAGGATTTTATACTTTAGTCACTTCTGGCACAGCCAGTCAAAAAATAAAGGATGCAATGAGCTGATTTTCTCAGCAACGTGCACTTAGGGACCAATGACGACACTGACAAAATTTCATCCATATGCCATAACAACTTCCGGGTGATAATTATTACTTTACGATACCCCCTCATAAGGTGCAATCTGCAGACTTCTACAATATCAGGTATTCAGAGGGTCAAGATACGCTGGGAAAAAATGTATAAATCTAGATAGTGACTACATAGAGATAAGTTAACAACTACAAATCAAAACAAAATTTCTGTCAATTTTTTTTTAAAAGGTGATCATTAAAACGATTGGATGCCCCCCTGTATAAGTCAACATTTCTATGGAGTTTTATCATACAACGGAATTTGGGGGTATAATGTGGCGGCAATCCGGACGCAATGTGGGGTTTAATGTTATTGCAAATGAGTGTATCTCACGCAATTCCGAATGCAATCAGATCAGAAGTGTAGTCTTGGGAGAGTGTCAGAAAGTGCAGTTCCTTCCTGCGTCCACACCGGGGGGGGGGGAATAATGCAGTTTGGGAGCGCTTTAAGTGCCCTGGGTGAAGGCTATGGGATTCTGGGAGTTGGAGTATGTTGTGGGGCCCAGAGTGGAGCCTTCAGCCAAGGCACTTAAAGAGATCCCAAACCGCATTATTCCCCCCCCAGTGTGGACGCAGCGGTCTCGAATCGGATTATTCCCCCCAGTGTGGACGGAGCAACAACAGAAGAAAAAGGCTTACCCGAGGCAACCCTGGAGTAGCTACCAAGAAGCCAGTAACGGGACTTTATTCTCACCGAGGAAAAAGGGCTGCATCCGAGGCGCCTCAAAAGAACCTCAGCCTGAGCGAGAAGAAGAAGAAGAAGAGGGACTGCGTCGTGTTTTTTTGGTCTCTATAGTGACTTCTCGCGAGATTTCCTATCCTCTCCCTCCTCACGCCAAACGTTTCTTCCCACCCTTTGCTCCTTTTTCCCTCTCTCTCTCTCTCTCAATCCGCGTTAGACCCGCCCCTCCCCTGTAAAGCGCGTGACGTCGTCCGTGACGTCAGAGCTCCCCCCCCCCGGGCCTGCTGCCTGTCAAAATATATAGAGAGATAGAACGCTCGGATTTTTGAAATCTGTGGTGTTCCGTTGGTCGAGGAGGAGTCACGCTCTCTCAGCCGCCTCCTCCTCCTCTCTGAAGAAATAATAATAAGCCAGTTTGAGACCGCTTTAACTGCTCTGGCTCAGTGCTATGAGGAAATATAGTTTATTATATATATGTGTGTGTGTATATTTATAATAAACTACATATACATATTTATAATAAACTATACAGTATTTCCTCATATATAAACATATACAATACACTATATTTCCTCATATATACATATAATATATATTTCCTCAGATATAAATTCAACTATATTTCCTCATATATACATATATATAATAAACTATATTTCCTATTATAAATATGTGTGTGTGTATAATATTAAAATATATACAAAATTAATATATTTTAAATTGTATTATTATAGTATTAAAAATAACAACATATATATTAAATTAAAATATGTAGTGAAATAAATATTATAACAATATTATATTATTCATAATAAATATAATAAAAAGTATATATATATATATATAATACTATATTATATATTATTTAATATAAAATATACTGGATATTACACAATATGTTATGATTTATACATTAATATGTATTATAATATAATGAAATATTCCTTATAATATATAGTATAATAAAAATTTTAAATATATATATTATACTATATTATAATATAATATAATATATTATATTATGTTATAAATATTCAATATATTATACAATATACTATAATTTATAAATTAACATATTTTATAATAAAATATTATTTATCATATATGGTATAATAAAAATTTTATATATATATATATATATATTCTACTATATTATTATAATATAGTATTTTATATTACATTATAATTATACAATATATTATACAATATATTATATTATTATTTATAAATTAATATATTTTATATTATAATAATTTTATATAATAAAACATTAATATGTATATAATATAAAATTATATATATTATACTATATTATGATATATAGCGTAATATACATTATAAAATATGTAGATCTCTATATATAATATAATATAATATATTAATATATAATATATATATATATATAGTAATATATAGTATATATATTGTACATATATAGTAATATATAGTAATAATATGTCATAATATATATTATAAAATAAAATACATACTATATTATATCTATCTATCTATAATTATTATTGTTATTATCTATATATATTATTATCTGAGTCCACTCCTGGGAAAAGAACGGGATACAATAATAACAATAATAATAAACCCAGTGTTGATTTATTATATATAATATATATAGATATATACTTTGCAGGGGCGCCGGAGCTCGCTCTGACCGTGGAATGTCTCACAAAACTACAGTTCCCATAATTCCCTACAGCACTGAGCCAGGGCAGTTTAAAGCGGTCTCAAACTGGGTTATTCATGCAGTGTGTATTTGAGCTTCATCGCCTTCGTGTGTGATTTCTGACTGGGCAAGGCTGGTTTAGAGAGATTTTTCCCTTGTTGGCCATGATGATCCTCTCAGGCTGAGAGAGTGTGACTCACTGGCCAGGATTCGAACCCCGGACCCAAAAGTAACAGCAGCAGCAGCAGCACCCACGTCTTGGGAACGACATGGAGGACTCACACAACAACAAGCGCAACAAACAAATTTATTTCAGATATATATATATATACACACACACACATATATGTATGTATATAAATTCCCCCCTCTACTATATTCTCCCAAAAAGTCACAGAGAGAGAGAGAGAGAGAAGGGCGGGATAAAAATATTTATCATTATTTTTATTATTTATAACATAATTAATTATTTATAACAATAATTATTATTTTTATCATTTATAACATTTCCCCTTCTAATGTAAGTCTCTCCAATAAATCATATATATGTGTGTGTGTGTGTGTGTGTGTGTATGAATGAGGGAGGAGATATATAGATATGTAATTTCCCCCCTCTGATATAGTCTCACAAAAAGTATATAGATATAGGAGGAGGAATATCTATATATATATATATTTGTGATTGTGTGTGTGTATTTATATATATATATATATATATTGGAATCATAGAATTTCCCCCTCTAATATGTTCTTCCAAAAAGTCAAAATTGATAGATGGAGAAGGGATATATATATATATATATACCCTTCTAATATGTCAAAATTTATATATATCTATCTGCGTGTCTGTGCATATATATATATATATATATATATATATAATTTCCCCCCTCTAATATACGCTCCCAAAAAGTCAAATTTTATATATAGAGAGAAAGATGGGTGTATTTCCCCCCTCTAATATACTGTCTCAGAAAGTATAGGTATATGTGTATATATATATATATATATATATGGGAGAGGGGTATGTGTGCGTACATATGTATATACACATAGTATATATAGATATAATTTCCCTCCTCTAATATATTCTCTCAAAAAGTCAAACTATATATATATATATATATATGGGAGGTGAGTGTGTATGTGTGTGTATGGCAGAGTATATATATATATATATATATGCAAATAATTTCCACCTCCTATTATATTCACGTCAGGGTTTTCTTCAGTGAAATTTTAATATATATATATATATATATATAATCTTTACGGAATTATATATATATGTGTGTGTGTGTGTGTGTATCTATAAATAAATGTTTTCACGTCACGGTTTCCTTCAGGGAAACTATATATATATATATATATATATATTTCTTTAAGGAATTTTAGATGTGTGTGTGTGTGTATATATATATATATATATATATTTCTTTAAGGAATTTTAGGTGTGTGTGTGTGTGTGTGTATATATATATATATATATATATATACAGTATATAAATTTCCCTGAAGGAAACCGTGAGGTGAAGCCCTTCTTTCTGCCGCTAAAGAAGCGTAAGTAACGGAAAACAAGATGGCGCCTTCCCGACTTCTTCTGAATCTTTTTCCTCCTCCCTCCTTTCAAACCTCCGGGAGCCCCGCCCCCTTTCCCCTTTTCCCCCAGCATGCTTTGCGCTTTTCTAACGAATTTCTTTACGAGTTTGCCGTTTGGGCGCCATTTTCGAGTGTAGAAGCCGCCAAGCGCCAACTGAGGCAGGCAGGCTGCTGCTACTACAGGGAAAGGAAGGGAAGGGAAGGACTGGAGTCTAGTGGCCGAGGCTGCTCTTGCCGCCGCCAACGGAGGACTTTGCGCCCGGAGGACCTTTATTTTTCTTTAAAAGGAGTCTCCTTCAGGAGGGGGATCTGGGGGTCTTCCCTCCTTTATGGTGACAGCAGAAGAGGAAGGGACTTTGCAATCTGGTAAATGGACTCCTCGCCTCATACTTCTACAAGGAAAATTATGCTCACTGTTTTATTATTATTTTCATTACTATTATTATCACTATTCCTGGAAGGGTGCGTTTCCTTGCTCTTGAAGAAAAAAAAGGGCGGCATTTTACATTATCTATCTATCTATCTGTCTGTCTGTCTTTCTTAACCTTAGACCAGTATATTTGTTGGCAGTTTTCCTTTTTAAATTTTTTTTTAATGGGGTGGGGTAATTTTTAATTCAATAGTTTATTAATTCAATAGTTTATTATTGCTATTATTGTATATTGGCTCTGCATATATAGGTTGGCACTTTGGAAAATCCAATTCAATAGTTTGTCAAGGTTATATTAGTCACATTCATTTCAATAGTTTGTTAAGGTTATATTAGTTACTACTTTATTGTGACCCGCCTGGGTTCCCCTTTTCCCTGGGAGAAAGGCGGCATAGAAAATCAAATCAAATAAATAAATAATACACGCACACACACACATATATATAATTTAATATATAAATTTATATTATATATTTAAATTATAGACCAGTATATTTGCTGGCAATTTTCCATTCAATGCAGTCAGTTTGCTACAGTTGTACACCAGCAAATCTGTGGGCAATTTTTGATTCAGTTCAGTGGTTTATTAAAGTTAACAGACACTTTTAGTTCAGTTCAGTAGTTTGCCAGCAAATATAAGTGTAACTATTTTAATTCAGTTCAGTGGTTTATTACACTCCTAGACCAGGATATTTGCTGGCACCTTTATAACTCAGTTCAGTAGTTTGTTACACTTGTAGACCAGGACATTTGCTGGCAATTTTAATTCAATTCAGTTGTTTATTACAGTTACAGACCAACATACTGGATGACATTTTCAGTTCAACTCAATATACTTATAGACGAACATATTTGCTGGCAAATTTAATTCAGTAGTTCATTACAGTCACAGACCAGCATATTGGGTAACATTTTCAGTTCAATTCAAAGGTTTATTTGGGTCATAGAGTGAGATATTGGCTGGAAATTTGCTTTTGGAGGGGGGGGGCTGCCTCTGATTCCTGTGTGTTTTCTTGTGCAAGAATTTTGATCCTTAACCCATTTCTTCCCCTGACATTTCTTTCCCTGTCAGGACAGGTATTGCGTTCGAGGTCATCCTTTTTTTAAAAAATAATAATAATTTGCATGTGTGGTTTATAAGAGCTGTACCGATGGATGTCAATGGCGAACCCCCTCTGGAGAAACTTGCCAGGAAAAATATTAATGTGGCCAGGCTATGACAAATCCCAGGATGCCATAGCATGAAGCCTTGGCGGTTGAAAGGGTGTCCGTCTGGATTATTTCTGTAGTGTGGATATAGCCATACGAAACCTATAGGCCAAAGTGGAGAGCTGGCTGTGGTGCAGTGGTTTGATTGTTGGACTAGGAGTCTGGGAGACCAGGGTTCAAATCCTCCCTCAGCCATCATATAAAGAATAGTGAATATATTTTACAAAATAAAATAAATGCATCTGAGGAAGTATACTAAAGTCTGCGAAAGCTCATGCCTTTCAGTTAGTCTCAAAGGTGCTGCAAGATCTCTCTTCATACTGATTCCACAGACTAACATGGCTATATCTTTGAATTTTATATATATATAAAATAGCAATGTAGTGGTTTGAGAGTTAGACTCCATTTCCAGAGACCAAGGTTCAGATCCTGCTCAGCTGTGGAAACCCATTTGGGTGACCTTGGGCAAGTCACAGTCTCTCAGCCTCTTGGGGAAGGCAGAGGGGGGGAAATCCCCTCTGACCAAATCTTGCCAAGAAAACACCATGATAGATAGGGTCATCATAAGTCAGGAAACGATTTGAAGGCCCACAACAGCAGAATAAAAATGGTTAGGCGTTTTAAGAGAGAGAGAGAAATGCAATTTTAAAAAAAGCAACCCTAGCTGATCCCTTTCGTAACTGAACAGGGCGAAAAATCACTCACCTATCAAAGTCTGAGCAAAAGGGGTTGTGATGCAGAATTGAAGATGCCAAACCAATCATTTTGTTTTAAACTTTCAACTGTCGAGTTTTAATTTCGTGGCCCCGACCTGATGAGTGAGATTTGGCAGTAAGTCTACAAGTGCTCTTAACAAATACCACCAATTTGAAAGCAACCCCCCACCCCAGCATTGGCCACAAGCTATAAATGTGGAGGGGAGGGGAGTGTGGAAGAAGTGATGGATTTATGGAGAGTAAAAAGCCTGATTCGTTTATGAGGACACCAAAGTTTCCCACAATCATTGTGACATGATGTGCATAAAAGTAACTCATTATTTTTAAAGCCTTCTAGCATTTGAAAGCAAACGTTAGTTCCTTCAGCCAGATTCTTTTGGCCTGTGCCAATTGAATAGAACAGTTTCAAAACTTTCCTGAAGTGCACCGTTATCTTAAAGGACATGCTCTTCATTAAGTCCCTGCCACTCCCAAATGGAGCAGAAACCACGCACCCAGAACTTTAGAACGAGACATTTCTTATGGGGTGTTAGTGTTAGTTTTTTGAACCAATCTCTTTTTTTAACATTAAAATCTTTTTCATGATTAATAAGCATCTTTTTTTCTTTTTACTAAACCCCACCTCCACGCGTTTTTAAGTATCATAGAATGTGGTGTTTCGTATTAAATTTTCGGATCAGGTTTCACAAACAGGCTCTGCTCTTTTAATTCTAGAGTCATTGTCACTGGATTAAAAGGTTCAAATACATCTTGAGGAGAGCTTTTTTTAAAGCAAGTGACCAGCATGACACTAATTCATGAACTTAATTATATTACTATATTTTTTAAAAAATTGAAATAAAGCGTAAGAAGCTAAACTTACATAGAGAAATCTTGTAGCACCTTAGAGACTAACTGAAAGAAAGAAGTTGGCAGCATGAGCTTTCCTAGACTAAAGTCTACTTCCTCAGATGCATTTTAAATCTATGAAAGCTCATGCTGCCAACTTCTTCTTTTAGTTACTCTCAAAGGTGCTGCAAGATCTCTACATACTTAATCTATAGACTAACACGGCTGTATCTTTGAAAGCTAAACGTATGTACTTCAATGTCTTAATATACAGATCTGGTTAATTAAGTGTTATGTTTATTTTTCTCCCAGCTTAGTTAATTTTTTAATATGTTGACTCTGTAAATTGTGAATTAGAGTTAGCTGGCAGCTGTAAATTGTGAATTAGAATTAGTATGCCTGTTATCATAGTTTTTTTGTGGGGCTTTCGGGCTATGTGGCCATGTTCTAGAAGAGTTGCTTTCTGACCTTTCGCCAGCATCTGTGGCTGGCATCCTCAGAGAATGTCATCATAGTTTGATCATTTATAAAGCTGGCCTAGTATCTGAGATTAACAGTAAGCGGTAAAGATACAACTTCTATGCATAGGTCTCTGGATTATATTGTTTGTGTAACCAACAAAGATACAATCCGTCTATAGTATGATTGTTTGGAATTTGAACAGCCAACAGAAATCATGCCAAGCAAAAGAACTAAAGTATCTACAGCAGCCCAACACAGTGAGCCATTGGAGGATTCTTCTAATGATGGGGAACTTGAAAAAGAAGCCGGTAAACATATGACTGAACCATCTCAGCAAGGTCAGTCTTTTACCAAACTAATATATTTGTGATATAAAAACTTGGCCTTGGAGATACTCTGTTATTGTTAGGAGGTGCCCAGATTTGTATAGTAGTTTGATGGTTTGTACATTAGGCCCTTGGTATCCACTGAGGTTTGGGTCCAGGATGCCCCATAGATCCTGAAATCTGGATGCTCAAGTCCTGTTACCATGCATGGCCTACTAAAATGGTGCCCTTTGAAGTTGTATATATTTGAATATTTTCAAGCCTTGGGTGGTTGAATCCGTGGATAAGGAGGACTGGCTGAACAGTGGTTCTTAATTTTTCAGTCAAAATGGTGTTAGAGGCAATATCTTTCAGAACAAGCCAGTCTTATTACTGATGTTCAGTCTAGAGCCCTTGACATTACATTATGGGAGAAATGTGGACCAATAGTTTAAATAGATGTAATTTTGAGATGCGTGGAAGTAGCTGCTTGTGACTTGTTTACTTAACCAGTTACTGCTTTTATCTTAAACATGTTTAAGTTCTGCACGTTGCACTGAGAAATGTCTGCATTAAAAGGAAGCAATAGGCAGTGTAATATGTTTCTCATCACGCCTTTGAAAAGTTGTTAATATTTGAAAAGTGATAGCCTATAATTATGCCAAGAAAAAAAGGTTGCCTTAAGGAGTTAAAAAAAACCCTCTACGTCTTGTTGAAATCCAAGTGGCCAGTTTTGTGTGTGTGTGACAGACTTCCTGTCTTTGAGGAATAGTGCTACTGCTGTCATTGCAGCTTGCAGGGCATTGTGCAGCTATTCCCATACCACCTCCTTAAGACTATATGTAAGCTCTGGGTATGCGTGGAAATGCGGATCTATAGCAAGATTTGATGGTTTTCTTGGATTTGTATGGATAAAATGTGAGTGTTTTTTGTAACAGATTACTTTGAGAAATGTTTGTCTAGTTTGAAAATAGAGCTCTGTAATGGTACAGTAAGTCCATAAGAAGCACGTTCCATATCTGATTCTTAGTGGTAGGCATATGGGTAGGAATCTGCTGATTCGCGTTTAGTTGGGTCTTATAAGAAGGAAAAATTCTTAGTTTCTATTGTTGTTACTCTACTGATTAGCTACTGATAGATGCAAGTAGCCATTAAGTGTCTTTGTCTCTTTGCTTGTTTTTGGCTGTCTCTAGCAGTCTCAGATGAAGTAGTTGACAGTCGAAGTTTAGAAGAGATTTTGAGTAGCATCTCTCCTCCCCCACCTCCAGCAATGACCAATGAAGCTGGAGCTCCTCGTCTCATGATAACTCACATTGTAAACCAGAACTTCAAATCTTATGCTGGGGAGCAAATTCTAGGACCGTTTCATAAGGTATCATTTTCTGTTTTAAGTGATTTCTAAGCTGAGGTAAGACATTTTTGACTTTGCTGCTTACAGTTAAGTGTAACTACATATTGCCAGCTAACCTGGGGGAAGGGTGAGTTAACTAAAAGATTCTGAATTTCTATTGTCTCTTCTTTTCTATTGTCTGTACTTTGATTTCTGTGGAGTTAGTTACAAATAAGCAAAAGCTTTTTTTCCCTGTTTCTTATGAATAATGATCAGTTATTAAAGTAGGAAGTGAAAGTTAACTTAGTTGAAACGTTTTCACTCTCCACATACTAAATGTGAGCAAACTTCTTCAACATTCAGCTCATTCTCCAGAGTATACAGGATAAAAACTTCAGGCGTTTGAGCTAATAGGTGGTGTCTTTGACTAGCTTGTACTTTTTATCCTTGGCTGTAAAAACTAAGCTTTCCAGTAGTTCACAGTTTCCTGCACTAGGTGTAACAGTATTTTAAGCTGTCTACAAAGCATTGAAGCATAATTATTGGTGGCTATTAAACTGGAGTGTTTTCTTTTTTCTGTTATGTAGCGTTTTTCATGCATTATTGGACCAAATGGCAGTGGAAAGTCTAATGTGATTGATTCCATGCTCTTTGTTTTTGGTTATCGAGCACAAAAAATAAGATCCAAAAAGCTTTCAGTACTGATTCATAACTCTGATGAACATAGTGATATTCAGAGCTGCACTGTCGAAGTTCACTTTCAAAAGATAATTGACAAGGTATGTTTTCTTTTGTTGAAGTTGAGGAAGATCTGCCACCTAACAGCTTATGAATTATTACCATATTGTTTGTTGACTTTGGGTAGGATTAATACAATGTGGAGAAAATGTTGAATCATTTTTATGTGAATGGTGAATATGGAGGAATTTGATATACTTAGTCTTCATTTCTGTTTTGTGAAGAGATACCTCTTAATTTGAACAGTAGAATCACATACAGTTTAGCAGCAGTGAAAAACTTCCTTGTTTCAGCCTGAATGTGTTGAAGCTTAAATATATAAAAATGATTGCTGTAGAAATTAAAAGATTTTTAATTTTTTTAAAAATAATTCTGTATGGTTAAAGGAGTGTGTGTGGTACGTGTGGATGGAAGCTAAAACTGCTCTAAAAGAGTTTGTGCGGTAATCATTCTTCCAATATCGACATCCACTGGCTTAAAAATGATCATTTTGGTATTGCTTATTATAAACTAAACCTTTAGAAACTATTTGTCTTTTTAAAAGTACACAATTTGCAAATCTTTTGTGCTTCCCTCTGCTTTCACAAGGTTAATTTTAAGTTAAGATTAATTCAGTTTTTTCCCCTGCATTGGTAAAATAGGATTAAATAATCCAAACACCCACTGAATTTCAAAAACCCACAATCTTGATAATAATACAGGATTAACTATCAGAATGAGAAATTCGGGGGGGGGGGGACTTGGAATTGTTGTAGCTGATGAGATATTTTAAACTAGCATAATTGCTGTTTTTCTTGACTATATGTAAATATATTTTTAAAATATATTATTTTATTTTATTAAAATATTTTATATCTTTAAGTAAAAATAATCTCTATTTGCCTGAATTAATCCTGCATTGCAGTTTTTACTAAATTATTTTAAAGTGAATTTTCTGCGGCATTTATTAGAATAAATTAAAGTTTTAAGGGATTGGGCCAGTATAACTGTCCATTTTTTAAAAAAAAATCACTAATGTAACAGAGATGTTGGGGGGGGGAGGTATCTGCAGGCCACAAAAGCTGTGCATGACTTCTTAGTGAGTTCCTTAAACCCAAACCTGATGATTAATATAAATCATTTTGAATTACTTGTATATTTTTCCATTTTTTCAAACTGCTACTTCACAGTGGTTCTGCATCAATATCCAAGTGTTTGAGGAATTTACTTGCTAAAGACTAGTACCTGTACTAAGGTACCTGAACTGACAGAGTTTTGTAAGTTGACTGAAATAACATGGGAAAGAAGCATTTTGTGTTAGATGGTAGCTGGCAAACATTAAGGCTGCTCTCCTATATTATTTATTATTTATTTATTTATACCCCTCTCTTCAGCCCTAAAAGCTATCAGAGTGGCTTACAATTATTATTTTTAATTAGACAGTTCCCTGCCCTCAGGCTTACAATCTAAAAGGCAAACGTTGGACTAAATTTAGTCTAGATTGCAAATTTATTCAGGAGATTTTGGGAAGTATATTAGGTTGTTCAATTGTTTTGCTACTTGGTTTAGGCAATCTGGAAAGGTTCTGTATTTTCAAGACATATGACAACACAAATTTTGGCATGACTAATAAGGTGCATATGTGTTATAAGATTTATTATGAGCTTCAGTGGTAGTGTAAATTAGGGTGTAACAGATTTGTGAGAATAAAACTTTGAAAACTTGAGTAATACTAACAATTGTTTTTCTGGTTTGTTTTCCTTCAAAACAGGAAGGGGATGATTATGAAGTCATTCCCAACAGCAATTTCTGTGTCTCCAGAACAGCCTACAAAGATAATTCTTCAGTATACCATATCAGTGGGAAGAAAACAACATTTAAGGATGTAGGGCTTTTGCTTCGAAGTCATGGGATTGATCTAGATCATAATAGGTTTTTGATTCTACAGGTAATTTTTGAGTGTTATGTAACTAAATATAACTTTTGTTATTAAATATGGCCAGGTAACTTTGGATCTTATGTTTTGGAAACTTTAAAGTACTCTAGCAGCACATCATGATTTGTATGTCATATTAAATATGCAAGTCATTATTTGCTGCTTTAGAATTTTAAGGAGGATAATCGGTTAAAGTTACTGGCATGACAATTATTTTTGCATTATAGATAGGCAGATGAGTAAAACAATTGTTATACTTGTTCCGCCCTAGCAGCACGTAAATATTGGTGTAGTAAAGATAATCTTAACCCCAATATTATTGTGCTGCTTAAGCGTGACATGGATTAAGCAACATTGTTCTTTCTGTTCTGTCACATTGGTGTTAAAAGATACATATTTCCAGTGCAAAATTAACTATATATGATTGAAATAAGCATTGGCATTGTCTCCTGAAATCTCCCCCCTTCAAAAATATTAATAGGTATGACATTGTCATTTCCTTTTGTAAGCCTTTACAAGCAGTTGATATTTTACTTTACAACAGTAGAAGACAAAGGTTAAAATTTGTGTTCGTATAATGTTATGTGCAATTTATACAGTTAACATTTCACTTCTGGGCAAAACACAAAACCTTTTCAAAAAATGTAGTTTGATATTCAGTAAATGTAGCTTGATATTCAGTAATTTCCACTTTCTATTCCAAAATGATTGCTGAATTCCCCCACTAAATATCAAGGAATTTATAGATTTTTCCAATTTATAAAACTTCAAAAAAACAAAAAACCTTCAGTTAGATATCAAATGTACTGAAATTTAAGCATACTGGATAAATTTGAGGGATACTACTGGAGCAGTTTTAAAACAAGCAAATCACTGATTCATTTAGAATTTATTCAGAAAATGCTTATTAGTCCCAAACAAACACCGAAGAGTTTTAAAGGCTACAAAGAGCCTTATGGCTATCTCTGTGTCCTCAGCTCCCATACAACCTAAGCAGGGGAAGTCTTTGACACAGGATAAGGGCCTACAAGGAATAGGCAAAACGTACTTGTGCTCCTGCAGGGAGATGTTTGTGTTTGGGGTTCCTTATGGCTTAATTTTCTGCTTGCAATCTCTCCTGTGTAAACTCGTATATTTAAAAATGAACTTGATTATGTAAAAATACAATAAGTAGAGGTGCTTCCTTTATAACAAATCCAGTTATAAGTTTAAGATTTTTAACTTGGTTACATTTCTAGAAATCACATTGTTTTATTGTTTAAAATAAGGCAGCATAGCATCTTCTGGAATAAGATGAGTGGATTTATAGAAGCTAAATTCTCTTTATTTTTAAAATAAAGTGCATTTTAATGCACTTATTTAGTCAAATCTGTAAATGACAGTATAACTTTCATTGATAACTGAAAACATAACAGGGTTCCTGACCTCTCACACTTTCATAGATTAATAATGCACAGATGACATCAATATTCAGATTTTAAAAGATTAATCTATAACAAGCTGTTCATGATTGAATCAATATCACTTTTTATACTGAGAACTATAAAAAGCTCTAGTCTTTAAAAAAAAAGGCCAAGTTACATGATTGATTCTTAGAGATAGCATGCGGTCCCTGTATGTACCATTTTATTAAACACTTTGCCCTCCAGCTGCCATATTCCTCTGTGACTCATACCTGAAATTATGGCCCTGACAAGCCACCAGAAGAAATGGCTATTTTTTTATTGGGCAAGTGACTAAATGAAATATTGCTTACTTTTGATTTGAAAAGTCAGATAAGAGCACTTTTGTTTTTAACTTGAGTGCCATGTTGTCCCATGTTGCTTCCTCTTTTGAGGTCGTTTTTTTCTCCTTTAACTACTCAGACTTAAAAAAATTCATAACTAAATACAATACGGTTCTGAATCTTGATGTCAATTAGCCTGTTAAATACTGTCACAGAATGATAAAATTATTTGAAGAAGAATCGGGTTGGAAATATTTTTTATATTACAATTCATGGGGGCAAAAACTTGAAATTAGATGTTCTTTTTTAAATTAATGCAATTTAAGACTTTAATTGTATATATACTTCCTAGTAGATATAATTTAATTTAGTCAGTCTTATATCTGAATAAACATATCTAGGAATTCAGTGCTGATTATTATGGGAAAAGAAGTCAGTCTGAACTAAGCTTTCACTTGTATGTCAGATACTTCTTAAAGCAGTGGGCATGGTAACTACATGACACTTAAAATGACCCGATTTACCACTAGAGGTTTTAGATAAGAAGGTTGTATGCTTTAATTTCTCCAATAAATATTTAACATTTTTTTAAAACAAAAGTTAGATGGTGCATTTATAGAACTAACTGAACATGTTTACTTAATGATTTTTTTATTTCATTTTATTTTATTGGCTAAACTTAGTGTGATATCTAAAAGTTAAAATTGCACAAAAATCACTGGTTCTGTTCATTAGAAATGATGGCTTGTGTTAAGATACCACATTCTGATCATGGAACAGTTTTCAGCACTGGAATGGGGAGTTATGCAATTCTGTCTCCATCTCTACAAAACCTTAAAATCCTCCTCTAAAGGTTGTGGGGCTCTTCAGAGCAGACTTGAGAAAGCTGCAGTAGGTGGGTAGATGGGAAAAGTCCTATTATGCAAGCAGAATTTGGCTTGCATTGTCTATTGCTCCCTTTATCTGCTTCTCTGTACACTTTTGAAAGAAACTAAGCAACTCCATTGATTTACAGGGTAAATCTCAGCTTCCTAAGAAGTGGAGTTGGTAGTGAGCTGAAAAGTGTTTTCCTATGAGCTAAAAAACTAAAGATAAATTAGTGTGCAAAGACATTACAATGGGCAGTCCTACCTTGCAGCTGGGTCTAATAATCTCCTCTGAGTAGCACTAAGGCACTGTCTAGTTGGAGACAAGAACTACTATCTGAATGGCATACATCAAGACTGTTAAATGTGTTAGCTTAGATGAATGCTCACAACTTGGTCTATGCTTCAGTCTGTAAGACTGGAGGGAATATTCATAACCTGAGAATTGAAAAAATTACAGACCCTGGAGAGATATAAACTCTTTCTAGGTATGGAACTTTCTGGGTACAGAATTTCCATTGTCATTGCTAGTGATATGGCTAGCTTTACCTGGTCGCACCATCTCATCTAAGGAATGCTATCTGAGGAGGACTCTGGGACATTTTGTGGGGGTGAATTTACTGTGTACTTAAAGTAAACTATGTTTGAATTCCTGTGCTTAAATACAGTCTGCCCTCTGCATGGGCGAATAAGCCATCCGCAGATTTAACCATCCACAGACAGCAAGCCCCCATTTTTCTTAATGGTGGTGTGTGCATGTGTGCTGCACCACCATTAAAAAGCAAGAGTTTGATATTCCTTGCAGATATAGATGTCCGACTGTATTATCCATCAAATTAGTGCCCAGCCTTTGTTGGCTCACTAGACTAACTTACAGTACACTTTGGATAAAAATCTAGTCTACATGATCAGACAATTGGGATTATGGGAGTTTCAACCCAAAATATCTGGAAGGAAGAAAGTTGCCTACCTCCAAGATACAGAGTGGTATCTTACAGAGTGAGAGGCTAGATCCTTATATGACCTTTAGACCTTCGGCTATTGGCTCGCATCAGGTTCATAATAAAATTTGTTCCAAATCCAGACAGCCCAAATGCACAAGTGGGTGTACATGCTTTGAATAGGGGAGAGATGTTTCCAAATGTAGCCTTTCCCACCATATTGAATCTCACTCTAAAGTGTCCCTTCAGTGTTTATATGATGGGCTACAGTAAGAGGATTGGCCTGAAAAAATTATCCAGTGCATACGTTCATTTGGACCCCTGCCAAAGTACATGAAAGTAAATATGTAATATTTATCATGCTTAACCTTAGAAGCAAGTTATTTTTCCCCATGGTTGCTCTGTTGCATAAAATAGCAGCTTTAAATACAACCTGCTTGATACTAGCTCATATGATTTATGAAATGTATAATGGATTCAGTTTTAAGAGGCTGTAATGGTAGGGTTTCCTTAAACATGCTTGTATTAAATTTATACCTTATCTACTAGGCCATAAAAAGTTTACTGTGATTGAAACTTAGTTTAAAATATGTTGTTTAATTGACTATTATCAAACACACTTGAAATATAAGTTAGAATTTCCTGTGGAGCACCTTGGTTAAATAATTCTGTGTTATTTTTGTACATGTGAAATGCCATCAATAATTTGCATAGTATTTTAGCAGTATTTTAACTGCATAATTTCTTCAATTATTTTATCAGTTCTCAAGACTTTGAATACATTTTAAAATTCTGTGTACTTTTAGAGGGAAGTTAAGAACTTTAAAAAGTTTGATGCATGTGTAATTGAAACATTTCCCCTTTGAAATAAATGACTCCATGAAATTATAAACTTTGGAACAGTAACAAAGTACTTTGCAAAAAATACCTATGTCCAAATGAATGACTGTAGTTTTTTATTATATAATTAAACTAATCCTGTAGATATCTAGCTGAGCTCAGTATAGAGTTGTATTGTTAATAAGCTAATAGAAAGAAGTTCTTGTGTAAAAGTTTCAATTGGACTGTATCTTTAGTATAGTGTACTTTTAAACAACAAATTAAATTCTCATTAGATTAAATTAAATTAATACGATTAACTCATGGTAAAAAGATGAAGCATATGGGTGGGGCTTCTCAGATTAAATCACTATGTATATTCTTGGTCTGGTGAAAGGGTTTTTAAGTTAGTTTTGTGTGTGCTGTGTTAATACTCAATTGAAATTTCTTAAAATTTAAAAGAAATGCCTGCTATAGTTAAATAATTTGTCAAAAACCATTTTCTAGAGAGCTATTTATGTGTAGTGTATGTATTTTTGGTTTCAATCTCACAATTACTACAAACGTCTGATTTATTTAGGAAGTCGTATTGAAGCTTGTTAAAATGAAGTATTATTGATTCCAATGGAAGTTTTAAGCATATGTTTAAATCTCTCAGTTAAAGCTGTGAGACTTTAAAATGCTAAGTTGTGGGTGTTTTATTTTTAGTGTAAATGTACCTTTAATAATACAATAAAGCTTATAGTCAAAATAACATTCATTACTAGTTTAGTAATGTTAGCCATTCGTTTTTTTTCCTGTGGAATTTGAGAGTTATGTCTTTATTTTTCCCCTTTTTTTTCTAAGACAGTAGTGACACAATGATTCTTGAGGATTCTTTAATTTGTATTCTCTAAGCCAATATATAGAAGTTACAGAATAAAATAAGGTCCATATAAAAGGTACATAAGTTTATGATGATATCTGATAAACATTTCCATTTTTAAAACAATGTTAAGCATAATTTTAAAAAGTCTTCATATTAGCAAAATCCCTACAAGTAGAGCTTTCTTTCCTTTATAGATGTTCTGATAAATTATAATGTATATGTTTGTACCAATGCATTTTATAGTGCAGAAAGATATAGGTAGTTTTATTAGCTGAATTTTGAATAGTGAAAGAAGATATCTCACACTTGATGAAACAGTGAAATGTTCTAAAGTAAGAAATAAATATTCCCAGCATTGAGACTGTTTGGCAGGATGGATTTCTTTTAAGTCACCATTTGAGCTTGTGAAAGATGTTCTTGTAGAGATCCAAACTGTTTGTAGTAGAATACATTGCTTCAGAGTGTGGTGAAGTCTCTTTGGAGGCTTTTAAACAGAGGCTGGATGTCCGTATGCTGGGAGTGCTTTGATTATGTCTGCCTGCATGTGGGGGGGGGGGGGGGGGTCAGACTAGATGGTCCTGTGGTCTCTTCTAACTATGATTATGTCATATAACGATTAAACCATTACTTTAAAATGGTGCTTGCTTATTAGATTGCTATTTGCTTATGAGAGATTAATTAGAAATTATTTATTATTTATTATTTAATAAATTAATTATTACCTGTGTTTTATGGGAGATTAACTAGAAATTATATTTTATATTTATATTTACAAAAATTGTTGTTTTTGCAATCTGGATGTTTCTTTGGCTGGAATATATACATTGATCAGATAGTCTTATTTTTCTGAGGTATGAGAAAGTGTTTCATGCAGGCTAATACCTGTATTACCATGCTATTTGCTCATCACCACCTCTTTCTGATCACAGTTCTACTGCTGAGCATATACAGCAGGCCCGCACCATACACAGACACACTGTTCACATTCCATGGAAGGTTAAGCCTCCTGAAACACAATGGTGTGTGCACCTGTGGTGCGCGTGCATGTCATGCTGAACACAGGAACATTCCCCCATTGAAACAAATAGGGTTTGAGCATATGCACTTTCCCAATATGTGGGGTGGTGGAATGAATGAATTCCCCACGTATGAGGGGGCCCACTGTAGCTGGATCTCAAATTACATCATCAATCCTATAACAAATCATTATAATAGCTATTAATTCTAGTTGCAGGTCAGATTGAAGTACAGTGATATCAGTTTAGAGAGTATAAATGTAATGTGCGTGTTAGACAGCTAAATGTGATAAAACTTTAGCATGGCTCTATCTCATTGAACAGTATGGCCCAATTGCTTTCTGATTCAGGCTGCAAGCTACTTGGAGACATTATATATATATATATATATATATATGCATCTTTCATAAAATTTGCAATGAATGGCAGTCTTACTTGACCAGAATCAGTAGGTTATATGCAGTGTCATTTTAATTATGTCCCTGGGATTTAATTTCATTGAGAAAAGATTTTGAATATATTTTGTTAAAACTTGTATGTTCATTAGTTGCTATATGTTTAGCATGGCAATTAGTGCATCAAAGGTGGTGAAATACTGTACTTGTTTCAAGTACACATTTTTCATATTCTACATTCTTGGATTTCTAATATCTTCATAGCAAATTGGATTTGTTGTTGGTTCTCACTGTTCCCAGGTTTGAAAGAAAACTAGCCTTAATTCAGCCTTGTTAGCTGCAGCCTTTTTGAATTTACTTACAGATTACAAGAATTTCAGTTGTCTAGACTCTTAGGGGCTTTACAAACCGCCCTTTTGGGGCAGTCTGCAGCCACCCCTTTAAGCAGCAGGATGGGGCCAGGGCTGCCTCACCGGCAGCCCAAGAGGCCCAATCTTGCCGCTTCCACAGGCCATGGAGAAGCGACAAACTGCTGCTTCTCTGCAGCCTCAAAGTGGGGTGGAGCAGGCGCACTGGGCGCCCACTACACACCTCAACCCCCAGGTTTACCGAGGGGAGAAAGGGGCCACCGCTGCGGCCCCCTTTCCCCTCGAGGTCCTTGGCACAGCCATCTAAAGGACACGCCAAGGACCAGGCGCCAAAAAGGAGCTTGATTTCCGAGCTCCTTTTGGCGCCATGGAAAGGGCGCCCTTGGTGCCTCCCGTGGTACCATTACTTCAGGTGTGTGCAGCGTTGTTTAAACACTGCGCACGCCATGACACAATCATGGTGCGTCCATATGGATACCGCCATTTTAAAATGGCGGCATCCATACGCTTTAGGGTTAGGGAGGGTGCAAACGCTGCGCCCTCCCTAATCCTATTCACACAGCAACGGCACCCTTTAGTACTCATATGTATCAGGCCTTAGTTTGGACATGATTTCTCTTATTTTCAGATGGAATTTTTTTTAGCTTTCTATGTACTGTAGTAGTTTGTCCTACACAGTTTTAGCTTTCACCATGAGTTTTGTTCTAGGAGTTGTGTAGATAAGGCCTGAACATTGCTTTATTTCCTGATAGCAGCTCTCCATCCTATCTGTAAAGTCTAGTGCAGCTTGCTTTATGGCTTTTCTAAAGTAGTTTCCTTAGCAGTAGCATGAGTCCACTTCACACAACAGAGAGATTCTGTATGGAGTATTGTCATGCTGGTAACGCAAGGTACAGCAGAGCAAAGTTTGTGTATAGCCCTTAAGCCTTTCTGCAGTTTCCTATTGTTTTAATTTTTGAATAAGTATGTCCTAGTACAGTCAGTGGAGAAGTGAATTAAATGCAGGGTAGTCAATATCATAAGTTTGGTTTTTAGTTCAATATCTATAGTCCATATTGCAGCCAATAGTAATTAAAATAAAATTAAGTATATTTAAAGTTTGTTAAAATAGCCTAAAGGCACCAACACTTGTCTGATGTTGGAAGCTAAGCAGGTTCAGCCCTGATTAGTACTTGGATGGGAGACCACAAATGAATACCAGGTGCTGTAGGCTATATTTCAGCAGAAGGAACTAGCAAAACTATCCCTGACCTAAGAAACTGTTAGGAAATTAATGGGGTTGACATAAGTCTACAATCATCTTGAAAGCACATACAAACATACATGTTTGCATATATGTGTGTGTGTGTGTGTGTGGGGATGTTATAATGAGTAAGGTGACATTTGATGAATTAAGGTTATATAAGGAATTAATTTTAATCTAATTTTAATGTACTTAATATAGACAAATTTTATACATTTTAGGACTACCAAAATAAAATGAAATGTGGCTCGAGGACTTGACCAGCATAGCCATGATTTAGGCATTATATTTCAATCTCAAATGTCTCAAACCATAACTATCTAATTTCCTGGGTATACTGTGTACCGCTTTCAGTATTAGTAATCTCATGAAAAATTCACATCTATTATTTGTCACTGTTTTTTCATTTCTGGTTATCAGTTCATAACAGTTAGCTTCCTAATCTACAAAACTTACTTTCTGATGAAACCTTTGAAATAATCTGTTTGTTTTATAAGTTGATTAATAACATATAAAGAACTTAAATTGTATAAAGTGTAGGGACATCTCTATAGTGACTTTTTTATATCTCATACTCTTATCTTGTACTTTATCTTACAGTTTATCATATCATACAATGTTGCAGTATTGCATTGCTTTATTATTACATCACTGCTTTGAGAAGACTTCGATGTATTTTTCATTTTATTTCCATTCAATCAGGATCTCAGGCTGCATAAAGACAACCAGAGTGTCCAGCAATAGCCCCAGGCCATCATCTAATTTCACCTGTTACAGTACTGGTTTTAAATACAAGTCCTTTTGACTTGAATGCAAGAATTTTTGTCAAATCACTTTTTAGGGGGAAGTTGAACAGATAGCAATGATGAAACCAAAAGGACAGAATGAGCACGATGAAGGCATGCTGGAATATTTAGAGGATATAATAGGTTCAGGACGGTTAAAAGAGCCTATTCAAATATTATGTCAAAGAGTTGAGATGTTAAATGAACAGAGGGGTGAAAAGGTAAGCCTTTTGAGTTATTTTTGTGTACTTATTTGTTCATTGGGGAAGCCTGGATGCATTCTACAGAAATAATGTTGCTGTTAAAAGTGTAAAATATCTCTCAGCCTGGGGAGAGTTGCTGAGGAGATGTACAACAAATAAAAACTGTTAAAGTCATTCTTATGAAACCATTTTTATAAACCAGTATACAAGAAACAAATTAAAGTAGCTACAGAACCAATCCTGTTTTTAAGAACCATATGAAAAGATGTGGTCTTGGATGCCGGCATTAAACCTATAAGGATGGAGCCAGTCTGACTTCCCTTGGGAGGGAGTTCCACAACTGAGATGCTCCTAGCAAGTACACAACACAGTATATTCACTCAGATTGGGAGGGGTGCAACAAATGAGACATGTTCAAATTCCAGGCAGTTTGTATGGGAGGAGGTGATCTTTCAAAGCTAGCACTTTGAATTGAGCTTGGAAATGTGCCCAATCAACTCCTACATATTTATAACATTAGGAGGAACTTCCTGACAGTAAGGGCTGTTCGACAGTGGAACACACTCCCTCGGAGGGTGGTGGAGTCTCCTTCCTTGGAGGTTTTTAAGCAGGGGCTGGATGGCCATCTGTCGGGTATGCTTTGATTGGGAGTTCCTGCACGGCAGGGGGTTGGACTGGATGGCCCTTGTGGTCTCTTCCAACTCTAAATTTCTATGATTCTATGATTCTATGATTAAATTTGTATGTAATTAAAGCAGTTCCAGTATTGATTGATGACTATTCTGCCTAGCTGAACAGAGTTAAAATGGTGGAAAAAGAAAAGGATGCCTTAGAAGGAGAACGGAATAAAGCTCTTGAATTCCTTTCTTTGGAAAACAAAATGTTCAAGGAAAAGAATAAGATATGCCAGTACTACATGTAAGTTACATCATTCAGAACTGTGCTTGGAAGTGCAACCCAGATTTGATAATGCAGTAAATTTGTAAATTGTGGTGCATCAGTCTTTATAAAATTTGTTCATCGTTGAATTAAGACTGAGATTGCACTGAAGTTCCCTTGAAAACTCAGCACTTAGTAATGACTTGTCCCATTAAAGTCAATAGTATTTAAGTCTGTCAGCTACAGGCAGGGTCTACCTCAAATCAGACTGTTAAGTCTAGAAATGTTATGATGACATTCTGTACCATATATATTTTATGAGTGCTCTGCAATACATTATAAAATTAGAAAATGCTCTTAATAAAATTAGTAGAACATCTTCACATGCTGTTAATTTCAGTTAAACAAACCTCTGTGTGTGTTTATTGTGTATGGCTATTGGTATATTCTAAGATGGGACCAATTTTTTTCTTTTTCTTTTTAGACATGAATTACAAAAACAAATAAATGAACTGGAAATACAGAAGGCAAAAATACACGAAGACACTAAAGAAGTTAATGAGAAAAGCAGCAAACTGGCAGATGAAATGAAAGATAAGAATAAAGCTCTGAAAGAAGTTGAAAAGTAAACATTGTTAGTTCTGTTACTTGCATGAATTCACAAGATATAAAAAGTGCTATACATACCCTTTTGCTATTAGTGCTCATATAGTTTATGTAATGTGAAGGATATTATTAATCTCTTGAACTTTAGGTTTAACCATACTGTTATAACTGATTGCAAAGGTAATTTACGTGTTTCCTTTTTTAGAAAACTTAATAAAATCACAGCATTTATAGAAGAAAACAAAAATAAATTTACACAGCTGGATTTGGAAGATGTTCAAGTGAGAGAAAAACTAAAGCATGCAAAGAGCAAGTCAAAAAAACTAGAGAAGCAGCTTCAGAAGGATAAAGAAAAGGTACAGTTGTAAACTTCTAGTATTTATTATGTCTTGATCAGGAAAAACTCTTCAGATATATGTGATTTGCATCAGCATAGTTCTTTATGTTAAATATATGCTTTTCTAAATATGCTACTATAGTTTAGATTTGGAGCCCAAGGCTTAAGATGTATTCTAAACTGAAGTAAATATTTCAATGGGGCATAAATGTGTTCATGAATGCAGCCTGATACTATGCATATTAATTCAGAATGAGGTCTCGTTCATTCTCATTTGGTTCTGCTCCTACATATATGTATAGGTGTCTGTCTTAAATCTAAATGGCATAGACTTAGTAAAAGTCACTGAGTTATCCTTAAGCTTTTCATAAGTGGAAAGCAGCCCACACAAACAGTCTTCATCTGCTCACTGCACCCTGGAGTCCTCTGCACTGCCTAAAAGCCATTACCAGAAGGATGAAGATAAACAGCAGGGATGGCTTTATACAGAACTGAAGTGCTAGCAGAGAAATTGTCTGAAAATGGCTAAAGAACTATTTCACCATTAATTGCTTACATGAACAGTGTTCTGTTTTTGTAGCCATTGCATGTAGCCCACCTCTTTTCACATACATATTTGGTAGCATATGATTGGCAAATTTTGTTATTGAAAATTAAGATTTTTGAAAGCATACAGTGAATATTAGTTGCTTCTCTGACTGATGTTAGCGAGATCAGAACTGGCCTCAAATCAGGTTGTAAGTTGCAAGCCATAGTCACAGCCATTAGTGCCCTCAGTATCCCTGGATTTGATATACGTAGATTTGAGGAACCACGGATTGGAATGGCCAAACATTTCATTTTTTTAAACCTGTAATGTCCAAACTGAGAATCATATAATCCTAAAGTTGGAAGAGACAACGAGGGCCATCCAGTCCAAACCCCCCAAGTGGTCTGAGGGCAATAATGGAGGCTGCTGTGGCGAGACCCAGGCAAGCTGATGCCTCCCTCCCCATTCAAGTCAATCCCACCACAAATCCACAGTCAGAAGTTTAACCTGTATATTATTTTTGGTATGTTCCTCCTTGTGGATGCACAACAACAAGCTGTATATGATCTGCTACAGATTTAAATGGGCTCACACTCACACACTTGTGGAAAATCATTCATCCTTAAAATTTCTTTTGTTTATAATTGTATCTGACTAGCTTGTAGAACACTCAAAGCAATGCACAAGAGTAAAAAAATAAAACTGTTAAAACACTGTTAAAATATTTCAGAATAAAAAATCTTTATATGAGTTCATTATGTCTGTATGCAGAACACCATCAATTCCCATCGTGTGTTTATTTGGGAAACAACAGCCTGCTGGAATTACTGTCTTCCTAGCCTCTATTTTTCAACTTTGCCAGGCATACCTACCAGTATATGGGGCTAATATGTATAAGTTCAGGTATTCGTAATAAGGCCAAATGAAGAAACTGGTTATAGCCAAAGTAGGTGGATTAGTCTCTTGCAAGGTGTCTTGAATAAGACATGTCTGGGCTTGTACAACAAGTAGGTGGATTAGTCTCTTGCAAGACATGTCTTGGGCTTGTACAACAATGGTACTTGTTACTTGTACTTTCATGTTGACTTTATTCTTGATATAAATGCGTACAGTGTAATGCACCTCTACTTCATTGACTGTTGGATTCTAAATCTGCTTTAAAAATTATAAATAATTGTTCTGGTCAATATTATTATTATCATTATTATTATTATTATTATTATTATTATTATTAGACAGATTTCCCAACAGAGTAAAATGTATATCTAGTTGGGCTGATATCCTGGATATTAACTTAGCATAATTTATAAAACTAATAATTTCCATAGGGCAAATTGTTCCTTAGGTTGAAGAATTTAAAAATTAACATTAGCCTTTTCATAGGTTGAAGACTTGATAAGTGTTCCTGCCAATAGTGAGTCTACTATCAAAGAAGCTACAGTTAACAGAGAAAATCTAGAAAAACAAAAGGAAAAGGTAGAAGAAAAACTGAAAGAAGTTATGGATAGTCTTAAACAAGAAACACAAGGATTGCAGCGAGAGAAAGAGGTTTGCATTAATAACTCCCCTGTATTAATCTCCTATATCTTTGTGCAAGTCAGCACAATTAACATGTGATAAGCTCTGTTTACCATCTTCTTTATAAGAGTAAAGTAGGAATTAATGGTTTGAATTCAATTATTATCCCAAACTTGAGTAGATCTTTTGAATCAATTGCCGAATAACCATTCATTTGACACACTTGAGGCTGATGTATATAAGTGATTAAAACAGATGTTTGTTTGCTTGGGTAAATTGCAGGTGCTTCTAAGCAGTCATCTGATAGACAAATTGCACCTGTCCACACATGTTGCACTGCAATAGTACTGTACATTTTCTGGAAGAATCACAATATTATGTTGGATCCATTTGTGTCTATCTTCTTACTTTTGGCATTATTAAGACTAAAGACTAAGGCCCAAAGTAGATGGGCCAAATAAAGCAGCTTTTGGCTGCTTCGGGGATGTGTTGTTTATACGATGCACGCTCCTAAAGTAGCTGGAAGCCACTCTGAGGCCAGCTCACACAGCCTGAAACCATTGGAAAAAATGAGTGGCAAAAAGCTGCTGCTGCTGGCAGACTATTTGCGACTGGCATCAGCCAGCATTGAGACCACTAGCTCCAGTTGCCACAGTCCTGGGGCAAAGGCGGCTCCTATTGCTCCATCTACTCGCTTCTTAGTCATTAGGATACTTGTATTACTACAGTGATGTTTCTTAATTAGGAATTTCCATTTCTCTTTTTGTGACATGAGCTAGTACGTGAATGTGCTTTTGTTTGTTTACTTGCCTGTACTTCAGCCAAAATGGAAAGGAAAATTAACATAATGCTACTTTTTCAAACAAGCAGATAAATTTTTGTAAATAAAAAATTCTCAGGAAGGGAAATGTAGATTTGCTATCTTGCAGGAGAAAACAGGAAGGAACAGCAGGGCAACAGTATTTGTAAGAGAGCATGGCAGAGCTGTTTGGCTATTGATTATAAATCTGGGTTGAATTGTAATTAGGTGTATGCGGATGAGTGGAACCTGCTCCACACTCCCAGTAATAATTGAGATCATCTGTTTTTAATACTATTTTTTAGATTCTATTTCCTAACTAAAGTCTACTATCCAGTTCTGTACATCAGTGTTTCTAAGGCTCTCTGATGTTAGGGACCGGCAGTTATTTTTTTCCCATTGTGCCAGGGACTGGCATGATATATATGCCTATTGGGTAAAATTGTTTCTTTCATGGAAATTTGCCAAGAACCAGCAGCCAATGGTTTATGGTATGACACTGGTTCAGGAACCACCTATTAGTGCTGACATTAATCATTATGCAGTGGTGTATTTTCATACTCAGTGACAGCAGTCTTACAAAGAAAATTGGCTGAAAATGCCCCCACAAGCCTTCTGGTATTATGAGAATGGTTTTGCTATTCTTCCTATCTGTTCTGCTGATTTTTCCTGTGCTTGACTATGTAAAGAACTGGAGGGAAATCTAGAGGTATATGCTGGGTTTTTTTTTTTTTTAATGGTCACATGGTTACTTGTTTTACCTGCGCTGTGGTAAGGGTTAATTCATACATAAATTGTCGCTTTGTCTGCAGATAAGAATGAACAGACATTGCAGGTACCCAGTATACCAGTTGCTGTGGAAAACACATCTGGGGAGAAAGAGGGAAAAGGTCCTCGTACAACAACTGCCTCAGTCTCAAATACAGTTAGATGAAGTGGTTGCTAATAGAAATAGTTCTAGATAGAGAGGAGACAAATGACACTTATAGGGGCTTTACAGACCGCCCAAAAAGGGCTATCTGTGGATGCCCCTTTAAGGCTCAGATTGGGGCCAGGGCAGCCTCACCGGCAGCCCCATAGGCCCCAATCCATGGCTTTTCCAGGCCACAGAGAAGGGGCAAAACTCCCCTTCTCCATGGCTTGGAAAGGGCTGTCCTTGGGGCATCATGCCCCAAGGACAGACCGACCAGTGAAGCCAAGGGAAAAAGGCCTCCTGGCCCCTTTTTCCCTGCCTTCGTTCCCTCGGCTATCTGGTTGCCTTGGCAATGAAACGCTTGTTGGAAAGGAGCTCTGTTTTGGAGCTCCTTTCTGCGCCACTGAAAGGGTGTCCTAGGCACCCTCAAGCTGCGTGATGACGTCAGGCACACTGGCCCGTCTGGATGCGGCATGCACCATGACATCAACGCATGCACGTATGGATGGCGCAATTTTAAAATGGCACTATCCATACGTGCTAGAGGTGGGGAGCATGCAGATACTGTGCGCTCCCCAGCCCTGTTTGCATCTTGAGGATGGCCCTTTGGGGCTATCTGTACCGGGCCATAGTTAGTTATCTAGATGAAATAGAATCTGATGGGAGTAATTCAAGAAGAATTGGAACCCATTCACTTCTTTATTTATATTGGGACAAAAGTCTTGACAATATATCTCCATAAAATCTTTTCTCCTCATTTTTCTAGGACAAAGAAAAAGAACTCATGGAATTCAGCAAAACAGTTAATGAAGCACGTTCAGATTTTGATGTTGCAAAATCAGAACTTGATTTATACCTTAGTCGTCATAATATTGCTGTATCTCAGTTAGAAACTGCAAAAGGAGCTCTTCAAACTGCTTCAGATACACTTAAGGAAAGACTAACTGCTATCAAAGAATTGGAGTCAAAATTACCGCAAGCTGAACATGATCTGGAGAAGGTTAGACTTTATTTATGCTCATATATCTTAAACACATAACTTTGGAAGTGCAGAATAATATGGAATTAGACTATTATCTAACCAGAAGATAATGCATGTACTCACTGTTGAAATAATAAAATTTCAACTGGCATCTGTTTGGAATTTACGACATTGTAAATCAACTTAACATTGTACAGTTTAGAACTACAGCTCATGAATAACAACTACTAATTCGTACTTCAAATATTCAGCTACACTTGTCACTCCACATTCGCTGAGGTTAGGGGCACAGGACTCCCATGAATGTGGAAAAACCGCAAATAAAAAAAACACTAAGTTTTACCTGAGAGAACACCTCTCTAGGAATTTCTAGGTTCTCCAGTACAGCTCTGTGGTCAACATCTGCCAGACATTGACCATAGAATTGCACTGGAGGAGCTATAAATGCCTACTGCACTTTTCTGTCTAGCAATCTCTAGGTCCTTCAATGCAATTTTTGGTTAAGGTTGACCATAGAGTTGTGCTGGATGGCCTAGATATTTCTAGAGAGAACATATTGCAGTTGGCCCTCCTTACCCATGGATTAGTATAAACTCCGAATAGCAAACCTTGATTTTCCATTTTATATAAGGGGCATCATTTTCCTATGCCATTATATTTAATGGAACTTGAGCAGCCACAGATTTTGTTACTTATGGGGGATTCTGGAACCAAACCCTAGCGGATAACAAGGATCCACTGTAATAAAATCCGTGAATAATAAAATCTGCAAAAGTCAAAGCTGCAAATGTGATGTGGGTCAGTGTATAATTTACCACATTAATTAGTATAATCTACTTAATCTTACTTAAATACCTAAGTATCCTCTGTATTCTACTCTCTTCTCCCTTCTTTAAATGTCTGCGTTCTTTCTCTACTGTCTGCTAATACTCTCTTCCTCTTTTACTGCACCTTATCTCTTCCTTCTATCTTCTATTCCTCTTTGACCTCTGTATCTATCCTACTTACTTCCCCTCCTTACCTTATCCCTACCTAGTTCACTCCACTTCCTCTCTATCAGGTTGCCCCCAACTACATATCTCTCATCACTCTTTCATCCTCTTATCATCCACCCTCACTTCTGCTCACCTTCTTCTACCTTCTACCATCTTCTACCTATCTATCCTTACCTTACTACATGCCTCTTCTACTTCTTTCTACAAATACCATTCATTCAATGATTTCCTTCCTGTTTTCGAATCGTTTTATGTACATCTTTCTTAAAATCTCTATTACTATTATATCAACTCTGCTGATTTTCTTGATTCTTCCATTCTCTATACTGTGCATCATACGTGGGCGCAACATACACAGCTTTCAGCATATGCTGAAAGCCGTGCCGGAAGAAGCCTCAGCATGCCCCGGAAGGGGTAATGGTGTGCACACCCCAAGCACAAACACTTATCTCTTATTCTTAGCTTATTTTTTCTTCATTATCATATCCTTTTATCATAATATTTAACTAGTTTAATAATATCAGTCATTATTTCCATTAATACATCAATATTATTTATCGGATCTTCCAAATTTATCACAATATCATCAGCAAACACTTTAATTTTATACTCATACTGTTTAATTTTGAGTCCTTTTAGCTTCCCTTCTGTTTTTACTTTCCTAATCAATATTTCAGTAACAAATGAAAATAATAATGGGGTCAGGGGACAATCTTGCCTTGTGCCTCTATCAATTGGTAGAGTTTTTGTCATATCAATTGGTAGAGTTTTTGTCATGTCACCATTAATATTAATACACTTTTTTTTAATTTCATAGATTTTTCCTACCCATTTTCTAAAATTTGGTCCCATATCCATCTGTTTTAAAATCTCAGATATAACTTCCCACTTGACCGAATCGAAGGCTTTTTCTATATCTAGAAATATTAATCCTAGTTTCTTATCATTGATCATTTATTTTAGAAATCTTAATTGGAGAAATTTGGACTGGTGCAGAGTTAGCAAACTGCACATTCAATATGCCAAGGAAGCGTGTATATATGATTACTTTTTTAAAAAATCCTTCTGAAATAAGACTATTGATTTGCAATCAGGAACATAAATTAAGTGCCTAGAACTTGTTTAATCAGATTCCAATTTAGGTCGCTGAAAATAATGTTCTGGTTTAAAATTTTCCCAAAGAATAATCTCAGTGAATTTAACAAGATACTAAGTGTTGTGGTCAAGTTGGTACAAGGTGATTGCCTCTGCTTCAAAGAAACAGCATATCATATTCTTCCCCAAATGATTTTTCTGTCATTTGAATAATTTTATTTACATAATAATTATATTTCTATGGAAATCCAGCTAAAATGATGAAAAGTTGTAAGAAGGTTGAAACACTTGGATTTGTTTATTGTAGTATATGTCTTCACTAGGTTAAAATCAAGATATTTCACATTGCTTCAACCCTTTTATTGTACTATAAATCTTACCTCCATTAATGGCCATTATCAATCACATCAGGTTAAATGGGTTTGGTCATCATTCCAAAATACAATTGGCCCTCTGTTTTCGCGGGGGGTCTGTACCAGACCATTATTTAAGCACATTCCCTATTTCAACTAATTTAATGTCAATAACCTTAAGGCTTACGTTGATTAATGTCTGGGGAATGATTCCCCCTTTCTTTTTAAGAAAGAGAATGAACTTGAAAAACTTGTTAAAGAGGAAGCAGACATAAAAAATCATGTTCAAGACCTGCGTCAGAAAGTGGAAGAAGCAAGAAGTTCACTGGCAGCAAATAAAAGTCGAGGAAAAGTTCTTGAAGCTTTAATGCAACAAAAGAAATCTGGAAATATTCCTGGAATATATGGGAGACTGGTAAATTTTTATTTTCCTTGCCATTTCCTTAGCTTCCTTCCTCTCTTTCTGGGTAGGCATTAAGTTATTGTCTCTCCTAAATAGGAACATTTGAATATAATTCTGAGGAAAAAATATCATGAAGATAAATATCTTAAAAGTTTTATTGTAAAGGTAAATCACTTCAAAATGAGACTCTTAAATTTCCATTTTTCATGCATCATTTTGTTCTTACATCAGTTCTAAAATCATAAGACATATTAAAATACTTGATGGCAGCATTGCCAGGAATCCTTAGTTGTAATCAAGCTGCCTTCATTTATGTTTTTTCCCCTGCTAGCATTTTACATATGAGTCCCTTTCTGTGAACATCTCCTTCGTTCTCTGATCATCTGTGGAATAAATTATTGCCCTTTGGGTCTATAACACATTCAAACTTAATTGCTGTGAGAAGCAAGGGTTCTGCAGAAATGTTGTGTGATGTGGAGCATGTTTTATTTGGGGTTTTCTAGCCTCCTGTCCCTCACATCATATGCATCCTCCCTTCTTATTTAATGTTTTTACCCTATAGCTTCCTTGAAGTAATTTGATCCTAAATAAGTCCACTGATGTGAAGGAGGGGAGCAGACTGGCATTTGTTTGGCGCTGAAGGGCTCCTGAAAGAGTAGCACAAGCAAGAACAGTATGGTACTGTTTGTATCTATTGGAGAGTTAGCTGTGCTCACAATACTACAGTCTCTAGGGCTATGTCCTCAATGCAAAAATAATCTGGTTTGACACCATTTTAACTACCATGGCTCAGTGCTATGGAATTGTAGGAACTGTAGTTTGTTGCAGCACTCCACAGTTAAAGTGGCGTCAACCCAGATACAGCCTAGGTTAAAGTACACTTAGCTTCTTTGGACTTTAGCTACAGTCTGCACGTCTTAATTTTACACACATATTCTGAAAAGGGAAGCAACCAGCACGAATATATTTCTTTATAGGAATATGTATCATAGCATTGGAAAAGACCACAAGGGCCATCCAGTCCAACCCCCTGCCATGCAGGAACTCCAAATCAAAGCATCCCTGACATACTTGAATATGAATTTCATTAAAATCAGTGATACTTTCGGAGATGTAGACATACTTAAAATCAAATATTCATTGTTGTTGTCCCTAATCTGTTAAATTCTCTTTTTTACCAATAGGGTGACTTAGGAGCAATAGATGAAAAGTATGATGTTGCAATTTCCTCTTCATGTGGGGCGCTAGATCACATAGTTGTTGATACAATTGATACAGCTCAAGAATGTGTTAATTTCTTAAAGAGGCAAAATATTGGAGTGGCAACTTTTATAGGGCTTGACAAGGTCTGTATTACTTTTAATGCAATAAGAATTAATAGCTACTTGCACATTGGATAAATGAAAAAAAACATGTACATTGTTATTGGTATATTCAGATTGTGGTGCTGTCACAGTATCTAAATATTTTTAGATTTCAAAATATTTTACACGTAAGGTAAAATACATTGGAATGCATGCATACACATAACAGTTAAATTTAGTAATGTAATACTGCACCGCTGTGGATTAAACATGCTTTTTCTTAAAGCCTTTTGCCTAGAATAAACCTGCTCTGGGTTTTATCCATTTTCTGTTGTATTATGCAATGCAGTTACTTCACATAATAGTATGTGATGAAGGTATAATGTAATATTTAGTGTTCAGTAAATATGCACAGACTCCAGAGTGACAGTTACATGTTGCTGTACCTTTAATTTTTGAGTTTAATAAGATTTATGATAAAATATATTAAAGTTTATTGTAGCTTTTAATTAAAACTGTGCTCTTATTATACTGTTTCAGTAGTTTCACTAGGACCTGTTCATGCTTCATTCCTTACAAGTCCTTAGTTTTACTTCAAAGACAAATTATGTGGACCGTCTTTGTTCAATTATATTCACGTAGGTTTGAATAGAAAAAAAAGTGTCATGCAACAATAATGAATGATGAAATCTCTATATCCACGGATTTTTTATCCATAGATTCAAGCATCCAAAGCTTGAAAATATTTTTAAAATAGATAAATTCCAAAATGCAAGTTTTGATTTTGCCATTTTACATAATGGATACCACCTTGCTATGCCTTTGTATTTAATGGGACCTGAGTATCCACAGATTTTGGTATCCATGGGGAGTCCTGGAACCAAACTCCAGCAGATACAAGAGCCCACTGTACTGGATTGAACTTTACTTATACGGAGCACAAGTAAAATGCCCAAAAAAAATCTACAAAAATAAGTATATTTATCAAATGCATTTGTAATAACTGTATATACTTATGCATAAGTCTAGAAATTTTAGTCAAAAAAATTGACCCAAAAAACTTGAGTCGACTTTATCCAAGAAGCAGGGGAGGGAGATACAAACTAGAGAAGGTTTAGATAATGAAGAATATTCTAGTCTCAAATGTAATAAAAGATGTTTACAGCACCCCCATTTTCACTGTTGTCTTTCATAGAGCTAATCAAGCAGTAAGACATAAGGACATCATATTTTTTGGTATAAAGCTTGGTTAGTATTGACTATGGTTTACTGAAACAGGCCAGCTTTATAAAGTAAGTTATGAGAGGCTCTGCTGGGAGCTGAGAATGAAAGCCCAAAACTCACCTAGGCTTTTCCCCCTCAATATACCAACAGTTATCATTATGACCATATGCAGCATGTCCATATGCAACTCCATTCTATAGAAGCTGGAGAACACAGGACAACTGACAATGGCCAAAATGTGAACCTGTTAAATCTTCAAGTATTCAGCTCCATTGTCTTCTTTTTATCAGTAAAAGTGCACCAACTCTTTCACTGAATATGCTAAGGACTGACGCCCAAGACACGATTATTATATTTTATATTTTCTTTCTTCAATTTATTTCTGAGAAATACTTTTTACCGGATGAATTTAAATAATGAATTTAAAGAATGTTGCAGTCATCTTTGATTCAAAATTTTCCCAGCTGGTACTAACCTGATCTTCTGATGTTTCAACTATAACTGAGGATCCCATCAGTGCTTTCAGGACAGATTACATTTTTTGCCTTTCACGAAGGGATGGTTCCTTTTTATAATAGTTAAAGTACAGTACTTACATTGACCCGTGGATAAAGTCGACTCAAGTTTTTTGGGTCAATTTTTTTGACTAAAATTTCTAGACTTATGCATAAGTATATACAGTTATTACAAATGCATTTATCCAGTCCTGAAAGCACTGATGCCCATCTTCTCTCTCATCTTTCCTGCCTTTAGCATCAGCACAAACAGTTATGCCTGCTGGAATTTTGTTCTTTGGCATCATTTTCCTGTGCTTCATCCTATAGATCCTTTGTCACATGCTCCTAAATTTTACCCTTGACTTATACATGGGTCAGATCAAAATCCATAATTTTAGCCCCCAAAACTTGCCCTTGACTTATACATGAGGTCAACTTATAGTCAAGTATATACAAGTATTCTTTATTTGTCATGCTTTTGATTGTGGTCCTTTTTATTCTCTTCCAGATGTCTGTGTGGGAGAAAAGCATGGGCAAAATCCAAACTCCTGAAAATACTCCTCGTCTGTTTGATATGATAAAAGTTAAAGATGAGAAGATCCGGCAAGCTTTTTATTTTGCAATACGAGATACTCTGGTGGCGAATAACCTGGATCAAGCTACCAGAGTTGCATTCCAGAAAGATAAGAGGTGGAGAGTAGTAACCTTGCAAGGACAAATCATAGAACAGTCAGGTATGTCAAAAGTACAAAATTATATTTAAAAACTGAAGCTGAATGTGATATTAGCAATACAGCTCATTTTATTATTTTAATTTTATTTTGGTCCTTCCATAGGGACAATGACTGGTGGTGGTGGAAAAATAATGAAGGGTAGAATGGGATCCTCAGTTATAGTTGAAACATCAGAAGATCAGGTTAGTACCAGCTGGGAAAATTTTGAATCAAAGATGACTGCAACATTCTTTAAATTCATTATTTAAATTCATCCGGTAAAAAGTATTTCTCAGAAATAAATTGAAGAAAGAAAATATAAAATATAATAATAAACTCAAAAATATTGTCCTATGACTATTTCTTTATATGTTCCTTGCATGTATGTTGCTAATGGTTTTACATTTTATAATGCTTTGTGTAGGTAAATGAAATGGAATCTCAACTTCAAAAGAATTCCCAAAAAGCAAAGCGATGCCAGGAACAGAAAGTGCAGCTTGAGGAAGAAATAATAAAATTGCGTCAGAGTGTCAGAGAAATGAGAAACACTTTAGAAAAGTACAGTGCAAGTATTCAGGTAATCATCAATGTGTGTGCTTGTGTGTGTGTGTGTGTGAAGTACAGTCCTCCATATCTGTGGACTTGCCATTCACAAATGGCAAGCCTCCATTTTTAATGGTGACATGCACGTGGATGCGCTAGCAGTCTGGAGCACTCAGCACCCCCATTCAAAAGAATGAGACTTGAGCATGCACAGATTTTGGTATCCACCGGGGGCAGAGGCAGGAACAGATCCCCTGCAGATACAGAAGTGCAACTGTAATAGTGCCACTCTGTTCTCAAAAAGGATGTTGAGAAGCTGGAACGTGTCCAGAGGAGGGTAACCAAATGGTGAAGGGTTAGGAAACCATGTGCTCTGAGGAGAGACTTGGGGAGCTGCGTATGTTTAGCCTGGATAAGAGGTGATAACGATAGCCCTGTATAAATATTTGAAGGGGTGTCATATTGAGGATGGAACAAGTTTGTTTTCAGACACTGAACAATGGATGCAAACTACAGGAAAAAGATATCCCGCCTCAACATTAGGAAGAACCTCCTAACAGTAGGAGCTGTTTGGCAGTGGAATATGCTGCTTCAGAGTGTGATGGAGTCTCCTCCTTTGGAGGTTTTTAAACAGAGTCTGAATGGCCATCTCTGGGGATGCTTTGATTCTGTGTTTCTGCATGACAGAATAGGATTAGACTGGATGGCTTTTGAAGTCTCTTCCAACTCTGATTCTAAGTGAGTCTTGATTGGTGATTGGAGTAGGTCTTAAAATAGAGTTGGATGGTAGTCTTTTAGTAGTGTTTTAATTATGGATTCTTGCACCGCAAGGGCTTGAACTAGATGGCTTTAGTGACTCCTTCCAATTCTGAGATTATTTAACCAAAGTAGCACTACACACATGCAAGGAGATGGAGATATCAAAAAGGCCTGAAGAAATCCCAAATGTTGCACGAGTATAAAAAAGTTCAAGAAATGAGGCAGGGACTTCAAAGTGACCCAGTGTGGATTAAGTGTTCATAGTTGCAATGGAATTTTGTTTGGAATCCAAGAAGCTGGATATGGGTGATTTGAATCCTAAAAGCATTTCACACTGGGATTCTGTAGCCTTCTTTGTTCCATACTGGAACAGGTTGGAGTGTTAGAAGCCTTTCCCAGAAGAATATTTGCAAGTCATAATATCCTGCCAACTATTATTTATTTATTTGTTCTGTCAACAAGGGAGTATGAGGGCAAGTGTGTTGCAGGGCTCTAGGCACCTTCATGACCAAGTACTGAACTGCCATTCTTTCTAGTAGCCTTTCCTTGTTCAAAACATCAAAATTTCAAAAAGTTTAGCCTTTATAGAAAAAGCCACAAAAATGGATCGAGTGTTTTGATTTTGTCCTCTGTACTATAATTCTGAAATACCAAAGAAAACATTTTAATTTTTTTCATTTGTATTTATTTTTTGATGATAAGATTTTCAGATTAGACATATGCCTTTGTAATTGCAGCTGGAAGCATGGACAACAGGAAAGCATGTCTGTGGAGGTGCTATAAATGGTCAGTGTTAGCTCAGTAGAAACCTTGGGGCTGGGGGCTTTTTAAGAAGTTTACAACTGAGTGTAGTAAGATAAGTGTCATTGTATAATGTCCCACTGCTCAGGGATGTTTTAACTTGTACTCAAAGTTTCTTTTTCAAGGTGTTTATGTCTAAGGAGCTAATTGTGCAGACAACTGACAAGCCTGTTTGTGTTCTTTAGAGTTTGTTAGAGCAAGAAGCTCACTTAAAAATCCAAGTTAAAGAGCTTGAAGCAAATGTAATTGCTGCAGCTCCAGATAAAACCAAGCAAAAAGAAATGGAGAAAAAGTGCAATAATTTCAAGGAAGGTGTGTATACTTTACAATGAAATATAAATCGGGACAAAATCCTAATTTGAATTGCATTATCAAAATGTGCCTTTGTTACCTAATAATGTAGTGTGTGTTGATTTCAAATAAAAGAATTTTACAGTTTTATGAGAATTGCTAATTTTCTAGATACCTTAGTTTTTAAAGAAAATTAATGATATGCTATTTTGATATAAAAGTATTGTAATCTGTAAGGCAGAATTCTGTGGAGAAATGTTTTAAATGAGTGAGTGTTGATACTCAGGAATAAATATTGAACAGAATATTTGATTTCATTTTCAGACAGATAGCATAAACAGTACTTTTAACCAATATTCTGAATGTTTCTTTCTTTACTTATTCATGAGTTTTGATTTCCAGTAGATTTTAGGAATTTATGTTAAGGATTAGGCACATTTGATTTATATATTTTCTTTTGAAAATGTATTATAAAGTTTGAGTGTTCTTTCAGTTAAACTGGTGTGTTGTTTGAAAATATTCCTTAATCTACATCTATTCTTATTACAACCTATTTCATGAAACATTTTCCTTGCATTTGTTACTTGTATGGCTTTCTAAAAAGTTACTTTTTCACCAGTCTCAGAACCATAGGAATATTTTAAAATTTTCCAGTGATTTCCCAATTCAGTAATCGAAGGCCTGTTAACATTTTTAAAAACTCAAGTAAATACATGTAACACTCATGTATAGTCATGCAAATAATTATTTAGCAATGTGATCCTTTATATAATAATTCTATTAAACTTTTCTATATTTTTGTTCATTTTTCTCTTGAGAAGTCTATATTGTAGAATGCAAATATGTGGGGAGTGAAATGTGTTAAATTTTTAAATTCAATCAGTGCGAATGCTTGTTAGAATTGGTTTTGACATAGCATAAGCAAACATGTCTTCTAGCACAAAACTGATTAACGTTTAATACTATTTAAAAAAAATCCTGCCCAACAAATATACCAAATATATAACACAGTATGACTTATAGTAGCTAAGAATACCAGGTAACTATTATCACAAGGATAACAGTATCAAGAGTGTAAAAGATATATAAACATCTATGTAGGAATTGTTAAAATGTCCAGGTTAACTAAGCATTGACTTGTGTTTTAAAGTTTGACTACCTTCTTTCTTCCCTGATCTATCATTATAGGTAGGTTTTTCTGAGGGTAGGAAATTATGAACCAGATTAAGTAAATTCAAATTTACTGTATTTTTGTTGATATTTCCCAGCTTCTAATTATCAAATAAAGTTGATTTTCCTTTTAGGAAAAAATTTCTGTAAAGGAAAGAAGTTAATAGTTTTGTAGTTGTAATTTCAAAAGTTCTGTCAGTTGAAGTAGTGAAAACAGAGTACAGTCACCCCTCCTTTCTCACAGACTTGAAGTCTGCGGTCTTGAATATTCATGGAAGGGCAACCTCCGTTGTTTTTAATGATGTGCGCCCCTGTGACACACACCCCATTCAAGCCTATGGGGCTTGAATATACGTGAGTCTCTGTTTCCCCAGGGGAGTCCGGAACGGATCCTCCACAAAAACAGAGGGCCAACTTTATTATGAAATGAATGCAGACAGATATTTGTTAACAATGTTCTATAATAGCAAATCAATAAACATGCAAATATTTTATGTTTAAATAAGGCTTGAGATGATCAAAGTGTCTATATAGGAGCTCTGGTGGTGTAGTGATTAAATGCCTGTACTGCAGCCACTAACTCAAAACCATAAGGTGGCAAGTTCAAGACCAGCAAAAAAGGGCTCAAGCTTGACTCAGGCTTGCATCCTTCGGAGGTCGCTAAAATGAGTACCCAGATTGTTGGGGGCAAGTAGCTTACAGTTGTAAACCACTTAGACACTGCTTAGGCAGTATGAAGCGGTATATAAATGAAGCTGTTTGTTTTTGTTTGTTTATATTATATTTAATACTAGAAATACCATTTTCATTGTATTTTCTTTTTTTTTTAATAGAGTATGACAGAGTTGCTGCAAAGGCTGGTAAATTGGAATCAGAAGTTAAGAAACTACATAATCTCATAGTTGAAATTAATAATAATAAACTTAAAACTCAGCAAGATAATCTTGATAGAATAAACAAGGAAATAGATCAATGTACATCTGCTATTACTAAAGCTCAGGTGGCAATCAAGACAGCAGAAAGGTATGGTTTTGTGCCCTTTGTGTGTCAATATAAGTGTGATACAGATACAATACATTTAATAGCTGTATTTCAATAGTTTTTTAACAAATCAATTAATGGGTCAGTTAAGTGAACAGTTTACAATATGATTGTTGCTTCAAACATATTCTGTGCACACATTCTCACCTGTGGGGTTAGGGTTTAAGTAAATTTATGGCAATAGAGTGTTATGTATAGTAAAGAAGATGATAGTGTACAGGGCGTAAAAGCCATGGAAGGAATAGGGTATGCTAAGAAAATTCTAAATATGTGAGGAATATAGATGTGTAATTTTGTTTTTCAGAAAGTGCACAGAATTCCAATTCTTTCTCTGTTAAAGAGAGATTAGTACAGTGAGGAGGGTACAAAATGAACATTCAGGGTTATTTTGGATTGCCAAAATGTATGCTGTGTACCCTAGAAACAATGCAGGCATATTAATGTGTATACAATTATATTTGTGTACATTTATACACATGTTAAAATGTGTATAATATGTCTATAATATCTCTGTTGTTTTACCCAAAATTTACAATTAATTTCTATGCATTATAAGTAGGGATATGTTTTAGGATGGGAGTCTCTTTGCTGTAGTGAGAAGGGGCAGATGGAGCTGCAGATGGACTCAGGGAATGGCAGCCAATAAAGATGCCAATCCACAGAAGCAGTGTGACCTGCATGTGACCATGAGACAGCATGGAAATTATTGGCACCTATCTTTTGTTTCTGGAGAGAGCTGATTTATATTCAAAATCTTATATATAACTAGAGAAGAAGCTTTACATCTACAGTACTTTATTATATTCTTTCTGTACAGAAACTTGAAAAAATCAAAGGATGCTGTTCTTCACACTGAGAAGGAAATTGATGAGAATAAAAAGAACATACAAGATTTAACCGAACAGCTGAGTAAACTGGATGAAAGAGCTGCTGAAGTTATGAATGACAGCAAAAAAGCTGAAGTATGTGTGGTACTGACTTATATTTTTCAGATGGCATGTGACCTAAAATAATCAACACACTATATAAACACTGAGCATTTGTATTATGTAAAATGTGTGTTTTACTTCAAGTCTCTAGCTCTAGCTACTACTATTTGAGAGAAGATACTATACTCCATTAAAAACATACTCTGTTAAACTTGTGTTGAACCTGCACAGAAAGGACAATGAGTTTTTATTGGAGGATAAGATTTTAACTGTAAGTCCAATTGTGCCAGTAATGTTCTTGTCTTGATTTTTAAACCACTGGTCCGTTTTACATTGGCAAAAAGAGGTGTGTTGAAGGCTGCTTGAAAACCCAGCCTTTAGATGAGAAAAAGGGAAAGTGTGCCATGAAAACACTATTTTGGAGTTTTAAGGGAGAAGAAGTGCCTTTAAAAAGTAGTTTGATTTCCCCACTACTTTTTTAAAAAGGGTGCAGCATTGCTGGCCCATTTTACACGGGCAAAAAAAGGCGCTTTTAGGGCTAAAAAGCCCGCATTTAGGGTTAGGGAGGGCGTAGCCTTTACACCCTCCCTAAGCCTAAAACGCATGGACGCCGCCATTTAAAGATGGCGGCGTCTACACGGTGGCGCCGTACAAGCGTCATCACGTGCGCAGCGTTTTGACGCGCTGCGCACGTTTTGACGCTCTGGTGGCGCGGGAGGGCGCCAATCGCGCCCTTCCCGCGCCGCAAAAAAAGAGCTCGATCCCGGAGCTCTTTTTTGTGGCGGGTCGTTGCGGCGGGATGAGGCCTCTGGGGCTGCCCGTGTGGCAGCCTAGGCCTCATCTCGCTGCTAGAAGGGGCGAGTTTGGACCGCCCCTTTTAGCCAATGTAAAAAGCACCCCTATTGCATCTAAAGGCTAAGGTGTAGTTGAACGGTTAAATGGGGCTCTGTATCTTTAAAGCGCCCATTTAAAGGCAGCGATACAAGTGCGGAGGGAGGGAAGGTGCCAAGACAAGAAGAGACCTTCAGAGCCCGGCCAGAGTGCGCCTGCACCTTCCTTCACCTCCTCCCTTTGGTTGAGAGAGTGTGACTTCTAGGGAGACAGCAGGGCACTGGAGGCGCTCAGCCAGACCAGGGCAAGCTGGCAAGAGGAGGAGGAGAAGGGGAGGGACCTGGAGCACCTCCGCTGCCCTGCCTCCCTGCAAGTCACACTCTCTCAGCCGAAGGGGGGAGGAGAAGGCAGGCCCAGGCACACTCTGGCCAGGCTCCAGGGCTCTCTCCTGGCTGCCTTCCTCCTCCCTTTGGCTGAGAGAGTGTGACTTGCAGGGAAGCAGGGCAGCAGAGGTGCTCCAGGTCCCTCTCCACCTCCTCCTGTTTCCTGCTTGTCCTGGCCCAGCATCAGGAGGACCTGGAGCACCACCGCTGCCCTTCCTCCCTGTAAGTCACACTCTCTCAGCCAAAGGGAGGAGGAAGGCAGCGGGGAGGGAGGGAGGGAGGGAAGGAGCCAGGAAGAGACCCCCAGAGCCTGGCCAGAGCACGCCTGGCCCTCCTGCTTCCTCTTCAAAAAGAAGGCTGGAAAAGTAGGACGTGTCCTGGCAAAGGAGGACGTGCCTGGTCAACTTGGAAAAGGGGGGCCTCTGCTCAAGAATGGAGGACATATGGGAATCCCTCCTGGACAGAGGGCTGAAACCTCAAGACAACTCAATATAATGCTCTGACAGAACACAGACTACAACTCCCATGAGCCTTTGCTACCATTTCCCAAGATGCCTTAATTTGCAACAGAAAGCCGACCAGTATGTTCACATGTGATGAATTCTTTCGTATTGACTCTGCATTTTCTTTTTGTGTAGATGCTCTCTTGTTTTGTGTGTGATGAGCTTGTGCGTAATCATGTGCATTTCCGAACTGACCTCACTTTCTCCCTCTTTTGGAATGGTCCTGTACTCCCCCATGTGATAAGCTCCGACTGTATGGTGTACCTGCGCAATTGCGCAATTCGCAGCCAGCAAGGGAAAAAAAAATGTTTAAAGCGCGGCTAAAAGCCACGTTCCTTGCCGCCCATGTAGCTGCTCCGCCTTTGTTTGTTGCGTTTTGACAGCTTCCCATATAGTTGCTGAGCCACAGAAAAAACCTCAGTCTAGCTGCCCTGTACTTTTTAAATGCACACCTGGGGCTTGCTGTCTAGCTGCTAAGCATTAAGGAAAGTGCAACTTCATGTCACACTTTCTTGCCAATGTAAAAAGCCCCACTTTCTTTAAAAGTTAAGTTGCAACTAGTAATATTTAAAGAATAGCCAATTCTTGTTTCGTCATATATAAAACCCACCATCAACTTATTAGAGCATGGGAAAATGCAATCACTTTCTGTTGGACCAATATTAAAACTTTTAACTTCTGATGTGTTTAGGAGACCTTACCAGAGATCCAAGAGGAACACCGCTCTGTGCTTCAAAAGATGAAAGCAATCCAAGAAGAAGAGCATTTGCTTCAAAAGGAAGCTCTTAGTATTAGGCTTAAAATTGAGCAGCTAGACAGTCATGTTGCTGAGCATCAATCAAAGATTAAGTATTGGCAAAAAGAGGTAATAAACATATACTAATTTTTGAAAAAAATAGTAAAAGTTGTTTAGATCCCTGTTTAACCAATTCCTTTCATACACAAGAATAAAAATAGTGCATTTGATCACACATCAGTGCACCAAGGTCCTTTTGCCCAAGAAGGCTGGTTTAGAGAGCATACTGACTTGTAATATCACCAGATGTTATTTGACTTCTTGCATTCTATTTTTATTATTCAGTCTTCATACTTAAAACAAGTTTTTTGATTCTGTACTCTGTTCTCCTGTGAATCACATTTATGACACTTTTCAAATTGTTTCTTGTGTGGAGCAAGCATTCGATTTGGATGTTCACTCCTAGTGCCTTTTCTGCTTTGATAATGAATGAACAACCCAAGCTTATCCTATTTCTAAGGGTTTACTGAACCCAACCACACCTAAAAGGATAGGGAGATTAAGTTATGACTTGCTTCTTAGGAAGGTCAGTAAATCTTATAGCAGTGATTGCGGTATCAGCATGGCATTGTCTCCATTAACCAAACTCATTTTGCAAGCCTATGGTTTCAGATCCAAGTATCAACTTTAGTGATAACTCCACTGTATACTGTCTATATCCTCCACTGTCTGATGTTGCACTTTGGGTGGACCAAGGAACTGAGGAGAGGAATCATGTTGGCAGGACTGATACTGTATGTATAGAAGAGAGCATAGGGCGAAGTTCTTGCTAAGGCTCCTGAGCTCTGGAATATTTCAGTGGTGGCTCTGCAGGCACAAGACCCATTTGTGTGAGGGCACAAATGATCACTCAAAGAAACACAGTTATAGATATGCACCTGTTCATTCTAACTTTACAGTCAGTGTTGGGCAGAGAGAGGAGTTGCAACATTAGACCTGAAAAAGGGGAGAATTGGGTGAGGGCACAGATAGCCACCTGAAGAAACACAGTTATAGGAGGCAACCTCTATGCTATACATAAATCGGTGATTTTTAAGCTTACTATAGGCCAAGTAACTGAAAATCAGAAGAGAGAACTGTCTAATCAAAAGAAGCATCCACCCAGGCCCTGGAGTCTAATAAACATAAATACTTGTATTTGCATTTGAATGTTGGAGCAAATGGCACACCCCTTGCTTTTGATACTGTGTTTTACACACAGCTCTCTGCTTCTTCAATGACCAGCAGTAAAACACCACATCCTGTCAGATAATCCCTTTTACTTCTGCCCTGAACTCAGAGCAATGCAGGGGGCTGAAGTATGTTTGTTATGTTATTACATTCTCCATAACACACTTAACCTTTGCTATCACAATATTATCAGATCACAAAATATACATCAGCCCATGCTTTATGCAGAAGATCTGTTCCGGATGCCCCAGCACCACCACCGTGTAAGGGGAATTGAGCATATGCTCAAATCCCATTAACTGTAACAGGGTGCACTCCCATGGCATGCCCCATTGTTTTTATTGGGGCTTGCCTTGTGTATGAACTCAAATCCACAGAAGGCAAGCCTGCGGAAGGGGCAGGCCAACTGTATTGAACAGCTAATCTACATCTTTTCATATGAAAAGGAATTTCTAAACAAATGTGTTCTGCTTACTTTAAAATAGAGTAGAAAACTACTACAATTAAATCATGGTGACATTAACTTACTAAATTGTGTGTTTTAGATATCAAAAATATCGTTACATCCCATGGAAGACAAACAAGTGGAAGAGCTTCCAGTGCTCAGTCAAGATGAACTTGAAGCTATTAAGGATCCAAATATTATAACCAATCAGATAGCTCTTTTAGAAGCTCAGTGTCATGAAATGAAACCAAACTTGGGTGCAATTGCTGAATATAATAAAAAGGTACGCATTTTTCCAATATTATCCTATAGTTTATCTAACCAATTAGAAATCTGTGGCAAGTTTAAGGCCTCAGATTATGACTGAGACTTTCATTTGAGAATAGCAAAGGCCCTCCTTAAAAAAAATATGTGGGTGAATCATGTGAAGCATATGCTTTTCAGTTATGAAGTGAGTAAACACCCCAAGTTTTACCACTGTGTTTCACTTCATGTTGGGGTCATAACATTTAAACTCACCCTGGAACAGCAATCCTTTGAAATCAGAGTTCAAGTAGAAATCAGCTTGTCATTGATCAAAATATGTTTAGGTTTCATAGAAAATATGAAAGTTTATATTCACATAGAAAAAGAGTTGCCATGCAGCATTCTTAGCCAGGCACCATTATCAGATTACTGAAATGTTTGAACATGGAGCTATTGTCTAGTAGAAAGCATGTGTGTTTCAGGTAATAAATAATGGATGTTACCAGTAATGAAACTATACCTTGTTTTTAGTCCAACTATATTAAATGTAAGGTGACAGTTGAAGTTTGATGCTTTCTTCATTGTGATTTTTATTTTATTTTTAGGAAGAGCTGTATTTAAAACGTGTGGCAGAACTGGATGAAATTACCAATGAGAGAGACAAATTCAGAGAAGCTTATGAAGACCTTAGAAAAAATAGACTTAATGAGTTTATGGCAGGATTTAATGTAATAACAAATAAACTAAAAGAAAACTATCAAATGCTTACATTAGGAGGAGATGCAGAACTAGAACTTGTAGATAGCCTGGATCCTTTCTCTGAAGGAATCATGTTCAGGTTTGTGTAGCCTGTAATTTTCTTAAGTAAAATCTAACCATTTTGAAAGCATGAAGCTCATGTTACAACCTGTATAGGATTACATATCAAATATGCCTGTTTTCATACTATAGTACGCACATACCTATATCCAAAGATGTCAGGATGGCATACAGTAAAATCAGCTTAAACAGTTTAAAATCAAAATACTAATGGATAATCGCAGTCTCTAAAAAATGCTATATAACACATTAAAGCATATTTTAAACCCTGTACATGTACTAATATAATAAAATGGTTGTCCCTGCCCAAGGCTTGAATAAAAAGCCATGTTTTAACATAGCACTGATATGAAGTCAACATCAGTATCAGTCAAGACTTTAAGGGTGCCACAACTGGGCTGCCACAACAGAAAAGCCCTTTCCCCACATCCTTGCCCAATACATTGTTCCTGCTGGTGGGAAACAAGGAACCTCCCTCATTCCTTGGGAAGGCATAGATAAGGAGAGGTGCTCCTTCAAGTATGGAGGTCCCAAGTATTTAGATCCTTATGTTATTGTTAGCACCTTGATATTCAACTAAGAAATTATTGGCAGCCCATGCAGTTTCTTTCAGAGTGGTGCTATGTAATTTCTGTACAATATTGCAGTTATTAATCTAGCTGCTCCATTTTGCATTAGCCTCAGCTTCTGAGTCTCCTTCAAGGACAACGCTACATGGAGTGCATTGCAGTTGTATAACTGGAAAAGTGATTACCACAGGAGATATTGTGGCAAAGGTCATAGCTAGTGGAGTAGTCAAGTCTAACCCCTGGGCACCTTGAGCCATGAAGTCCATCTGAGCTGCTAGTGACAGAGATGGATTTGGGAAAATGCAAGCTATACAACTTGTTTGTTTAGCAGAGTGCAACCGCATCCAAGGCTGGTTGTCAACCCAGTTTCCAGATTTGAGAGTCACAAGCCCGTAGAGTCTCTGTACTAATCATGGTTCAGTTTCAATTTATTCACCTCATTGTGACTCTTACAGAAACCAGGCATTAATTAATTCAAGACCTAAACAGCCCAAGCTGACAGCATTGAAAAGAGGAGAGTGTCAGCAGCAGCCTGTTAGCAGTTAATCCTAAAACTCTTAATGACCTTTTCCTAGGATTCATATAGATGTAAATATTAGTGTGGGGGATAGAATGCAACCCTGAAGCCCTCCCAACTTAATAGTCATAGGGCTGAAAGCCACTGTCTAGAATCAGTCTCTAGATGGGAATAATATCCCTGTAAAACTGTGCCAGCGTGATACATGAAATATATATTGCAGAATTACTGGGATAATTTATGTAACATTCTTCTATCATTTGTCAAGTTTGGTGACACTCAAATGAAACTTTTTTTAAAAAAGTAAACTTAATTATTCATTCTTTCAGTGTTCGGCCACCAAAGAAAAGCTGGAAGAAGATATTCAACTTGTCAGGAGGAGAGAAGACACTTAGCTCACTAGCTTTGGTTTTTGCTCTTCATCATTATAAGCCAACTCCCCTTTATTTCATGGATGAAATTGATGCAGCCCTTGATTTTAAAAATGTATCCATTGTTGCATTTTATATATATGTAAGTATTGTACACGTCACCAAAAATCTGCATATCTTTGTTAATATTAAACTATCTAGTTATGTGTTAAAAATTCTTTTTTAGAAATAATTTTTAAAGGATTTGCTGGATTAATAGCAGTCACCCTTTTGGGAAAGTGTCCATGTATCAGTACTGTTCTGTGTACTTCAGTATCATGCAGTGCGGTTCCTTAGCAGGGTTTGCCTCCTGCTGTACCTTGCTAAACCAGAAAATATCAACTATGTGTACTTTTAATGCCAAAGGCATATATTAGTGTGTTGCATTAGCTCATAGTAAATTCAAATTAGCTTGGCATTTAGTGGCATTGCTGGAGCTGTGGCACTGTAGCTATTTCTCTTGATGTTATGCCCCAAACCTACCTCAGCCCAGACAGTACCCCATTCAAAGGATTTCCAAGGCACTGCACATTGGGAAGTTGAGGAATGATGACTGTAGCATTCTTTCAGTCACACCATGCATTGAAATAGATAGCTGCACCTTGAGGTTTTGCCACAACTGCTTCTCAGTAAAACCTGAGCTCCAGGAGTGGTGAAGTCGTTGATAGTGCCCCAATCTGCAGTGCCTGGGAAACCTTTGGGTGGGGTGCTGCATGGCTTAAGGCATAGATTTTAGGGTCATGTTTAGTCATTTACAGTTGACCCTCCTTATGGACAGATACACCTATCCACATCTTTAAAATATTTTAAAAATATATACATTCCAATAATCAAATCTTGGTTTTGCCATCTTATATAAGGGACACCATTTTACTAGGTCATTCCATTTAATGGCACTTGAGCATCCATGGATTTTGGTGTCCATGTGGGATCCTGCAACCAAACCCCAGTGGATATCAAGGGCCCACTGTACATCCAAAAACATAAATCACTAAAGTTAGTAGATTGGCTTATGATCTTGTAAATACTGAATAGGCTGCCATCCAATATTGTGCTAGTGTTGAAATTTTCAGCCCATTTCTTTGAAACCTGGTCTGGCATCAGATATTTGCTCTAGAACATTTTCTCAAACAACTGACCATTGTTTTTTCTAATACAGTGGTCCCCCGGGTTACGAAAGTAATCCGTTCTGGGATCTCTTTCGTAACCTGGAAGTTTTCGTAACCCAGGGGACCGCTTTATTTGATGCACAGTGCAGCGGAGCGCGCTGATTTAAAGGGGCCGAGTTGCTTCCCCCCCCCCCCCCCCCGCAACCCGGGGATTTTTTTCGGAAACCGGGGCCATTTTTCCGGCCCCGGCTCTTTCGGATCCCGGGTATTACATATCCCGGGGGATTCGTAACCCGGGGGACCACTGTATGCAAAGGACTAGTATCATATTTGTGCTCATTGGCTGCAACTGTCTTGTTTCTGGAACCTGTGTGAGGACCAGCAATCAAAATGGTTTGTGGCACTGATCCAGGGACCACAACTCTCAGTTGATTGGCTCTTGAGGGCTGTAACAGGAAAAAAGATTGCCCCTTTACTCTTGTTCTCATGGAGATAAATTCTTCAAATACAGTGGCAGCATTAGTAACTGGCCACTGTACAATTTACAGTTGTACAAGATATAAACAATAAGAATTTTAGCAACAAACACATTAATCTATTGTAGAAACTGCTTTGAAAATAAGCTTGCTAAAGAAATCATTGTACAGTCATGTTTCTCATATATTTAATATGTGGGAATACTTTATTGGCTTTTAATTGCAACCTGACAGGAGACCACTCTACATGAAGACTATGTCCCAGGTATTAAACATTCACCAGCTTTATTTTGGCTTTATGTTCTAGGCACAGGTGTGGCATTTTTGGGTTAGGGTATACAGGAAAGCTTTTGCTTCCTTTCCTGGAGGAATCTTAGTTCTGCCCTTCTCTAACCTAGTGAAAAAGAGGTACAAGTCCTAATGCTTACTGGAACATTTGCTAGTACTGTAATTAACTAAGATGCAGAAACGATAACTAAGAAAGACAGGCTTATTTGGATAATTGTTACACTTAAGTTTTTGCTTAAAACTTTCAAAATGTACTGTCACAAATATTAATTCTGATTATATTTTAATTTCCAGGAGCAAACCAAAAATGCCCAATTCATCATCATTTCGCTGCGAAACAACATGTTTGAAATTGCAGACAGATTAATTGGTATTTACAAGACATACAATACAACAAAAAGTGTTGCAACAAATCCCAAAGTGATTGCATCCAAAGGACTCACAGAAATTGGTTCTATAGGGTGCTCCTGAATGTGGAACATGCTTTCATTTTAAAAAGAGATCTAGTGAATACTTCCCAATATTTAACATAATTAACATCCATTTATTGCAAGTAATTTTAAATTTAGTATTTTTCTGAGTATGTTTTTCTCTAAGACCATTTAAGGTCTTCAGCTCTGAAATTATTGTTTATCCATCAGAACTGATTTTCAGTAGATTGGTATACTTTTTTGATATTCAGGATGATACTTTTTTTAAACCCAAACATTTTATACTGATTTTATTTGTGTGTTCAAATAAAATTATAATTAATAAGTTTGTGTAAAATTTCTTTGAACAACTGCAGGAGGTTTTTTTTTTTTTTAGATAAGTGAATTGCTAGGAAAAAACTGAAGTAACTGAACAGTGGGCGAGTATGTTTTAATACACAGATTTGTACATAAAATCTATAATACAGGCACACAGCTGCAGAATAAACTCCAGTCTTTTTAATAGTGGTAAATTTGGTATGCTGCAACTCAGGATTTCCTCTGTTCTCCAGTGGTTCTGGAATGGGGCAGCCTTTTGAGAGGGCCTCCAGCAATGATGACACTAGGATCTTTGCTTCTATTCTGGTAGCTCAGTGGTAGGGAACATATTCTAGGTTTGATTCCTGGGATCTTTAGGAGGAGCTGGGAAAGATTCCTATTTGAAACTCAGGAAAGTTGCTGCCAATTGGTATAGACAAAATATTGAGTTAAGAGAGGCTAATGGTTTGATTGTTTATAAGGCAGTTTGCCATGTTCCAACAGGTGTCAGGTTCCTGATGTGGCTTGTGTTAGTTTGCATCAATGTTGATTTATATTTCAGCAACTGATTTCTTGTGGGGAGAAATCATTGTTTTAATCAGGACCCTTAATAATTCCTGACCATATCAGTTAGCGAAACCCATATTTACAGGTTGTGCCCAGACCCCACAAAAGTTTATCCATCAAAAGCCTGCCTCTCCCTGCACAGCTCCCATATTTGGTTTCTCCTTCAAAACAGGGAAAGCAGCAGCTGCCAAAGAAGCAAGACTAGTGGGTGGTAATATGTTCATGACCTCTTTCCTTACCACTGTGTCTTCAAGCTATGGATGAGGTAAAGTATTTGCTCAGACACAGTGACTTTTCCTTAGCATTGTTTGAGTATGCCATTGAGAATACATGTTGCCTCACAACAAACCAGCAATGTGAAGGAGAGGCAAGATGACTATTCTCAATTGTAGGGTTTCTGCCAGGTAGGAGGGACATTCCACCCATGGTTCTTTGGCTCATGACTGTTCAGTTATCAAACAGTGTACTAACTTACATGGTTGCCAAAATGTGATGCAATACCAAAGAGGTTCCGTGGAATCTGCAGTTTTGCTGCCCTTTTATATCCTTAATCCTTACTAAAAACATGATTAGTTTAACCTGATTTTTCCCTACTGACCTAGAGCTATGGCAAGCAGTTTGAGGAAGAGTGGCTGGTCACGGTCTTGCCTGAGCAAGCAGCTTATTTCTAATATGAGGTGCATTACTGGCATATAGAGGAACCAAAACAGCATAACCAAGGCCTGTCAAGCATTAGAAATTCAAAACAGTACTTTTGGAGAACAGAGAGCTAATGTTTGGAGCACATGCCATTTTCCTGCAGCAGAGGAGACATTTGGCACATGCAGATAGGGCTGAAATCATAGAGGAAACCTCTGCACATGGGCAGTCTGCTGCAGCTAGGCAGTTCTGGGTTATGAAAGTTGTAACTTGCTTTTTTAAGCATCAATGCTCTTAGGTGCTTAAGAGTGCAGAACTCACTTCATCTCTCTGAAGATCCAGACTACTGGACTACTGTGAATCAATACTGCTGTAATGTTAATATTGTTGACAGCAATTGTAATATTGTTGACAGCAAACAGGTAGTTGTAATTGTGAATTCAGTGAAATACACTGGAGGAATCCTTTCATAAGAGGACATAGAACTCCCAACAATGACATGGCTTTCAGAGAAACAAGTCATGCCAGACAAATCTGATCTCACTTTTTGATAAAATTACCAGCTTGGTAGATGAAGGGAATGCTGTGGATATAGTATATCTTGACTTCAGTAAGGCCTTTGACAAGGTTCCCCATGACATTCTTGCAAACAAACTTGTAAAATGTGGGCTAGACAAGATAACTGTTACATGGATTTGTAACTGTTGACTGGCCAAACCCAAAGGGTGTTCAACAATGACTCCTTTTCATCCTGGAGAGAAGTGACCAGTGGGGTCCCACAGGGCTCTGTCCTGGGCCCAGTGCTATTCAACATCTTTATTAATGACTTGGGAGCATACTTATCAAATTTGCAGATGACACTAAATTAGGAGGAGTAGCTAATGCCCCAGAGGACAGGATCAAAATTCAAAATGGCCTGAATAGACTAGAAAGCTGGGCCAGAGCTAACAAAATTAAATTCAACACAGAGAAATGTAATGTCCTGCACTTAGGGAGGAAAAATGAAATGCACAGATATAGGATGGGAGACACCTGGCTGAATGAGACCACATGTGAAAGGGATCTAGGAGTCCAAGTAGACCACAAGTTAACATGAGCCAACAGTGCGATGTGGCAGCTAAAAAGGCCAATGCGATTTTCTAGATCAAGGGAAGTAATAGTGCCACTCTACTCTGCCTTGGTCGGGCCCCACCTGGAATACTGTGTCCAGTTCTGGGCACCACAATTCAAAAAGGATGTGGAGAAACTGGAGCAGGTCCAAAGGAGGGCGACTAAAATGGTGAGGGGTCTGGAAACCATGCCCTATGAGGAATGCCTTAGGGAACTGGGGATGTTTAGCCTGGAGAAGAGAAGGTTAAGAGGTGATATGATAGCCCTGTTTAAATTTTTGAAGGGCTGTCATATTGAGGAGGGAGCAAGCTTGTTTTCTGCTGCTCCAGAGACTAGAACACAGAACAGTGGATGCAAACTGCAGGAAAAGAGATTCCACGTCAACATTAGGAAGAACTTCCTGACAGTAAGAGCTGTTTGACAGTGGAACACACTCCCTTCGAGTGTAGTGGAGTCTCATTTCTTGGAGATCTTTAAGCAGAGGCTGGATGGCCATCTGTCGGGGCATGGCAGGGGGGTTGGACTGGAGGGCCCTTGTGGTCTCTTACAACTCTTGTCTGCCAGGGACTGCCTGAGCTTATTGCTGGGAATTCTAGGTCCTCTTGTGAAGAGGATTTCTCCAGTGTATTTCACTGAGTTCACAACTACAACTACCAGTGTCTATCAGTGTCTCTTGCTGTCAACAATAGTAACATTACAGCAGTATTGATTCACAGTTCTCAAAGAAAGAGCCCAAGCATTAAAAGAACTGCTTTTTTTCTACCATGTAGACATGTTTCATTACCTCATAGCCTTTCACATTGCCACCCACAGCTTCTACAATTCCAGACCATTCAAATCCAGGGACAAGTGGTGTTTTAGGTGGATTGTCAATGTTCCCCTGCCGAACCATCATTTCAATGAAATTTAATTCACTGTGAACAAAAGAAAGAAGAAATGAAGACATGAGGATGCCTGTTACAGCAAAGGAGACTGAAGAAATCATTGCATAGAAAGAATGAATCCCCACAATGTTCTCCCCTCCCCCATAAATTAGTTTACCTAAATGAATTTTGCTAACAGAACTTTCCTAAGTTGGTGGTGGAGGTGTAACAGCACTTATCTCTTGTGCAGGAATACACAACTAAAACACTGCTGAGAGATGGCTGTCCAACCTCTCTTTAAAAGCCTCCATTGAGGGAGAGTTCACTCTCTCTGTTTCACTGTTGAACAGCTCTTACAGTCAATAAATTATTCCTAATGTTTAAAGGACTATCATGTAGAAGATGGAGTGAGTTTTGTTTTTTGCAGCTTCAGAAAATAGGATACGAATCATTGAAAGATGGTAGACTCTCCTTAGGAGGTTTTTAAATGGAAGTTGAATGGCCATCTTTCGGCAGTGTTTTAGTGTGCATTCTTGCATGGGAGAAGTTGGACTAATGGCCCTTGTAATTCCTTCCAACTCTCCTCCCCACTCAGGTAGAATGAAAAATTGCTGCCACCTACAGAGGATGTTCTTTAAAATAATGCAAAAGGTTGCCCACAGGTGCTAGATGCCTGAGTTCAGCTATAGATGGAAAGGGAAAGAGAAGATAAGGGGGAAATGGGCCAGCTTTAGCTAGCCAGTCCATGGCTAAAGCCCACATGCTGCCCAGCCTTGGCAGTTAGAGAGAAGTAGAATCTTTGACCAAAGGCACTGAGTCATCTACCTTCTTATTCACAGGTGTGGAGTGTGTTTTACCAGACAATTTAGTGTGGGATACTTCTACTGCTATGGAATTGGGGATAGGGTGCTTGAAGAAGCAGGCACCACCTATGTCCTGTACAGGTTCTCCAGACTCTTTGGAGCTTGTGGTAGTGAAGCAGGCTTCAGCCAAGGCTGCTTCATAGAATTGCAGAGTTGGAAGAGACCACAAGAGCCATCCAGTCTAACCCCTTGCCATGCAGGAACTCTCCATCAAAGCACCCCTGACAGATGGTCATCCAGCCTCTGCTTAAAGACCTTCAAGGAAGGGGACTCCACCACACTCTGAGGGAGTGTGTTCCAGTCATGAACCCCCACAGGCACTGGGAGAAAAGGCACTGTGGTGATAGTAGCGTGTTGATTAGTTGAAAAACTGGATTGCTCACTTGGAGGAGGTAGACTTTTTACCTTGATACCAAGGGCTTTAGCCTTTTTCAGGACCATATCCATAAAGATGGATGTCCTCTGGTGGCAAGATGTTGGGCATCTTTCACTGTACCTGAAGGTGAGGAGTGAAGTGGAGGCAGAGAGCTTGGGAAGGATTTGGCAGTACTATATTCCTCAGAGTCCCCTGTTGAAAGTTGTTGTTAAGGCACCGCAGAAACAGTTGTGGTCACCATTCTTAGTGAATCATATCTGCTGGGACTGGTCTAGATGGGACTTTTTGAAGTTCACAATGAGGCCCAAAGAGTCCAAGAGATGGGAATGTGAGTCAGATTGGTGATGAGCCAGGTACAAGAGAGGGCAATCATCAGTGTGCAGGAGCCAGCCATCAATGTGCAGAAAAAATAACCTCTAGTTGATGGAGCTAAGCAATGACAATGCCAGGCACAAAAATGATAGGCCCTTCTCCCCACCTTTATTTGTATCTGCTCAGCAAAGGTAGGTAGCAGTAAGTGGTCTTGCTCTGGAACCTCCTCCTGCTCTGGTTCAGCAGCAAGTTCCAGCATGTTCACTACTTCAGACTGAATCAGAGTCCATGTCCATGTTCTGGAAACTGAATGATAGGCCTCAGCATAACCACCTGTGCTGCCTCTGATTATAGAGCACTCTTCATATCAACACGCTCAAGATGCTGGCTGATTATGAAAGCTTTCCCAGCTTCTGACCTTTCCCTTTGGCGGAATGGTGCAGGTGGTCTTTGAAAACACTACAGTGGTCTTCTACTTGAACAAACAAGGTGGAACAGCTCGGTGTCCTGTTTCACCTCACACTTTTGTGGAACTGGTGGTCTCTTCCAACTCTATGATTTTATGAGACCTTCTGCTTCAGAGCCCCCCACAGTAGTCTGCTAGGTGACACCTCTTCCACTGGGAGGGTGGTTCCTCCATTTTTCCTTGTCATAAGCGATAGCCAAGATCACATGGGACAGAGCTCAGTACATACTGCCCACCCATGGTTCGCCCCTGTCCTTCATCTTTCTCTGCCACCTCACCCAGATCTCTCAACTCATGAGAGCAGGATGAGGCACTGGGAATTGCAAATGCTTAATCTGACTGTGTGGAAAGTGTTTCTCTAGCCTCCATACCTGTTCCTGTCAAACGTTTCTTGCAGTCACACATAGGCCTGCCACTGAGCGCTCTTATTCTTACAAACAGAGGAAATGCCTTGTTTCCATATCACTTTGTGGCATCTCACCAGTGCTTGAACAAATTACTGTTTTGGAGTTTCTTATATCCTTTTCAAACAAGGGACTTTCTCATCAATCAGATGCTTTTTGTCAGCAGTTTTGTGGAACCAGGGAAACATTGGCAAAGTTCCTGTTTTTCACATTCTTTGGGTTAAGAGATTCTTAAGAAGATACAAAAAAACTCCATCCCCCAGGGCTGTCCTAATTTTGACTGTAGTCTGGAACTGGTTCTTCCCAGTTGTCAAGGAATCTCTTTGAACCACTGGTCTTGTGTGACTTCAGACCGTTTACTTGGAAGATAGCCATTTCAGTGGCCACAGCTTCAGCCAGGAGATCAGGGGAACTATGTGCCCTCAAAGTTGGCCTTTATCTCAGCTTCCACAAGGACAAGGTGGTCCTCTGGCCCAATATATCTTTCCTGCTTAAGGTGGTTTCTGCCATCCCCCTCAACCAGGACACATAATGCTACCTGCCCTGATGTAAAACCCTGCTTCTGACTTGGAATGCTCCTTCCCTTCCCTAGATGTTTGGTGTATGTCAGAATTTTATGTGGACTGTACATCCTTATTCCAGAAACCAAAGACTTTCTTTGCTACTCACCCAACACAAAAGGCCTACCGATGTCTATACAGAGCTTATCCAAGTGGATTGCCACCACTATCCGATTAGCCTATTCTTTCTCTGGGAGAAACTCTCCTCTCCAGGTATGCAATCATTCCTCCAGAGGTATGGCTGAACCAGCCATTTTCTAAGAAGGCGTTCCACTGCATAACATGTGCATGGGGGCCACCTGGTCCTAGCCTTCAACCTTCAGAACACATGACAGACTAGATGGAAGGTCCTGGGAGACTGCTGCATTGGAATGCTCTGCCTTTTTTCTTGCATCATGACACCCTCTTCTTGGCGCGTAGATAGTTTGTATGAGTTAGATAACAAAAAACAGGTTGCTTACCTATAACTGTGGTTCTTTGAGTAGTCATCTGTGAACCTGCACAAACCCCCTCATCCGCCTCTTTGTTTCCTGTTCTTGGCTGCTGTTTTGACATCCAGGGAACCAAGGGTTTGAGAAGGAATGATGCTGGTCACATACACCAACAAGGGAAAAGTTATTTCCTGGTGCTAGAAAGTTCAGAATGATGTATTTCACAGGTGCAGATAATCCATTTGTGTGAGTTTACAGATGGCCACTAAAATCTACTAGTTACAGGTAAAAGCAGCCAGTTCATCTCTACTTTTCTAACATGCTGAAGCTGCTGATGAGGAAAGATTATCAGCTTTTCCCTCTTTGCTATTTTCTGCTGTTCAAGCATATCTAGTTATGGGTTGTGTAGTTAGCAGCTGTTCACCTTGTCTGTTATAGCTAGGCATAGACAGCTACACTAGGATCACCATCAGGGCTTGCCTGAAGAAAGAGAGCCCTCCCTTCATGCCATCTGCCTTGGTCCAGGCCTCAGAGGGAGAGAGGAACCACTGGACCTGATCCCCTTCCCCACCACCATCTCCTTCTCCTTTTGTGTCGTGTCTTTTTAGAATGTAAGCCTGTGGGCAGGGAACCATCTAATGAAAATTAATAATTGTAAGCCACTCTGATAGCCATTAAGGCTGAAGAGTGGGGTATAAATACTATAAATAAATAAATAAATAAATAAAATAGAGAAGTACCTTTTCTCAGAATATGATTGCATCATTTACTGCAGACATACTGCTGCAACCCAACACTGAAAGTTTGTTTCTCCCAGTACCAGTAACATCAAAAATCCACCAATGATAACTTTATTGGACTTACCAAAATGTACAATATGTTGCAGGCTTTTGAAGCACCACTGGCTTCTTCATCCTGCAATGTGCTAAAAACCATACAGGAGGGAAAAAATGGAAGATGTTAGCCTGCATTTTGCTGTTTTTGTTCTCAGTTCAGATGGCATGGAGGGGCATTTCTTGCAGGCTGCCATCTTCACCTTCTGGTCATGTAGGAACTGGGAGATTCTCAAAGTCCAGGAAATGTTAACAGGCTACCCCTAAATGTCACCCAGTGCCAAGGCTGCTAAAAATGGGCAGCAACAGAGGACAATAACAAAAAGATGAGTCTGAGTGGGTGTAAAAAGACTTTGTAAAAGGAAGTCAGGGGCTTTGATAACAGAAGCATGCTTGTATTCCAGCTCTAGATTAAGTTGCAATAAGAACAAGTCCCAATGTAAACTTTAGCAGCTGCAACTCCCAGTAGCTCACCACATCAAGGGCTAATGGCAAATGTAGTCAAGTACATTCCACCAGTTGCCCAATCCTGCTTTATACCATGTTCACCAATGACAAACAGCTATTTTTGTTGTTGATGCTTTTATTTAAAATACATTTAAAAGTAGTTATACAAATAATTGTAAATTGTTCATGGAAATTAAAATAGTACATAGAAATAGTACATAGAAAGGTACAAATTCTGTATTCCTAAAACCTGGAAAATAGATTCATTACAAGTATTAAATTTGAAAAGCATGAAGATGAGTACACTGAACAAATAAAAGGCTCAGACCCTGGAATGTGGATGACAGACTTGTCACAAAAGCACTGGCATACAGAGTGAGTGCCTACAAATCCCACAGAACCTGCTTGCTCCTCTTGGCAATCTTTTAAATGTTTTCTCACATACAACTACCAAAAATGATCTGTGGTAAGATTTGAAAAGAATCAAGTGGCTCCTACATTGAAATCTGTCACCAGGCTGGTGTGAACAAGGTTTATTAAACCAACTAAAAGCTTGAGCAAAGATTACAGCTATATTAATTCACTGTCAGATCTTTACTTTTCATGTATAACTTGGTATGTAACCATTCTTCCTATTTCTGTGTACTAACAGGTGTACACCTGCTTAGCTAACACACCTTGGCTACCACCTGAAAGGTCTTCACTCATACACACTGATACATTAGAAGGGAAAATGAGGTGCAGTTTGTGAGCTGCATGTACAACATATGGACACACCTGTAATATATCTGTAAGGCAAAGTATTCAAGTGGTATTGTTAAAAGTGACTGAGTTAAATCCTTGCTGAGCAATAAAACAAAAAGACCCAGAAGATTTGCACTAAATTGTGCAATGAATTAAAATACCTTGTCTACATTACCTGGTCCTACATCTTTACTTTAATAAATAGTGCAAACATATATTAGTATCTACAGTGAACATTTAAAAAGCCATTGAAACAGACTGGTCCACTCAAATCTTACACCAGCAAAATGAAAAATTCTGATTTAAAGGCCAAAACAAACTTTTTGCATATGCACGTTTCATCATTACCAATATGCATAAAGATACAAATGACTTATGGTGTGATAAGAGACTCATGAAGTCAAAGACCCAATGCACACACTAAATATTTCAGTCAGCATTCCCTGGTGAATGTTTTTCATAATAAGTAAGAGTTAATGTCTTGTTCTGGAAAAATGAACCTTTGATGTCCAACATTAAACACCAATAGAAGAACTTTCTTATAGGAAGCTTAGATCTGTCTGCAACTAAAATATTTTACTAATTCTAACTTTTAAAAATGAAATACACAAGAAACTGTGTTTATAAAAATATCATGAAATAATTTAGAAAGGACAAAGAAGGCAGCACAAGACATAACAGCAATAGATTTCAAGTCAAGCCACAATCTGACCTGACTCCCAATCTGCCTACAAAACCCCCTTAATTCAAATGGTAGGCAATTGTGGCCTTCCAGACATTGTCAGACTACAATTCATTAAGCCCTAACCATCTTAGCCTATGATGAATGATGCAAGTTGCTTTCTAAGAATAATCTGGAGGGCTACAGTTTGCCCCTCCTTGATCTTAGCTGTTTATAGACATATTTGCTGGAGGTAGCCTGTGCATACATTCTGGACTAGAAATTCAAAGAAACTGTTTTCATTTTTTTTTAACCAAGATTGATCTTGACACTAAACACTTGATCAACTGACTAACAGGGCTCTCTGAAAATGTCAGTTTGAGCTAGCTGTCAATAGATTCCACACTGAGATCAGTATCAGGCTAAAATCCATTAAAAATTCCAGTAACCCAAAAGGATCTGTAACACAGTAAAAGTTGTTACTTGAAAAATTCACATAAGAGAGGAAGGTTTACATAGATACTCAAGAAAAAGATTAGAGGTATGCCACAAAGCTTCTATCACTACCTGCAACCTTTTACTTGTGTCTTGATAAACTGTTTGAAAGGCACCTAGAATATATGGAAAGGCTATTTTATTTATAAATGCCAATAAATGCTGTCCAAATAAGCCAATAGCCACTACCAAAGAAATCAGTATAACCCAAGGCAGTAAGCGCCACACACATTCTTTAAATGGTCTTCTCTCTTTTGCATGGCTGAATGCTTTTCCTTTGGAAATCAGCTTTACTTTGGGAACGACAATTTTGTTTATCACACATCTTTTGATGGACGCATCTTTCAACACTTCTTCTATTCGAGGATAGATTTCAACAGGCTTAATATCTGGTAAAGGTGTTTTCTTCAGTGCTTTAACTCGCTCACGTATATCCTCAACCCTATCTAGAAAGAGAAGGGGTGACAACTCTTCATTCTGAATAACTGTATTCAGTGACATAAGCTCAAGTTGTTCTTCTCGTATTGTTTTCATCTTTTCAATGAGAGGTTCATATTCTGCCGTTATCTGCATGTTCACTTCATCTAAAGCCGCAAGCAAAGCTTGCTTTTTATGATCAAGTGAATCATCAAGTCTCTTAAAATACTGCAACACAGTTTTTTTATCCTGTTGCACAATGCTCTCACACTGAGCTTTCTGTTCTTCCAGGTTTTCAATAATCAAACATACTTCACTCCAGTGCTTATCAGTCAGCTCTTCAAGTAGTTTGCCAGGTGTTTCTTTTTCTTTCATGTAGGCACTTTGAAGATCATCAATAGGATGGCCATGATGTTTTCCTGTTGTAAGACAGTGGCCACACACTAATTTTCTGTCTAGAAGACAGTAAACGTTTAATGGCTGTCTATAATGTTCACTACATGTAGCCACAGCTCGATGGTCCTCTTGCTGGTATTTTTCAACTATAGCTTTTAACGCAAAGTTTACAGGCAAAGAGTCTATACCAGATGGAGGAATTTCAACAATACTTCTACAGTTGGGACACTTCAACGGAAGCCTTAAGGGTCTCCATATGGAAAAATTGCTGGATAGGTGAAGAACACTTTCCAAACAATTTCGACAAAATGTATGAGAACATGGCAGTATGCGGGGGTCATCAAATATACTATAACAAATGGAACATCTTAGTTCCTCTTCAAAGTGATGCATTTCCTAAAAATAAAAAAAAAATTAAAACACTAATAAATTTTACTGCCTTGGAAGGGAAAGCACAGAGCATGTGGGAGGGGATTACAGAAGAGTAGTTTAACAAACATCAAAAAAGGAAAATGTCATAGAGATCTTTAAAATAGTTGAAACTATTGAAATAACATTTTCTTTCAAAAGATACAGTGAAGGCTACTAAGAACAAATACATTCGATCCCTCCGTATCCGCGGACTTGCCATTCGCGGTGTCCATTATTCATGAATGGCAAACCCGCAGGACAACTCCCTCCCTTACTGAGGCAAGGCCTCGGCTGGTGCGGGCTTCTTCATGGTGGCACAGTCTTGTGTTGGCCGGAGCACAGCTGTGCCTGCTGGGAAAATGGCCATGCCAGCCAAAGGAAGGCTGCGCCAACCAGAGCGAGGCTGCGCCGGCTAGAAGAATGTCTTGCCTCAGCCAGCATGGGCTTCTTCCGGCCAGTGTAGAATTTGTCTGGCCAACCTGGCCTTGCCTTGGCAGGAGCAATGCCACACTGGCCAGGAAAATGGCTATGCCAGCCAGACAAAGACTGCACCTACCGGAGAAAGGCTGCACCAGCCTAAGGAAGACCTTACCTCAGCTGGAATGGTCTTCCTCTGGCCAGCACAGCCTTGCTGGTGGCGCACCATTGGGGACAATGGAACTTGAATATCCACAACATTTCAGATTCATGGGGGTCCCTGGAACAGATCCCCTGCGAATTCAGTTTCTTATTTTCCATCAAGTCCTAGTACTGTACAAGTAATCCTGATAATGTTTCATGGTGTTTATTCCTCAGCAAGTGTGCATAACATAGCAGCTTATGCATACTTTGAGCTCTACTTTCTTATGTGTCAAATATATTGATCAATTTCCCAACTTTAATAAATGCAGGATAAAGCAGATCAAAATATGTCTGTGACTCAGAGGGTAGGGCACTAACAAAAGCATTTCCCATGGCAAAATTTCAGTACCAGTTTGATAATGTGTGTATAGAAATCTCCTTGGAAGAAGAATGTCACATTCAGATTTTTTTATATTCCAGTTGGCCCTCCATTTTCATGTGGTACATGCTTTGGTAATCTCACATCTGGATTTCTGCAATGCATTCTACATGGGGCTACCCTTGTGCTTAACTCGGAAATTTCAATTAGTTCAGAATATGGCAGCCAGGCTTGTCTCGGGAACATCGAGGTGAGAGCACATAACACCGATGCTTAAGTCTCTCCACTGGCTGCCAATTAGTTTCCAAGCACAGTACAAGGTGTTGATTCTAGCCTTTAAAGCCCTACATGGCTTGGGTCCATCTTATCTGAGGGACCGCCTCTCCCCGTATGAACCCCCCCGTATGCTTCGGTCCTCTGGGAGGAATCTGCTACAGCCTATGAAAACTAGGCTGGCGCACACCTCCCAGAGGGCCTTCTAGGCTGTTGCTCCCAGGCTATGGAATGACCTGCCGAACGAGATGCATCTCATTACATCTTTGGATTGCTTCAAAAAAGCCTTAAAGACGCATCTCTTCCGGTAGGCCTTCCCAGAAAGTTCTTAACGCCGGCACTGTTCGGGTCTAGCTCTCCCTTTAATTTAATTTTCTAACTTTCAACATCTTGACCCTGATACCCATGCAATGGTTGTGTTGTCTTACTTTGTGAATTTTAATTATGTTGTTTTAACTTAATATTAGTTTAATTCAATTTTAAGGGGTGGGGGGCTGGGCATGGGCTATTGTACATTTTATCTTGTATTTTTAATTGCTGTAACCCACTCCGATTGGCTGACAGAGGAGCGGGCTATAAATTATTTTTTATTATTATTATTATTATTATTATTATTATTATTATTATTATTCAACCATTCATGGCTTGAAAATGATAAAATTAAACTCCCTTGATTTTGCCATTTTATATAAAGGACTCAATTTTACTACACCACTCTATGTGAGGTGACTTGAGTACCCACAGATTTTGGTATCCACGGGTGAGTGTGTGTGTGTCATAGAATAAAACTCCATTGGATGCCAGTGGTTCACTGTATTACAAAGTGTCAGATAATTAGATTGCTAACTATTTCAGTTCAACCAAATTAATTTCAGAAATTACAGGAACCTGTATTTTAAGAATTAGACCTTTTTGAATTTTTCATTTTGTACATTCTTCAAAAGGCTCTACTTTTATTCCTGCAAAATCTGCATTTCCAAAATAAATTTTCAAATGCACTTGGTCTATGCTGTCCCTTCTTACTGTATGGAAGAGAACTGAATAAGCATTGACACTTGACAAATATTTTCACTTTGACATTTGACATGTTCAATTATTAAGTATTTTGTCTTCAAACCAAAGTATCTTTTTAAAAAAAGTTTCAGAACATATTTTCTACTCTTCTAGATTGCTTTTCTGCAAAAGAACTCAAAATTATTTGAAACTTAAAACAATGACTTCTGTTATTCATAGTATATTGCTTACAATAGCCAACACCTGAGAGCAATGCCAGCGGAATTACACTCTCAATAACCCACTGCTGCTTTCCAGGTTGCCAAAAACCTGCTTCAAAGGATTTATTAGCCTTTAAGAGCAGAGTAGTTTTTTTAGGGCACATGGGATATTGCAGGTATCACAAACTATTATGTGGTTTGTTAAAATCTGGATTTTTGTGAAGCAGGAAGAAGCCACACTTTGTTGATCAGCCACAATCTGATACCATGGTTTGTTGTTGCTTTTGACCTCCTGTTCGTTTACATCATGGCTTGTCATATAATCTTAGCCTATAAACGTGGCTTGTTTCCCAAGCTGCATACCCTGAAGCAGGGGCTGATAAAAGAGGTAAGGCAGAAACAAATCAGAAATTAGGAAGACCTATAATTGTTGGTTTATCTTCTGCACAATCTGTGGCTTAAGCAATGGGCCATATTTAAATGCAAACCATGTTATAGTGATATATGAAGGTTGCATGATGACACAAACAGAGAATATGCATTTAAAATATAAATAAAAATAGAATATAAATAAAATATAAATAAAAACAGAAACAATAAATAAAATTTAAACATGAGCTTAAAATTTTATCCAAAGGCTTTAGATACTACACTATAACAAATAGGAAGGCATTTAATTTCCTGTACTCACCATGAAAATACAGCAAATTAGTATGATCTGCCCAGGGAGAAATGATATTCTAGGGAGAAAAAGATTTCTTTATTTGAGAGAAATATTAAGTCTGACAAAACATTTAAATTAAAGCTGAGAAACTGAGCCTGGTTTCTGAGTTACAGTAATAATTCAGAATCTTATATCTAAGATTTATTTACAGTTTGCTGAGCCTGTCTGTAAGAGGCACAGGAACTGGCATTCAGAGGTCCAAAAGACACTGCAGAAATAATCCAATTTGAGACCGCTTTAACTGCCCTGGTTCAGTGCTAGAGAATCCTGTGAATTGCAGTTTATTGTGCACCAGAGCTCTCTGACAGAGAAGCCTAAATGTCTCACAAAACTACAGTTTCCACAGTTCCCTAGCATTGAGCCAGGGCAGTTAAAGTGTTTTAAAACTGGATTATTTCTGCAGTGTGTTTTGGACCAAACTTTACGTCCAATACAGTACTTAGATCTTTGGCATGTTAATGATTACAAGAAAGAGATTCCACCTCACCAGGTTTATTGGCCAAAAACTGACAAGACCTTTATCCACATGTTATATACCTTGAACGCTGTTATCAAAAACATTATAGAATACATAGTGCATGTGCTAGGAATCACACAAAAGAAACTGGAGTTACTCTTCTGAGAACTGTCTTTCACAAACCATGGCATTGTCATGCAGACAAATGGCCACAGAAGACGACAGAATTTTTACAGTACAATCAATTGTGTTCATAATCTAAAAATGGTAATTCCTTCTTCGTATTCTTATTGAGAAGCTATGCAAAGGGATCTCGTAGCCCCTTTGAGACTAATTGTGTGAAAGAAGTTGTAGAATATGCTTTCTAATCTTTCATAGACTTGGTCAGCTTCCTCAGGTGCATGAAGAGAACTGATGCCTGGGAAGGACTTTTATAACTAGACTGTATGAATAGCCACAGAAATGCAAAACCTGTGGGTATAGTGATGAAAAGACACGTTCAGTTTTGGGGGACAAAGGCAGGAATAAAGATGTTAAGAAGATAGCCCAGTTTACCGAGAAGTGAGTGGAACAGTTTTTTTTTTTTAAAGGTTGTTTGTCAGGCGTGTTTAACTGAAGTTTATTTTGAACAGCTCACATACATACCATAGTTCAAATATCCAAAAACTCAGCTTTGTCTAAGAAATAAAGCACTGTATGTGAGCCAGCACAGCGTAGTGGTTTGAGCGCTGTCCTATTAGTAGAGACCAGGGTTCAAATACCTCCTCAGACATGGAAACCCACTGGGTCACAAGCTCTCAGCCTCAGAGGGAGGCACTGGCATTATCCTCCCTGAAAAAATCTTGCCAAGAAAACCCTGTGATAGGCTTGCTTTAGGGTCACCATAAGTCAGAAACGGCATGAAGGAACATGAACAATGACAAAAAGGTGAAAAACATGACATCATATCCTAACAGAGTGTGAAGTAAAACTCCTGGGAAGGTGAAATGTCACTTAAAAATGTTTTAGTTCCAAACAAACCCAAAGGAGTTTTGCAAAAATCCATCAATGCAAGTCTCAGTATGACTTACACCCACAGATTAAAGGGATTTATGAGCTTGAGCTGAGCTTGTCTTTGATGTACACCCACAAATTAAAGGGATTTAAGAGTCTGAACCAAGCTTGTCTTTGTTCATATAAATATCCATTTCACCAGGCAGGTATCCACCAGGTCACCCCCAACAAATGAAGCAGGAATGAAATACACAAACAGCCTGAGAATCCTAAAATCACTGTCACTAGAAAGGACATTTATGTGTCACAAACATGACTTACACTGGACTGCAAGAAGAACTGGGTCATGAACAATCCCTTGCCTTGAGTTTTCTGAGGACAGAGCTAAATTAATGGTATCGGGTACTGCAGATGTTTTTCTGTTTTACCGCTCAGCAATAGAACCGATAGACTCGTCCAATCCACCCTGTATTCCTCCATCAACATGTAGGGATGCCAGAGCTGAAAAGTGAAGAAAGCAGAAAAGAGGGAAATAAATTCATTCAAGATGGGGTGCTGGGGAAGAGTGCTAAGGATTATCCCATGGACAGCTAAAGAGACAAACAAATGGGCACTAGAGCAGCAGATCAAGCCAGAAATCTTCTTGGAAGCCAGGATGAAAATGTTGAGGCTGTTGAACTTTGGCCGCATGAGAAAGCTTGACTCATTTGAAGACAATAACACTGGGAAAGGTGAAGGGATGCAGAAAGAGAGGAAGACCCCAGGCTAGATGCATCTGTCAAGGAAGCCATGGGCCTGAATTCACAAGGACCTGAGTAGGGTCAATTCCAGAACCATCCCACAATTATCCCATTATCATCCCACATTTATCCTATTGCCAATAATGGGATGTTCATGGTCAATAATGGGATAATTGTGGGATGGTTCTGGAATTGACCCTAGTCTGATAATTTCATCGGAGAAGTCTCATCCACAGGGTCACCACGAGTCTGGGTCAACCTGAAGGCAGTTAAGCATAATAACAGACAATGAAAGCACCTTTTTCATTCTATATATTCCCCCTTCCCCACCACCATTTCCTTCTCCTTTTGTGCCGTGTCTTTTTAGATTGTAAATCCAAGGGAAGGGAAATGTCTAATTAACTAATTGTAAGCCGCTCTGATAGCCTTTAGGGCTGAAGAGCCGGGTATAAATAAAAATTATTATTATTATTATTATTAATATTATTGGCAGAAAATACTGAGGGGGGGAATCTAGCGCTTTCGATTTTTTCATGTTAAAATGCTTTTGTTTTATAATACTGATTATGACTGATTGATGAATTGAGATGGGAAGGAATCGACGTGTTACTTTTATTAAATTAATTTATTCCTTTTATCTTTGTTAATGACTTGGGATGACAGAATTGGGGGCGTACTTATCATACTTACAAATTACTTTTATTATTGTGGGTTGTTTAATTGCATTTTAGGGGGGTGGGTGGGATATGGGTCTGTATTGAGATGGATAACCCGGTTTGGAAGCGCTTTAAACCCTTTGTCTGACTCACTCGCTATGGAATTCTGGGAGTTGGAGTTTGTTGTGGGGCCTTAAGGCCCCACAACAAACTCCAACTCCCAGAATTCCATAGCCTTGAGCCACAGAAAGAGTTAAAGCGGTATGAAACCGGGTTATTCCTCCAGTCTAAACCTGTTTCCTTCTCTTTACCTCAGCCCTACGGGCTGCTTTTCCCCTCCGCTCCCTCCAACCGTCTGCTTCTTCTGAGAATCCCTTCTTCTTCTCTTCCTCTTCCCTCCTCGTCCAATCAGAGCACGTGAGGAGTCTGCCCCCCACTGCGCATGCGCGGAAGGGAAGCCGGCTACCTCCAGCCAATCAGCAGCGCCGCTTTCGTAAGTAAACGAGGCAAAGGGGCGGGGCGTTCCAACGAGAGCGAAAGTTCGGACTAGGCAGCCGTTAACGGTCGCTGGAGGGGGCGTGGCCAAGCCAGGGAAGGAGGAGGAGGAGGGTTCTGTGGTTGATTTGACCGCCGCCAAGGGGCGGGGCCAACGGTTTTTCTGAGGCGTTTTGAATAAAAACCGCCCTCACCGAGTCCCCGCCCACAATCTGTATCCCTCAGTCACACACCCACTCACAGTTCAAATTAGAAAGATTTAGGAGTCTTTTCAAAACAGTATAAAAAGCACAATAAAACTTAGTATGTATGTATGAGGGACACTTTTCTAAGCACCCAGACAAATTAATCAGGACAAATTCATTCCCCTCAGTGTGCAGAGAGGTCACCTGTGAGACTCGCTAAATAATAAAAGTTGGCAGTTTTGTAGATATAAGTCTACTCCCTCAGATGCGTTAAGGAAGTAGACCGAAGTCTATGAAAGCTCATGCTACCAACTTCTTTAAATAAAGCCTAATAATAATCCTAATTAGCCTCAAAGGTGCTACTATAACACTTCTCTCTACATGCTCTACATTCTCTGAAGATGCCAGTCACAGTTGCAGGCAAAATGTCAGGAATAATCATGGCCACAGAGCCTGAAAAACCCACCAAAAACTATGGATGCCGGCCATGAAAGCCTTCTTCACATCTCTACATACTGATTCTACAGACCAACACGGCTATATATTTCAATTCTACCACAGAATTTAGGTTCCCTCCACACTGCGGAAATAAATAATCCGGTTTTAGGCCACTTTAAACTTCAATGGCTCCATCCCATGGAATCCTGAGATTGGTAGTTTGTTGTGGGACCAAAGTACACTGACACAGGGCTAAATATTTCAACAAACTACAAATCCTAGTATTCCATAGCACTGAGCTGCAGCCGTTAAAGTGATGCTGCATCCACACTGCAGTTTGGCACAGCTTTAACTCTTTCTGGCTCAAAGCTATGGGATTCTGGGAGTTGGGATTCCCAGAATCCCATAGCCTTGAGCCAGAAAGAGTTAAAGCCGTGCCAAACCAGGTTATTTCTTCAGTGTGGATGCCACCTCAGATGGTGGAGTGGAGGGAAATCCTCATCAGGTTTGCAGATGATACAAAAGTTACAAAACTGGGAGCAGGGCTAACACATTGGAAGATAGGAGTTTAAAAGTACAGTACAGGGAATTAGGAACGCAGAGGGATCTTGTGGCACCTCTGTGAAAGAAATGGCAGCACAAGCTTTCCTAGGCTTGGCCTGCTTCATCAGCCGTGGGTCTGAAGAAATGGACAAAGCCTGTGAAAGCTCATGCTACAACTTCTTTCACACAATTATTAGTCTCAAAAGGTTCAGCAAGATCCCTTGGCACATATGAAGAAAAGTTGAAAGAGTTGGCTATGTTGAGCCAGAGAGGAAGGGGCTGGTTTGTTCTTTGCTGCCTCAAAGGGTAGGGCCACATATACTGGTTTGAAATAATAATTTACACAATTAAATATTCCCTCCTATCTAGTGATGTCAGAATGGGTGCAGCATCATGATTTATGACATAAGGCTATAGAACAGCCCTGAATGATCATGTTGATATTCTTGTTTTGATAAGTACAAAACTGATATTGAACCTACTGCTTATTTCAAAGCTAAACTAACTACCTACTGATTGGTATTTGATCAAAATCCTCCCTCAGCAAAATTTTATGAAATGTATGAAATGTTTTAAACACAAATTATTAGCACATAGTTTTACAATGTTACCTATACCTAGTTTTAACTAAATACATCCTCAGTATTTCCTTACCTCTAGGGATTTTTAAAAATATATCTTTTGCTCAAATCTCGGAAGGAAGGAAGGAAGGAATCTTTTTATTAAAAGTGTATGGTTTAGATGAAAGAACTCTCTGGAAAAACCAAATTGTTCCATTATCTAGCTCCTCTGTATAGTTTACCTGGTTAATGTAAGATTCAAACATGATAAGTTCTGAAGATATTGCTGGTATGATTCCAAATACTGTAATACTGTAGCAATAGCTGTAAGCTGAATCCTGAGATCCCATGAGTAATGCAATGATTTATATAAGAATTCAAACAAAGATTCACAAGTTCCTTTTAGTTAGGGTCAGATGCTCTCAAAGTGTGATTTCCTATAATGAAGACATTTTCATTAGCAAACTAGAGTTCAGCCATATTGATGGTTGGGGTGAGGATAGTAAGTCAGAACTGACCTTGGCCAGCCTGGGATATACCATTGTTGCAGCTGCTGGAAAGCTGCTAGGAGGAACTATGGCTCCCTCTGCTCATTGTTTCATTTACTGTTACATTTGGGCAACATGGGCTGACTAAGGGAAAGTAAACTGAATGCTCCATTGTTGATTGTTAAAAACACCAAGTAGACATGTACACTGAATGAAGTCATGGGAATCTCACTAATGTACACATGAATTTTTAGTCATCTGTAACATCACCTTGCAAGCTTATAGTTAGAATCCTATCAATAAAGTTGTTCTTTCTTTGCTCCTGTACAGACTGCTAGGCTGTTCTGTTATGGAGGAGAACCTCTTGATCAAAGATAACAATCTTTCCACACAGATTCAGGATTGACCTGCAGTCCATGTCCACTAAGGAGGGTTGTGGTGATATCTCAGTTCTTCCCCCCTGCTTATATAGCAATGGCATTTACATTTCTGTACTGCTTCACACTGAACTAAGCAGTCTCAAGCGGTTTACAATGTGTAAGCCAATTACCCCCAACAAGCTGGGTACTAATTTTATTGACCTACGAAAGAAGGCTGAGTCAACCCTGGAGCCCTGGGATTGAACTCAAAACTTTGTGGATGCAATACTGGCTGCAGTACTGGTATTTAACCACTGCACCATCAGTCTGGACACTCATTTCTCTCTGTTAAACCATTTTTTAGCAGACAAGAAAAAGCAAAGTAACAGAACATTCTCTTTCTGTTCTTAACACATGCATCCTGCACTACATGTGAAGAGGATTTTGGGATTATTGCTTATCATAAATTGAACATGCATTGGCAATTTGATACTGCAGCAAAGAAGGTGAATGCTATTTTCACCTGCATTAACAGCATAGCTTTCAAGTCAAGGGAAGAAAGAGTCTCACTGTATTCTGCATTGGTCAGGGCTCACCTGAAGTACTGCGTTCAGTCCTGGGAACCTCATTTTAAGAAGGATGACCGCACCTTTTAAAAGACCTCATGAGCTGTCATAGAGAGGAGGGAGGCAGGCCTGTTCTCTGCTGCCCCAGGATAGGACCAGGTCTAATGGTTTGAAGTTACGGAAGAGTAGATTTTGACCTGAACCTTTTGACAGTAAGAGCAATTCAATAATGGAACTAATTGCCCAGGGAGACGGTCTTTCTTTGGATGTCTTCAAAAAGAGGCTGGGCAGCTACTTGCTAGGGATGCTTTTGCTGGAGACCCTGCATTGAGCAAGAGATTGAACTCAATGGCCAATGAAGGTTCTTTCCAACTCTGGCTTAATCAAACCATAGTCAACCATTATGTCCAAAATGGGCCAATGGTAGTTTATTGTAAACTGATCAACCACATTTAATAAGGTCAATTTGAAGTTGGTTTCAGATCTTATTAAGCTAATATTAAACTATAGTTCCTTATAGTTTGATTAAGCCAGGGTTCTCCTCTCCTCCATAACAGAACAGCCTGACAATCTGTACAGGAGCAGGGAAAGAACAACTTTATGTGGTTAATCAATTTACAGTAAGACACCGTTCCCCATTTTGGACATGATGGTTGACTGTGGTTTGATTAGGCCAGGATATAGTTCCTTATTTCACCCTTGATTTCAATCTCAACAGTGAATCATTAATTATGGCTAAATCAAACTAGGATTTAAGTACTCATCCCTCCACATCTGTGATTTTGACTTTTGTGGCTTTATTCACAATTTTTATTAATATGTTCTCTCTAAGAATATCTAGGTCCTCCAAGCACAACACTATGGTCAGTTTTAACCAAAAGTTGCACTGAAGGACGTAGAGAACACTCCACTAGGCATTTGTACTGTAGTTCCACAAGTGCAATTCTATGGTCAATGTCTGGATGATGTTGACCACAGTTGCGACCCAGAGATTCCTGGAGATGTGTTCTCTCAGGTAAAAACAACATGCATTGCTCGTTCTGGACTGCTGAATTACAGTTGAGCAAACTGAAAACTGAATGTCCAACTAGGTCAGTATTGTATACTCACAGTTTTCTTTAAGTAGCTGTACAGATTTTCTATGAGATCTAAACAAGGATGTCTGAACAGAATGTGCAGAAGACTGTTCTCTGAGTGAAATGTAGAGCACCCCCTCTCCTGGACACTCTAGGAAAACAAGCATCTCAATAACAGCAGTGGTTATATATTGGGCATTTATTGACGAACAGTGTGATCTACCATCTGTTACACAGATAATCCTCAAGGCTTCACGAGTGAAAGATCCCATGTATATTTTCCCTATGGACCTCAGTATTTATAATTTACTGATTCATGATGAAACAAAAACTCAGACATACTGAGAGATGTCTGCTAAAGTAACCTTGAAAAAGCAAATAATGATATAAATTCGCCAACATGTCATAAATAATGATGTGCTTATCTTTCCAGAATACATAAATACCTGCCTATTCCGATAGAATTATGTTTATATTTTACAGCCTATCTTGTAAACATCTGGGGCATGTCTGGAATTGTGTCTGGAAAGTTAAAAACTTCTTTAGTGCATCTGTAAGTATGAATTTTCTTATAATACAACCATTTCCTTTTTTTTTTTTTAGACTGGTATTATTTGTCTCTACAGTTTTTCTTTGGTGATGATGCATAAGAAAGGTTGCAGCAGTTTATTTATTTATGGTAAAAATTGTACTTTTCAGCATAATTCCACTCGTTTTTCAAGGTTTCCTTTCTTTCATGAGTTGTTTTTTTTCCCCCAGGATGGCATAGTGGTTTGAGTGTTGGACAATGACTCTGGCGACCAGGGTTTGATTTCCAGCTTGACCATGGAAACCCACTGGGTGACCTTGGGTAAGACACACTCTCTCAGCCTCAGAGGACAGCAATGGCAAAAACCTCTCTGAAGAAACATGCCAAGAAAGCCCTGTGATAGGTTCTCCATGAATTAGAAACAACTTGAAGGTGCAAACAACATTATTAAAATGTCCACATGCCATTTTAATTTAATTTATTAATTTGAGAACAATAAGATGAAATAGGGATGTAAACTCATGTCTCCAACATTCTATCCGTTACAGGTTGAGGCTTCCTTATCCAAAATTACTTGGGACCTATTTCCAAGATAACTGATTATGTTTGGACCTGGAGTGTTTTGGATCTTGATTTTTTTTTCAAGTTTAAAATCTTGAAGAATATATATATATATATATATATATCCCAATATTCCAAAATCAAAAAAATTCAAAATCCAAATGAGTCGGGGTCCAAACATAATGAGCTATCTTGGAGATGGGTCTCATATACACATAGCTTTAAGTAATTGTATACATTATATTTTTAATAATTTTGTGCTTGAAACAAAGTTTGTGTACACTGAACCATCAGAAAGCAAAGGTGTCACTATTTCAGCCACCCATGAAAAAAATTGTTGGATTTCGGAGCATCTCAGATTTTGGAATTTTGGGGAACAGAGAGTCAACCTATTATCACATTTGGTCCATCCCATGCTATTTTCTGGAGTATGGAAACATAATTTTAGAACTGCAAAATAATGTTCCCTAATTATTAGATTGACTAAAATACATCTTGTTTTATAATCCATTGTAATAAGTCAAATTACATATTAATCAAATTTCATTTCATTCATTTTAATAAGATTAAAATATGAAACTGAATGGATTTATGGATCAAATTGTAACTAGCCAAGTTCTCTTCTATTGGGAAAAATGCACATCACACTTATTTTAATCTACTGTATTCCCTCTATTAATATGGATTTTAGCAGTTTTCATACAATATCCATCTTAGTAGAATTCAAAGATATAGCTGTGTTAGCCTGTAAAATCAGTATGTAAAGAGATCTTGTAGCACCTTTGAGACTAACAGAAAAGAAAGAAGTTGGCAGCATGAGCTTTCGTAGACTGTATCTGAGGAACAGAGATACATCTGAGGAAGTAGACCCAAATTTACTCATGCTGCCGACTTCTTTCTTTCAGTTAGCCTCCAAGGTGCTACAAGATCTCTCTAAATATCCATCTTAGTAATGATAACAAACTCATAATCCACTTTAAAGAGCCTTTGTACCTACTGATTGAACTTAATATACATTTTTGCTACAATCCTAGACATTTATGTCTGTATGAGCCCACTATAATCATCAAATCTATTCTGATTTTTATAAACATACTTATAGTCCTATATATGTCTGCAGGACACAGTTGCAATCTCATCTCATACATCCTGTGCATCAGCTTTCTGGGATAAGGTCACTGATGCATGGGAAATTGCATCTTATGTACATCTTATCCAAGGCCTTCCAGTGAGCCAAGGCTGAGCAGGCAGGAAAGCTCTGCTCTAGTAGTACCTCCAGGGTCTATACCATCTGACTTGCCAGATGTCAGTAGACCCAAATTTACTGAATTTCTGTAGTCAACGGATCTTATGAAGAAAAAGATTAAGGTAAAACTATTAATCTCAAATATTCAGATGAATGCATACCTTCTAAAAAGAATACTCTTGTTATGTAGACTGATAGAAGACTTTCTTTTTCCAGATGGGCTTTCCCCCAATTAGATGCTTAAGGGATGTTCTAACAAATGGGTATAATTTAGTTAACATGTTTACACTGCTTTTATTCAATTGTGCTTAATATCATAATTTGTTTATTGTGTTTAACTAACAGATTTTTTGGTGTTTTTGTCTATACCTTTTCAACTAATTGAGTTGTTGGTCACCTTAAGTCCAAGTGTGGGAGGGGGGGGGGAGTGTTAAAACTGTAACACTTGAGCACAACAAAACCCTAACATTGTAACAGATTTCTCAGAAATTCAGGACCTCAGACAAGCAATCTTTCCTGTTCCTCCTTGTGTTCACACTTTACATAGAAATATCTTATATGAATAAGGAATTCACAGATGACAACAATGTTTATGAGATTGGTGGCACTTTTGAGTTGTTGCAATCAAAAAGTGAAAAGTAAAACATCTTGTATTAAGCACACTTCTTTGGAATTCTGTTGTGATGGTTAATTATATATATTTTAAACATGTTAATCATCATTAGCCAAAAGGGCTCCTGGAGTGGCTTTTTCTTAAAGCAAGGGTGTTCCTGTTTTTTAAACTATATACATGAACTGCACAAGGACATAACATTGAGAGGGAGGAAAACCTAGATTATACCTACAAACATCTTTGGAGGACTATAACCAGAGGTTAGATAGGAATATTTCAAGAGTGCTTTAGTTGTATATTCCTTGATGGCTCTTGTGCTCTCTTCCAACTCTATGATTCCATGATTTTAGCAACAGTTTTAATACATCTTCTCCCACTATCCTACTGTACTTTTTTTAAACTATAGTAACCAAATGCTCTGAATTCAGTCACTGAATTCAGAAGCCTAAAATTGTATTTTTCCTTATAATATGCTCCTACTGCATAAATTATTCAGTATCTGCAGTTGTCCTGCAAAGGTAAAGAATAAAAGCAGAACTGCCATAACATGTTCCACTAGCACTTGTATCATTTTAACCTCTGAATCACTTCACAGCTTGCAACTCAAATACCTTAAAGACGAGTACACCGTTTTTTGCATATCAACTTGTGAAGGAGTGAAGGTTATTCATTGAGAGCCTTTCTCGTATGGTGCCACCACCATCGGAAGATAAATGAGTTCTGGCAAGAAGACAGAATTTTGATTAGTACTGCACTCCTGTTCTAGAATCTCTCTTCACAAAGATATTGTGTTATTGGTTTTTTAGGTACTATATCAAGCCTTTTAAAAAAACATCCCATCACTTTCAAAAGATTCTTTTTTCAGATCTGTGGTAAAGTTATACAGTATTTTAAACCCTGTAGCTATGTTATCTCTCACTTATACAGTTGACATTCTGTTGTCTGAATTTTTGTTGGAATTTTCAAATGGATATATTTAACTATGTTTTTGTAGTATTTTATTGTACATATCTATTTTTGAACCACCCTGGGAGATATTTGTATGAAGGGTGACCATATATAAATATCTATCTGAATAAACATGGGGGCATTATCAGCTCTAGAGCCAATGTAGCGTGTATTGGTTTCGTTATTGGGCTAGAACTCCTGAGACCAAGGTTAGATTCACGCTTCAACTATGAAAGACGCTGGAACTGCATCCACACTAGGAGAATAACCCGGTTTGGCACCGCTTTAATTGCCTTGGCTCAAGGCTATGGAATTCTGGGAGTTGGGGTATGTTGTGGGGCCCAGAGCGGAGCTTTCTGAATATAGACTTTCTCAACCTTTTTTACCCTTGAAATAATTTTCGGGTCTTAGGGAATCTTTGTATAAAAATTATTACCTACAGCTCAAAAAAAGTGTATGTTCCCCCTCCTAGTTACAGTCTCTTGCGGAAACTCCCAGGGGCCTACCCTGCTTTAATAAGTAAAGCCTAACCTTGTATAGGCTAATGTATCTCAATGACTTTACAAAAAATTCGCAGCTGTCAACTGAAATAAGCTTTAAACAAAAACACGTGAGGCAATCAAGCAAACCATATTTCTTTCTAGGACAAATATCCTTTGATTTATTTTATTTTTAATGCCCTGCCTTTACTTTTTCAAAGCGCAATCCTAAGTGTTCTGAAATACAACCCAGGAATGAAACTTTGATTACTGTATACATTACTGCTGACGAAAGAATCATTTAAATACCGGTAAGGTTCCAGCCTTTGTCTTTGGCATACTAGGTTAGATCTTTAGTTAAATATTTAAAACATCTAATTAAGTGTCACAGTCCACACTGCAGAATATTTCCAAAAGCTATTAAAGTGAACCCACCAACATAAGCAATCAAAACCTAAAATTTATACACCCGCTTTTGCACAGTTCCAATGTAATCCTGTTTGTTTCATTCACATTTGGACCCTGGTGTCTATATCTTACTCGAATGCAGAGTTGCCACCCCATCATCATCATTCGCATTGCTCAATGTTTGTGCATTTTGTCATATTTAATCACAGTTCAAGATTTATCGTTTCGAAAAACCGTTGGCTGTATTCACACTGACTTACTTACTTTATGAAAATACTTACTTTATGAAAAGAAGTGCCGGATGTGGAGTTTTATCTTGACAGAAACAGGCTCTTCATTCCAGAGATGTGACTTACCATTCGTTGCCCACGCTCACGGGTCCTTTTGGAAATACCTTTTTTTCTCACTGAAACAGAACACTGCATGAAAATGACCTAATTAAAATATCTAAACAGCACACCTTTAAAATAAACCCTTATTTTTAAAAAAAAAATGTATAAAATAAATTCTTTAATTTTTGTACAAATCTGTTTCTCTGCCAGCGGCGGTGACAGTCCCCACAAAACCTTGATTAGTTCTTTGGCTGCATCCAAACTGCAGGAATAATAATAATAATCCTGTTTGACCTTGTTTTAACTGCCACGGCTCCATGCTATGGAATTCTGGGAACGGTGGCTTGTTATGGCGCCAGACACACAGTAACCCGGTTTGGAAGCGCTTTAACTCGTTGTCTGGCTCACTCGCTATGGAATTCTGGGAGTTGGAGTTTGTTGTGGGGCCGTAAGGCCCCACAACAAACTCCAACTCCCAGAATTCCATAGAGAGTGAGTCAGACAAAGGGTTTAAGCGCTTCCACACCGGGTTATTTCTCAATGTGGATGCATCCTTTCCCATTCTGTGAGGTAAAATTAGGCGGGAAAAGGCTAATTATTATTTATGATCATCTCTCTTTCTTTCTCTCTCCCCTCAGTCCTTTTTGGCGGGAAGAAGAAGACGTTGTTGTCGTTTCCCTCAGAGTCAGAGAGAGAGCCAGGGAGGAGGCCATGATGTACCACCCGTCCTCCTCGGCGGCCCTGGAGAGCGGCGGGGCCCTGGGCTTCTCGTCGTCGTCGTCGAGGGGCGGGAGCACCCTGCTCGAGTCCCGGGCCTTCCGCCTGATCCTCCTCCGTCGGGTCCGTCTCCGTCGGGAGGGGAGCCTGGCGGCGGCGCTGACCCAGAGCATGGCGCTGGCGGTGATGGGGACGGCGGGGGCCTACCCGGCCTGGGTGTTGGTGGTGCAAGAAGGGGAGGAGATGGTGCTGGGGGCGGCGTGGGCCATCGCCCAGAGCGACCCGGCCCCGGGGGCTCCCCTGCTGGGCTCCTCGGGGGCCTCCCTGATGCTGGCCATGGCCTTCTGCTGCCTCTTCAGCGTCCTCTCCGGGTCCCTGGCCCTCACCCTGGACTTCCTGGGCCGCAGGCGCTGCCGGCTCTTGGCCCCGCTGCTCCACGGCTTGGCGGCGGTGCTGATGGCCTGCGGGGCGGCGCTGGGCTCGTGCCTCCTGGCCTTGGTCCGGGGACGGATCCGCACCGAGCCCGAGCTCCGGGGCCTCCGCTTCTCCACCAGCCCCGGGCAGAGCCTCTTCCTGGCCTTCCTGGCCTGCGCCTTGGCCTCCACCGCCACGGGGCTCAGCTGCACCTCGCCGGCCAGGGTCGAGCCCGCCCGGTCCTCCTGGGACTTCGACGCCGCCGGAGGAGGAGCCGGGAGAGAGCGGGCCTCCGCCGCCTTCCTCCGCTACGCCCTCTCCGGGTCCCGCCGCCACCGCGCCGCCTCCTCCTCCTCCTCCTCTCCTTCTTCTTCTTCTTCTTCCGCGGAGACTCTCCCCTCCTCGGTGGGCAGCGGGCAGCACGTCCACTGGGAAAAGGAGACGAAGGAGGAGGAGGACCAGGGCGCCGCCGCCGAGGCCCAGGAGGAAGCCCAGCCCCAGGAAGAAGGGACCGCCTCAGACGCCGACGCCGCCGAGGGAACCCGGGGCTGGCTGCGGAGGTACTGCGACTCCGCCTTGGGGCTCCTGGGCACTTTGGGGGAGATCGCCCGCTACTACAGCAGCAGCACCGAAGACCTCCCGGCCCCCGACCAGGAAGGAGAGCAGCAGGACGGGGAGGGCGCCCCGGAGGGAAACGGCCACGAAGCTAGTGGCTCTTCTTCTTCGCGACGGACAGACGTCTAAATCCACCTCCTCCTCCGTGTGGGACAATCCTCCAAAACGACACGGGACATAATTTGGGAGGGACAAACACCTCAGGAATCCGAAGCTATCGGGAATCACCTCAGGGACCTGCAGTTATCAGGAATCTCTTCAGGAATCCAAAGCTATCACAAGTCGGAAGCAATCAGAAATCACCTCAGAAGCAACCAAAAATCACCTCAGAAATCTAAAGGGACCAAAAATCACCTCAGAAATCTAAAGGGACCAAAAATCACCTCAGAAATCTAAAGGGACCAAAAATCACCTCAGAAATCTAAAGGGACCAGAAATCATCTCAGAAATCTGACGCGACCAAAGATCACCTCAGAAATCTAAAGGGACCAGAAATCATCTCAGAAATCTGACGCGACCAAAGATCACCTCAGAAATCTAAAGGGACCAGAAATCATCTCAGAAATCTGACGCGACCAAAGATCACCTCAGAAATCTAAAGGGACCAGAAATCATCTCAGAAATCTGACGCGACCAAAGATCACCTCAGAAATCTAAAGGGACCAGAAATCATCTCAGAAATCTGACGCGACCAAAGATCACCTCAGAAATCTAAAGGGACCAGAAATCATCTCAGGAACCTGAAGTGACCAGAAATCACTTCAGAAATCTGAAGCGACCAAAAATCACCTCAGGAACCTGAAGCGACCAGAAATCACCTCAGAAATCTAAAGGGACCAGAAATCACCTCAGAAATCTGAAGTGACCAGAAATCACCTCAGAAATCTGAAGCGACCAAAAATCACCTCAGAAATCTAAAGGGACCAGAAATCACCTCAGGTACTTGAAACTATCAAAAACCTGTCGATGTCAGAAATCACCTCAGGAACCTGAAGCAATCAGAAACCACCTCAGAAATCCGAAGCTATCAGAAATGACCTCAGGAATCTGAAGCTATAAGGAATCGCCTCTGGAATCTGACAATGCTAAAGCTGCTGCTTTGGATAAAGGGATGATGCCATGCAAGAGCTGATCATCAGCACTCCCTGCTCCATGTGGAGACAAAACAAGAAACTGAACCCAGCTCAGCTGATAATTTTTTTCTCCCAATAAACATCTAAATCTCTAAATCCTGAAGAGCTTTTTAGATAAAGCTAGTGAGTGGTTTAACCATGCCCCGCCCCAGCAACTGTCTTGTTCTTTCAGCTGAGCCCAGGGGAATCCTGCATAAAGATTTGCATCCCTCAGCTAGCCAGTCTTGGAAAGGGATACTAGTTTTACCTTTCTTTGTGTGGCCACCCACCCCTTACAAAGCATCCTCTGGTTGAAAATCCATGTTCAATTTGATAGGAATTCCCACAATCCCTGGCACTGACTGTGTTTGCTGGAGTTTATGGGAATTACAGTCCAAAACATCTAGAGGGCAGTAAATTGTCAATTCCTATAGTATTAACCATTTCCCTTATGCTTGACACTTTTACATAACCTCAGCATTATCCACAATAAAAAATTATCTACTCTAAAGGAAAGTGTTTGACACTAACCCATCATGCCCTTTATCACTGGCCATTGGGAACAGGATTACTGAGAGCTGTAGATACCCGAAAGGCCAAGTTTCCCTGTTCTGAAGCTTCAAGTCTTCTAAAAAGGAGTGGAGAATCTTATGAAACTGAATACTGAGAATTAAAGGCATAAACTCTTAATATAGATCCAAAACCATATTTTCAAATGTTTTCCTTGCTTTGTTTGCAGGCACTTCAGTTGTGTTAAGCCTAAATTTTAAAAAGACGTGCTTTCAGTTTAAGAAGCTACCTGCCTTCTGTAATACTACAGTGAAAGGTGAAAGGAGTCTCTGGATCTGTATTTGCAAATGTAAATATGTGTAAGTTAGCATTATCCAATTGTTAAACATCTTAAACCTTCCTACAGACTATGCAAATTCTTAACGAAACAATGACTGCTGCAAATATTGGTTTTTTCAAGAAACACCAAAACACAAATACAAACCATTCCAAATTAGAAGAGTTTTAGAATGGAAGAGCTCCATAAAAGAATTAAATGCTATTAATACTATTCATTCACCTTTATACTTTGCTATTGAATTCTGTATTTCTCCTTATATAAATAAAATGGTTTGCGTTCAGCCAAAAATTGCTATACTTCTTGTGGAATAGTAGACCACTAAGGACACTCCTACTAGAAGTCATTTGTGACACTGCAAGAATATTTGACAGAATGATCTGAAGTACAGGGACTTAAAATTCCAGAAATTTTAGCTATAAAGTAAGGGGCTGAATACATGAAATCAAAAGGCCCAAGCCCTCCCTGCTTGGTATCACCCTCTATGGCTGAGAACACACCAATAACTCCAAGATGGGATTGGCCAGACCAGATGCCAATCTGGCAATTCTGGCATGACCCAAAAGACCCTTAGTGTGGTCTTTTTCAACCAGCTGTGGCTGAGTTTCACACATCTGCACATCCCTTACCTGATGCCATCACCATGTTGCCTCTGAAAGCACCTGTGACGTTGGAAGGGGGCACTTGGTCCATGAGCGGAGGCTGCTGTCTTGTTTCTGCCCTTGCAAGCCGCACCATGGCCTGCAGGTAAGGGATCAGTGGCTTAGCAGGCATATGAACGTCCATCTGTTGCCACACCAGTCTGTGGTATCCTGTCAGTGTATACAGGCCCTAAGTGCATTTAAGATGGATCAGTGGACCAGTTTTAAAATGGGTATGATAATATTATGTTTGCCATACTGCACAGTAACTGAAAAATAATGATGGTTGAAAGTTTCATTTCATCCCTTTGAACAATTAATTTCTCTAGCATACGGTTTCAAACTAAATTTTCAGATCCATCTTCCCTTCTTTCATTTCTCTGGGCATCTCAAACAATGTTTCTCAATGTTTAAGTAATGTTACTAGAAATACCACTATTTCACAGAGTTGAAAGAGACCACAAAGATCATCCAGTCCAACCTCCTGCCATACAGGAACTCACCATCAAAGCACCCCCTGACAAATGGCCATCCAGTTTAAAGACCTCCAAAGAAGGAGACCCCACCACACTCCGAAGGAGTGTGTTCCACTGTTGAACAGCCCTTACTGTCAGGAAGTTCCTCCTAATGTTGAGGTGGTATCTCTTTTCTTGTTGCTTGAATCCATTGCTCCACACCCATCTCTGGAGCAGCAGAAAACAAGCTTGCTCCATCCTTGATATGACATCCCTTCAAATATTTAAACAGGGCTAGCATATTACCTCTTAACCTTTTTTTCTCCAGGCTAAATATACCCAGTTCCCTAAGTCTCTCCTCATAAGGAATGATTTCCAGACCTTTCTCCATTTTGGTCATCCTCCTCTGGACATGCTCCAGCTTGTCAACATCCTTTTTGAATTGTGGTGTGTCCAGAACTTGACACAGTATTCAAAGTGAGGCCTGACCAAAGCAGAATGGAGTGGCATTATTGCTTCCCTTGATCTAGACCCTATACTTCTATTGATGCAGCCTAGAATTGCACTGGCTTTTTTAAGATGCTGCATCATGCTGTTGACTCATGTTCAACCTGTGGTCTACTAAGACTCCTAGATCCCTTTCACACATAGTCTCCTTAAGCGACATGTCACCCATCCTGTATTTATGCATTTCATTTTTTCTGCTTAAGTGCAGTACCTTACATTTTTCCCTGCTGAAATTCATTTTGTGAATTCTGCCCCAGCTTTCTAATCTATTAAGGTTATTTTGAATTTTGATCCTCTCCTCTGGGGTATTTGCTACTCCTCCTAATTTGGTTTCATCTGCAGATTTTGTAAGCATGCCCTCTATTCTTTCATCCAAGTCACTGATATTTAAAAGGTTATGTTCACTTATGTACAAAAGGAGGTGATTTTTTTTAAAAAACAAAAGTCTATGGATTGGTCCCTAACATGAAAGCATGGCTAGACTTTTGGATGAGGGAAGGTGTATCAACTCTCAGCCTTCTTTTCCTAGTTTGAGGCAATTGCAGTTTGCCATCTTCAGCATATGGCTTCAAGCTGAAGCAGATAGTCATCAGTCTATTCTTTGTCATTATATGTGAACCATTTCAATTAATTTTGGACAACCTAATTTATTAGGTTGCACCTCAGCAACGATTGTGTCATGAAACTTTGGGAATAGCAAAAAGGAATGTAATTTTAAATGAAACTTAATACCCCTTATTTCTGATCATTTCTAGAATAGAGCAGAGAATATTAAAATGAGAAGGAATAACCAAGTTGTCTATGAGGCTATGTACCTATTTATCTGGCTATAGAAGTGAGTTGAAAGGAGATAATTTACTGGATGTGGATTCACTTGCTTAAAACAAGAAAAGTGTGGAAATCTCAGGGCTAAAAGTAAAGAAGAAATTATTGAATTGTGTGCTGCTGAACTTTATAGAACAGATATATGTGGCAATTCATAGGCAGGTGGTAAAAGCTGAAATGCATGACTTCCCCCCCCCCCCCCCCCACAAAGGAAACGGAATTACAGAATAAATATAGATTGATAATTGTCTTCTCTTTGCTTGCATGATAAAAGGTACAGGTGCAAGCATACCCTGCAAATGTGTGTTGACAAAAATACATACACCAATATAACATTGTTGTAAGTTTTAATGTTTATTTTCCCCAAGACAGCCTAGCCTGCATTCTACTTGGATAAATTTCACAAGCTAGTTTTCTGCTGCATCTAGTTTTAAACTTTTAACCATGTTTCTGATGACAAGGAATGCTGCAAAAATACTCTAGTCCAACAAAGAGTTATGATCACAAAATAATCTTTATCCATTCTACTGCGTTTCAGAATTACCAGCTGATTTAAAAAAAACACAAGGTAGATATAGATGCTAATGGTGGCTAACCTGGTATGTTTTCTTATAGCAAACTGTTGTTCATGCAACACTTGTGCTCAAAGGGGAAGGCACAGCATTTCCTACAATGAGCCACCTTATAAAGAGTTCTCCTTTTGTACATATTTCTAATGTCACTTTTAATTTAGTGTGCAGAACCTCAAAACTGAGGTATTATTCCAATTATAAAAACCACTTGCATTTTGTATGCAAGTTAAGAATACAAAGTTCTCTCTAAAGTGGCTCAAAATAGATTGTTCATGGCTGCCTACATCTAAAGATAAAAAGTCTAGAACAATTGGACAGAATAGGTGGTATTATTAACGGTGTTCAAACCATGACTTGATTTGTACATCTATTCACATCTCTTCTCCAATCTTTTCAGCAGTACATATGCACCAAATTTTATTTTGAGGTTTCCATATCATTTTCATAGAAAACAAAGTTTGAAAACAAATAACATTGAAACACAGCACGGTATCCTACCACAACAAAAACAGCTGGTTACAGGACTCAATAAAATCTAAAAATGAGCTATGTTGTAGATTACCACATGCAAAAATAGCTTTATGTCATCTCTGAAAATGAAAAGGATGGTATTAAACATTTTTATTGTTTTTTTGTATTATGGCGATTTGTGTACTGCAACACAATAGATGGAAAAGGGAGATGTGTGTATGGGTTTCATGCAAAAAAATCTACACAAATTAGTTTGATGATATGGAAAGCTTTTTTTGTAATAATGAACAGTCATCTGGTGCAAATGCACAGGGAAGCCTTCCTTAAAGTTTTCTGACTTTACAAGCAGCTAGTAATAAGCCATACAGGAAATAAAATAACTAAATAAAAGGGGTAAAATAAAATAAAAAAAAACACAGGCTGCAGGAGTAAAACCATGGTCTGCTGCTAAACCGGTCTGTTTTCGTGTCCAGTGTTAACACTTATGCACTCCTTTTGATGATTGACTAGGGTTATTATCAGCCCCCTGAAGGCAAATCAAGCTTGCATGCGTTCACATACAGCATCACAACCATACTCTCGTACACACCCCACTCCAAGACTAGGAGTCTGCTTCATGAGCAAAGAGCCCCAGATTTGAAACACACACGTGGCCCCACAGCACTGAGTCCAGACATTCACTCAATGTTGTCCATTCACACGGTGCTTCATTAGCAAGGCCTGGGCTCATTCTCCTTGGACTTATATGGGCATCCTATTCTCCTTTATGCTTACATGGCTTGATGATGGAATAGTACTGCATTTCCCCCCACAATTGAGCTAGTTAAGTCAATTTCGCTCCTCAGGCACTGAAGATTTTTGACCTGTAGCCCTTTTCCTTTTAACAACCTATATAAGCATTCAGTGTGAAGTTTTTCATTACATTTTGCCACTCACTCTCACTCGCACCCACTCGCCATCTTGACTTCATTCGGGCTTTTCTGTGATTCCAAATGAAATCTTCACATTTTCTTTCCCGATTTAATGCAGCAGCGGATCCCATGAGCCAAGCTTGATGGATCAAACCTTTTTTTTATTCAGTGCTGCATTGTACCTAACTTCCAAAATACCGCTCTAGAACTGGAACCCTTCTGCAGGTACATTGGCAGATGAATTGAAACCAAATGTTCCACCTTGTATTGCCTCTGGAACAAGGCTTGGATCTTCATCTATCTGTAAACAAACCATAAAAGATTGGGGATAAATATTTTCAAATTCAAGCACAGTCTGGGTTCTTAATATTCAGTATTTTCCATCAAATTGTACATCAAAATAATGCTTGAAACAGGAGGTTCAATGACTGAGTTCTATCTCAGTTCATCACCAGAAACCCACGAGTCAAGTTATGTCATCAGAAATGTTCTTGTTGGTGGAAGGGCTCAGGGAACATTGATTCAAAAGACCGATTTGGACTAGTATGCTTTACCCCGGCCCACAAAAGGTCAAGATCAAACCTATGCGAGGCCTGGTACTTCCCTCTTACTACATGGGACAAGTAAAAATGTGTTATACCAGCGCTGGGGGTGGGATGCTACCTCATAACCACCAAGCCTGCAGATAGCCAGCACTTGCTCTGCTGCAAATCCCCCTTGACCTTGTACAGGATGCTCTGTAATTAGACTAGAACCCACACTTTCTATTTACTTACATCATCTGAAGAGAAGAACTGATCAATGATCTCATAAGCCAGTTTGTAGATATCTTCATTTTCATGATTTTGTAGCTGTTCAATTTTCTCCAGCCCTATAAAACAAAAACTTGATGAAATCCCCATAAAAGAGTGTGTGTCCAACTGGCATTAACTCCAAGGCCATGAAACCAAGACACCTAAAATCTGAATGATTAAGGAGGATTTAAGAATATACAACTCAGGGTTATTTTGTTTTTAAAATGGATTCAGAAGATGGCCAGGGGCATGGAGGATTGGAGGAGAGCAAAGAGAAATGGAAAAAAGTACAGGGTGGGCAGAAACTAAGAAGCTACAAATACTTGTTAACCTAAGTATTTCTGCTAGTTAGCTACACATTAAGAGGAAAATAAGTAATTCCTTCTTTACTTTTGGACAGTCATTCCATAAATCAGTTTTAAAATAAATAAATAATCAAGTATGCTTCTCCATACATATGTGTGTGTATCTCTTCCTGATCATGTACCTTTTGTTCTGCTGTCTTGCACTGAATTCTTTTATCATTCTTTTTTTGCAATAGTCTTAAACCAACTTTATTTTGTGTACCCCAGCCTAAGACTTTTAGGTTCAGGATGGAAGAGAAGAACACTAACTCTCATACACACTTAAATGGAACCATAAAAAGATTTTCAGATGTGTGACAAAAACATGAAAGAAAATTGACCAACATATTACTATAGCAATCTTTAAAACCAAGTAATTCAATCATACCTCCACATTCTTCAATAAGATTGGCTATGGTTTCTGCCTCATCTTCAGCCATTTTTAATATATTACTTAGCCCATCCAGCACTACTTGCACAACCTGAGCATCTTTTACTGTTAACAAGTTGCAAAATGGAGGAATTACATTTTGTTGAATTAGGTACGCCACCTAAGAAAAATGGACATCAAATTAGGATTGACATTTTAAGACAACAATATAGGTTCTATGGAGAGAGAGAAAGAAAATGAATCAAAGCAACTTTGAGTCTACTGAAAATAAAACAGACTGACTGTCATGGAATCCATTATGAACTTTATGCCTGGGATTGTTTTCCAGCTTTGAGGGTGGAGCCATCCTCCATGAGGGTTGGTTCCCCCCGTTTGCTCCAATCAGGCAGGACTATGACTTCTGGGCATGTCCACCAGGGGAATACATCCCCCTTGTTTGTCCAGTCTAGTTCCTGCCTTTGCTCCGTCAGGTTGTGTTTTCCTATTTCTCCTTTACTCTCACTTCTTCCACCTTTATTCGTCACTACTGAATTGATGCCTTCCAATCGGCTGAGGCATCATTCGGTAGACAGATCCTTCAGTCCATCCTATAATTTTCCTTACCTCAATTCCCACCCATTCAGGGAGCTTTGGTATGTCCCTCATGAAGGATGGCTCCATCCTTGATGCTGAAAAAACGAACACTGGCTTACCTTGTGAGATGTTTGTTTTCAGCGATGAGGGCGGAGACATCCTACCCACCCGTAACTGAGGAATGTTCTTGGTGTCGGGGGGTGCTGTAAGGTTAATAGGATGTTTGTTCTAGTGTCTAGGATTGTTCTTGTTAAATGGTTATCTTTTCTATTGTTGTTAGTATTTCTCTGTTATTATAAACTTTCTTGGCTATACATTGACTGGGCAAACAAGGGGGATGGATTCCCTTAGTGGACAAGCCCAGAAGTCATAGTCCTGCTTGATTGGAGTGAACAGGGGGAACCAACCCTCATGAAGGTTGTCTCCACCCTCATCGCTGAAAACAAACATCTCACAAGGTAAGCCAATGTTCGTATTTCAGTAGGACATGGGGTGGAAGAGTGAGGGAATGGAACGCAGCATGGGGAAACCCAAACTCTGCAAGCCAACCACTTACTGCCCTGAGACTGCTTCTCAGCCTGGCTGCTGTCAATCATAGGTAAATTTAAAATTTAAATACTGACTTGAGCATCTGCAGAGGTTTTTTTTTTAAATCTGTGGGGGCATCCTGGAACCAAACCCCACAAATACTGAGGGCCCATTGCAGATGCTCAAGCTAAGCACCTCGCTGTAGTAGATATATGGCATAATATGGATTTCTTTACAGAATCTATCCTAAACTTTAAATTAGTAAACAAATGCTGAGCAAACTCTAGCCAAGCCTAGGCATGGTGGAATCTAACAGGAGAATTAAGTATTAAAACGAAAGTTAGACTTCTAAATGGTTTCCTTTGACTGGATAGTGTTCCCTTTTGTATTTCCCATTTCAGAATATTTCAAGCTATCCAATTATATTTTCCCTATCTCAAACCTAGATGACCAATTGAGATACTCACTTGATCTTTTCTTCCACTGATTGTCAGGTTACTTATAGCCCATGCAGCTTCTTTCTGTGTACCAAAGTCACCCTAAAAAATAAAAATAAATACTGTAAATAAATGAATGAAGTTTGGTCTCTTAAGAGACAGATAGTCTTGGCCACAGTGTGCAGCACTATTACTCCAATGGTGGGAAAAAAACCCTTTGGAAAATTATCATGCAAAACCAAACCCAGCCAAGCCGAAGTAGCTGGTAAGAGATTATCACATTCTTACTTAACATGAACTATACTCTGGGTTGTTGAAAGGATTAATCCACACAACTTGGTCTTATTCCCATCACTACCCAGAGATAGGCAAAGAAAACTATGTGACTAAATTCAAAGGCTGATTGGCTCCCTCACATACAGTCATCTTCCCTTAGGCTGTTCATCTTAGACATAAGACTTAGCTAGAAGGAAAGAAGGGCCAACAAGGTAGGCATGACTTGCTCAGAACAGCTTAGTAACTTAGCACCTATCATTCAATTTTATTTATTATTTATTTACAGTATTTATACCCTGCCCTTCAGCCCTAAAGGCTCTCAGAGCGGCTTACAATTATTATTTTAATTAGACAGTTCCCTGCCCTCAGGCTTACGATGTAAAAAGACATGACACAAAAGGAGAAGGGAATGGTGGTGGGGATGGGAATCATGTTCAGCAGTTCTTTTCTCCCTCTGAGGCCTGAACCAAGGCAGGTGGACTGGAGGGAGGGCTCTTCTTCTTAACCAAGGCCAGGCCTGATGGCGTTGGGCCTGTCCTTTCACTCTCTCCAGGCCAGAAGATGACAGTTGGCAAGGAGAGAGGGCTCTTCTTCTTCAGGCCCGATGGTGTTGGGTCTGTCCTTTCACTCCCTTCTAGGCCAGAAGACGACAGTTGGCAAGGAGGGAGGGCTCTCCTTCTTCAGGCCCAATAGTGTTGGGTCTGTCCTTTTTCAGGTGACCAGAGCTAGACTGTTCCTGCGTATTGAATGTGCACTTTTTAAAAAGGTCTAGGCATGAGGTAGAACCAAGATTTTGCCATTGCTAAATGTAGCTGGTATTTTTGGTCAACAGGGGGGCAACATCACATGTGTTTTCTCTTCCCTAAGCACTCTGGCTATCAGGAGCAAAATATAAAATAAGGAGAAAAGGTCATTTGGAATGAAGAACACTGATGCCTTTCTGATTCTAGTTCTCAGAATCTGACATAAAATCTGGGTAGCAGAATCGGGGGCCGGGGGGGATCCATTATATTCTTACCTGCTGTAGAAACCAGAGGAAATGGAATATCTCTTACAGGTGATTTGGGCTGTCTTGAGAACCATTGGTCCTCTTTCACTGAGTTCAGCAGCAGAATTCTCTTTGCCTTTTTTTTTTTTTTTTTTGAGACAGGTTTGGAAGGGTTATAGATAATTTACCTAACAAAGGAGAATATTTTGAATGAAAAAGTGTCTCAAATAGCTCCCCATGGACAGAACCTGGGTCTGACCTTTCCTGAAATCTTGGGGAGAACCCAAGAATGGCAGAGAACTATCCTGCTATAGAAATAAATCTCAGTCTGCGTCCTCATCAAGAGCTTCAGTAGAGTGAGAAGACTTCCTTTATTACACTTTTAGTGAGAAAAGACTTGTTAAAGTGAACTGATCTAGATTTATTCTTAGAGACTGTGTTTTTCTTATGTTAATTTCATAATTCTGTATGCTAGCAGGTAATTTCATTGACTGGGACTGAGGTTTGCTGATTTGCTTTTGTCCAAACTGTGCTGAGACATCAGTGATAACAATGCTTTTCAAATGGTCCAAAGGTCTATTCTTGTCAACTTCAGAGGAGGGTAAGTGCATGTGAAATGAGGATGCTGAGGGCTAGGGAGAGGATCTCAGGTAATAATGACTGAAGTGCTTGGAGCTAAGCAGAGTTTACATTGGGTGATCAGGCTGGCAATACCAATACTGCTGTTGTGGTACACCAACAGCTGGCCAAAAAAGCCATCTAGGGACTGCAGTGCATAACTGATCGTTGTTAGAAAAAGAGGAGGATCACAACAGTGGCTGTGCTGTTGTTTTAAAAAAGCATTCACTTGTCTTCTCCACCTCACAAATGCATAAAGAATAGGAAGAAGGAGCAAAATGAAAAATGGTGAATGCCTCTATGGAAAGATGCTCAAATAAGCTCTAACGGAGGAAATCTATGCAGAAAAGCAGAGCAGGAATCTTGCCCCCAAGCCTCTTGGAAAACCAGAACACAGAATTGATACAGCTGTTGGATAAACTCAAGTGCTCCCTCAGAAAAACTGTTTGCTGCTCAGGAAAAACTGCCTACTGCTTTGTCTTCATTCCTGCTGCTTAATAATTCCACCACTGCTTCAAATATGCATCTCCATCACAACTGTGGTACTCAATACAGGCAGCCTTATAGCAGCATCCTCCCTACTTGAATGCTGAAGGAGCTTTAGCAGCAGGTTGAGAGCTTGTGTTCCACACAAACAGTGATGTCACAGCTTGCAGAATGGCTTGAACCATCAGGGCTTGAGCCAGCATGATTTCCTTTTGATCATTTGTGATCTACTCTGTCAGACACCAAGCAATCCTGCAACCTTTTCTTTTTCACAGCCTCTAACCTGTTACCTTGCTGGAGCCATCACAGGAACAGGAAATAAGAGGAGGAGTGGGGGACAACTGAATAATGAAGAGAAAGATTAGTAAAATAAAGCATAACAGAGATTATGGTATCTTATCCCAAGAAGAAAGAATAATGAACAAGAAAGAGAGAAAAGGTAAAGAGCTCTGCCCTGGCCACAGTCAAACAAAGAACTACCCCAGGGAAGATGACTATGCATGAAGAAGCTGATCAGCCTTTGAATTTAGGTCACATTTCAGTTTTCCTTACCTGTCTCTGAACAGTGGTAGAAGTAAGCCTAACCAAAGCAGAGAAAAGCAAATCTTTATATGCTAAAATCAAGATGTGGGCTCTAATTTGCTGCAGTCTTGCCACAAACTAGCAATACACCATGTACCACTTACTATTCATCTTTCCATTATTTAAGAGCTCAACTAGTCAGATAATATGACCACAAGAAACAGACCTATTAATAATCTATCCTGTGTAGTGTGCAGATATTTTTTTAACAACCCTGAGGAGGTATACTCAGAAGAAATGTGTCAGAATTCATATAAACCATGCATCTTTATGTTTGTGGCCAGAGCAAAAATGAGTAATGGAAGAGTCTTATATCTCAAAACCAGTATACATAACTTAAACTCAGGATGCTGGAACTATTCTAGTATCTGACGCTTCCATGCACAGTTGCAGGAGAAGGGGACAGCTGCACAGAGCTAAGGTGAACTAGGTTCAATGGCACCTGCTACCTTCTGCCTAGGCAGCATTTTGGTTCTTTTGTTTGCAAAACCAGGAAAGGTAGGTCCAGTTAGCAACTTCTATCCAAAATTTACCTGGAAATAATGTGTTAGTCTGTCCTTCTCAGACCTAGGAAGATGAAGCCAAATATTCTAGCCCCCCAACTTAAACTAAGTCCCATGCAAAACATCAGCTGCCCATAAAATGGGAACAAAATCAAAACACAAATTTATGATGAAAACATTCAAGAAGGTTAAAACATTCATAATGCACAAGATATCATGACAGTAGGAGATACAAGGGGATATCCAAAAGTTTTAATGATCACCTTTTTAAAAAACTGACAGAAAGTTTGTTTTGATTTGTAGTTGTTAACTTATCTCTATGTAGTCATTATCTAACTTTATACATTTTTCCCAGCGTATCCTGACTCTGAATACCTGATATTGTAGAAGTCTGCAGATTGTGCCTTACGAGGGGGTATCGTAAAGTAATAATTATCACCTGGAAGTTATTATGGCATATTGATGAAATTTTGTCAGTGTCGTCATTGGTCCCTAAGTGCACGTTGCTGAGAAAATCAACTCATTGCGTCCTTTATTTTTTGACTGGCTGTGCCAGAAGTGACTAAAGTATAAAATCCTTGTCAGGCGCAATCTGCAGGCTTCTACAATACCAGGTATTTAGAGGGTCAAGATACGCTGGGGAAAATGTATAAATCTAGATAGTGACTACATAGAGATAAGTTAACAACTACAAATCAAAACAAACTTTCTGTCAATTTTTTAAAAAGGTGATCATTAAAACTTTTGGATACCCCCTCGTAAGTGTCAAACAGATTCATGGATTTATAAATAAGTAAGTAAGTAAGTAAATAAATAAATAAATAAAATGGATATAGATTCCATCCCTTGCTCCACCACAAGCCTGAGCATATAAAGTCAAGCAAGATATAAGTCTACATAAGCCATTCATTTTTGGCTCTAATTTTGAAGAAAATGGGGGTGGGTGCAGAGACTTGACAAATTCAAATAAATCAGATCAGGATTAAACTCTTTCACCAACGTTTTTCGCTAACTAAAATTTGAGCTACAACTGGGGAAGGGGAGCTCTTTTATTCTCTAGCTCTTTACTTACTTAAATGCCTCACCTTTTTGGTAATAGAGACACACAAAAACAACATGCCTGAAGCAGATAAAGTCAAACGAGATATAAATCTACATAAGCATGTATTGTTGTAATGTGCCTTCAAGTCATTTCTGATTTATGGTGACCTTATTCACAAGGTTTTCATGGCAAAATTTATTCAGAGAAGGTTTGCCTTTGCCTTCCTAAGACTGAGAGAATGGTAACTTCTTGTGTTTCTATGGCTGAGTGAGGATTCAAACCTTGGTCTTCAGAGACATAGTCCAAAGCAAAAACCACTACACGATGCAGATTCCTCCAAGCATTTATACATAGACTTTAACAAACAACTGCTGTTCCATTAATGGTCTATAAAGATTTCTATACAACAGATAACTTGCTCCAAAAATGTTTCTCTACAACAAAACAAAACCTTGGTAAGAGCTTTTTTTTTGGTCTAACCTTATCTAAAAGGTGTATTATCATTGGTACAAGGTTAGCATCTATCACCGCCTGGACTTGCTGCTGATTCCCTGCAGTGATGTTAGATAGGAACCATACAGCCTCCTGCAAAAAAACAACAACAACAAAACCCGCAATTTTAAAACACTGGAAAGAAATAATATAGACAATGAAAATATAAACTGAATTCTCCAGAGCTACATACTACTAAAGCAAAACCTTAAAAGAAACTGTTCAGCAATTAACACTCTTTGATTGAAATTACTTAGCTAACTTAAGATTTCATGTTGAATATTAACAAGACACCAGCTGGGCAGTAGACATATCTGTATACTACCAACCAGACCTGGTCACTGGGAAAGAATACCCCAAGGGTATGAAGACCCCAGTCTCCTATGTAGCATGTTTGCATATAAAAAGGCCATCTCGTGTACAAAACAGACCATCCCCAATGCATTTCTTCTTAAAACTGGATTGCCACTAAGATTTTAGAATTAAAAAAAGAACTTTCCTTTTTAATTCATTTAGTAAAGCCATAGCCTAATAGTGTTATATTGCAATGTTTCAGAATATTGAGAGTAATTCACACTTCTTTTAGAATAGAGTAGTGAACTACCAACATCTGAAAATTTAAACATTTTGACAGCATTCCAGTAACAAATGACAGAAAAATAAATTGGAGATATACATACACAGTTGACCCTCCATATTGACAAATTCTGCATCCATGGCTCAAAATTATTTGAAAAAATCCAAAAAGCAAGCCTTGATTTTGCCATTGAATATAAAGAACACCATTTTACTACACCAGTGCATATAATGGAATTTGACCATCCACAGATTTTGGTAGCTTCAAGAGGTCTTGGAACCTAACTCCAGCAGATACCAAGGGCCCACTGTAAATGGCACATGTCCAGTTCATTAATACACTTATTTGCTTATTTAATCCTTGCTTCCCACTACAACTCACAAAAAGTTGATGTTTATCTAGTAAGTCTTATTTTAATTCTCTTCTGATGAGTATTTTAATTCCTTTAATATATTAACTACATACCAAGACACACACAAATGTAGGGAACACAAGCATTTCTAAATGGGTTTAAAATTGCCACAGTTTACTAGTGTGAAATTAGTTAGAATGTGACAGACTCCTCTCTAGTACTGTATTTATAGGCACCTACAAACGTGTTACGGGGCCACAAAATGACCACTGTATCTGCATAATTTCTTCAAAAGAGACTATTTTCGATGTTGAGAGGCCTACTGAATGCAGGTCCAGGAAATCTGATGGTATGGTCTTTAAATGCCCTTTGTGACCACCTTGCATTATATATTTTGTGGATATAACTATAGGTTGAGTCTCCCTTATCTAAAATACTTGGGAGTAAGATATCTTGGAGATGGGACCCAAGTCTAAACATCAAATTCATTTATGTTTCATATATAGCTTATACTCATAGCCTGAAGGTCATTTTATAAACAGTATTTTTAATAATTTTGTGCATGAAAACAAGTTTGCATACAACAAACCATCAGAAAGTAAAACAGTCACTATGGCTGCACCCACACTGCAGAAACAATCCAGTGTGACACTTTAACTGCCCTGGCTCAGTGCTATGGAATTCTTCGAATTCTAGTTTGTTGTCGCACCAGAGCTCTCTGACAGGGAAGGCTAAATGTCCACAAAGCTACAATTCCCAGAATTCTATAGCACTGAGGCATGGCAATTAAAGTGGTGTCAAACTGGACTATTTCTACAGTGCAGATTTAGCTTATCTCAGCCACCCATGTAGACATTTTTGTATTTTGGAAAATTTAGATTTTGGAAGTCTGGATAAGGGAGACTCAACCTGTAGCTCATATCTGTGGCAATGTATAAATTACAGTTTTTATACCAAACCACTCAAATGTGATATTTAAAAACCCAATGGTTTAAAATGGCTTTCAATTAATGTATTCTATTGGTTTGTTGCTGCCTGAAAAAGTTTCTGAACTGGCTGAACTGTATTTTCTTTACTGCTTTAGCGGGCAATATTTTACTATTCATATCATATTCTTTGTGTTTTTCTTAGCTCACTGCTTTGGCTGGATTTGGATCCAGAAAAGTTTATAAGTTCCAATAAAGCTGATGATAAAAAACAGATCAAAAGTATTTATATTTTTTCTTTTAACTCTATTTTGCAGTATTCCTTGTAGTTCTTCAATATGAAAGTTTTTATTCACCAAGCCATACCCCTGAACATTGAAAATCATTAAACTGAACCCTTAGATCAGATCACAAGTTCCTTTGTATGACAAAATGAACCTGTTAGAGGTTTAAAATTCGTTGATGCAAACTATGAGCTTAATTGGGTCTCTAATCATTGGCAACGTTGCTGAATAAAGACCCCATGATTTTGCAACTGCCTCAGATGCACTCCGAAATCAGCAGTGTCTTTCAGTACCCATAATTTGCATCATATACAGCTTCTACATGCACACATGAACACACACACACTCCACCCACCCCTTCTATTGTTCCATTTAAATAAAGATTTCCATTCTCCCACATACACACACCATATCCACCTCATGACCTCTATTTCATCATTTCCAAGAGTCAGATTAATGCAGGTGTTGGCTAAAATCAGGCTACTAGTTCTGTCCACTAGCTACATAAATGACAATTGAAATTCAGGAGTTACCAGAAGTTTTCTTGCTGTTTCAAAGGATACTCTTTAGAAACTAACAACTACACTTTCAAATCAATAAAGTCAGAACTACTTTTTAAATAAAAGGCATGACCATTAACACACAGGTTTTTTTTACAATAGAGACATCACATAACGGCACCTGGTATTTTTTCAAATGTACAAGAAGATTACAATTTAGTTTGTTAATTCAGTGCCATGGACCTACATACCTTATTAATTTTTTCTTTGGGGTGTGTCAATAGAGCAGGAAAGTGTGAAAGAGCTTCACAGTTCAGAACTACTTGGGTCTGTTCATCAGTACCAGTAACAATATTGCCTACAGCTCTGAGTGCAGCAGTCTGAAAAGCAAAACATTTTAAAAGTTAAAAGCCGATGGCTGGACTAACATGTTTAAAAACCAAGCATCAAATTGGAAGAACTACTGGCGTTTAACTGACAAAAGCCTGAGGTAATTATCTATATGCTCTATCACATTAAAGATATTTCTTCTAAATTTGATCTCTAATAGTCTGATAAGAAAAGGTTCCAGGATTCTTGAAGAAAAAGCTGCTGTGTATACAGTGGTCCCTCCACATTCGTGAGGGTTGGGGCACAAGACAAACCGCATATAACTCCCGCCCCCCCACGGAAGGGTGGATTAAGGCAGCTATCCATCCTGGAAGGGGCAGGGTTGGTGTGCGCACCCTTCCGGCTTCTCTCTCCTGGGCTTTTTCCCTCCCCAGGGGAAAAAACCCAGAAGGGAGGAGAAGGAGTGTGTGTGTAGCAGCCCTGACCTTGCCAGTAATCAAAACCGCAAGTGTCAAAGCCATGAATGTTGAGGGATGACTATGATATTATCATTTTAGAAGAAGAGAAACAATGGTTCAAACAAATCATGACTTGTTGACTATGATGGAGTGACAAGTTAGCATTTCCTGATAACTTAAAAGTTATACAGCAGATAGACCACATGGAAACAGCCTATGCTCTTTACATTTGAAGAAATCAATGATTTCTTACAGTTTGTATTGAAAGATCGAAAATGAAAATGTAAGGACCCAGAAAGTATTTTAACCCATTTTGATTTATATATTATAGGCAAATGGGAATAATTTATATCACTATATGATAAAAAGAAATGTTTTAAAATATATTTTTAACAACCATGACAATATAACAAATAGTATGTTTTAATATCTAAACTATCAAAAAACCCAGTAAAATACTTTCCAATAATGTATGAACTTTACAGGATGCATGATAATCAATCTTCTTGACGTATCAGTACATAATATGCATATTCAGGCATATCTTGTTAAAAGCCACACAGTTATTCAATAAATCCTGTCAACTGATAGTCCTATTCAAGGCTAACAACTATAGAAACTAAACTCTCCCTATATTTATTTATTCAGAATCCCATTCCATAATAAACAGAGAAACATTACATTAAAACATTTTACATTTCTGAACTTGACAAACTTAAGAAAACACATATTGAAAAATACACAGTCTGATTTGTCCCTTCAATGTGGCCTGGAAAAAAGTGTGTTCAAATAAAGGGAGTTTGTAGAATACTCACTTGTACTTTAACTTCCTGATGGCTGAGAAGAGGAACCAAATGTGGAACTATTCCAGAATCTATCACCATCTGAATCTGTTCATTGCCTGAATCAGTTAGGTAGGAGAGGGCCCAGACTGTATCTACCAATATCTAATATGTTTAGAAATACACTGCATCAGAGTAATACAAGCAGACAAAATTCCATAAGACAATCAGGTACATATAAAAAAATAGTAACATTTTAAATGTAAGATAACCATGTTCTTTCAGCACCTTTAATATATTACATCTACTGTGACATGTTACAAAATATGGCAAGGTAATTAAACAGTAATGTAATTTATAACCCTATCTGGTGAAAGCATTTACTAATTTTGTTTCAGACTAATTTCTTCTAACATTTTCCCCTGAAGTATTCTAAGTAATACTAAAAGATGTTAACAGACCTCCAGTCTCCACTAGGACACATATTTAACTATTTCAGATTTAACTACTCTTATGCACCATCACTTCAGTGCTTGCCCACAAATAAGCAAACAAGATGATGTTGCATGTAAATTGAACAAGGATCACTTTTTAAATATTTGATCATAGCTAATCAATAAATTACTTGTGAAATACTCTGATACTCACATTTACATCTGTGTGGTGAATTAAAACACAGAGTGCTGGGAGAATCTAGGAGAAACAGAAAAGGGTATTACAAATTCTGCAATGCAATTCAAGGTGACAAAACATCGACAAACAATGTAGTAGCTTACCTCCTGAATGGTTTCCATTGGTGGAGGTGGGTCTTTATGGCGGCACAAGTTGACCATTACCCAAGTAACATTTCTTAAGAAAGTTATTGGAATAGATGGGCTGATGAATGACAGAAGAGGCTTCACCACTCCAAGACTAATGACATAATCTCTACACTGGGGTCCATCACCTGCATAAACATTTAAGGAGTTTGTAGATAAAACAGTATGATAGATGCCTAGCTGGACTTCCTTCCCTTTACAGATATCTCACAGATATCTTACAGATATCAAAACAGAAATTTTAGGCAGCTATGTCTATGCAAAGGCAAGGAAGAATGGCTGCTAGAATCTTTCAAAATGGCTGGCTCCTAGAATCAGAGTTGCAGGAGGCTTTATAGGATAGTGATTTTCAACCTTTAGTCTTCCAGCTATTTTGGACCAAAACTCTTACAACTCACCATTGAGATGGCTGCGGCTTCTGTGAACTGAAGTTTAAAACATCTGGCCAAAGGTTGAGAATCATTTTTGTAAGCAATCTAAATGAAACCTTCTGCTTGAGGCAAGACATTCAAAGCAAAAGCATCCAGAACAGATGGCTATCAAGTTTCTGCTTGAAGACTTTGGTAAAAGAGACCCCCACCTCAGTGTTGTTGTTGCCTTTAATAAGCTTATCCAAACATACAACTAATATACCCTCATGTAACTTCAGATACTGTTCTAGTCCCATCCTCTAGAGCAGTAGAGGTTGTGCTTGATCTACGATATAGCCCTTCATTATTTTTTTAAGTTTTAGCCAGCCCGCTCCCCCTACTTCTCTGCACTGTGTTCTAAAGCTGGTAATGTTATCTTAGCACAAAAGTGAACCCTATGTTTAAGGAGCATAGGGATGGATAATCATGAGTAAGTATATTTAGTTTTCCAAGTGTATTCAAAAAGAAAGAAATATAAAGAAAATAAATCCAATACACTTAATCAGAGTTGCCTTCAGCTGTATGTTGAAAAATTAAATCACTATGTATGCTATGCTATCAACAACTAACAAAGATTGGTGCTCAATCAAATGACCACGCTCCTAGTGCAACATCCTGGATATTTTATTACACTGGGTACACTAAGACACTGGAGTAATAGATCTTGTACCATGTCATGCCCAAAAATCTGAACAAGATATAAAACTAGATACTGGACATAGCTGGTTCAGATATGGCAGAATGCCCTGGTGGCGCAGTGGTTAAATGCCTGTACTGCAGCCACTCACTCAAAACCATAAGGTGGCGAGTTCAAGACCAGCAAAGGGCTGAAGCTCGACTCAGGCTTGCATCCTTCCGAGGTCGCTAAAATGAGTACCCAGATTGTTGGGGGGCAAATAGCTTACAATTGTAAACCGCTTAGACACTCCTTAAGGGTATGAAGCGGTATATAAATGAAGCTGTTTGTTTGTTTTTTTTTGTTTGAAGAGAATTTACTTGAAAAGGTACAAAATCAAGCATCTTAAGAGTTTGATCTCTTACCAGGGAAATCACTTTTGATTGCTTACTGTAACAATGTAGAATGTAGCATGCATGTTTCAGAGAAATATAACTCATGCACTTAGGGAACATAATTACAATGCCAAAGGCAAAATGTTAAGACTACTGTTAGGTCGAGAGCAATGCAATCCCAACATAGTCACAAGCATATGATGACCTGAACAGTCAGTATTACATTCCACACACACCCCTACACACACACACATTTTCATTTGTCTAAACTTTCATATGCTTGAATAAAATATACTTTGGGGGGAAACACAGGAACGCTTAACAAGCAGGACGAAAGTAACTTTTATAATACAATACAAATCTAGGCAGTTCATTAGTTTTCTGTCAAGAGAGTTGTCTGGAACTTTGATATAAAATGTAACTAACCTATGATATTGCCTAAAGCCCATACTGCCTGCTCACAAACATTTTGATGCGGTGAATGCAGCAGCCTCAAAAAAAGTGGAACAGCATCTGCAAATGCAAAACAACGAAATGCATTACTGAAACACAAGTTAACATCTGTAACCAACATTTAAAATAAATATTTAAATTCTGCAGCATTTGAAATGCCTCTCCTCTTTTGCAGGTTATAACATTACAAATCAATTAGCAGGATATGCTTCAATTACACATTGGTCATTCATAGAGTCCTATTATAGATTATTTTACATTATTTTAAGTACTTGTGTATGTGGTAGCTTTTTTAAAAAGTTTTTTTATTATTAGGCTTTAATTCATGTACCCTGTTTTAATTAATATTATGATCCACATTCGGTCTTATTCAGGAGAAAGGCAGGATATAAATTAAATAAAAGCACACTTTTGAGAAAAGTGTTTCCTGCACCTCCTGTTTTCTTCTACAACATAATGATATGCAAAATAAAAATTTAGATTCTTCCATAGTGAGATGGAAATCATCTCCATGCTTGGAAGTGTCTTTGTTTTTGCTTAATGGCCAAAAGTATCCTAGCACACTGCTTTCCCAAGCTATCTGATGTGATAGTCTTTTTTCCACAGTGTGCCCATTAGCTACAATTGTTTCTTTTTTTCCTGGAAACTCACTAAGGACCTGCAGCCAATGGCTCAGAGAAAAGCACTGCTCCTTGAACAGCCACTTTCAGTTGCATTGCTGTAGTAAATATTCATCTAGCTAAAAATATGGCCCTCTTCAGTGCTAGTCACATTAACAATGCTCTGAAAGTTAAATCCAACTTCCAACTTTTGATCATAAGACACTGAATTCCATCAGCAAAGCAACTCCAACTTTTTGTTTAAAGCATTGCATATACATACTGCCTAATTTTCTGAAAGTTATATAAAACAAGCCGACTCTCATTTTTAAAAAAGTGTCTTTTGTGCAGATCAAACCTCCTGGTTCAACATCAACATAGATACAGTGTGTAAGAGCCAGTTTCATTTCAAACACAACTAAATACTTCAATAGTTATTTAAACCATTATGTTGTGCAAACACATGGGAATAAAATCTGCTACAGTAACATCTCCAAGACCTATAAGCACAACTGAAGCTGACTACAGCCAAGTAAAGTTTTTTGTGGTAGAAGATGCTGAGTGGGCAAAGTATGGTCCACGTATGCAGTTCCCAAGCCCCCCACTTTTTTTTTACACCTTGACTCATTAAATAAAATTGCTGTTTGCATACACTACTAAATGTACTACAGCCAATGGAAAAATGCACCAGTCAACAGCATATTCAGTCTCATAATTTGTTATCATAATTAAGATACATTAAATTAGCATAATAAAAATTAAAAACACACAAAAGAAAAAAAAAAGTGTGCTCTGAGCATAAGGCATCAGTGCCTGCATTTCATGAAAGAATTCCTTTTTCAAAATTAAATGTATTTCACACTTCAGGCCATTGTTTTCAACATGTTGTGTCATATATACAAGTAATAGTCTGATGTGTTCTTTTAGCTATATGAATTTATAACAGCAATTTGCGTATGTTGTTGCTATTTGCTGTCAAGTCAGCTTTGACTTATGGCAACCCAATGAATGAGACTTCCAAGAGCCTTGCAAACTCAGGACAGATGTTTCTTTACCTGAGTCAATCCATTTGTAATGTAGACTTCTATTCCTACTACCTTCTATTTAATAGCCCCAGTTTAGTCATTTTGACTTCTAATAAGAACTTAGTCTTCATTTGCTCATGGACCCTTTTATTTGTCATTTTGACAGTCCCTGATACACAGAAATCTCTTCTAGCAGCACACTTAAAATGATTTGGGTTTTCTTCCTGACAGCTTCTTTCACAACCATTCAGAGAGATCAAGAATACTGTGGCATGGATTATTCTGATTTTAGTATTAAGTGACTTATCTTTATACTTGAGGATTTCAACTAGTTCCTTCATAGATGCCCTTCCAGGTCCCAGTCTTCTCTTCTCATTCTGAGACTACACTTTCCAATGTGATTTTTGAGTTAGCCAAGGAATAGAACATCTTTAACTATTTCAACATATTCATCACCTACTTTCAAGTTATTTAAATCACTGATGATTGTTTTTGTTTTACTATTCCACTGTAATCCTGCTTTTGTACTTCCTTCCTTAACTTTCAGTAATTGTTCCAAATCTTTGCTGTTTTCTGATGATAAAATGGTGTCATCTCCATCTTTTAAAATCCTTTATGTTTCTTTCCACAATTTTTATGCCCACTACCTCCATATCTAATCCTGCCTTCTGTATGATAGATTCTGTGTATGGACTATGAGCGTGGAGATCTAGATTCAAATCCCTGTTCACCATGAAAATTCACTGACTGACCTTGGACAAGTCACATTCTCTGAACCTCAGAGAAAGACAATGGCAGACCCTTTCTGAAAAATCTTGCCAAGAAAACCCTGTGATAGGTTTGCCTTAGGGTCACCATAAGATGGAAATGACTTGGAAGGCACACAACAATCACTTTCTCACAGGAGAGCTGGCAGCAGGTGCATGCTGGTGGTGAGTACAACCATTCATTTAATACACATTCTCAAACACACATACACACACCTATCTTTCTACTCATCACTGCTCAAAGCTTTCTTTTCTCCTTCTGGCTTTTGCACTAGATACTGAAAATGAGAAAAGATTTTCCTGCTTACTACCTGGCACAAAAATATAGCAATCTGCTAGGAAGGCACAAGACCACCTGTTCTTCTGCCAGCAGCTCAATTTGAGTGCTGGGGAAAGAATAAGAAGCATGGTATTCTAAAGGCACCAGATCCCATCTGATCTTGGAAGCTAAGCAGGATCAGTCCTGGTTATTAGTTGGATGGGAGACTGCCAATGAATACTAGGTGCTGTAGGCTATATTTCAGAGGAGGACCTGGCAAAACCACTTCTGAGAGCCCCTTGCCTAAGAAAATATTATGAAATTGATGGGGTTGTCATAAGTCAGCAAGTGACTTGAAAGCACTTAAACACACACACACACAAAGTCTGCATCTGGCCCATTGTCAGAAGTTCCCTACCACAACATAAAAAGGAACAACATTTGCAAGTATTGTGGACACTCTTGAGCAAGAAATATGATACTGTATTTATTTCACAGGTTTGCAAAAGTTACATGAACACATGAAATGCATTAAGTACTTGTTTACTTACTGGACTGAACTACAGCCTGTGTTTGTTCAGAAGTTCCAGACGCAATATTTGTCAGTGCCCACGCTGCTTCAAACTGTAAAGATGGACTAACAACAAAAGAGAGATGAGCGTTTAGTTTTACCTCAGTATTTTTAAATATCCATTTCAGTAAAAACTTTTCCTCATACTCACTTGTCATCTCTTTCAAGACAGTGCACAAGTATGGGTAAAATTCCAGACTTTATTAAGTCATCAATTGGTGGGTTGCGATCACTGGAGAGTAGTTTTCTGTTGTAAAACCAGATAGAAATAAATCAAGTTGCATGCAAAGCTCAAAGTGCCTCATCTGAACTTTCCAAATGTATTATATTCAAAATTATTACATCCAAGGAAGTTGATAGTAACTAGTTAGGATTTCAGAATTATTTCCTCTCTTAATAGCAACACAGGGATTATGAAAACAGCACAAATTACTCTGGTATGTTCCCACCAATCCTATGGTAACATTTAAATTGTTCTGACCTTAGAGTTTTTAAAACATACTCCCCTATTTCTTTCATTTAACTCCAAAGAGTTCATGAAACTCCAGTATTTTATAATACTGGATATTATTCAGGTATCCAAATGCCATTAAAATATTTAAGGCAAGCAAAATCCCCACTCTGACTCCATTAAATTGCTTTTAAGATTCAGACAGAAGTCTTCATAAACCCTAAGCAAATCTCTCAAACAGAACAAGTTTCAGAGTTGCCATACTATGTAGCCCAAGAACACCACACTGAAGAAGCTTATCCCTTTAATTTCATTGTAGAGTATTTGCAGGGGAACTGTTCCCATGTTTATCATGGATAAATGAAACAATGGTTAACAGCTAGCGATATAGTTCTACCAGAAATTAATCATTGCTGTAGGACCTCCAGATTCCTAGACAGACCCTTTTCCCCCAGACATGGTGCCATGGATACGGGGGTCATACTGTATTTCACACATTAGCAAGAGTAGAAATTATAGTTTTATTCTTTGTTACTCCTACAGGAGTCAAGATTGTACACCATAGGCAGGCTTTTTAGATATTCTTGATTTTATTTGGTTTTTGTACAGTGCCGTGTACACTTACAGCACTTTATAAATAAAGCTAATAATAATAACAAGGGTAAACTAATGATGAATATGATGGTGCAGACATGCTGATGCCAGTGATGCTTTAAGAATTGTTCCTATCTACATAGGACAAGTGTGATTGAAAATTTATTTTCCAATATAGTTGCTGTTATTGTTTTATTTATTTTCTGATTTTTAAGAGTTGTAACTGGCAACTCAGGTTTTCTGAGACAGCCATAAAAGTAATTTTCAAATAAGTAGCTGTGTTTGTCACTTGCAGCATAAAGAGGCCTTAATACCATTCAATACTGCATCCAAAGAAGTGTGTTTATATCCATAAAAGCTCATACAATAGTAAAAACCAGTTAGTCCAAACGGTACTACCACATTTCTCTTTTCCTTTCTCTTCCTTCCTCCTTTTAAAAAAGCCATGAAGAAACTGTTCAATTAATCCTTTTCAGTTTCACAACGAATTCTTCTCAGTTTCACAACAATCGTCTAACTGCTGAATTATTTGACAGCATTTAGTCACAACTCTTTTGAATAAAGAATATCAAATACTAATAGAATTGTGCCTCTGTCAAAATATAATTTAAAGATATTACAAAACAATCTTTATGTTATTTTCATTAACAAAAAGATCATCTATTTATGTCTATCCCCTTTTCACATTTTATGAATAGGATATGAGATTTCGAATTCATTAAACTATCCATATAAAAAAATGAATCAAGTTGTTGACCAGTGTATTATTAAACTGATATTTAGTGAGGAATCTCTCAAATAATTATTTCATCCACTTATGCTTATGCAGCAGTGACCAGCTTCCATGCCCATTTCTGTGGCCTTGGCCCAAAACACGGAAGCAAAATGTTAAAAATGACTGACTTTCTGCGGTAACAAAAAGAGAACTGTCTTCCTCAAAGTTTGATTTTCTTTTAGAACAAAGTGCACAGTTTCCAGGCAGCTTGTGTACATTGGGGGGTGGGGTAGGGTTTTTTTTTTTTTTGGTAGACATCAGTTTTTCAAAAGCCAGTTTTTCAATATGCCTTTCTGATTTTCCAAGGCCAAAATTCAGCAGCACAAAGAAGAGGAGAAGTGGCAACCAGGCCCACTGCAGTTCCCTAGGTGTTCCATAGTACAAGCAGTTAATTAATTCTCCTTCCAGATAGCTGCAGAGTCAACACTTCTAGGCAGAACACAGTACAACTACAATTTCCATTAATAAACCATACAACAAATTCCATGAACAAACTATACAATTAAGGGAAACTGTCATGGAAATTCAAGGAGATTGACATGAATTTTTCTCTTACCTTGCAGCCTGTACTGCACTTAACTGGATACCTTGGTTGTCACTTGAAGCATTCTATGAAATGAATACAATAAATGTTTAGTTCAGGACTTTACAGTGTAAACAAAATTTTAAGTAACTGGAAATAGTTGTTTACCTGCACGATTGCCTCCAGAGATGTGTTTTGCTGCAACAAATATCAAAGTATTAGAACTAGTTATAAAAAAAATACATATGTTGTATTTCATATAGCATACAGGTTCTTACCACCCTGAAGTCGCCATCTATATCAGAATCTTCACAGATATCTTCATGAGGTACGTTTCTTCTCTTTAACAGATGCTCATCTCGCTTGTTCTGTTAAATGCAAAATATGAAACTTTATTATTTATTTTTGGCAAATGTATTCACCTTTTGAGAACTTGAAAGTAATGCATCACAAATAATTACCTTAATTTGTTATTTTAAGGAGTAACAGTAACATAATGAAATTTCTTTTGCCAAGTCAGATAGTGACAGAAACAAGGAACATTTAGTATTTGTTCTCACTACTTTTGGGTGCATTTTGAAGCAGGGTAGTTTATATAAAGCATAAAATAATTAGTCCATTTAAAATACGTTTCAAGCTCTGAACTTTTCTATAATTTATATAAATTACAAACTTATAATATAAACTTTTAAAATATAAAGTATTTTAATATAATAAGTTGCAAAATAAAAGCAAGAAAACATGTCTTAGGAATATATGACGTGCGCCAAAAGCTTTTCAATTATTATAAAACAAAATTCAAGCCCATATTTATATTCGGTCCCAATTCCTTATTAGACTTTTATGTTCATCACTAATCTTATAAGCCACTCTGAGTCCTAGTTTTAGAAAAAGGGTGGGATATAAATAAATATAATCATCATCATCATTAACAGAGTTCTGCTTATCTCTGAAAGACGCAAATGTTTTGGCCTTTTTATAGGCCGATTCTTCGTTATCTGAAATACTTGGGACCAGAAGTGTTTTGGATTTCAGATTTAGGAATATCTGCATACACATAATGATGGACATGGGACCCAAGTCTAAACATGAAATTGATTTGTTTTGAATATACCTCATACACATAGCATGAGGGTAATTTTATACATAATATTGTAATAATTTTGTACATGAAACAAGGTTTGTGTACACTGAAAGCAAAGATATTACTATTAATATCTCAGCCACACATGTGGGCAACTTTGGAAGATTTTGAAATTCCAGATAAGGGATACCCAACGAGCACCACCATCTCTCTTTTAAAAAAAACAAAAACCTTGACTCCCAATGGCAAATGTTCCAAGGACTCCCATATGGGAGGTTCCCTTGATATAACAAGCCCACTTTTCAAAAACTACAGCGGCATCATGTAGGTGTTTGCTTCTCTCATCGTCCAGCCAAGTTCTGTTTAGAGGAACGCAGATCAAAAGCTAAGACCACAAATTAATTTATGACATTCATTACAATGGTAAAGAGTTGAAGTTGGTCTCATAAATTAAAGATGAGCTTCCTGCTTTGGAATAGAAGCTAGGGCCATGAAAACACTGAACTCAGCCTCATGATTCTCATAGCATGACCTTCAAGAAACAGGGAAAACCACATATAATTTATTTCTACTTGAAAATGGAGTAATACCCAAAAAAGTAGTGCAGCACAAAACAATTTTATTGTAAATGACAAGATTTCCCCATAACTTGAACTATAAATGATGTTTTTTTATAGCTGACATATTTTCAAAGATATACTAGTGGAGCAATTTCTTTAGTTGTCTATCAGGAAAAAAAGGCAAGATGGTTGCTTCCACTTCTAGTTATTTAAGAAGCCTATAACTCTACAGGAAAATGCTAGAAACTGTGGGTATCAAAACCATAATGGGCATACTGCCTGTGGCTCACCTTCCTGGACATATTGAAAAATGACAGGTCATTCCTTGATAAAGCAGAAGAGAGGGAGGCAAGGCACATCTCTTGTGTCTTTTGACAACTGTTACACCTTTAGTGCACTGAACTGTTCCCATACAAATACCAAAAGTAGGTGAGGAGTTTTAAGAGCCCTTACCTTTCTTAATTCCACGACAACTTCATTTCGCTGTCTTCTCATAGTCTGTTAACATTAAAACATAAAATAATTATTCCTTAGCCAAAATGCTTCCTGAAGCATAGATAAGTTACACAAAACATAAATTTGCTGTTCCTTCTAATTATTCTCCACATGAGCTCATATTAAAACTACCCAAAACTAAAGACTTGCACTACCTTCATTATGGCTGTATGAGCTGACACAAAATGCTTTCGGCTAACTGTGATAGGTTTGCATGACACACTAAACCAGAGATGTGGGGCTGCTTGATAACTCCCATCTTCAGTGGTACTGGCTAAACAAACCAGATTGAATTATGTTGAGTTGTCTCAAATTTTCTTTAGTTAAGTATATAAAACAAACTGGGAATTATTTGACACTTCAAAAAATGCTGAATCAGAACTTCTTACATTCTTCACCATTGCTTTAATTGGCCAGGATTGATGGAACTTGCAATCCAACCATGTATGCTCTCCTGCAAGAAATAACATTCTTATTCTCTCAGACTTTTAGAATTTGACAGTAATGGGCTTTTAATAGTCTGCTGTGTTGTTTTGTTGATTTTTATATGGCTTTTAGAATGAATTTCAATCGTTTTGTCTTTACAGACAAAATTGGTTCATTTTCTTTTTTCTTTTCTTTTCTTTTTGATGTTTTTGAATAGTTTTTAATCTGAACTGCATCACTTCAAGTCACACTATAGGGGGAAAAGATAGGATTAATCAAACAAACAATCAAGATGGACAGCCATGAGTCCTACGGAATGGCAGTAGTGAAAAGTATACTCATTCTGTGTTATATACTGGGTCTTCAGCTTGGCTGAGTATATGAATTGGCTGTAGTATACCAGTCAGAGTACACTGAAATTTTTTTACATCACAGTAAAATTTTGTCAATGTACTTTGGCTGGTATACCAAGCTGGGTACCTAATACATAACACAGAATGAGTGTACATTTTACTACCACCACTACACATGGGACTGCATGGCCCTTGATGTCTCTTCCAACTCTATGATTCTATGTACTAAATGTGATGTGCAGTACGATTGCTACAAGATCACATGCACTGACACAGCCCTGGTGGCGCAGTGGTTAAATGCCTGTATTGCAGCCACTCACTCAAAACCAGAAGGTGGCGAGTTCAAGTCCAGCAAAGGGCTGAAGCTTGACTCAGGCTTGCATCCTTCTGAGGTCGCTAAAATGAGTACCCAGATTGTTGGGGGCAAATAGCTTACAATTGTAAATGAAGCTGTTTGTTTAACAAATTGTAAGCCACTCTGATAGTCTTGGCTGAAGAGCGGGGTATAAATAAAACATTATTACATTATTATTATTACATGCATTTAACACATGGACTTGAATAATTTCTCCTTTTTGCAAGTTTTAAAGTCACTGGTGTCCTATAACATGATCATTCTGTGTTATAACTTAATAGCATGTCAGCCTTTCTCCAAATGCTAATACCTCAGCCATGTCTGATTTCAACAGACATGTCTGATTTCTACAGACATTCTCGGAGCCAGTGTGGTATAGCAGTTTGAGCTATACCTAGCTGGACTAGGACTCTGGAGAACAGGGTTTGAATCCCCACTCAGTCAAAGAAACCCACAGGTGGCTTAGGGGAGGCACACACTCACGGGCTCAGAGGGAGGCAAAGGCAACCCCTCCCCAACAAATCTTACCAAGAAAACTGTGATATATTTGCCTTAGGGTGGTCATAAGTCAGAAATGACTTGAAGGTACAAAACAACAACACAGATACTCTACAGACCTAGTACAGTATGCTAAAAAAGAAAAAGGCATGCACAAATTTGCAGAGTGGCTTTAATTATTTCCACACAAAGCAGTAAGCTCTCTCTCTCTCTCTCTCTCTCTCTCAAAAGAAGAAAACCTTACTAGAACTGCCAGAGGGAGAATTCCTCACCCTTTCACCCAACATGGCAGGAGCTGTTGCTTCATCAGATCTACTCTTGGGAAACATGCCCAGCCGAACAAGATGAGTGCCAATTTGGTATGTTTCCTCCCAAGATAGTCCGATGGTGGGAAAGCACCGGGAATGAATTTCTTTCTCCTTCAAAAACCACTGTTAATCAATTGAAAATACACATCCTCTCACTCTCTTGGATGTGCTGTGCTTACTTATTGATATTCCAATACTGGGCTTGTGCTGATGACACTCAGTACAGATTTATTCAGAAAGAAAGAACTGATGTCAGAAAACTTGCAACAATTGGAGGGAGGATTCTACATTAAGTATAGTCACCAACATAGATAAAAACAATTGTGACCTACAACTTAAGTCTTGATTCTGGGGAGGGGGAATCCTTCCAGTAAGACCAATTTCCCCCATTGTTACTGCCACTGCCAGTTAATGGTGGGAGTGGCTTACACACACCCCATGAGGAACAGTTATGTTTCCAACAATGACATGCTCTTAGCAATTCAGAGAGATTGTGAACCGAACATCCAGGGCTTGTGGGCAGCCAACAACAGTCCTCTTAGAAACTGATCCTGTTAAGGGCTCTGTCCAGCCTTGAAGTGTATTCAGGCCTCTGGGCACAGGTTCAACAGAAGGGAAGGTGGCAAAGAGAACAGGGCTTTCTCTTTTACATACAGCACTAGAAGTCACAAGTATATTATACCTTTATGCTGGGGATCATGGAGAGTGAAAAGCAAAAAGGGAAAAAAAGTGCTTCATTTTCTTTCTTTCTAATACATCCCTGTATAGCACAGGAAATGGCGCTTTAAGCTCACAGCACATAACTCCTTGATCCTAATCCTGTCGCCCACAATAGATATTATAAATGTTTGGGGCCTGAAGAACACATTTACTTCACCACCGGCACTTCAATGGACACATTGAGATTTTACATATCCTGAAAAATCAGGATGTTTTTGTTGTCAGAAAATGTTTTCCTTCTTTTAGTCTATCCATGTAAAAATGTTTGCATACTTGGAAGTCCCAAGTACTGTAGCAATATCTTATTTTAGTATAATCTGCTCAACTCATATTGTATTTGATTATCCAAATCTAACTTTAAAGGAGAATGACTACTGGATAACCCTGTATTTCACATGGAAAGAGAGGAAGATAGGTAATATTTGATTAAACATTAAATACATAATTTTTTCTTCTTGCAAGATGTCTTTTGTAAAAAACCAACTGTAATTTAAATTACATTAAATGGAAAACATCTACTTCAGTGTTACCATCACACACTACTGGCTGAAAGTCTACTCATGGATGAACAAGTAACTCAAGCATGCACTTGCAACACCAGTGTTTTAGAGACATTAGTAAAGACACTCGGTTCAAAAAGTTCAGTTTGGCATATCCTGCAGCATCGGTTCTCTGTGGGTCCTACACAGAAAGAAATACTAACCTTGTTGTTGTGTGCTTGCTTGCTTGCTTTATTTATTTATGGTACTCTAAAGCAAACCTATCAAGGGATTTTCTCAACAAGATTTGTTCAGAGGAAATTTCCCATTCCCTTCTTCTAAGGTTAAGAGAGTACAACTTGCCCAAAGTCACCTTTGGTTTCCATGGCTGAGTGGGGATTTGAATCCTGGTCTCCAGAGTCTTAGTGCAACACTCAAACCACTACACCACACTGGTTCTAACTATTATTCTTATTTTGGACTAAATAAATTCTTGTGACATATGGCCTGTGGCTTTATACTGGATAAATACAAATTCAATGCTTGGGGGAGGGAATGCATTATATTTTCTGTGGAGAAGCCAAACTGCCCATGTTTAATTGCCTTTGTTCCCACTCAGCTTACAGCCACGGTGGAGGGGGAGGGCACTTTTTGCCTATATATGCTTCATGTAATGTCCAAAATTATTTATATTTATTTATATCCTTTCCCTCTCAAAACTGGGATTCAAACTGGCTTACATACAAATTGAGCATTAAAATACAATTTGTACTGTTACAGTATTAAAACACCTAACCCTTTAAAAGAATAAAATGCAGTTTAAGAAAGATAAAAGCACTTGAAAACCGTACAATTAAAACAGTTCAACATTTCCAGCCTGTTCTTTAAAGACTTTCTGTTTTAAAAGCCTGTCTGAATAAAATGTCTTAGACTGCCAAACGAAAGACAACAAGGAGAGGGTCATTCTAATCTCCTTGGGAAGGATATTCCCGAGTCTGGAGAAAGCCACTCAGAAGGGCCTCTCTTGCATCCTCACCAAACGTGCTTTTGATGTCAGTAGGACTAATAGAAGGGCCTCTCCTGAGCTCATACAGGGAGATACAGTCTGACAAATAGCCTAGACCTGAGCCATATAGGGCTTTATAGATCATAACCAGCACTTTGAATTATGTCTGGAAACAAACTGGCAGCCACTGGAGCTGTTTCAACAGGGATGTTGTGTGGTCTCTGTAAGCTGCCCCAATTAACAGTCTGGCTGCAGCTCTTTGGACTGGTGAAAGTTTCCAAATACTCTTCAAAGGCAGCCCCAAGTAAAATGTGTTACAATAGTCCAAACAGGATGTCACTAAGGCATGTACTACTGTGGCCAGATCCGACACCTCAAAGAAGAGGCTCAGTTGACACACAAGCTTTAGATATACAAAAGCACTCCTGGTCACTGCAGAAACCTGGGCCTCCAGGTTCAAAACCAAATCCAGAAGTAAACCCAAACTGCGAGCCTGCACCTTCAAGGGGAGTATAACTCTGTCAAACACAGGCTTAATTCCTATTCTCTGATCTGCCTTCCAACTAATCAGGTGTACCTTTGTCTTGCCTGGATTAAGTTTCAATTTGTTTGCCCTCATCCAGTCTATTACTGATTTAATACCAATACTGCCTCCTTGGCTTGGAGTGAAAAGGAGGAGTAGAGCTGGGTGTCATGCATATATTGATGACTTTTGTTGTTGTGGGCCTTCAAGTTGCTTCTGACTTTATGGTGACCCCAAGGCGAATCTATCACAGGGTTTTCTTGGCAAGTTTCTTCAGAGGGGGTTTGCTATTGCCATCCTGAGGGAGAAAGTGTGACTTGCCCAAGGTTACCCAATGGGTTTTCATGGCTGAGTGGGGATTCGAACCTTGGTCCTCAGAGTCAAATTATTACACATGTCCTATATTGGGGCACTGCCCCTCAAAACCCCAGATAACCTCTCCCATCAGTTTAATGTATATGATGAATAGCATAGGGGACAAAACAGAACCCTGAGGACTCCACTGGCAAATGGGTTGAGCAGGAGTCCTCTTCCACCACCTTCTGGATTTGCCCCTCTAGGAAGGAATGGGCCCACTGGAAAACAGTACCTCTAAATCCCATACCAGTGAGGTGGACCACAAGGTACCATGGTCAATGGTATCAAAAGCTACTGAAACGTCCAGTAGAACTAACAGGGACACATTTCTCCTTTCCAGTTCCATGAAGAGGTCATTTTTCACGACCATTAAAGCTGTCTGCATTCCATAGCCAGGCCTGAAACCAGACTAAAATAGATCTAGATAATCCATTTCATCCAGAAACCCCTAGAACTGGGAAAACAGCACACATTCCAGTACCTTACCCAAAAATGGTAGGTTGGACACTGGCCACCATTATTGTGAGATTCAGGGACGGCTTTTTCAACAAGGGACTAACAACTGCCTCCTTTAGGGAAGCTGGAAAGCTGCCTTGTAGGGAGGCACTGACTACCCCCTTCACTCACTCAGCCAGTTCCCCTCTGGTCTAATAAGCCATGAAGGACAAGGGTCTAACACGTACGTGATAGCTCTCCCTGAGGATCCTGTCCACATCATTAGAAAAAGATGTCGAAACTACAGCACCACCTTTACCTGATGAAGAGGCCAGAAAAGCTTTGAAGGTTGTCACTGTGTATTCTGCATTTTTGTCTGCTTCAGTAAAGGTATTCCCACAGGATGGTTTTTTGATTTTTGTTTTATGAACACCATGAGCCTGAAACCTGTTTTTATTTATTCATTCTCTGTAGACAGTCACATTAAAAAAATTACTGGCACAATAAAAAGAGGGATTTCCTGGTTAATAATTCAAATGACTATATTTTCCCACCCATATAGCTATGCCAACAGGAGACCATTCCTTTGAAATTTCCAGGTTGGTAGGGATAAGCTCCTTCTCAGTCTAAATTTGTAGCACCAATATGATTATATAAAATCTCGTGTCAATCTGATCTGTACTAATAATTTGTCTTTATTTCCTTCAGTTTCCACTCTTGCAGGAAGCAGATCAGAAACCTGCTGTCTGCATAGCCCGCTCCCAAGTCGGGCTGTGGATGCAGGGACCGACTGGCACCACCAGGATTCGGATTATCTTGGCTCCTTTTTGCTCTGGTCCTAAGGACTAGAACATGGCTTTGGTATGGCTTCTGGACATTTTGGAAGTATTCATTGTTTAATCAGCATGCCTCCAAAGCAGCCAGAAGCCAGTTCATTTGGCCTGTTTCACCCATTTCTAAAATGCATACTTGACAAAAACAGATGCTAATATTAAAAGAAGCCCTTTCACCATGGTCTTGTTAAACTGATATTACAAGGCTAGTTCAGAGTACAAATGCCACTCCTGAACCAAAAGCAAATTTCCTCAGTCTTCACAAGGAATACCTTGACCACTTAGTACACAAGCAAGCCAAGATACTGGTTCACCTAAAAATACTGCCATTTGAACCAAGTGGATCAGCACATGATCACAGATAATGTTCCAAGATCCCTTGGAATGACTGCATGCAATTAGAGTTATGTGCCAGCATCCAAATTGGAACACTACAAGCATATCACAGAATCTGCAGTGGAGATACTTAACAGTAGCAAAATATCACATGCAGGACCTTGACACAGATATGCTTTAACTACAACTTAACTGGACTCACCTTTATGAACCCACCCCCCCCCCTTCCACCAGCTGCCAAAAAGCCCTTAAGCAACATAAAATAGCATGTGCAGTATTACTCGAAATGTATGGTAATTTAAAAACTTATGCTGTGAGTTTTGAGTGCTGCTCCTTTGGCTGATCCATAAAATATTTTATCATGCATTACCTAATGACTTTACCACACTAATGAAGAATCTTATGCATCCTTCTAAGGACAGGATAGCCTCTCAGGCTATCTGATGTGGGGGACTGACAATTATTTTTTCCAATGTGTTAGGGACTAGCACCATATTTGTATCCACTGGCTGTAACTGTTTCTTTCTTTCTGGGAATCTCATCAGGGACTGGCAGCCAATATACTGAGAAATGGCAGCATTCCGTAGCACTTCTCTAGGATACGCTTAGGAAAGCTTAAAATGCACCCCACTACAGAAACAGGAATGCAGGGCACGTGACAGAGCCTTAGAGAAACTACTTTAAAGGTAACAGTGGATAACTAGTATAATTTATTAGCATAAATCCTTTTTATCCTGTTTTTTCCCTTATGTTATCTGACAATAATTTTTGCCAGGAATAGTACCTGTGGGAAAATATGGATTAATTGTTTCTTGAAAATATGTACCTTCACTGTTTAGATAGTACCATAAATTAATCCTTTGCAACCACCTGAACCGTCAATTAAATACAGTGGGCCCTTGGTATCTTGTTGTTTTTTTAAAACTGTTCCCCACTTGCTGTTACCTGCCTCGATCCAACACAGGGAGAGGTGAGATATAAATAAATAAATAAATAAATAATTATTATTATTATCTGCTGGGGGTTGGTTCCAGGATCCCCCTGGGATATCAAAATCTGTAGATGCTCAAGTCCCATTGAATACAATGACACAGTAAAATGGTGCCTCTTATATAAAAAAAAACAAAATCAAGGTTTACTTTTTGGAATTTATATTTTTAAAAAATATTTTCAAGCTGTGGCTGGTTGAATCCATGAATAAGAAATCTGTGGATATGGAGGGCTAGCTGTATATATATTTTATAATGAGGAAACAGTGCCTGTTTTTAACAGTATTAAAATTGTTCCAATTTAAAAATGTACAGTTTTATAAAGGAAAGGACTACATTTGACTATTCAGAAACTTTATCTGTGATCATGTGCTGATCCGACTGGTTCAGATGGCAGTATTTGACTATTCAGAAACCATAGCCCACGGTCACAAAGACAGACAGATTTTAGATGACTCGGGAATTAAATTCCCTCATACTCAGGAACCCCCTTTGCTTCAGATGCAATGGAATTGAGCCTATTTTTCAAGAAAGAGAGAAACAGAACCTAAATTGGAATATCCAGTCTTACATCCCTCACAGCAGTGTATTATTATCCAAAGCTATGTAAAGAAAGACGTCACATCCAGAGAGATGTAACAGAAAGCAGGATGAGGTTTTCAGCATAAAACTGTTGTCTACCTATGTTCCTCATAAATATAAGATTGTATGTACAGCACTGTGTAAATTTACAGCGCTATATAAATAAAGGTTAATAATAATAATAATAATTAATAATAATATTTTCACAATATACTGTATAAGGGAATCCACCGTGGAACTGCAAAGAACCGAAACATAACTAAGGGCTAGTACAGATGGCCCTAAAGGGACAAGCTTGATGCTGCCCCGTTGATCAGCTCAACAATGGCTCCTTTTCATCCTGGAGAGAAGTGACCAGTGGGGTCCCACAGGGTTCTGTACTGGGCCCAGTGCTATTCAATATCTTTATTAATGACTTGGATGACAGAATTGGGGGTATACTTATAAAATTGGCAGATGACACCAAATTAGGAGGAGTAGCCAATACTCCAGAAGACAGGATTGAAATTCAGTATGACCTGAATAGATTAGAAAGCTGGGCCAACGCTAACAAAATGAAATTCAATGCGGAGAAATGTAAGGTACTGCACTCAGGTCGCAAAAATGAAAGGCACAGATATAGGATGGGGGACATCTGGCTGAATGAAACTATGTGTGAAAGGGATCTAGGAGTCCAAGTAGACCATAAGCTGAACATGAGTCAACAAAAGGCCAATGCAATTTTAGGCTGCATCAATAGAAGTATAGCGTCTAGATCAAGGGAAGTAATAGAACCACTCTACTCTGCTTTGGTCAGGCCCCACCTGGAATATTGTGTCCAGTTCTGGGCACCACAATTCAAAAAGGATGTGGAGAAACTGGAGCGGGTCCAAAGGAGGGCAACGAAGATGGTGACGGGCCTGGAAACCATGCCCTATGAGGCACGCCTTAGGGAGCTGGGGATGTTTAGCCTCGAGAAGAGAAGGTTAAGAGGTGATATGATAGCCCTGTTCAAATATTTGAAGGGATGTCACATTGAGAAGGGAGCAAGCTTGTTTTCTGCTGCTGCAGAGACTAGAACGCGGAACAATGGATGCAAGCTGCAGGAAAAGAGATTCCACCTCAACATTAGGAGGAACTTCCTGACAGTAAGGGCTGTTCGATAGTGGAACACACCCCCTCGGAGTGTAGTGGAGTCTCCATCCTTGGAGGTCTTTAAGCAGAGGCTGGATGGCCATCTGTCGGGGATGCTTTGACTGGGAGTTCCTGCATGGCAGGGGGTTGGACTGGATGGCCCTTGTGGTCTCTTCCAACTCTATGATTCTATGATCACTGGATCGGGGCCAAGGCAACCACATGCTGTGGCCCTCATCCAGCATTTTTCCAGCCCAAAAAGAACAGGCAAAATGCTTTTATGCTGCCATGCCACCTTGTCGGCACTTCTGCGGCGTGCGGCATATAAATGCTGCACCACCACAACTCTGCCCACCATCTGGTCGGGTGGGTGGCATGACACTGGCTTGAGAGTGGCGTCATCTAAACACCAAGCTACCACACCGCCCCCAAGCCAACATATTGTCCAGGTCTGTTTTGCCCCTAAGTTAAAAATTACACTTAGTAGGCCAGATCTGATGTAAAGAGAAATCATGGTTGTCTGATGTAATTCTGAGGTTCGAAATACCCTTAAAGCACCAGATCCCGCCTGACCAGGTTCAGCCCTGGTTAGTACCTGGATGGAAGACTACTAAAAATATTAGCTGCTGTAGGCAATATTTCAGAGGAAGGTACTGGCTCCAGAAAACCGTTAGGAAATTCATGGGGTCACTGTAAATTGACAGGTGACTTGAAGGCACTTCCTTGGGGTGGGAGGCTGGGTAATGGGTTATTGAATTGTTTTCTCCTGTGTTTTTTTTTTTTAACTTTGTTGTACCCAACTCCAATTGCCTGGACAGAGGAGTGGGCTATAAATAAAATTTATTTATTTATTGTTGTTGTTGTTGTTATTATTATTATTAAATTCTGTTATGACACAGTCCTGTTACGAAAGAATGAAAAGCTGAAGGAATTACGCTAGGTACATTTTCTTGAATGAACCCTTGAAACTAAAGTTCTGATGAAATAAACACAACAACTCAGCATTCTTTGTTGTTGCGTGCCTTCCAGCTGTTCCTGACTTAAGGCGATCCTAAGACCAAACTGATGTATATGGTGTGTATGTGTTGCTTGGCAATGTAAGTTCCAAATGGGTTTGCCATTGCATTCCTCTCCTTACACAATAATAAATTTCACTGGTAGCAAATAATGATTTTTGTAGATCTCTCCAAAGCAGATGTAGAATGCAATCCTTTATGAGCCAATTCAAAAAAAAAAATCTCACTGAGTACCTGAAGGTGAACATGTAGGGCAGCAACCTTAAGTTTGCAATGCAAGTGCATTTCCAAGTCAAAACCAGGATAAAAACCAAGAGATTGTTTACCGGCCAGGACTTTGTTGGGCAGAACGAAATCAGAGTGGACTACAATACTTTCACGGTACCTTAGTGCATGTTAAACTCCCTGGACAGCCAATATGTAAAGGCAGCAAATTTGTGACAAATGCAGTCATAAGAACAATGGTCTATGACTCAGCTACACCTCCCTACTTTCAAGCCTTGCGCTTATAATTGCCATTGGCTCATTAGGCAAGACCAGACTGCCCTGAGGCATTTGGGAGGCCGGGATGTATATGAATTTATTCTGAGGTAGAAAGGGCACGTTCATACCTCAGACTGCCTTAACAAATTAATCAAGAGGCTTGACAATCATTGTTTAGTGCCATATAAGATTTGGGCTCAATGCTGAATAATTACAAGCTGAGTTGGTGCTGTGTGATTGAAAAGACTTCTCAGCTGAGAGACAGAAACCACATTGACTTTTGACAGCTAGGTATACGCAAGACCAGGGCCTAAAATCCAAAGTTGCAGCAGCACAGCAGAACCACGAAACTTTATTTCCCTCAGAAAGGGAAAGCATCCCTCAAGCACTGCCTCAAAACTAACTCAGGACAGTTTCCCAGCTTTCTGCTTTTGGGGGTTTGATTTTGGGTGCATTCAGTGGCTGCTGCTGTGGGGAGATCAGCCCTACAATTCTGCTGGTGAAAGCAATTCTGCCAGCTGAAGAATCTGACATTTGCAAGTCATGTTTTAATCTTTATTTTTGAATAAAGGAAAAGTTACCGACCGATATTGTGTTGAGAAATATTTCCCCAGCATGGTGTAGTGGTTTGAGTGTTGGGCTACAGCTCTAGAGATCAGGGTTTGATTCCCTGCTTGAGAATAAAAATCCACTGGGAGACCTTGGCCAAGTCGCACTCTTTCGGCCGCAGAGGATGGCAATCACAAACCCTTTCTGAAGAAACTTTTCGAGAATACCTATGACAGATTCACCTTAGGGAGGCTATAATTAAAAATGACTTGGAGACATAAGGACATCAACAACAATTTTCCTTAATCTATCATAAATGACGAATGATTGCTTTAACTGGCATTTGGTTATCATTTGGGCAAACTTCTGTGAGAAGAACATATTTATGCTGAGTGAATTATTTGGGGGTTATAAGAAACCTTCAAACAATTTTGATTAAAACCCTATTTAGTATGAGCAATACTTACAAGTTGTTTTTTTTTAATTCCAAGGCTGGACTGGGTTTTTATAAAATTAATTGTGAAGGCTCAACAGGAATGTTCTACCTGTTTTCACACTGAAAACGGAAGGATAAACAATAAAGAAGTTCTGGGATGTCTTAAAGACTAAAGAGTTTATCATCGTTATAAGCTTTTCTGCCATACAGGCCACTTTATAAGATAACAGGAAGTTCCATGGTTTGTTTTTTTTTAATATAATGTAGGATGGTTTGTTTCAACTATGCAAAGGGCGTTCATATAGCCGGGTGGCTCACACACGAGCTCATTTCTACCAACAAAACGCATGTCACCAGGGCGGGGAGAATACAGAAGAAAGACATGTCATCTGACAAGCTGTTTCCATGTCAGGCAGCAGCTGAGTAGGTGGGGTAGAAAAGAAAGGCTCCTCCATCCGCTCAGCAGATGAGGCCCCCCTTTCATTTCCCAACAATTTGACCAGAATTGGGGGACTGCAGCCAAGAGATCAGAAGAAATGACTGAGGCCGAGCTGTGAAAGGAATAGAAAAGAGCCTAAAATGAAAAGATGTGTTAACTGAACTTGAAAGTTAAAGGCTGCTTCACACTGGAGGGATAATCCAGTTTGGCACTGTTTTAACTACCCTGGCGCAAGGCTATGGGATTCTGGGAGCTGGAGTGTGTGGTGGGGCCCAGAGCGGAGCAAAGCTATAACCTTGTATGGGATGAACAAGAGCTGGACAGTGAGGAAAGCAGATGAGTGGAAAATTTGTCCTTTTGAGATGAGGGTCCTTGAGCAGATCATGCCTGAAAATACCCCTGGAAGCACAATTCAAAAAAGGATGTGGAGAAACTGGAGAGTGTCCAAAGGAGGACGACTAAGATGGTGAGGGGTCTGGAAACCATGCCCTATGAGGAATTCCTTAGGGAACTGGGGATGTTTAGCCTAGAGAAGAGAAGGTTAAGAGGTGATATGATCGCCCTGTTTAAATATCTGACGTCACACTGAGGAGGGAGCACGCTTGTTTTCTGCTGCTGCAGAGACTAGAACACAAAACAATGGATGCAAGCTCCAGGAAAAGAGATCCCACCTCAACATTAGGAGGAACTTCCTGACAGTAAGGGCTGTTTGATAGTGGAATAAACTAAACTGAGTGTAGTGGAGTCTCCTTCCTTAGAGGTCTTTAAGCAGAGGCTGGATGGCCATCTGTCGGGGATTCTTTGATTGGGAGTTCCTGCATGGCAGGGGGTTGGACTGGATGGCCCTTGTGGTCTCTTCCAACTCTATGATTAACGCCTCTGCATCAGAAAGCTCTTTGTCTGGGTCAGTCGCTATGGAATTCTGGGAGTTGGAGTTTGTTGTGGGGCCGAAGGCCCCACAACAAACTCCAACTCCCAGAATTCCATAGCAAGTGAGTCGGACAAAGAGTTAAAGCGGTACGAAACCGGGTTATCCCTCCAACTCGGGGCTCTTTCGAGGCGTCAGCGCTCGAGGCGCCTGCTAGGCCTCAGCAGCAGCAGCAACCCCACCCTGTCAAGAGATGATGAGACGCCACCAAAGAGCTCCTCCTCGATCCGCGGCCTGCTCTGTGATATATATACATATCTCTAATCTACTACCTCCAGGTCTCGGCCTTTGTTCTTGAAGTTCTTCAGCCGTTGGTTGTCCAGCTTCTCGTTGTCGGCCATGGCGGGGCCTCCTCCTCGCGTCGCCGCCTCCTCCTCCTCCTCTTTCCTTCCTTCCTGAAGCCGCCTCAGCCCTCCTCCACCGGGACCCCGCGGGGCCTTCTCTGTTCTGCGCCGCCGTCCCCCTTCCGCTCCTCTTTGGCTGCCTTCCTAATCCTGCCTCTCGACTAGGCCTCACCGGGATGTGCCGGTAGCAGCAGCAGCAGCGCAGAGGCGAGGCTGAGAGAGAGAGAGAGAGAGAGAAAGGCGGGGGAAGGAAAAGGGAGGAGGACGGAGGAGGAGGGAGGAAGGGAGAAAGGGGAGGGGCCCCAGGGAGGGGAGGAGGAAGCGGCCTTCCCCGGCACCAGCCTCACTGGCTCTGACGGAGGAGGAGGGGGAAACGGAACAGGCCACGCCTTCCCTACACTCTCATTGGCTCCTTCTCAGTGACGGACAGCCTCTCCGCCCGCCCTCTCTCCGCTTTGATTGGCTCTTTTCTCAGTGATGGACAAACTCTCCTTTTTCCCGCCTTCCCTCCACCTCGATTGGTTCCTTCTCAGTGATTGAAAGGCTCTCTTCCCGCCTTTCCTCCACTTTGGTTGGCTCCTTCTGAGTGATCGACAGCCTCTCATCCCGCCTTGATTGGCTCTTTCTCAGTGATGGACAGTCTCTCCTTTTCCCGCCTTCCCTCCACATCAATTGGTTCCTCCTCAGTGATGGAAAGGCCCTCCTCCCGCCTTTTTTCCACTCTGATTGGCTTCTTGTCAGTGATGGACCGGGTCTCCTCTCGCCTTCCTTCCATTTTGATTGGCTCTTTTTCAGTGATGGAAAGGCTCTCCGGCTTATTGGAGGTTCTTACGGAATGGCGGTGGAAGCTGGCTCTCAGTGTGCGTCAGGGAAAGAGAGGAGGATGGTGAGGAGGCCACGCCTACTTCTCCCGCCCCCCTCCATTTTGATTGGCTTTGTCTCAATGATGGACAGGCCCTCCGGCTTATTGGAGAAGAGATTCTACGGAGAGACGGTGGAGGGGTATAGTTGGCTCTCAGCGATGGAAATAGAAATAAGGAAGCCACGCCCACTTCCCTTCTCCGGCCCGCCCGCCCTCCATTCTGATTGGCTATTTCTCAGTGATGGACAGGATCTCTGACTTATTGGAGAAAAAGTTCTACGGAGTGGCGGTGGAGCGCATATATACCGTATGTTGGCTCTCAAACAGTGAGGAAAAGAGTGGATGGCGAGGCCACGCCTACTTCTCGCTTCCGCCCGCCCTCCCTCCCTCCCTCCACTTTGATTGGCTCTTTCCCAATGATGGCAAGGCTCTCCAGCTTATTGGAGAAAAGGTTCTGCGGAGGGGGAAAGGAGGGTAAAATATATTAGTTCTTTCACGGCGATGGAAAAGAAAGAGAGAAGAGAGTGAGGCCACGCCTATTTCTCTCTCCGGCCCTCCCTCCCTCCACTCTGATTGGCTCTTTTTCAATGATGGACAGGCTCTCCGCCGGCTTAGAAGAGACTGTATACTGTAGTCTGTATTGGCTCTTTCTCAGCGATGGAAAAAAAAAGGGGCGAGGCCACGCCTACTTCCCGCGCGCCCGCCCGCCCCTCCACTCTGATTGGCTCTTTTTTAATGATGGAAATGATGCTCCCCTCCCCCCTCTTTCTCTCAAACTGGGAAGAGGGGGCGGAGCCAAAGGAGAGGGACGACGGTTGGAGCTGAGCTCGCACCGCCCACGTGACCAAGCCCCTCCCTTTGCGCGCGCCTGACTGAAAATTAAAAGCCGAGCCTCGGCCGCCATTTTGAGGCCAGAGTTCTCGCTGTCAAGGCTGTGGAATTCTGGGAGTTGGAGTTTGTTGTGGGCCCAGAGCGGAGCGGAGAGCTCCGCTCTGGGCCCCACAACAAACTCCAACTCCCAGAATTCCACAGCAGTTGAGCCAAACAAAGAGTTAAAGCGGTACCAAACCGGGTTATATATTCAGACGTGATAAAAGATTAAATAAAACACACTTCTTCTGCTGATGTGATAATGTTTTGGGCATTCAGCTTTATGGTATCTGTTATCTGATCATAATACGCATGATAAAAGGAAACAAATTCAAAGATACCAAAATCTCAGAAATGTTGGTGTTAAGAAGTATTGAAGAGTTGTAGGACATACAGTGGAGAAAAAAAATGTACATAATTTTTTTCATCTTATTATCCTAATTTTTATCCCAGAAACTCGGAGCAACATACATGAGCAATATATATGAGGCTATCCCCACTCCCAGCAGCCCTATGAGATATATTAGGCTAAGAATGGCTTTTGTTCCAAAATAACCAGCAATTTTTATAGGTGAGCAGAGTCTTGAACATAGTTTGTACTCAATTATTATTATTATTACTACTACTATTTTTATTTATATTTCCCACCTCTCCCTGCGAATCGAGGCATGATTACAACAAATAATAAAATAAACAATACAAAATACAATGTCATATAAAAATAGAGTAAATAAAATAATAACTTATTAGTGATTACTAAAATGACTAGTCTAAATTGCTGTTGCTCTTGAATTACATTGTGGGACCGCAATACTGGAAAGAACACATCTCCCTGTATATATCCACCCAAACATTACGTTCTACTACAGGAGCCATTCTCTGTTTCACCAGTGGGAGTAATACCCTATCTGCAACACCAGTGATGGAGCTTCTGTGCTGTTGTGTCCTGGTTTTGAAATGCTCTTTGCAAGGAGGCACATTGATTTCATACCAACTCCATTGTGGCTCTTTACCAAACCCTGCAGGGTTGATCTGAGGCCTGGAATAGATGGACACAAAAGTTTGGCCAAAGTTTCCTCCGGCTGGAAGCGGGTCAGAACCCCATTGTTTGCACGGCCTGCTCCCAAGGTGGAACATGGATGCAGGGGCCAACCACCACTGCCAGGAGTCGGATTAGCGTGACTTCTTTTTACTCCAGTCTTAAGGACCAGAGCACAGCTTCAGCATGGCTTTTGGCCACTTTGGAGGTGTGTATCTTTTAATTGGCACACCTCCAAAGTAGCCGGAAGCTGCTTCATTTGGCCCGTGTGGTTCACCCCTTAGCTTGACTAGATTGTGGAATTTTGTTACAAGCACATTCTTATAAAATGTTTAAATTATTGGATGTGGTGTTAAAACTGTTTGCATATCCTCCCACCCTGAGTACTGCCATTAGCAACAGAACAAGACATTTGCAAATTACTCCTTCCTTCCCAGGGTCACACAGGATATATATATATATCCAATCCTTTTCCAGGCTATCATTCTCTGAAGATGCCAGCCACAGATGCTGGCAAAACGTCAGAAAGGAACTCTTCCAGAACATGGCCACATAGCCCGAAAGCTCCACAAAAAACTATGGATGCCGGCCATGAAAGCCTTCGACTCCACAGCAGGGATAACTCATATAACTTCATTATTTTGGGAAGAATCCATTTTCTCTTCAGGCACAGTGGGAGTTTCTGCTAAATGAGAGGGAACAGGAATCCAGAGAAGATGGCAGCTGATATAATCCCTGCTAATCAAAAGTCTTGGGGGTGTTTACTCTGTGAGCCTTGGCTTCACTGCACCACTACTGCCTGGGAGAAAATACGTTATTTGAGTGTGCTGTACCTTGTAACATAATGTATAACACTGTGTAAATTTACAGCACTATATAAATAAAGGTTAATAATAATAATAATACAAAAATGTGGAGTTTAAACAGTGATTAACTCATGAAAATCACGCAATTGATATCAAAACGAGATTAACACAAGAGCCATTATCCTATGAATAACCAGGCAATAAACAGCAAAAAGTCATTAATGGGAAAATCCTGTGAATGATTTGCTGCTGTTTCTTGCCTGGTTATTCATGAAATAATAGCATTTTAATCATGTTTCATCTCGACATTGTGTGAAAACCATTAGCGCAATTACAGAAGAATTGGCAACCAATACTTAATTTCATGACTAATATATGGAAAATCTAAATTACATATAGGCTTCAAAAATGTGCAGCAAAAGCAATATAAAGCAAACTGTAGTCAGAAAAGAGAACAAGAGGCTATCGATAATATATATTCATATAAAAATTGATGCAACAGTAACTTAGAAATATATTTAAACAGACAAACAAATGATTAGAACAAGTATAGTGTAAGTAGAAATAGAATTACGATGTTTTGGAAGTAACCTCACTAGTCTCAGTATGGTTTATAGCTTGTTGACAGTATATTTACTGACAGTTGGCAGTATATATACAAACACTAATATTTAGCTCCTAAAACTAAAAACATATTTTAAAAGAATTTATAGACTCCAGCAGAACAAAAGATAAAATAAAGATAGTAACAGTAATTTTATTGTTAGTTTAATAGTAATTTAAGAGAAGGAAATTTATGAGTGAGTTTTGGAATAACCGTAATAAAGATTATAATATCTTATGTAGATGTGATCACCAACATCATATCAAAAATTGAAAGCTAACAACAGAAGAGGATAAGAAACAAATTGACAGATGGTGGGAAGTAAAGTATCAATGTAGAGGGGTTAAGAAAGTAATTGAGGGTGAGAGTGTGTGAAAGAGGGAGAGTGGGGGGGGGGAGTGTGAAATGTAATGATGGTAGATGAAACAGAGAGAAAGAGAAGAGGAGAGAAGGAAAAGAAAGTGAGAATGTATGGTGTTGTTGTAAAGAAAGGAAAAGAGAAGCAAAGGATGAGGAAAATAGAAAGTAATGGAAGGAGAAAGTAATGGAAGGCCATCATGTTTAAATTGATTTGTGTAATAGAAATAAGATAAGTGGTAAGCTGTTTAGAACCTATGTATACATAGCGAATGTACATGTCTGGGTATGTTGTGAAATGTTATCTTGTGAATACTTATTGTGGTTCTCTAATGATTGTACTGATTTTAATTATTCAATAATTTTTTTAAAAAAAACTCTTGAAATAAAACCATGAGTGCAATTGCAGGATTATCACGGGATAACAGTGCTTTGAACATGACATCATGTGAAAACTATTAGCACAATTGTCATCATCATTTATACTTCCAATTATCCCCTGTGTGATAAACTCCCATCATGTGTGCATGTATTTAAAACTGGTGAGGCAGTCACCCTCCTTACTCATAAGTTATTCCTTCTCCCTTCGCTATTTGCTTTGTTTAGAAAAATGCTAATTTTCCAATAATGCTTCCAAAATATAAAGGGATTTAATGCCTCAAATTTTTGTAACTCACAAATCTGCTCCCTAATTATTCACAAGTAAACTGGAAGTTGTGGAGATGAAAAACACTTTGCACATGCTCAGTAAACTGCAAATAGAATTAAGCCTATAGGCAAGGAATGGTCAGATTAACAATTTGCAAGGTGCTTTGGGAGTCTTTTTGGCTGGTGGGCAGATGCTCCCGATAAACAATATACAAACAAACAAACAATAAAATAATTGTGCAACAAAGCTTTTAAATTAGTGTATGATCAGGGGACAAGGTGTTTCAGCAATATTTTGAACACTGGCTCTTCCTCATTCACATTTTTAAAAATGGCTGTTACCAGTGGTCCATAACCTAAATATAAACCTTGTTTTGTTGTTGTTACATGCCTTGAAAGTGACCTCAGCTTTCAGTGAGCCTGTCATGTGGTTTTTAAGCAAGATTTATTCAGAGGATGCTTGAAATTGCCGTCTTCTTAGGCTGAGAGAGTGTGACTTCCCCAAGATCACCTGGTGGATTTCCATGGCTCAGCGGGGATTCAAACCCTAGTTTCTCAGAGACCTAGTCTAGCAATCAAACCACTATCAATCAATGTAACACAATCAATCCTATATGGGTTCTGTATTCACAAGTTGTGTTGATTTCATGGGGTTTACTCTCAAGTCACAATAAATAGGAAAACTTTAGCCACATGCATTAGGGTTGTAAGTCTTGAATTATTCGTTTCATGTGGCTGATCAATTGCATTTTTTCTTTCTTGAGACAAAGGGGACAGTCTATTTCTTGTGGCTACAGATGGAAGTTATGTATGGCCTTTAATGGCTCCCTAGGTCTTAGTTCATTTGGGCTAACCAGCTAGAGTTTCCTTTTCACTTAATAGTGTTCTGGTGTAGCAAGGCACCAGCTGTCCAGTTTAAAGAAAACTGATTTGTACTGGGGGACACCATTGCCTGATCCACTTGAACTCTGGAAATAATAAAGATAACAATTTTTTTTTACTGTTCACTTGCATACTTGGACAATAAGTTCTGTTTTTCATACATATGAAAACATAAATAGATATCTGCAGCCAAATACATATTGATTTTGAGATGCATTCTCCTAAAAACAAGCAGGATCCACCAAGCAGTTCATTCAAACTGGGCAAAAACCCTTTGACCTGAGTCAGTACTGTATTGACCAGATTTTGGGGAGGGGAATGGTCCAGATGATGCTCTGAGGATGCCTTTTGTGGGTCCATCCTTGACTTTTTGCACTCAAGACAGCAGGAGTTTCTTTTGAAAACTCTGGGACCTTCTGAAAGAGCTGGCATAAATTCCCTTTCAGTCTTTCTTGTCTCATTTCCCCCTATACTTCTGGGCAGTGCCCACTGATGACAACATGGATTACCAGAAACAGTAGATGTCTGTTTTGCAACATTTGGGCTTTTCTAATCACTTAAAAAATCTTTTTACACAAATGGTATCATTTCAAATTATTCAGTGTTTGTGTTATTAATTGCAAGATGCTGGATAAACCAACAGATGGCTCTCTTCTAAAAGGCTATATGGGTTGTCTAATAAATAAATGGGCAACCGAGTTGGCCATAAAATTATTTATTATTATTATTATTATTATTATTATTTGTATCCTGCTCTTTTACCACAACGGACTCAGAGCGGCTTCACAATATTAAAAAATACAATAAATATTGTAAATAAATAAATAACAATACAATAAAAATACAATACAAAACAAAATATATCCCATGTTCTGGTGATACCTTTATTAGTCCAAACAAAAAAAGGTGCATACTTTGAGTTAGCTGAGGAAGAGTCTGTGTGGATTATAAATGAGATATCCCCACCCTGGCCATAAGGTCACTAAACAAAGGCAATAAAAGAGAAGCAAATAAATTTTGATACCTTCAATTGAAACACACACATGCACAAACTGCATTCCTGAGAACTAACACTGTGTGTCAATACAGACCGTTTCTCTACACCAATGTTATCATTGTAGTGGTGGTCTCTGGATTAGTCTCAGTCTGCATATAATCAGCCTGTGGGGAATTTCCAGGGAGAAAAGTAGTTCTAGCCAATCTCCAAATATAGTATTTGTCCCTGGAGTATTAGGAAAAAAAAATCTGGCTCCTCCCCAAGACAACCCCAAGAAGCATGTCTGCTGCATATTACATCAAAGAAACATGTGGAAGAAATCCAGCTACAGCACCCCAGGAGGTAGCTGCCTAGCCTCTAAAGATGTCCACTCCAAAGATGTCCTACAAAAGAGACCCCACCATTTCTCTAGGTAATTGGTTCCATTGTCAAACAGCTCTTGCTGGCAAGAAGTTCCTTCTAATGGTCAATCAAAATCTACATTCTTGTAACATAAAACCATTAGACCTGGTTCTTGCCACCGGGGCACCCTCCTCCTTCCACCTCTCAGTGACAGCCTTTGAGATATTTAGTGTACAAACTTGTCAGTCTTCAATCTTCTCTTCACCAGGCTGAAAGTGCCCATTTCCTTAAATGTTTCCTCATAGGTTGTGTTCTCCATGCCTCTTATCACCATTGCTGCCCTTCTATTAACTCACCCCAACTTGTCTATATCCTTCTGTGATAGTCTGTGCTGGAGATAGGCTTGTAGCTATCCTCATGAAATGTCCAGGCTCCTAGCTATCCCTTTGAACATCAAGGACTCCAAGTCAACAGGATTTGCAAGATACTTGTAATCATGCTGCTTTATAATCCGTTCTACTCCCCACCTCCGCTAATGAGGACATGCTGACTGGTCTGTAGTTTCTGGGATCTTTTTTGCCCTTTTTGAAGAGAGGGACAATGTTTGCCTTTCTCTGGTCCTCTGGCACCTCAATTGTTCTCTAAGATTTCCCAAACATGATGGTAAATGGTTCTGTGAGTATATCAGTAAGTTCCTTCAGTACTCTTGGGATGCAATTCCTGTGGCCCTGCAGATCTGAAATCCTTTAGGGAAATCCTAAATGCCCCTTCCTAAACTGTAAATCCCAGTATGTTGCCATGGCAGTTAAAATGGAATCAGAGTGCACTGCAGGTTAGGACATGCACATTTAGTCATGGTTGAAGAAACTAGATGAATGTATTCAGAATATAAAGAGAAAGGAAGTGAAGGACATTGCAGGGAGTGTACAAAGAAAATAGAAAGAAGGACAGAGATTTTAAGACTGAACAGAAATTACTCTTGTTGATAAGAAAGGAAGAAATCTGTATGTATGTCAGGTTTTACTGAAACTGAAAAAGTAAGGTATACCTCTGCAGGCTGGGAAAGAACTGTACTACAGCTACATAAATATTACTATTTTGTTGTTTTGTGGCTTCAAATAGTTTCTGACTTATGGTCACCCTAATGTGAAACTAACATGGGTTTTTTTGGGGGGGCATGCTTCATCAGAGGGGCGTTTGCCATTTCCATCCTCTGAGGCTGAGAAAGTGTGACTTCCCCAGGGTCACCAGTTGGTTTCTACAGCCTAACTGGGATTCGAAGCCTTAGCACACCTGGAGTGCAATGCTTGGGATAGGGGATATTCTATGGTGATTGCATTGACTTTTGTGTTATTTCATATCTGAAGGCTGTCATTGCCTTTTTTATTTTTAAACTTCAGAACTAAATACATTTTGAGGAACCTGTGGCCCACTGCACTTCCTTCCCAGGTAGGTATGAGACTGTGGTTTTGAGGAGCCAACTGTTATTCTTATTAACTTCATGCTTGTAGAAGGATGGATAATTCAGAACTTATTTTTCAAAGAAAATCCACTTTTTAAAATGGCTTTCAATATGGCCTCACACAGTCCATGACAGCAGAATTCAAAGACAGATGCTGCATCTACACTGCAGAACTAATCTGGTTTAACTGCCCTGGCTCCATGCTATGGAATTCTGGGAGCTAATTGTTTGTGTCAGTAGAGCTTTGCTCCAGATTTGATAGAGATTAACATGCCTATGGCGACATCCGCACTGCAGAAATAATCTGGTTTGGCCCCACTTTAACTGGCCTAGCTCCATGATTTGATCCAGATTTGCTCCGGTGCCAGATTATTTCTGCAGGGCAGATGTAGCCATAGCCATGTTAATCTGGATCAGTATGAAAAGGGATCTTGTATTACTTTTGAGACTGAGAAAAAGAAAGAAGTCGCTTGGTTTTGTAGCTTTATAAAAGTTTATACTACCAACTGCCTTCTTTCCCTCAATTAGTATCAAAGGTGCTACAAGATTCCTTTGTGTACATTCCATGACAGTGATACAAACTGTATCTGCAGTCCACTTACCGGTAATTGGAAACAATTGCAAAATAAGGTTAATTGAGTAATGAGTACTGGTGAGAGTATGGATCTTTTTTGCCCTTTTTTGCCCTAGTATGGTGTAGTAGTTGGATCATTGGGCTATGACTGTGGACACCAGGGTTTGAGTCCCGCTTGGCCAGGGACTCACTGGATGATCTTGGGCAAGTCATATTCTCTCAGCCTCAGAGGAAGGCAAAGGCAAACCTGCTCTGAACAATTGCCAAGAAAACCATGTGATATGCTCACCATAGGGTTGCCCAAAGTCAGAAATGACTTGAAGGCACCCAACAACAACACATGCACCAGTATTGGGGTGGAAAGAGAATGAATAGAATGGAATTTGTCCAAATTTCATATTAAAAAGTGCAGCTATATCTTGAATATGTACTATAGTCATTCTGTAGTTTAGCAAATTTACGTGAATTCTAATTGCATTCAGAATGCATTCAGTATGTCTTCCAATTGCCCGAAAATGACTCCCCATTGCCCAAAATTGCGTGAGATACACACTCATATGCAATAACATGAAAACCCATGATTGCGTTCGCATTGCCATTGGATTATACTTCCAATTTCCGTCATCTGATAAACTCCCTAGCTAGTATGGGCAGTCTTTTGGACTGCAGTTCCCAGAATCCCTCAGCCAATTTGGCCAATGTCCCTTCAGGATGAGGGATTCTGACAGGTGCAGCCCCAAAGAGTAACTGCTTCAAAATCTTGCTAAGGCATAATTTTAAAATGATCAATAAAAGATACCCCAGCACTTTTCAATTAAATAACTACATGTCAAAGGCCTGCCTGAATAAAGAAGGATAATAAGACAGCCAGTCTAACTGCCTTTTGAAAGGATTTCCAAAGCTTTAAAGTGTGGCTGCTGAGAAAATCCTTTTTGCTGTTCTAACCAATTATGCCTCCAAAGGTGGCAACTGCAAGGAAATAGCCTCCCTTTAAGATTTGCCCAGATTTTATGATTATGAGGGAAAATACTGTCTTCCAAATAGCCTGGTTCCAAGTGTTGTGGCACTTGACAGATAATTACTTTGAACTGGGTCAGGAAACAGATAGCTCTCATGCTGTTGTAAACCAGGGACTCACATTCTCCCTGTAACTGGCAGTTCAGCAACAGTAGGAATGACAATTAACTTCATCTTCCTTCCCCTTCTTCTTCATAAATATAGGAAGCCTTGGGGAGGGGGTGAACCAATAAAGACAATACGTACAGTAGTCCCCTCTGATCCACAGCGGATATATTCCAAGACTCCCAGTGGATGGCACCGAACCCCATGCAATAATGTTTTTCAGACCGTAACTGACTGTGGGCAATTGAAACAGCAGAGAGCAAACCCATGGATAATGGTGGGATACGGTAACTAATTTTTCTAACAAGTTACTTTGGCAACTAGTTATTAGTAAAGAGTTGAAAGAGTGTTACTTTTTCTGGTTAAGGGCTGGGGCTGTAACTCAGTATTTTTCAATTTAATGTAAAGAAGTTTCCACTTATTACTCCTTAATATGTGTGTCATGCCTTGAAGAGGACAAAGGGATAGGGTGAGAAATATTTAAAATATCAGCGGCCCCAGAGACTCAGGCTTTTTGGAGATTTATAGAAAAAAAGTGATTCATTTATTAGGCCAGTTGTGGGCCAACAGTGGCACCAATTTATTGATGTACTTAATGGCTGCTTAAAACAGCGGCACAGGGTGCACACTTGAAATGGCTGGGTTGATGTAAACTGTGAGGATGATGTGGATGGGGTGCTTCTCTACATATCAGCTTGGGAATGAGATTTAAAGCAAATGGGCAGGGAAGACAGAGAAACAGGGAAGGAAAAAAGATTGAGTAAGAGACAGTTGCTGCTGTGCATCCCTCCCCCAGACAGTCTTGAGGAATTTTCTGCATCATGTGCCAGATTACTATAACTATTCCCTCCCACCACCAATCAGATGGTATTGGGAGAATGTAGTCCAAGGCATCTGTGTGGGAAGAAATGATAAAGGATTGTTTGGAGGAAGCAGGAAAGCACTATTGGTAGTGCCAGCTACAATCCATTAGTGAATGATGAATTAATGATTAATCCCAGTGGTTCAACAGGTCAACTCTAGTTGGAACTGGCAATAGGCCCAAGAGTGGGTTCTTTTTGTGAGAACTTGTTCTCAGATGGCAAATATATCCCTGGGCAGAATAATGTACCGAGAAGTGCCCTGTTTTGTACTATTCTCATGTATAAGTCTAGACATTTTGGTCAAAAATTGATCCCAAAACCCTGGATTGACTTATCCACAGGTCAATGTAAGCACTGTACTTTAATTCATATTTAAAAAGAAACCATCCTCTTCTGTGAGTAGAGTGGCAGAAAGGTGAGAGCTTAGTCCATCCTAGGAGCACCTAAAAGAAGCACCAACCCCCATTTCTCTTTCATCTGTTCAGCCTTTAGTTGGAGTGCAAACAGTTTAAGTCCTTTGCAGTTGTTTGCCTTTGCCTCATCCTTCACATCCTTTGTTTCATGGCCCTATGTTTTACCATCAACATATTAATGGCTCATATCAAAGTCCATAATTTTTGTCCCCAAACCTACCCACGACTTATACATGAAGTTGACTTATAATCAAGCATAACTAGCAATTCTCATTCTATGTCCATCCCTCTGAGATACAAGACTGTTCTTGGCTTCTCTGGATCTAAGGGTTCCTGTAAAACTATTATTGTAAAACCCCAAAGTAAACCTCACAACCCTATGTTCTTCCCAACATTAACTTAGGGTGTATACACACTTCAGATTTCAAACAGTTTGATACCACTTTAAGTGTCATGACTCTATCCTACAGATTTCTGGGATCTGTAGATTAGCACCAGACTAGGCTGAATACCTCACCAAATCCCAGGATTCTGAAGGATAGTGTCAGGGCAGTTAAAGCAGTGGTGTCAAATTGCTTTAATTCTGCAGTATGTATACACCCTTAGAAAAAGACATTCTCAGAGTTTTCAACATCTGTTGACTCAGTGGGAGTTGTAGGCTTTTTAGATATTTTGTAATTAAACACAGTGCATTTGATATGCTGTTCAAACAGAATCAGCCAGCTGTACACTGTATTTAAAATTTGAATTAATATTTTCATGTGTCAAGGGCCTATGCCCTGCAACATAATTCTGCTCCAAGATGAAAAAGTGTGTATTTTATTTTATACAGCCATCTCCTGCCACAATCTTGTTAGGGATTGTCAGCAACAGCTCATGGTGAAAGCATGGGTGGATCACAGAATATAATCATGAATTTGGACCTGAGAAACCCAGTAAACAACAGCTCACTTGCCAGCTAGTCTTTGGCAAGTCATTATTTTAAGTTCTGTCAGAAATATCAGGATAATGTTTGCATACTTTATGACATACCAAGATTAGGAAAACCTGCTATCTTCCAGAGCCCCAGGAATGAAAACTGTCACTTGCAAATACGTACTTGTACAAGATTTCTTTCTAGGCTCAGAATAAAAAATGACAAAGGTACTAATTGCTTCATCTTGCCTTTCCCATCTATATTGCAAATGGACTGGCTGCCTTTTAAAGTTTTTAAATGGTTAGTGCATATTTATTAAATTAGATGTACAGCCATTCAACACATGAAATAACAACACATTATCAATTCTAAAATAAATTTAAAAATTGAGAGGAAAAGATGGTTTCATTAGTAATTTATTATTTGCATTATAAAATGTCTATAAAGGATATTATCTTATGTAACAAGGCATCATACCATCAAAAGCATAAAACCATGCATTAAAAAAATGCTGAATAGGTGAATATATATCCAGAACAATAGACATGAATTCTGATGCTCAGCTTTGTCGACTGTTACTGTTGTTGTTCCTAGCACCACTGACAATTGTGGAGGTTGGAGCAGTACAAAACTGAGCGTACGAATGGTGCGGCTTAGTGCACGATAAAAATTATATGAATCAGTGGCATAAGTGAAGAGAGTGAAACACCCAAAGAAGGCAAAAATAAGGCCTCTTTGTATTTACTGGTCTTTGGCACTGATCAACCTTTGACTTATGTGACTGAACATTATTCAGTTAAACTCCACCCTTCAAATAGGCAGTGAAGGTTATATTGTAATAACATTCTGTTTGCATACTGCAGCAATGATCAAGTCACAGAACAAATATATTTTGTACTATGTCTTGTGACATAGAACAAGCTATGTTTTTTCTCTCCTGCTTTGCTTGCCATCCTTCATGATCTGAGACATACAGAAAGCAAGCGGATGGCTGCATGAACTAACTGAAAAGCAGCTTACTGAAAAAGAAACTACAGTCTCGCAGAGAAAATGGGCTTTATACATTCTAAACAATTTAAAATCAAACAAGCCCAAATTCTAATGCTAGGACTTGATTCAGCAGGGAAATCCACTCTCTTGTATATGCTGAAATTTAATGATATCTTCTTAACCTCACCAACAATCGGATTCAATGTGGAGATGATTGAAACGGCAGCAGGCATTACCTTAACAGTCTGGGATGTTGGAGGCCAGCACAAAATGAGGACTGTTTGGGAGAACCACTTGGAAAACACAGACAGCCTGGTCTATGTTGTGGACAGTGCCAACATACAGCGCTTGGAAGAGTCAAAAAAAGAACTGGAGATTATTTTGAAGAGTGAAAAGATTAAGAACGTGCCTGTGGTTGTACTAGCAAACAAGCAGGATCTTCCTGGAGCTCTGGGTGCTGAGGAAATAACCAAGAGACTCAACATGAAGAAGCATTGTCATGACCGAAACTGGTACGTACAGCCCTGTTGTGCAGTTACAGGGGAAGGCCTGTCAGAAGCATTCCAGAAAGTGACATCATTTGCAAAATCCTGCATGAAATCTAAACAAGAAGCGTTTGCTATCTTCAGGCAAGATTAACACATCATCCTGATCTGATCAATGGATCATTGGCCAGGACAATAAGCCAGTCTGTTAACTGAACATCTGATGCTACAGCATGTTTTTCACATTTCTGTAAGACAGAATTTATTTATTCCAGACCAGTTAACTGTTCTCATTCTTATTATTTTCAGAAACACTATTTTGCTTAATATGGCTGTGGGTGTTTTAAATTCTGAACTACAATGCTGCATCAAGAGTAGGATAAGAATGCTGTTGATCTTTCAAATACTGTATCTGGCATGCATTTTGCGTTCATTAATTTGCAAATATTAAGATAAGTGTAGCAAAGAAAACTGTGCAACAGTTGATCAGATATAGTTTGAAGGAAGTCGTTTTGAATGTTAGTGTGTATATAAGATTAAAAAGAATTAATTCAGCTTAAAATTTATGCATTATTTTCCAGTAACAACACAATGCCAATTGGTGTTATCTTGAGGCATATTCAAAAGCTATACATTGCCTTTGTTAGAAGTTAATTTCCTGTTGTTTTACTTTTAACTAAATGAGAAAAAGTGCTTTATACAAAACATATAAATTGATAAAAAACTAACAAATAAAACAATGATTTGTAATATACATAGAGTCCAATAATAATAATAACAATGACAGTTCTGTACATTGTATCCTGCTTTAAATACCGTTCTCTTATTTTGATAACATTAAACTATTCCAGATTTCTTTTGACCATTCATCAACTGACAAATGTTTATTAGTGTTCCAGTATTTTCTTACGATTGATTTAGGGGAAATCTCAGGTCTTTAATTTGAATTAACTGTAATATTTGATTCAACACAGTTTGTGATGCTTATGGTCTCCAAATGGAAAAACTTGGGTTGTTCCTGTAATCACTCAAAGGATGGTATCTTTCTTCCAATAATCCTAGCCCTCTCTCTTATGTGAATTTTAGAATACTATCATTGCTTTTACTGCCAATAGGAAAACAGGGTGGATGATGAGGTGAAAACACAGTATCAAAGCAAGGTATTGACACTTCACACAAGAAAGAAAAACTAATGCACAGATGGCAGCCTGTAGGAGAGAGCCCTGGCAGAAAAGTGGCAAGGCATTGTACTAGCCTGATGAAGGAGGCTAAATTTAGGAAGTGTGGACACTGTGGAGCAAACAAAGTTACGTGGCAAGGTATTGTCCTGGCATGGTAAATCATTAGGGTGAACACTAGGAAGACTACAGTGCAAATAGTGTTATGTGACAAGGCACCATGCCGGCCCAATAAAATGCTCTCCCTGTATGGAAATAAAAAGCTATGAGGGGAAATGGCCAATGTGCCTGTAGCCCCTGGATAGCACTAAATGTCATAAAGGAGATAAAATCCAACCTCTCTGTGCTGGGGTGGGAAGTGATGCAAAGTGTTAGAGTTTGAAGACCAAAAGGAGTATGTGTGGGGAAAGATTATGTTTATTGTTACTTTTTAAAAAATAGCAATTTTTTCAGCAGCAGAGGAGATCACATCTGGATGGCCACTGAAAATGAAAATGAAGAAAAAAAGGGAGGTGCCACATCATCATCACACACCACTAGATGTGCTCTCCTAACAACACGGCATAATTGGACAACATATCAATTTACTGGATTCTTTCAGATGTGGAAAAAAGCCAGATGAGAACAGAAAACACCCAAGGACACTATGGGGGAATATATATATTGCTTCAATCACTTCAAAGCCAACCACACTATCCTATAGAGGAAATTATATCTTCTGTCTAAATTTCCTGTTAGATGTCATAGTCTGATTTGCTATTGTCTACATTACAATAATTTTTCAGTAGGAAACATGTTTGCTTATTCTCCGTAAAAAATAATTTCATTTCTATACCTATCCTGTTTGTTTATTCCAAATACACTGGGCCCTTGGTGTCTCCTGGGGATTGGTTCCAGGACCCCCATGGATACCAAAATTTGTGGATCCTCATGTCTCATTAAATAGAATGATGTAGTAAAAAACATGTCTTTTATATAAAATAGCAAAATCAAGGTTTGTTTTGGGGAATTTATACATATTTTTAAAAATCTTTTCGAGACTTGGATGGTTGAATCTGAAAAAGGAATCTGTGGATATGGAGGGCTAATTGGTTTCCAAACTGGCTTAAAGTAAAATACTATATGAAATCCTGCACTGGGGTAGGGGGCATCCATAGGGACTGGATCCACACAAAGTGGAAGGTTACCAGATTGTGGCTTTAGCGACCGCAGGTGTGATGAGTATACTATCCACTAATAGCCCTATAATCTAACTGAGAGCCAGTGCAGTGGTTTGTGTGTTGAACTAGGACTCTGGAAACTAGGGGTCAAACTCCTGCTCAGTCATGGAAATCCACTGGATGACCTTGGGCAAGTCACACTCTTAAGTTGTGAAGATGAAGCAATGGCAGACCCCCACTGAATAAAATAACATTGTAGTCAGCCTGAAGGCACAGTACATCAATAAATTAGCAAACTACGTCTCTTATGCAGCCAAATATTTATGTCATGCCCCTTCCCTTGATAGAATCCTTTTGAATTGGACATTGTAGAAAAATCTATGGATTTTCATGCTAACATTTCAGAACCCACAGACATGTACACTTTTTATCCAAAAGACACTTCCCTTCCCTGTGTCTTTTTTTTTTTTTACTCACACCAACTGCGGGAAAGCACAAGGTGAATGGAGCAGTCCCACCATCTGCATCACATGTAGTTTGCTGTTAGGACCTTATCACATGGGAGGCAAGAGCCCAAATCCCATGGATAAAGGGGGTTTAGTGGGCAAAATCCTGCTTCTTTCTACTTTCAGGATTTTCCCAATAGTAAAAACCAGTGTGATTTTGCGACTTTCTGCATGGGTTAATGGAGCGTTAATGCTCAATAAGCCTGACGTCATCTGAAAACAACCCCCTGTGTGAACTACATATCTCAAGATTTCATAGGATGTTGCTATGGCAATTAAGGTGGAACATAGGGCTGTAATTCTGGGAGGCGAAAGGAATGGTTTCCCTAGGTTCCCTGCATGAATAAAGATCCAGTCTGAAATAACTGCTTGGTGCCATCTGTTCCCTTCCCTACTAATCATTTCTTTGTATGCTTCATAGAATCATAAAATCAAAGAGTTGGAATAGACCACAAGGGCCATCCAGTCCAACCCCTCGCCATGCAGGAACTCTAAGCACTAAGTCTCTTTTTAAAAAATCTTTAAAAATGTGAAGAGAACATAGGTACTATTCTATGAAATTAAAAAGAAACCCACTTCAAGGTGGGAATAAAATGTTGCAGCTGGTGTCAGGAACCCCCAGAAAATAGACCAGGACAACAGAAATGTCATTTGGATGTTTTAAAAATCCAGATACAGCAACAAATACTGTAATTTCTTGATACATTTATTCCATCGGGGTAGCTCTTATTCCTCTCACTGAAATAAAGAAGAATTAAAAGTTAACTGGCCAGAATATGGAAAAGGCAGTCCAATATATTTGGAAGATGCCAGGTTGGGGAAATCTGGCCTTAAAATTCAAAGAGCCATTCTAGACTAATTTCCTTAATTGTCAGCCAAAAAATATCTGACACCATTTCTCAGTTTGTGCCCCCTAACATGCAATGGTACATTACAGCTTTTACACCACAGGAAGTCTCAGTCATTTTAGTAAAACTTCACACAAATCTCAGTTCCCAATTTCCTATGATGCAGATGCTACAATAATCTGCAGTTTTTATTCCTTTTTAAGATTGGGGAATATACATACCTCTTAAAGTAGTATGGGTGATTTCAATGAAAGCTAGGATGCATGCAGATGGAGATAAAATCCCACAGAATCAGGTAATAATTATGAAAAAGAAAAAGAGGAATATGAAAACAAGAAACACTTGCAGAAATGTACAAAACTTTGTGATTCAACTGTTCATTTACACTAGGTCTCCTACTAATTAAACATGCATAGCATAATTACATACATGCAAATCTAATGATTTCTCTTTCCACTGATTGCCATCCTTTGGGACTACATTCCAAAACGCAGGCGTAAATCCCCAAGTGAATAAAAGAATTAAAGAAGGCTTAGCTTTAGGTTATTTGCTTGTTCACCGCACAATTAGGAACAAGCAAACCTTTTCAAAATAGTCAAAGCGTTGCTTTTTGATAGAAGCATTTAAACATTTGAATAGTTTGCTTATTAACTTGATAAAAAAATTCACAGAAGCTGAACTATATTGTTGTGTTATAATTTTGTCTTGTGTGGCATATTAAGGAGAACCAAGGAGTTTGTAAGATGACATTATTGTCCCTTCAATGGCTATGTGAATCCACTGACTAGGGAAATCCCACACCACAGTTAGGGAAGTGAAGTGGGGTACATTGGCCTGTTTGTCACCGAAGATAGATTAAGAAAGATTAATATTTCCAGCTGAAGTTTTAGAAATAGTTATTTGGAGATCTGCTGCCTGGTGTAGATGTGTGTTTCACTCGTGCACTACTTGCATATTAGTATGTAAGTACATTTCGTTTATGTAGTTTCGTAGATACAGCATTTATTACAAAAGGGCAGAAGTTCTCAAATTTTGGGTTCCCAGATGTTTTTGACTTCAGCTTCCAGAATTCCTCACCAAGGGCCATGCTGGCTAGTGTTTCTGGGAAGGAAATAAAGTCTAAATCAGCAGGAGGCCCAAAGGTTGAGAACCACTGAACTAGCATTTTCTGGCACAGAACTGTAAATATTTCACAAAACTACAAATGCCAGGATTCCATAGGATGGAGCGATGGAAGGCAGTTAAAGTGGCATAAGTGTTATAACTGTATAGTGTAGAAGAGTTTTAAGAACATGGGCGAATGTGTATTGTAGCAACCAAGCCTCTGATCCTCAGAGAACTGTTGACGTTGTAGCCCAGCAATGCTATTTCACATCCCTCATATTTCAGCCAAGAGCAGTGTAGGAAATATTTTGTAAAAAGCAAGGCTCACAGAGAAGAAGGGTGTGACTTCCTTATCCAAGATGGTCAATCGCACAGTTCTTCAGTTCCTGGCTGGGAAGAGAGTCAGCAGAGTTGGACTTGGAGTTAAGAAGAATGCACTGCAAGAAAGCTCAGGAATTTTAATACTTGTCTGCAGGCCAAGGCAAAAGGGAATGGGAGGAAAGATGCTGAGTGAGCAGCTCAGTTTTAGAGCTTCCCAGTCAAATGCTGTCCAGAAAGAAAGGGAGAAGAAGACATCTGAAGAGTCTCTGGAGCAAGGCACAAAGCTCGGAAAAGTCGCTTGGTCTGGTGACTTCAGTAATAATGCCCCACACGAGCATAACAAAACATCAACATGCCTCTCTTCCTTTGCTTTCAAGCTTTCCCCCTCCCGTATGGTTTTTAACACCTTGCTGGATGAAGAAACCAGTGGAGCTTTGAAAGCTTGCAACATGTATATTGTGCATTTTGTTCAGTCTGATAAAGGTATCACTGTTTGGTGGATTTTGGACGTTACTGGACTTTGCTATCTGGCCAACAAGCCTCCCCCCCTGGATATGTTTCCTTTGCTTTAGTTTATTTAGTTCATACTTTATGAGAGGCAGCTGCTCCATTCTGCATCTTCGTTTCTGGAATGCAGGTAGTGACAACAGGCCTCTCACTCTCATGCTCTAATGTGTACAAGAACACAGGTACTTGCTTGAAAACATGCGGCACCTCTGCCGACTGCATCAGAGCCATTCTCAGGTAGAGAGTTCCAGTGCTTCACCAAGCTACCAAAACTCAGATTTCTAGGGGTTTGCTGTAATGTGGCTGCTAATGACATCATTAAAGTATTGGCACATGTGGAGGAGGAGAGTTTCAACCCTTTTGCCCTTTCTGTGGCAAGTATCACTTTATGTGATCACTTTATGGGCCTTTGCAAAAAATGACTCACAAGATGCCTTTAGGAGAGGAGGCTTCCAGGGAATCATTTGCACACAAACGGCAGATGCATTGCTCTGCAGAAATAATCCAGTCTGACACCACTTGAACTACCAAAGCTCAGTGCTAGGAATTCTAGTTTGTTGGGGCATCAGAGCTCTCTGACAGAGAAGGCTAAAGGTCTCACAAAGCTACAATTCCCAGGATTCCATAGCACTGAGCCATGGCAATTAAAGTGATGTGAAACTGGATTCTTTCTGCTGTGCAGATGCAGCCAAGGAAATGAGTTTTGTTTCTGCTCTGGTGCCACAACAAAGTACTATTCCCAGAATACCATAGCTTTGAGCCATGACAGTTAAAGTGGTGTCAAACCAGATATTGTTCCCACACTTTGGATGGAGAGAGAAATAAAGAAAGAAGGGGGGGATCACACACACAGATTGATCAGTGTGTTTGCTTTTTTAATCTGGAGTTTCCTTGGCAAAGGTCCAAAACACACTGCAGAAATAATCCAGTTTGAGACTGTTTTAACTGCCCTGGCTCAGTGTTAGGGAATCCTGGGAACTGTAGTTTTGGGAGACATTTAGCCTCTTCTGTCAGAGAGCTCTGGTGCCACAATATATATATATCTTATCTTTATATCTTATATCTTATCTTTATATCTTATCCAATCATTTCATGGCTTCTGAGTGCTTCTAAACAGTTTGTCAAAACTGTTTTAAGTTGGCAGGCCAATAAATTGTCTAGTATTAAGGAGGCTGAAGTCATTTTGCTTTTATTTTACTTTTATTTATTTCAGTTTCATAAAGAATATTACATCACCAACAATGCTTTATTAAAGAAAAAGACTTTTAAAAAAATTCTCACGCTCCCCCCCCCCCCGTGCAGTTTTTACAAAGGTTCAAAACACACTGCAGAAATAATTCAGTTTGAGACTGCTTTAACCGCCCTGGCTCAGTGTTGGGGAAATCCTGGGAATTGTAGTTAATTGTGGCACCAGAGAAATAATAATAATAATATAATAGTTGTTGTTGTGGCTATGATATATTATTATTATTATTATTATTATTATTATTAAGCATCGAGGAGAGGCGGGTAAGAAATAATAATAATAATAATAATAATACATAAGCTGTGAGGAGAGGTGGGTAAGAAATTATTATTATTATTATTATTATTATTTCTCACCTGCCTCTCCTCATGGCTTAGATATTATATAATAATAATAGTAATAATAAATTATTATTATTATTATATAAACCATGAGGAGAGGCGGGTAAGAAATAATTATAATGATGATGATAATAATAATAATAATAATACATAAGCTGTGAGATGGATAAGAAATTATTCATTATTATTATTACTTACATTATTATTTATTTATTATTTATTATTATTATTAAAATTTATTTTTTATTATTATTTATTTATTGCAGTTGTAAACTGCTTAGACACTCCTTAGGCGGTATGAAACGGTATATTTGTTTCCTCATGGCTTAGATATTATACAATAATATATTATTATAATATATATATATATATATATATAATAACATTCTTATTATTATCTCTTTTCCTCCTTAATTCAGTGCTAGGCTGTTGGCTTGACACTGGCTGCTACCCTTGGCCTTGCAGAAGTCTGCTGGAGTTGTGTTTTTTCCCATTCCTTGATTGCTTGCTTTTTAGCCAACCCAAATCTTGTGCAGAAATAACCCAGTTTGGCACCACTTTTGCAACTGCCACAGGCTCCTTGCTATGGCAGTTTGGGAATGGTAGTTTGCCTGGGGCTGGGGATTCCCTCTAGCAGTTAAAAAGCGGTCTGAAACTGGGTTGTGTTCCTCCACTCCCTCCCTCCAAACTTCCACCCAACAGGAAATCCGGTGATGCAATGCTTCTTTGTAACTAGTCTCTCTGCTGCTCCTCCTTCACTTTCCTTCCCAGGCAGACTCTGCAGCAGCAGCAGAAGCAGAAGCAGAAGAGGTCAAACTGGGTTCTCAGCCTTGCTCTGCAGCAGAAGCTCCAAGGGAGGTGAGCCAGGGACAGGGAGGGGGACCAGGGACCTTGGCACCCATCTGTATCCCCCATCATCAATCCCTCCATCATCCCCGGCCAGCCAGCCCTGTGTGGCTTTTTGTTTTATTTTTGCTGGCTGGTTGGGGATGATGGGTGTGACAGTTAAGCAAGCCAGGCTGGGCACCAGACATTGGCACCCATCTATAACCCTCATCATCAACCCTTCCATCATCCACAGCCATTCAACCCTGAGTGTTCCAGGTTGTGGGTTTTATTGGCTGGTTCGGGATGATGGGTGTGATAGTTAAGCAAGCCAAAGTGAGGACCAAACCTTGGAACCTATCTACAACCCCCACCATCAACCCCTCCTCCCCATCATCCCCAGCCAGCCAGCCCTGAATGTTAAAGGTTGTGGGCTTTGTTTTTGTTTTTGTTTTTTTGCTGGCTGGCTGAGGATGATGGGTTTGACAGTTAAGCAAGCCAGGATGGGCACCAAACCTTGAAACCTAGCTACAAACTCCCACCATCAACTCCCATCCCCATCATCCCCAGCCAGCCAGCCCTGAATGTTGAAGCTGTGGTTTTGGCTGGCTGGCTGGGGATGATGGGCATGACAGTTAAGCCAGTGTAGAAACCAAACCTTGGCACCCTTTTACAATGCTCATCACCCCCAACCAGCCAGCCAGCCCTGAGTAGTCAAATTGTGGTTTTTGCTGGTTGGTTGGGGATGATGGGCATGACTGTTAAACAACCCAAGATGGGGACCAAACCTTGGCACCCTTCGGCAAGACCCATCATTCCCAGCCAGCCAGCCCTGAGTAGTCAAATGGTACTTTTTGCTAGTTAGTTGGGGATGATGGGGGTTGTAGAAGGGTGCAAGGTTTCCTGCTTCTTTTGTGCACAGGGAGGAGATTTTTGGGTGCCTTCACACTGCAGAAATAATCCAGTCTGACACCGCTTTAACTGCCATGGCTCAGGGCTGTGGAATTTTGGGAACTGTAGCTTGTTGGAGCCCCAGGGTTCTCTGTCCTACAAAATCAGTTCCCAGAATTCCATAGCCTTGAGCTATGTCAGTTACAGTGGTGTCAAACTGGATGATTTCTACGGTGTGGATGCAGCCATGGTGACCCAACTACAAACCCCAGAATGCCGTAGGATGTTGCCATGGGAGTTATTGTTGTGTGCCTTCAAGTCTCTTGCCAGATTTAGTTAATTGGTTTGTTTCATTTCTCTGCTGGCTTTGTCCAGGAAAGAAACCCAAGGCGACTCACAGATCAAACATTTTAAAAGTTTACAATACAAAATTATAATTAAAAAAAACCCAAATAAAAATTCACTGACTAAAAACAATAGAAAACTACATAAGCTTACAAAAGTTAAAAACATAACTACAGTTGGCCCTCCGCATTTGCAGCTTCGACTTTTGCGGATTTGATTATTTGCTGTTTTGATTAATATGTCCTCTCTAGGAATCTCGAGGTCCTCCAACGCAACACTGCAAGACCTTGATCATACAGTTGTGCTGGAGAACCTAGAAGTTCCTAGAAAAGACAGTTCTGTAGGCATTTGTAGCAACTCTATGGCCAACTTCTGGCAGATGTTGGAAGCATACTTATCAAATTTGCAGATGACACGAAATTAGGAGGAGTAGCTAATACCCCAGAAGACAGGATCAAAATTCAAAATGACCTGAATAGACTAGAAAGCTGGGCCAAAGCTAACAAAATGAAATTCAACACAGAGAAATGTAAGGTACTGCACTTAGGGACGAAAAATGACATGCATAGATATAGGATGGGAGACACCTGGCTGAAGGAGACTACATGTGAAAGGGATCTAGAAGTCCTAGTAGACCAGAAGTTGAACATGAGTCAACAGTGCGATGTGGCAGCTAAAAAGGCCAATGTGATTCTAGTCTGCATCAATAGAAGTATAGTGTCTAGATCAAGGGAAGTAATAGCGCCACTCTATTCAGCCTGGGTCAGGCCTCACCTAGAATACTGTGTCCAGTTCTGGGTGCCACAATTCAAAAAGGATGTGGAGAAACGAGCGTGTCCAAAGGAGGGCGACTAAGATGGTGAAGGGTCTGGAAACTATGCCTTATGAGGAATGACTTAGGGAGCTGGGGATGTTTAGCCTGGAGAAGAGAAGGTTAAGAGGTGATATGATAGCCCTGATTAAATATTTGAAGGGGTGTCATATTAAGGATGGAGCAAGTTTGTTTTCTGCTGCTCCAGAAAATAGGACTCAGAACAACAGATGCAAACTAGAGGAAAAGAGGCTCCACCAAATATTAAGAAGACCTTCTAGAAGAGAAAGCTGTATAATCGTATTGGGAAGGCTTTAATGGGGAGGGGTGTTTTACAGTGGTCCCTCCACAATTTGCTGGCACAGGACCCCCATGTGTTATGAGGTGATATGATAGCCTTGTTTAAATAGTTGAAGGGATGTCATAAGGAGGATGGAGCAAGCTTGTTTTCTGCTGCTCTGGATAATAGGACGCGGAACATTGGATGCAAGCTACAAGAAAAGAGATTCCACCTCAACATTAGGAGAAAATTCCTGACAGTAAGAGCTGTTTGATAGTGGATGCTGGAATCTCCTTCCTTGGGGGTCTTTAAGCAGAGGCTGGATGGCCATCTGTCGGGGGGGGGGGGGGTGCTTTGACTGTGGATGGCAGGGGATTAGACTAGATGGCCCTTGTGGTCTCTTCCAGCTCTATGATTCTATAAAATATCAAACCTTCCCATCAGTCGAGTGTCAAAGACTAGTGAGCTGGCAAAAGATAATATAATGGTTTCTATGTTGGAATTTGCCCAGCGAGACCAAAATTGCACAACAAAGGGAAAGATGGGAACAATGCAGCTGAAGATTTTCAACTTCTTTCTTTTCACAGGACCACTGGGGTTGGGATTGCAGGACCCCTGTAAAAGTGGGAAAACCGCCAATTACAAAAACACCTTTTTTAAACCTGAGAGAATGCCTCTCTAGGAAACTCTAGGTCTCCCAGCACAATTCTGTGGTCAACATCTGCCAGAGGTTGACCATAGAATTGTGCTGGGGGACCTAGAAAATCCTAGAGAAGTGCTCTCATTAAGAATCTTGAGGTCCTCCAGCATGACCTCTGGCTGATCTTGACTATAGAGTCGTATTGGAGGAACTAAGATTCATAGAGAACATATTAATCAAATTCATGAATAATTGAATCTGCAAAAGTCCAAACAAATGTGGAGGGCTAACTGTACTTCTCGAGGTTAGCAAACCAGTGTTAGCCATTAGCATCTCTACGTACTCAGTGGTGTCATTAGGGGAGTGCTAAGGGTGCAAACCACTAGGGAGTGACACCACTGCTCCCCAAACATCTGTCCCATTAAAATACTGAAGATGTGGGGCGAGTGGGGTGAGCCTTAGTGCAAGGAGAAAGGAGAGGCCCATTTTTAATTTTTAAAATTTTAAATCCAGAAAAAATAATAATAATTATTTTTTTTAAAAGTTCTCTTTAAAACTATCCCATTTTACCAAATTTTTGCTTCAACCACATGAAACCATGTACCTCTTTCTCATCAGATTGAACTGCTCAGTATAATCTGATTTGTCAGTATCTCTCCATTTTATGGAGAGGTGTTTCACAGTCCAGCTACCTGCAGTCTTTTTTATTGGAGAGAGTGGGAACTGCATTTGGGAGATCATACCTGCAGAACCCTACCTTCCTTCATGCAGACCCTGCTCTGTCTGCCCTCTGATATTTTGCCATTCAGCCATAATGTTATGTTTCTCTTGTTGCTGCATATGAGAGAAAATGTTAAGAGCACTTAGCTTTGTACAGCTATGCCCATCTTTGGCAGACGTGTTGAATTGCTTCATTGGCAATGAGAGGATCATGTTATTATAGCAAGGCTGAAATTTGAAACACTTGGTACCAAGTTCTTTTTACTTTCTTGAGGGCTCAGTTCCACAGCTATCAGATTTCTTCTTTAGCACAGCACAGAGAATGGACTCAGGTGCTGTAAACGTATAAGACTATGACTCACGCTCTGAAATTAGCCTTGTCTAATGTCCACTAAGTGCTTGTACAAATATCCACCTGCTCTTGTCTTATGTGGCAATGTAATATCTAATGTGTGTGTGTGTATATATATATATATATATATATATATAACATTTATACATGCTAAGCACTATATTAGGATTGTAAGTAAGGGGCAAAATGGACTGCCACAAAGGAGCAGTTTGCCACCACACCTTTAAGTGCCAGATCAGGGCTGCAGCAACTGCACGTTGTGGCCCCAATATGGCGTTTTTCCAGCCCCAAAAGAAGCAGCAAAATGCCTTTGCAACTGCAGCAGCGGTTTACAGTTCTTATTTCGGCATGTGGCCATGCCAAAGGAGTGCCATAACACCACCCACCATGTGGTCAAGCGGATGGCATGATGGCGGCATGGACTGGAGTCAAGGTCTGTGGCGTGCGGCCACCACACCACCATCATGCTGGCCCTTTTGGTTGGTCTGTTTAGCCTCTAAACCTGCTATGAATATTTGTTCTTATAGTGTTATTTTAACATTTAAATATTATTTATGATTTACAGTATGTTTGCTTTGAATGTTTGTTTTATGGTGCTATTTTAACATGTTTTATATATATTTTGTGTTGCCTAATGGCCTGTTGGCTGAAATAAAGGTACTCTTGTTCTTGTTGACTGTTGTAAGCTTGTTTTGAGTTTAGCTCTTGATTATGGTGTTTTCTCTGGTTCTGTTCTCATTGGAAGAGTTTAAGCATAAATCACTGTAAATTAACCTGTAAATTAATTTACGGTAAATTTGTGGAGGAGAGCAGCCAGCTTACACTATTTTAAGGAGCTGTTTTAGTTTTTTATTTTTAAGTTTTTCATTTGTGTAGTTAATATTTTTACCTCTTTTATTTTGCCTTGCAGGTCACCACCATTGATGTATGTGATGAAGAGTAACCACTATTGGTTGAAATTCTTAAAGTTCCCATTCAAGGTATACTGCCACCATGAATTCCCTCTTTTGATTACTGTTACTAGCCCTACTTTTATACTTTTAAGATATGGATGGGAAGCTGTTTAGACTTCAGTTTCCAAAGCTTTAGCTGGCATGATAATGGTAAAAGGCTGTTGGAGTTGTAGTCCAAAATCTCCGAGGGCTTCAGATTTCCTTCACATTGTTTCCTTCTCACTGTATGTTTTCTATTTTTGTAACTACTTTCAGCCTGTTTCCCATATGAACTTCCTCCTTAACAGTGGTGTCTCTAGGGTTGGTGCCACCCGGTACGGTAGCTCATGGTTTCGCCACCTCCGTTGACCTCTTCCCATTTCACACCAAGTAGAATCCTTAATAATTTTTTTGTACTTAATGTTACTCATAAATCATAATTCCCATATATCCCTGAATGTAACTGTAATAGTTGGGACATATACAACTATTATACCTTTAAATTATCATACACACAGAATAAATGTGTTTATGTATACATATTTTCAAGTAGTTAAAATTAAAATTTGGTAAAATGTAATGTTTTTAAAAGAAAAAAAATTAAATGTATAATTTTTTATTCAATTTTTTTAATTTTTTAAATTTTGATTAGAAAAAACCCGGGGCCTCTCCTTTCTCCCCCCCACTTAGCCTCACCCCACTCACACAATCTTTTCAGTAATTCGAAAGGACACAGAGAACACAGAGGAAAGCCTCAGCCCATTCCTGCCAAAACACAGATGTTTGAGGATCAGGGGTGTCAACCCTCTTAGTGTGTCACCTGGTGCAATTCCCTGGACCCACCTTGTGACACCACTGCTTCTTAACATACATAGGTGATAGTATTGAGAACCCATTAAATAGATATTTTAAATTCATTAAATGCATTTTAAAAACCCTACAAAGATAGGTGACCTTTGGTATTATCTGGTAAGGCCTTTTGAAGTAACTGGATAGTTAACATTTCCACTATTTGGACCTAGTTTAGGATGGCAGGTTTTGAACTTGTAGATACAAGAAGTTGTCCCTTTGCTGCACTCACTGGAAAGTCTACTGCTGCATATGTGTAATGTATCCTTTGATCAGATTTCCTCATAATTTACATGCTGAACTCACAAATAGATTACAGGCTTCTTCACAGAGACCTCTGAAAGATAAAAATTTGTGGTGTGTGGATTGGGATGTAAAAAAAACAACTGTGCTCTGAATTCCTGTCTTTTTTGTTTACTCTTGGCATTTTGCCTGCTACATCATAATTATCATATTGGATAATATCAATTATTTCCAAATGATTCAAGAACCATGTAATGGTTAACAGATTGTTGTTTTGGAGAGATTTATTGGTTCTTAAACAGAAGGAGCTTGTCTCTTAATTTTTCATAACTGCAGCAGGGGGCAGCAGATTACTTATTTGAAAACTGCTTCTTCAGAGTTTTCTTACAGTTTTCACTTGCTCTATCTGGTGAGGTAGGATGTGAATCACTTGTAGCAAGAGAAATGGTTTACAAATAGTGTTCATGATCTTTGAAGGGTAGCAAGACACCTCTGAAATGGTCTAATGACAGAAAATTCATTTTGCCCTGTGACTTCCTCATGACTTTTTAATTTGTTGTTGTTGTTAACTGCCCTCAGGTCAACCTCAACTCATGGTGACCGTCTGAATGAGACATCTCCAAGGCTCCCTGTCTTCTACTGTTTTGCTTAAGTTGTACAGACTCATGCCTGTGACATCCGTACTTGAATCTATTCATCTGGTGTGCAGTCTTCTTCTCTTTCTGATATTCTCAATCCTTCCCATCATTATTGTTTTTTCTAGTCAGTCATAGCTTCTCATGATGTGGCCAAAGTACGACAGCCTCAATTTAATCATCTTGGCTTCTAGAGGTATTTAAGGCTTGATCTGCTCTAGGACCCATTTGTTTGTCTTTTTGGCTGTCTGTAGTATCCTCAGTACTTTTTCTTTAACACCACATCTCAGATGTTTTCTTCCTATCCACTTTCTTCACTGTCCTGTTCTCACATCCATACATAGTGATGGGGAATACAGCGGTTTGGATTATTCTATCTTCAGTGCTTAGCTGTATATCTTTACTCTTTAGGATCTTCTCTAGTTCTTTCATGATTGTCCTTCCCATTCCTAGTCATCCTCTTATCTCTTGACAGCAGTCTCCATTCTGAATGATGTTAGATCCAAGATATGAGAAATCCTTAAGCATTCTTCATTATAGCTCTCTGTGGCATACATCAAATAATACTATCTCCCTCTAGTGGTCATTCCCAGCAAAAGAATATTTTTTCTATATACAGTACCACAAGTTTTCCAGTGTAATATCTATTTCAAAGCAATTTCAAAGATATTAACTGCAAATGTCTTTTGAGCTTTATAGTTATTTTTTAAATAAAGTTTAGTAGTAATAAAAATACAAACTTACATATAAGACCACAAACAATGAACAGACATTTAACATCATGAACAGGAAAACTTGAGCTTTATAGTTATATGACAGTAGTAATCTCCCTAATAAAAAAAATATAGCTCATAACAATCTACGTATTAGACACAAACTATCTAATGTTCAGTATCTGAATTCACATTACAGTAGATCCTTATTTTGCAGTCTGTAAAATGGAATTTTATTTTGATGTGATAATGCTTACGGATAGAAAAATCACTTTGAGGTGTACATTTCACAATGATAAAGAGAGAATAAAGTTTTATCCCCCACATCTAAATGGGACGCTGCAATCTGATATATGTCTGGATGTTCACATATCTATATCCCAAAGTCAGTAGGACCCCACCTGCTTTCCTCCATAGCTCCACTGGTCTGTTGACTTACGATGGGAAAAACATTGTTGTCTGGCTTTCAACAGCTTTATGTGAGTGATCACTAGATCTCCTCAGGAAGGAAGGAAGGAAAAAGATGTTGAAACCTGTGAGCTTAAGTATTATATTTATAGCTATGAAAAGGGAGCATGTAGCACCTTTGAAACTAACCGAGAGAAGTTGTAGCTTAAGCTTTCATAGACTTAGTCTACTTCCTCAGATACCTGGAATGAACTAGTGTCTAGGCATAAACCTTTATAAGCAGACTGTATGTATAGCTATATAAATGGAAAGCTTGTGGATATGGTGATAAGGTGACTTCAGAGGGACAAAGGCAGGCTTTGTCCCTGCTTAAGACCAAGGTGACTGGATGACCATATGAATGGTGGAGGGAGTTTTGGAACGTGGTATGTGCAGGCTGGGAAGGAGAAAGGAGATATGATAAACTAGCCAAGAGCACCCTCATGAGGCTGAGATGTTAACTAGTGTTGTGATATGTGTAATGAGCCAGGAAACCATTGTTTTTGCTGATGGACTGGTATTTCTTGATATATTTCAACTCAGTTGTTTTCTCTTTCCAATTTTCCTTTGTAGTTTCTTTGTCTAAGGGCAGCTGTCCCGAGGTCAGAGATGGAATGCCCAGAAAGGCTGAAGTGTTCCACAATTCGTTTTTGTATGTTCCCATTCCTAATGTCTGATTTATGTCCATTTATCCTTTGGCACAGAGACTGGCCTGTTTACCCAATATAGAGTGCTGAAGACCTTGTCACAAACCCAGATGCCAACTCTCCCCACCCATCTAATCCGGAAATGTCATCACAGGACCTAACCACATCACCCACAATATTAGAGGTACTTTCATTTGTTAATCCTCTAATGTGAAATATGCCATCCTCTGTCAACAATGCCCTTCATCACTCTGCCTTCTATGCATCTTCTTCTGTGTGCAGTGGGATGAGCACACACGAATCCAGACCTACACACCATAAGTAAATGAGAACTGCTTGCTTGGCCAGAATAGTTACAGAGCTATGATTGTAGCTGCATACTATGAAATCCTGGGGTTTGTTGTTTGGTGTGGCATTAGACCCTCCCCTCCTGAGACTTTTAAGTTCCCCTTCCTAAACTGCCAATCCCATAATATCATAGGTTGTTGCCTTGGCACTTAAAGTGGAATCATGTCACTGTAACTGTGCAGTGTAAAAGGAACCCAGGTATGGAAGAACACAGAGCTATCAAAATATTTTTTGAATGCAACTCCTGTCAGCTCTAACAATGTTGAAAGTTACTATCCCTGTTTTTAAACTGTATTATCAACATACTCATTCTTTCTATTTTTTTCCTTTTCAGCAAAGAATTTATTTCCAAGCCAAGTTCTCCCGATTCCATATATACCCCTAAAGCCTCCTGTGTCTCTTCTTAGTTGAACTTGAAGACTATATGGCTTTAAAATACTTGAAAAGGTTTTTATATGGCCTGTCTGTTATCTCTGCTATTTTAATGACATGGTATATGATATTTCCTTCCCACACTGTGATGGAACACAAAAACTGGATGTATTTCTATGATTATGAACCTGTCTACAAACAGAATTTTCTCTTCACACTACGTGAGCGAGTAAAATGTGAAGCCAATAATCCATTTCTGGTCATCTTGGTGACTTCAAGGCCTACAGAAGTGAATACAAGACAAGCCATTAGGATAACATGGGGCTCTCAAAAGTCCTGGTGGGGGAAACAAGTTGTGACACTTTTCTTACTCGGCAAAGGAACTGAGCAAGATGATAATGCAGCCTTGTCCATAGAAGATGAAAGCATTCTTTATGGAGACATCATCCAACAAGATTTCCTTGACACTTACGACAATCTTACTTTGAAAACTATCATGGGATTCAGATGGGTTACTGAGTTTTGTCTGAATGCTCAGTATGTGATGAAGACAGATACTGATGTTTTCATCAACACAGGCAATTTAGTCAAGTTTCTGCTAAACTCAAATGCCTCAGAAAACTTCATGACTGGTTACCCTCTGGTAGAAAACCATCCCCACAGGGGATTTCATAGGAAAACCTATATTTCTTACAAAGACTATCCATTCAAGGTCTATCCTCCATACTGCAGTGGACTTGGTTATATACTTGACACCAAACTGGCTCACAAGGTTTATGAAATGATGAGCCATGTTAAACCTCTTCGGCTTGAAGATGTCTATGTTGGGATTTGTTTAGGTATACTTGGTGTAGGCATCTCTATTCCAGAAGATGCAGAACTCTTTTTTTTATACAGAATTAACTTTGATATTTGTAAGTACAAGCACTTGATTGCCGTACACAACATTTCTCCACAGGAAATGATTGTGTTCTGGCAGGAAATAACAAGGGAGACAACTTCGCTTCCTTGCCCATGATTTCATCTTGCTTTCAACTCCCTGTTATTTGAAGCCTGACTCTTTTTCTTTAGACTAGGATTAGGTGGAACTTTGGAGGGGTGGGCTGCCTGATGGTCTTTCAGCCTCTGTGTGAGTGATATTGTAGAGATTTGTACGGGCATTTGGGAAGCTAGGAAAAATGATTTCAAGAAAGGCTACTGTATATACTTCACCTCAGTATTCCAACCACACTGTACATTCACATGTTGGACATTCACAATGGCAAGCTATAACTTTGAAACTCAGCCCTTGTATAAATGCACTGGCACTTAGATTATACACAGATAGCCACTCTGTGTTAGAAAAAGAATAGTGAACTTAAAAGTACTTGAATCCAGCAGAATATATGTGTAAATACAAGTAGAATATACAATGCAGTGTTGTCGTATGGAGTGTTGTTTAGGGTGTCAACCTATCATCCATGCCATCTTCCAGGATTCTCCATTCCATTCTGTCCCCTTTTCCCTTCCTGCCCAGCTCTTCCAACAGCCAGCTAGCATGGAATTCTCCTAGTGGAAACCTCTACCATGCTGCTTGCCTGGTGTGGACAGGTATGTTTGGTGGGACAGAGATGGTCCTCAGATACAGAAGCACATATCTGGACAGGTTTACATGTGGAGCAACATGCCCTAACATAATTCTGGCCCCAGACTGTGTAGTGCTTTATAAAAGCCAGGAGCCTGAATAGCTGTCATTGAATTGGATAATGACTTGAATCCCATTTCTAGTCCCAGCTAGAACACACCCATTGAATCAGTGCTTATGTACTAATTTACCATTGATTTAATGGGTCACAATAGGGTTTATGCCAATATGAGCCAATAATTTGGTCTCAGGAAAAGTGTGGAGGGCCATGTTGTATTCAAGAGCAACCCCAAATAAAGTGTGTTAAAGTAATTCAGGCTGGAAGTGCCCAGAGTGTAGTAACTGAGGGTAAGTATGACTTCTCGCAACAAGCACTTAGCTTTTGTAACAAACTGAGTTTGTTAAAAACAGTCTTGGTCATTGTGAGCACCTGCAGAATTAGGAACCAGTCAGGCTCCAGCATTTCCAAATTGTAAATCTGCTGGTCAGGAAGGACTGCAGGAATACATCATTACTAGTTCTTATATCCTACCAGGTAATATTGTGATATTTTAACTATTTTTCTTACACGACTGTCTTTTGTAGTTGTTTTGTTTTTATATTATCAGCTTGTGGATCACAAATAACAGAAGGATGTGATATATGTTTTTGAGGTAAACATTCATTTAAAATTTTCTTGCTGTATTTAATTTCATTTTTATTCTGTATTTATTACTTTTTAGTGTAATATTAATTTGTTAGTACTTAAACAGAGGTTTTTGTATGCTGTGTAATTATTCTGAAGCATGTTTTGTTCAAGGAAAAACAACAAATAAGAGTTATTGTTTTTAACCTTAAAAACATTTTATTTGCCACATCATAAGCTTTTGTGGACTGCAATCAGATGCATGGAGTGTTGCCTCCATTGGCAGATACTGACACATACGCTCGGGTGAATGGGTTGGCTGACCTGGGAGAACTGAAATGCAAAAGGTACAATTATACTGATAAACATTAGTCATTAACAGAGAGTAGTCATTGTAACATTAGTCATTAACAGACAGTAACTAAGTGGTAATATAGATATCCTAGCACAGGGAAGCTGATTTAGTCATGGGCTGTCTTCAAAAGCTTAATCCTAACTGCTATTGCCCAAATAGAGCAAGTCTACTGAATCAGCAAAATTTACTAAATGTTGATTTACCACTTAGTCAATTTAGTCAGTGGGTCTACTGTAATTATGGCTAGTACGAGGATTTAGGTCTATTACTTATACACGATATAAGAAGGAAGAGTAATTCTAGTGGGTATGGCATTTTAAGAGGGATTAGAAATGTGAAAATTGCCTTAACCACTACTGCCATAGAATCATAGATCTGGAAGATACCCCAAGGGTCATCCAGTCCAAGCCCCTGCCATGCAGGAACTCACAAAGTGTACCTGACAGATGGCCACACGGCCTCTGTTTAAAGACCTCCAGAGAAGGAGATTCCACCTCTTTTCAAGGGAGTGTGTTCCACTGTTAAACAGCTCTTACTGTCTAGAAGGTCTTCCTAATGTTTAGGTGGAATCTCTTTTCCTCTAGTTTGCATCTGTTGTTCTGAGTCCTATTTTCTGGAGCAGCAGAAAACAAGCTTGCTCCATCCTTAATATGACACCCCTTCAAGTATTTAAACGGGGCTATCATATCACCTCTTAACCTCTTCTCCAGGACAAACATACCCATACCCCTATGTCTCTCAATTGGGCATGGTTTTCAGACCCTTCACCATTTTGGTTGCCCTCTTCTGGACATGTTGTCAACACCCTTTTTGAACTGTGGTGCCCAAAACTGGACACAATATTCCAGGTGTGGCCTGACCAAAGCAGAATAAAGTGGGCACTATTACTCTCAGAAATAGGGAACTCAGAGTTCTTGTGCAATCATTGAGTCTTGTATGATGAAACAGAACAAAACTTTATTGAAGTCACAATGCCAGACTGTTAAGTGTTTAAGATGGAACTGCCCCCAAAAGCACAAACAGTATATTAAAAAAAAACCACATCCCAATCTACAACTCTACCCATCTCCCTTTGGCATGAACTACAGCTCCCCTACTACTATTCCCATGAGCTAATCCCCTCACCAAACCCACCTTGCTACCTAGCCCAAGCGCTACCAAGCTATCACAAACCTCCCCCACATTCCAAGCCGCTTGCAAAGCCAAGCCACGCACTCAGCTTCCCAAGTCTACATTTCTAAAACAGCCAGCCACCAGCATTCCTACACACACACCCCAGCCACAAGCAAAATAAATCTAACCCATTATCCCCATTACACTCCCCAAAACAACTCTAACTCCTGACAGAACTAAAAGGTGAAACCTTGTTCTGACAATTACTTCCCTTGACCAAGACTATTAATGTAGCTTCTATTAATGTAGCCCAGAATTGCATTGGCTTTTTTAGCTGCCACACTGTTGCATAGATAAGTTGATCAACTCATTTAGGCCAGGATCCTCAAAGTGACTTGCACACATGCAGGTCACTTTTTTGATAGGGTGCAGTGGTCTATTCGCTTGCCCTTGCTTTTCATCCAAAACCCTCTTAGTCCCCCTGGATGGGCTGCTGCAGATTCTTTGTACCCAAAGGAAGGGGTGGGAGTGAGGAAGTGATTTGGACCATGAAGATCCAGCTGCTCTGAGCTCCTAAGGGTAAGGAAAAGGCAGATGCACTCCATTGGAGAGCACACCCTCATTTCTCCACCCCTCCTTGACCTGAGACCAGCTGCTTCTCTCTGGTAAGAATTCCCTTCTCCTTTTTTCTCCTGTCCGCACTTGGGCAGCAATAGCATCAGCTTGACAGTTCCCTAACAGCTTGATCTCAGCTGTACTGTGATAATAGGTTTGAAAATATTTGTGTCTGCTGAAAGAAGACACTTTGATCACAGCTGAGGCTTCTGTGTGAGGAGATGATTATTCAGATTATTCTTTTTTGCCAGCTGTCCAGTTACTTCCTAGGTTATACCAAAAGCTCCTCCAACCTCCTGGGGTCGGACTCGGTGGGAATTATTAAAAGCCCCTTTAATCATATTCTGCTCCACTAGATCAAAAACCTTTCTGGCATTAGAAGGAACATAGTATGGACAACAGAGCAGAAAGAGCAAACCGCAGTGGCTTCTTAAATGCAAGGAAAGAACCTCCATGAGGTACTTTGGGAAGAGCCAGAATGGTGGAGTGGTAAGTGTTAGATTATTACTTTGGGAGACCAGGATTTTAATTCCTTTGAGGTACCTTGGATCCTGCTCTGGAAGAAAAGTGACATATACATTAAAATAAATAAATTCTCTTTCGACCATGGAAAAACCTACTGGGTGGCCATGGACAAGTCCCACTCTCTCATCCTCAGAAGAAGGGAATGGCATATCCCCTCTGAAGAAATCTTGTGGGGAAAACCCTGTGATAGATTTGTCTTAGGGTTGCTATAAGGCACCTAATATTTGAATAACTCCAACATGAGAAGATTAGGCTCAATTTAAGTATGAAAAGCTTTTATGTAGAATAAAACAGAATTGCCCAAACTGAATTGTTAGAAAATGTCTTGAGAAGATTTCCATTTTTGACTATCTCAGGCAGGTTTCTATGTACTGAACATTCCAGTTCTTATTAGGAAACTGGCAAAAGTAATGTTAGATTTTGTATGGAAACTTAAGCATTTAAGAATAGCTGCTAATGTTCTGTAAAACCCACTTAAGGGAGGATTTTTTGCATTTACCCCCTCCAAAAGGAGTGGTTAGATACACATTTGCATTGGGAGTAAAATCCTATACATAGAATCATAGAATTGGAAGAGACCACAAGGGCCATCCAGTCCAACTCCTGCCATGCAGGAACTCCCAATCAAAGCATCCCTGACAGATGGCCATCCAGCCTCTGTTTAAAGACATCCAAGGAAAGAGACTCCACCACACTCTGAGGGAGTGTGTTCCACTGTCGAACAGCCCTTATGTTGAGGTGGAATCTCTTGTCCTGGAGCTTTCATCCATTGTTCCGGGTCCTAGTCTCTGGAGCAACAGAAAACAATTTTGCTCCCTCCTCAGTATGACATCCCTTCAAATATTTAAACAAAGCTATCATATCACCTCTTAAGACTTCTCTTCTCCAGGCTAAACATCCCCAGCTCCCTAAGGCCTTCCTCATAGGGCATGGTTTCCAGACCCTTCACCATTTTAGTTGCCCTCCTTTGGACACACTCCAGTTTCTCCGCATCCTTTTTGAATTGTGGTGCCCAGAACTGGACACAATATTCCAGGTGGGGCCTGACCAAAGCAGAATAGAGTGGCACTATTACTTACCTTGATCTAGACACTATACTTCTATTAATGCAATCTAAAATTGCATTGGCCTTGTTAGCTGCTGCATCGCACTGTTGACTCATGTTCAACTTGTGGTCTACTTGGACTCCTAGATCCCTTTCACATGTGCTCTCGTTCAGCCAGGTGTCCCCCATCTTATATCTGTGCATTTCATTTTTCTGTCCTAAGTGCAGTACCTTACATTTGTCTGTGTTGAATTTCATTTTGTTAGCTTTGGCCCAGCTTTCTAGTCTATTCAGGTCATTTTGAATTTTGATCCTGTCTTCTGGAGTATTAGCTACTCCTTCTAATTTGGTGTCATCTCCAAATTTGATAAGTAGGCCCCCAATGCTGTCATCCAAGTCATTGATAAAGTTATTGAATAGCACCGGGCCCAGGACAGAACCCTGTGGGACCCCACTGGTCACTTCTCTCCAGGATGAAAAGGAACCATTGTTGAGCACCCTTTTGGTGAGGCCAGTCAACCAGTTACAAACCCATGTAACAGTTACCTTGTTTAGCCCACATTTTACAAGCTTGTTTGAAGGAATGTCATGGGGAACCTTGTCAAAGGCCTTACTGAAATCAAGACTGTTGTTGTTGTTGTTTGCCTTCAATCATTTCCAACTTATGGCAACGCTAAGGTGAACTTACCATGGGAATTTCTTGGCAAGATTTGCCATTGCCTTCCTCTGAACCTGAGAGCATGTGACTTGACCAAGGTCACCCAGTGGGTTTCATGGCCAACTGGGAAATTGAACCCTGCTCCCTAAAGTTGTAGTTCAACACTCAAACCACTGTGTTACTCTGGCTCCATAATGAGCTGTAAGTCTTACTGAGTTCAATTGGGCTCATTCCTAGGTAAAAGTAGACACAGTATTGCAGATTTAAATTATTGGTTTGAAAGATAGGTCCTGACTTAAACAAAACAAAACAAAATCCTGGAGCTTTGAAAGAGTGTAGGAGTGTTGCAAGAAACGGTTTTGCAATATTGTTCTTAAAGCTGACACGTATATAAGGACTCTTTTATTTGTATAAATAGCTCATCTTTCTCCTCTGACTATAGTGTACAATAATGAGGAAATGTGTGATCAGAACATATTATGAGACATTCAGGCTTATAATGAAAATGGTTGTTCAGAAATAGGGAGGGTACTAAAAGACAGAACATGAAGTTATGAGTAGTATTCACTTTGATGCATCACCATAGATTACATTACTTTCAGTACATTCATGATGTAGTGATGTAGTGAATATGTTTGTTAGCTTTTTTTAAAAAAAAATATGAATTTATATTTTATCCATAGCAAGAACTTCCCATACTTCCACTCAGTGATGGTATGTGGGGACAATTCTGTCTCCTGTAAATGATAACTACTTTTGCTGCAGGAGCACTATCAATTGTCTTAGGAATATACAAAGTGACCTTACACATAGGTCATATGGTTAGTCCATGTGGCCAATACTGACAACTCAGAGATTTACCATAGTTGCAGACAGGATTCTAGTTCTGCCTGATCCTTGGAGTTTGATGGTGTCATTTGTTCAAGTAACAACCAGCTTCTGAAACAGATAAAGCGACGCGTGCACAGACAGCTATGGTGGTAATCTTATTTGAAGTATTATGTCAACATCCAAATTAGGAAGTAATCAATGATCCACAAGGACTTGGTGTGCTGACAATGGTTTAACTGTATAATGTACAGCCAGTACCTCTGGATTTTTTGGACAGGGCATGTCAATGTGAACCTTGCATTTTTTGAGCAGCAGTCCCAAATCTGAGTATCAGTGTGGTAATAATTTGTTGCCATTGTTTTACAAAATGCAGTGCAAAACCTGAAATATATCAGAGTGATGGAAAAGAGATCCATAGAAGGTTATACTAGACACATCCTGAAACAATGGCTACTCAACTATTCATCAGACATACTGTATAGATTGAAGCATAGAGTTGGAAGAGACCCCCAAGGGCCATCCAGTCCAACCCTGCCATGCAGGAATACACAAGAAAGCACTCCCAACTGATGGCCATCCAACCTCTGTTTAAAAACATACAAAGAAGGAGACTCCATCCACCACATTCTGAAAGAGTGCATTCTACTGTTGAACAGCTCTTACTGCCAGGAAGTTCTTCCTAACTTTGAGGTGGAACCTCTTTTCCTTTAGTTTTAATCTATTGATCTGTGTCCTATGGTAGTCTGGAGCAATAGAAAAGAAGCTTGCTCCATCCTCAATATGATACCCTTTCAGATATTTAAACATGGTTAGCATATCACCTCTTAACCTCCAAGCTGAACATACCCAGCTCCCTAAGTCTCTCCTAATAGGGTATGGTTTCCAGACCCTTCACCATTTTGGTCACCCTCCTCTGGACTCGCTCCAGCTTGTCAACACCCTTTCTGAATTGTGGCACCTAGAACTGGACACAGTATTCTAGGAGAGGCCTGACCAAAGCAGTGTAGAGTGGCACTATTACTTTCTTCCATTTAGACTCCTATTGATACAGGTTAGAATCACATTGGCTTTTTTAGTTGCCACATCACGCTGTTGACTTGTGTTTGGTTTGTGGTTTACTAAGACTGCTAGATCTCTTCCATGTACTGTACTGTTGTCAAGCCAGGTGTCATCCATCCTATATTCATTTTTAATGCCAGAGTGTAGTACCTTACATTTCTCCCTGTTAAAATTCATTTTGTTAATTCTGGCCCAGCTCTTTAATCTGTCCAAGTCTTGAATTCTGATTCTCTCCTCTGGGGTATGAGCTATTCCTCCTAATTTGGTGTCACCTGCCAATTTTATAACCATGCCCTCTATTCTATCATTCAAGTCATTGATCAAGATGCTGAATAGCACTGGGCCCAGGATGTCTAAACACCAGATCCAAGAGACTATTTCTCTGACAGAAATAGTGATCTATTTCAGTGGAGCCTCCTAGCAATGGTTCCTTTTGCTGCTTGAAATCTATAGTATTACCTGACCACTTGGGGTAATTATTTGGCTCCTAATTTATAAATGTAAAGGTATTTAGGTTATTGGTTGCTGATAAAATGAGATTCACTTGAGACCTACCTTAATCGTATGCATGCATTCTAGTGGAAATGCATGGGCTGAAAGTGGGGAGTGGCTTCTGGGCATCCATGCAAGCCTTGCTCCAAGCATTTTCACACATACCAGACACCATTTGACTTTTTGTATATTAATGTTGGCTTTTGTGTGTGTATCTCCAGTGCCATTTTCTTTCTTTGTCTCCAGTCTTGGAAAACTTAAGAGACAAACATCCACTCACCTCTTCCAGAGCTATTGCATATCAGCAATTTTCTGCCTTGTTAAGTCGAGGATGTACTCATAACTGTATTTTAGACACTATTCTCTTGTGGGCAGTGAACTGTAAACCTTCAGTACTTTTACATTCCTTTGGGGTTCCAGCTCCTCCTCCAGCAAACATTTCTGGTTTGTTGTTGGGTGGCTCCATTTTGTGTACAAAATAGTAGGGGGTTCAGATTTGCTAATACAGGGAATTTTCACCTCCCTCATAAGCTGCTCCTCTTAACGTGGAATAGAAGAAAAGAACCTATTTCCTGGTCCAGCATTGAAATTTGATCCAACAGGGCACAGATTTGCTAAGGGAGAATCTTCATTGCATATTTCCTACAAAGGGGCCTAGGGTCTCAGACTGTGTAAAGGCAGGCACAGTTCTTAGAAGGGGTGCTGTGCAACTTCAGATGGAGAAACATGGCTTTTATTTCCTTGCAAATGGATCTTGTAGCATCTTTGAGACTAACTGAAAGAAAGAAACTTGTACCATGAGCTTTTGTAGACTTGAGTCTACTTCCTCAGACGCATGGGGTGGAGTGTCTTGCTTTTGCTACATCGCTCCACTATCAGCTTATGGCCATGGTATGCGTGTGTAACCTAACGTTTTTTGTCTACACAGACTCATCTTCAAAGAGCATCTCAAAGAAAAACAAAGTCAGTATAATTCCAACATCATTACTTTCCTTCACCTGGTGAAACAGTTTGTGAGCTTTAAAAACTAGGGTGACTGGTCTAATAAAGTTTCACCAGAATATGGACTCATCATCAAAATTTATTCCTGTGCAGGATGGGGACAGGTATTTATTAGAAAAGCAGATACTGGTTTACAATGAATTCACACACACAAAAAGACTTAAGCACAAAGTAATTATTTAAATATGCTTCTTTCAAAGCCTTTATTTTTATTTTAACCATACAACCAAGGCCTTTTTTGCTCAGTAGTTTACACTTTCTGTAGACATTAACACAGAATCTGTAGTTGCGTAAAACATATATTCATCACATATCTAAAAAAAGTCATCTATCTCTAATGCACATAATGAAGATACTATTGTTACCTACATCTAGGAGTGACTGTGCATTGTCACCTTTAGCTTATACTACACCCAATGTTAACTGTATTTACATTTCATTTGACCATGTTTCAAATTGTCTCTTAGAGACAGATGTAGAATAAGTACAAAAGAAACCCTCTGCTAGTGCCTAGAACAAGGTTTCGCCAATTCCTTTTATTCTGCAGTATAGCCAAACTGCAGGATTTTGATAGGTTTCAATTATGACTTTAAGATTTCAACATGCAGTTGTAGATGTCACACAACTGGATTCATTTTAAATTGATAAAAATTGACTACACAATTCCTTCTTGGACTTCATATCTCTCTATTTTAAGATATGTGAAAATGTTAACATAAAGCAGCATGCATGTGCCAGGCAAAATGCCCCATCTCTCTTTGTTTAGCTTGTGGATGCTGTCTTGTCTTCAGAAATCAATGGGCACATGACATGCCTTTGTTTTAAAATGTTAATTTTGGAAGTTAAGTATGACATAACTGTGGTGGCTCTTTTCAAACTTGTCTCCCTGATCCCATCACTTGCATCAAAAAGGCTTTAGATGCCTATTGATTACCTTATCTACAATAAAACAGTCTTGTTTTTCTTGCTTCTGCCACAGAGAAAACCTTTTCTGATAGAGGAGGAGTTAGGAACGTGTGGAGAGCCAGCTCAGTTTAGTGATTTGAACATGGACTACAACTCTGGAGGTCATGGTTTGAATCCCTGCTTAGCCAAGGAAAACCACTGGGTGACTTTGGGCAAATCACACTCTCTTAGCCTCAGAGAAAAGGCAACCCCACCTCTGAACAAATCTTGCCAAGAAAACCCTATGACAGGTTCACCTTAGGGTTGCCGTAAGTTGGAAACGAAGGCACACAACAACAACATGGGAACATGTGGTCCATTAGATATTATTACACTGCAACTTCCCTCAGTCCTAGCTAGCATAGACAGAAGCAAGGGATGGTGAGAATTGCAGTGCAAGACAGACGGCCCCATTTCTGTAATCTGCTGTTTTTTTGTGCCTTGCAGGAGGAGAAAGAAGCACTGGCCAGCTGCAGCCTGCAGGAGGGACTAGGGGATCACTCCCTTCACAACTGTGCTTGGAGTCTACCATGTGTTCCCACTGGCTTGTCAGGCAGCACAATGGCTCTGAACATCTTGCTACACAACAGCCAACATAGTTAGATTGCAGACCACTTCCTGTTTCTGTAGAGTGAATAGGGATTGTGGCTGCAATCTTCAACATAGTAATTAATTTAAAATTGTTAACTGTGCTAGGTTTTATGAAGTGGCAGGGCAAAAGATTTAGCCTTGGCTAGCCCAGAATTATTAATTGATTTAACTGTGGGTAAACGTACAAAATCTCATGGGAAACCTTCCAGAACATTTAGCTCATTTTAATGTATTTAGAATCTCTGTTGCTACTTTGAAAGTAAGCAAAATATGACAGAGATGCTGCTGGAAGCTCTAGCTGCTTTTAAACAACACTCTGCAATTAGAGGCAGCAAGTCTTCTAAGAAATTATTTAAGACTGACACACTGATGGTGGGGAAAATTAGGATAGGGCCATAATGTTAAGAAGGAGAAGCTCCAAGAAATGCTGCTCTTCCCAGCCAGGATACACTTTAATGAAGTGTTTGGTCCTGGAAGAGACAATAGACTGGAGTAATGCCCATGAACCTAATTTGCCTAGACAAAGTGGAATTAAAGTGACAGTACTGTTTTACTGGAGATTAAACACATTATATATTATTGACTTAGTAATGAATGTGTAACTAAGTATCATCAGGCCCAGCCTCCAAACTAAACTTAACAACCAATAAAGACACTGAGCAACAGAGGTCTGTTTTGTTGGAGATCAAGGTGCACAAGGATCATGTTTCCAGCCCTCTGCCTCCAGCTAAATTGGTACAACAAGGAATTATGTCAGGGATCCTGTTGATCATTGTGGCAGCTTCACTCTCTGGCAAGAGGGGGCTGGAAACTTAATCCTGATGCACCTTGATCACCAGCAGAGCAGATAATGGCAAAATGCTTCAATCATTAATACATCGTATAACTGAATACAGAGCAATTACAAATCTGTAACTCTTATGTTAAAGATCCACAACTACAATATAAAATAACAGCCATTAAAAGCCATCAGTTTGTAAAGAAATCAATCAATTAACAGCAAGAGGTCTTGGTTAAATCTGCATATCAAGTCTGAAAATTTTTGTCTTAGTTTTGCTTTTATATGATGCACACACATATCTTAGTACAGGTTGAGTCTTCCTTATCCAAAATGTCTGGGACCAGAAGTGTTTATTTTTGCAGCGGGAATTTTGGAATACCTGTATTTCCACATGTGTACGTAATGAGATATCTTAGAAATGGGACCCAAGTCTAAAAACAAAATTTATGTATGTTTCATATACGCCTTATACATAAAGCCTGAAGGTAATTTCAATACTTTTGTGCATGAAACAAAGTTTGTGTACACTGAACCATCAGAGAGCAAAAGTATCACTACCTCAGCCACCTATGAAAAAGGTTTGGTTTTTGGAATATTTTGGATTACAGAATCCTGGATAAGGGAGACTCAACTTGAATATGCTGTATTCGTAGAGGCAGTCTAACCTACACAACAGATCTGGAATGCCTCTTAAAATAGCACCTCATCTGATCTATCCATCAAGGTAATTTTAAGTGAACTGAAATATTTAATCAAATTATATAACCAGTTTATTTGGTTATATTGCAGCCCTAAATATGCTGTCTGCTTTTTTTCCTTGTTGCATTCCTGGATTTTTAAAATACTAGTTTTGTCCTAAATGTTCTACTCACTACATGACAGAATGATTCTATTGAGATAAGAGAGGGGAAAATTCAAGTCAATCTATATGTGCTGTGGAAGTAGCCCTCCCTTGGATCATCTTCATAAAAGAATGGGATACAATAAATATGATGATGATGATGATGATGATGATGATGATAATAATAATAATCTTCTACCACTCCTATTTACTTTCCCTTCCACTGTTTCCAATGAGACAAAACAACAACAACAACAAACAATTGTCCCTCCACATTTGTTTTCTCTATGGTCAATGTGTTCCAGAAGCTGTGCTGGAGGATCTAGAGATTCTTAGAAAGAACACTTCTCTAGGTATTTGTAGGTCCTCCAGTGCAATTTTATGGTCAACCTCCAGCAGATGTTGACCATAGACCTGTGCTGGAGAACCTAGAGATTCCTAGTGAGGTGTTTTCTCAGGTATTTGTGTTTTTCCACTTTCATGGAGGTCTTACACCCCTAACCCCAGCAAATGTGGAGGGTCCACTGAAATGAGAGCCAGCATGCTGTATTGGTTTGAATGTTGCACTAGAACTCTGGGAGACCATGGTTCAAATTCTCACTTAGCCAGGGTAACCCACTGGGGTGATCCTGGGGAAGTCCCACTCCCTCAGCCTCAGAGGAAGGCAATGGCAAGAACAAATGTTGTCAAGGAAACCTTTTATGTCTTCGCCTTAGGGTCTTCATGTGTTAGAAACCATTCAAAGGCTACCAATAATCTCAGTTCCAGGTCTGGGCATGTTTCCTTCTCTAGTCAGAGGCTTATTGAAAATAGGACAGTTGTGGATGCAGCAGATCCAAAACCTCCCCCCAGCTGTCCCAGAAATGCCTCAGTTCACCCTCAACTATATATAATTGGCCCTCCAGCATTGGAGGGGTGATGGTGATAAAGTGTTCTGCCTCCCTGAATGAAGAGATCTCCAGTGCCTCTGCTTGGAGACTTTCCTTTCTATGCAGAAAGAGGGACGTCTGCCATATTCTGTTGCCACTAGAATGTCTTCTCAGGAAAAAGAGCATTGTACACTTAGGGGTTATTACAAATAGGGTTGTTTACCTCAAATGAAAGAGCATGACCTATTAACAACATTAGTAGTTCTTCCTAAGTCCATATGTGAACTCAGTTTAAAGAAGATTAGAATTTTTTTCTGTATGTGATCAGAAAGGAAGTTCTAATTTTACGACAACTTTTCAAAAACTTTTAAAAATGCACCTGCTTTTCAAAGGACGAATTCACTTTGCAGCCCTATTAATGTCACCATTAAAACACACGAACTATGAAACATCCAGCAAGTATTGATAAAAATGGTTAGATTTTGCTAATAGATGTCAATGTGACTGAAGTAATAATAATAATAGTACATTGATGTTTCTATAAACTTTTGTAGACTGAGCCTAAAACGTATAACCTGCCCATTCTATTAAAGAGTTTTAGTACAGTGGTCCCCCGGGTTACGAATCCCCCGGGGAACGAAATCCCCGGGGCCCGAAACCGGCGGGACTGCAAAAATTCCCCCGGGATCCAAAGGATCCCCCGGGGAACGAAACGGAAAAACCGCATGGACCCTTTAAATCGGCCGCGCGGTCCGTCTGCTAAAGCGGTCTCCCGGGATACGGTCATTTCCGGGTTACGAAAGGTAATCCAGAACGGATTACCTTCATAACCCGGGGGACCACTGTAATGTCATCCTAATGGCTCTAGAGGTTTCCAACAAATACAAATGCAAGTTGGCAGCCCAGACCTATATTCTAGGGAAATTGCTGTATAGAGGGCATAGTATGTGCAGTATTCTGCACAATATTCTACAAAATGCAAGGCTACTCTACCATTAGGCAAAGTGAGGCAACTGCTTCAGCTGGCAGACACCATGAACATTGCTTCTTTTAGGCATAGTCTGCTGAAGTAAAATTCAACTGCCAATCCAACTGGCTTCTGCACATGGAAAAATAGCAGGGCATAGATGAGTAATAATATTGTCCTTTGCCTCTGGCAGCAAATTGTTTTAGGCCACCCTATGGCACAAAGATACACATATTCAAAAGGATCTAAACTAGACAATTGCATATCTACTCACTTAGATTGCAGAAAGAATTTGCATAATCCCTATGTGCTATTAGGTCTATCTTTATAACGTTCCCTAGATAGCATCCAGTGAGAATCCAATGTATAAATTCATATAAATCACCAAGAATAATTTATTCTTCCCATGCTGACTTCAGATGAATGTATCTCCCACCACCACAATGCAGAAAAATAACAGAAAGTATACTAGCATTTACAGAGATTTGCTATGAATCTTCACATAGTTGCTTTGACTTTTTTAGTAACAGAAATTGATTTTATAGACATTGATAGTCAACCCACGGATTCTTTATCCATGAATTCAACCATCCATGGCTTGACTTTTTGTTTTTTAAAAAAATAAATTCCAAAAGCAAAACTTGATTTTGCCATTTTATATAACGGACATCATTTTTACTACACCATTATATTTAATGGCACTTGAGCACCCACAGATTTTGATATCCGTGTGTGTGTGTGTGTGTGTGTGTGTGTAGTGCTGGAACCAAACCTGAGCGTATAATGACAACTTCTCAGGCTCCATGCAGCTACAGGGTTAAAATATGGCTCCCCTGCCCTGTTTGAGCATATGAATGCATTGTTAACTCCAGGTAAAGATTGGCTACAGATCAGCATTTGAAACTGTTAAACTGAACTGGATATGCAAACTGGTTTGTCTTAAATCTTGGTTAAGTGTTACATCTGAGCTGCTAACCATCTTAAGGACTGGACACAAGTCAAGACTTGAAACTATTTTGAATTGACCTTACAAACCGTGGTTTGCATTAATAATTGCTGCCAAGTGTTACAACTGCACTGTGCCAGTCAAGTCGTTACTGTGTTTAAAGCGGTCACCTTGCTTCTTCACTCTTTTCTGTTCACAAGGTAATGAATGAGTTTTACTAATACTCATCCTCTCCCCAACTACTGTTTTACTGTACATTTGCAAAGTTAATCATGATTAAATATTTAGGTCTAATGGACTAACAACTGACAGAAGATAAACACCAATACAGAGATTATTGCACACCTCTCTTTGCCTGATCAGAGAGCATGGGCTAGGCACAGGCTTAAATGGGTCTTATTGCCCACCTCCATATCCAACTTGGCTGCATCGTGTACCCCATCTGGACTCCTGACATACTTTTTGAAGAACAGAAAAGCATTGTTTTTTGAAAAGTATGCCAGGAGTCCGGATTGGGTACGTGATGTGGCTGAGTTGGGCACGGAGTCATGAGATAAGACCATTTTCACCTGTTTAAGGCCGTGTCCAGATTGGGCGAAGAGAGGCGTGTGATAATCTCCCTTGTCACAACAGTGAATTCATCATATGTATATTAAATACATGTTGCATAGTCTATACTAGTAAAGCTAGCATTAGCAAACTTTGGACCGAAAGCACCACTTAATTGTTTGGCAGTATTCTCCCTGAACTCAATGAGTGGAATTCAACGTTAATGGTGTGGAACTGTGCTCTGGCAATAGGGTTTTCTTGGTTCCTTTCTTTCTCCCCTGCCTCCACCCCCCTCTGCCCTATAAAACCATTCCTGTGTCTCCTGGAATGGGGCACAGGAAGGTCATAATCTGGGGCAGGACCAGGAAGGCAGAGAAATTCAGAGAAGCTAACTTCTACAAAGGCTTTTCTGCTTCTGAATTTAAGCCAGCAGCATTAAAGTAAAGCTTTTTCTTTCTTTTTGGCTACAAACATGCTTTTGAAAATGTCCTAAATTCAAGTACATGACAAATGAAGACTTTCAAATGTTCCTCTATATGAGAGGATAGAATTAGCTTCTTATGCCCTAAGATAATCATGCAAGTCATATTTCTACAGGAATATTGTATCATTTCCCAAGTCTATAAACGTCTGTTCTTCCATGGAGCCATGCTGTGATCATTTTTTGTTTGTTTGTTTTTATTTTCTTATGTGGGAGCCTTTTCTACAAGATTAAAATGGTAAATATTATAAATATGCATATTAAGCTATTAATTCAGAATGAGCTCTTGTAAAGGGTGCAACATTTTTTCTTTAGCTGGCTGGGCAAACATGGCCTCTCTAAACACTTGACTGAATTTAACCTGTATTTGGTAATTGTTTGAATCCTATTTCTTGTTAACAACATTTTTTTCCTTCTTAAATATTAAAAATTACTTCCTACAGGATGCAGATTAAGAAATACACTTGCACATTCCTTTTACTTGCAATGCCTTATTTTTTGCAGTGAAGAATTTCTTTTTGCTCCTATGCTGTAATATATTATCTTCTAAGATATTTTTAAAAGAAAAAGGCTGTTAGTTATCAATTTGGTAAAGATCTCATATACGGTGATGTTCTGTATAAGAATCAAAATAGGGATGGGAAATAAATTCCTGACATTGCTTTCTCTAACAGTTTTTCTGTTTATAAAGTTTACTTTAGAGAACTAATGGTGCAATCCCAATACTAGTCTGATCAGAACTAAGTGACTGAGTTCAATGGGGCTTACTCATAAGAAAAAGAGTAGATGAATGTACCCTAAACCTTTTACTACATCATTTTTTTCATGGTTCTTAGGAAAATTAATTGTCTTAAATCTTTCCACTCCCAGAAGCCATCATAAAGTATAACCTACAACAAAGGCAGGTTAATATTTTTTTTTTTATCTTGCACATGATTTTCACTTCTATTATACCATCTTAAGTTATTCTCTCTTTTACCATTCCCAATTTTTAAAAAGAATGCATTACACTTTTAACGTGCTTCTGCTGCAGGGGACATTTGGTGGTATCCCCATCAACTATTGGTTTTCACAGCACTATATGCAGGAAACATAAAAAGCTGCAACATTGCTTGTACAAGTGGTTTTGTGCTACCAGGGAGCAACAGAGGCAGAGAGAGTTAATTAAGGTTTCAGATAGAATTTAGTTTCCCCCCTCTTTTTAACCTTTTCTTCTAACTGAGGTGAGCCTTTAGTGATTTGTCCAAACTCCCTATAACAGTGAAGAATGAGCTACTCTTACACACCTGATTGGGCTTTCCTGGTATCATTTTGGGGGGAAATACTATCAGGATACAACTCTGTGACTCTCCTGAGGTCAAGAAGTTGAAGACCATCCTTAGAGGGACTTAAAAAATAAACAAGTCAGAAACTTCCCAAATTGAGTGCAAGAATAAAGAACTGACTGTTAATTAATGACGGTCCCTCGCACCATTTACCTATCCATCCCCCCCCCCCCCCAATTGTATGGAATGAGATTCAGCCCAAAAGCAAGGTAATGAAAGTAACTAAACAGGTCAAATGTTGATCCCACTCCTATGGAAATTTGGCTGACTTCTCAATGACCTCTTCTAAAAACTGATTACTTGTATTGTTTATTTGCCCTGACAGGAATCTTTCCTTAATGGCAGTTAAATATTATATGCAGATGTAAATCAGTGAGGGGTTTACGCCAGCAGATTATTATTACAATTACTTTTCAAAATAACTCTGCTTTCCTTTATAAAGTTGCTAAAAATACAGAATTGTTCATTGTTTGATGTCTGTCTTCTCTGATACCAGGCTCCTAGAGTTACTCCTTACATTCCCAGCAATGATACAGTGAACCAAGAAATGCAACAGGACGTACCCCCAAAAGTGGGTGGTACTTACTGCCAGAGGCTAAAATATATCATTGTGGGGTGGGTTTCTTTTGGTGCAATGGCTATGTCCCATCAACTAATATTCCAAGACAATCAGCATAGGGGCAAGCATCCTAAATTCAGGGGCTGAATGTGATCAGCGGTCTGATCCAAAACACCAGTCACAAATGATGAACTTGAAGAGTGAGCAACCTTTTTCTATTGAAGGCACATTTCTTCAGGGGTAACCTTTTGAGGCATGCAGACTTCCTGATTTCCTTCCTTCCTTCCTTATCCTCCCTCCCACTCTGCCACATTGTCTCCTTCTTTTCTTCCTTTCCTCCTTCCTCTTCCTTTCTGCCTAGTAGGCCACTGAGGAAGGAAAAGTGCACTCTTGCAGAGGCCTGAATTTACAGAGGGACTGTAAAATCAATGGCCACCTGAGATCAAGCCAAAAGACCATATATTTGGGTCATAGGTTAACCTTCCTCAGTATAGGTTACTTACCCAGATATACATGGAAGCAACCTGGAAGCATCAAGCTGGCACCAGTAAACACTTCAAAATCAATACCCCAGCCACACTGGTACTCACTTCCCTTCTTGGAGCAATGACAACAGCATAGAGGAAGAACCTCCATTTGCCTTGTTCTCTGCGTTTTGGCAGCAGTGCACAATGGGTCCAGAGGAAATGGGCAGGGATAATAGTGGCAAGGAGGTGGGCTAACTCAGGGAGGGCACCTTCTGAGAACACCTTGCCTGCAGTTGGCACTGATTCTTGACTGGCTGCTCCTGGTATCCTATAGGTGTCTAGGTTTGTAATAGCCTTGCTACATCAATATTGTATGCCTGAAGTGACATATTTCCTGTAAAGAAACAGCAAAATCAGCACAGCATTAACTGCTTGGCATTGTCCAAGCAACAGGTAAGACAAGGTTGCACATTTAACAGCTCTTATATTCTATATACTGCAGCTCTGAAGCACCACAGTTTCTGAAATCTACAGAAAGTCAAAACTGCAGCAATTTCTGTTTTTTAAAATGTAACATTTCCATTCTGCAATGTAACTGCTTAGCTATAATTAGAACTCTGTTGCATTAGATTATATATTTCATTGCCAAAAGTGTTGGATCTTTTAATTAAATCTTTCAAGAGTAGCTATCCTATATGCATAGATGAGGACAGAAAAATAAGGAAAGGGGGGGGGCAGTGTTTGTGTTTACCCACCCAATGGCTTGAAGCGGGAACATCAAGGTTAATTTGTTTAGAGAGCATGCAAATTCTAATTGAGCAACAGGGATGGACAAAGGCAAGTTATAAGAGGTCAGAAAACTGTAATGGTAACTAACACAGCCTTTGGATATCTTAATCCACCGCTGTGCTACTTTGAAGCACCTCATCTGTTTCTGAGAAAGTCCAGGGCATCTTTTGTTCCCCTGAGGGATGTGAATTATCTGTTCAGGAGATCCTGTGTATATCTACAGCGAATGGAAGTAGATAGGAAAGGGCATTTCCAAAGCTTTAAAGCCTAGCACCATCATCCCATCCACCAAAGCTCATTAATTAGAACTGAATGTTATGTTCCAGTATCTGATGGGAGGATGATTTCATTTACCTCTAACATTTACCTACTGGGGTGTTTTGCTCTTTTATACTTTTGCAGAGAAGAGGATTAACAGATCTTGCATACAGAGGGTTTTGAATTGTAGCTTACATATTCTGTGGCATGGTTTATGTTGTGTAACTTTATGCCTATTCAGCTATGTATCAGAGGCACTAAGGAACACTGTTAGTGAATCGCCAAGATGACCATCAGGGCACTGGCAAGAGTGCTCCACACATAGTGGGTTCTACCAATGCACACAGTGCAATGTGCATGGTACTCCAATGGGCACTATTGATCACATTGGCCATCCCTGGCATTTGCCTGGATAGGCATCAGGAGCATCTAATGTGGATTTGTGTCCATTACACATCAGTCCCAATGTGCAATGGTCACTTCACTGGGTCCCTTAAATAGAAATGTCATGGGAGCCCCTTGCTGAATATGGACATTGCACAACTGCTCAATTCTGTTTCCCACAGACATACATTCATACTGTTTCCCAGCCATGACCCAGCATCTCACATGTCTATGGGCTTAATTCTCTTTCTGTTTCTCTCTTTTGGAAGGTTATATTCTATAGGTGAAGAGCAAGAGAATATATCCATTATTATTTTAGTTACGGAAGTATACAACCAGCTCTGCATATGCATGTGATAGATCATGTCCAGTAGTCCTGGTTACAGACTCTTGTTCATCAGCTTCCAGGTATATTTTAAAGATGACATCTCAAGATCAGATAATTGCAGAGTGAAGACCCTGCTGAAGGGAAACAGCATCTTTTTTGTGCTATAGCACAAAACTACAAATTGAGGAGTATGTATTTGAATAGCCATTATTATTCTAGACTACTATGGTGATGTACTGGAACACCTGCCCATTTCTTTAATTGTGAAAGAGAGGTAGGAAATATACTTTTTTCCAGTACAACAACTTGAATCGTCACTGGCCATGCTAGCTAAAGGATTCTGTGATCTTTATCACCAAAAAGCAACTTTGCTTAGCATTGCTATGAAATTGCCTGATGAGCACTATGGGGGATTAAGCACCCAGGTCACACCTAAATTATCAATCAATACTGGAATTGGAAAAGTCAGTTTTCTACATCAAAGCGTGCAATACTCATAGATTTGAAAGTACAGCTATATGCAATCAACCTTTTTCGTTCCCAAGGCTAGCCTTTGATGATTTACATCATTAAATACCTAGGCCATCAAAATAACATTTCCCTTGTTGATTTTGTTGTTGTTGTTGATAATGAACTCGGCTTCATTCCTACTGAAAAGCTGCTGTATATTTTTGTAAAGGAAGCCACAATTTCTCATTTTAGCTCACTTTCTTCCTCATCATCCCTGTCTCGTATTTAAACATGTTGATAACAGAAAATAAATACTAAAGTCTGTGCTAAAATTTCAGCCAACATCCCCCAAGAACTTTACATTCTGCCCTTGACAACATTCTCTAACCTATGCAAGTCACACAGTTGTGTCCAATCCTGGCACCCACCATATCCAGAAGCAAGAGCCAATTAATGTGCAATTTTTCAATGAGCAGATTACCAAAGCTGTCTTCTAGTTGGTTAAAAAAAAGGCAAATCATCATTAAGGGCATGCACACAGAAGGTATAGCACACAGCTATGGGAAAGCTCAAAAGCCTGTCCCTTATTATGCAGGAGGAAGTACATTTGACTATTGAAAACAAGAAAGAAGGATTTGCCTATTGTGCACAACTGATGCCTCCTCTTCATTCTCCTATGAAAACACAGGTCAGCAATTATAAATCTGTTTGCTACCTGCCTTACTATGTCTGCAGAAACAGTAGCTTTAAGGAGAGTGCACACCAGAATGAAGAGTGTAAGACTGGTGAAAAGCCCATGTTGGTTCCTTCAAGTGCAGACAAGTCAGAAGCTGCTCCTGTCTTGTATTTTTAAGCTTGTAGGTGAGGACTAAAAAGTAGCAGCTGTTTGAAATGGCCAAAGCAGGAGTTATTAGCTTCTAAATGTAAATCTTTCAAAAGAGCTGGAGAAATGAAACAGGAAGTGGTATTGAGTGTGTTTGCTGCATAACGCTCTTTTATCAAAAAGAATGATTTTTTCTGTGTTTTCTTTTGGGATGTACAGTCTTAAATACTAATATACTTGTTAGAGCTGTCTACTGTGTTGAAGTGTAAAGGTCTGATGAAGAGGTTCACCAAGAGAGAGGCAGACAGATGTTAGATATTTTTACTGGTCTTCTGTTTTACTGCCACTCTTGAACTTCACCACCATGACTGTTATGTTGTCAGGGCATCCTCTGTAAAAAGACTGTAGGACTATACTTTTGGCTCCAAAGTGTGGTTCATCCAAGCGTTCCTTGATGAACCGTACAGCCTCCTCATTGCTAAAAGCATCCCATAGGCCATCTGAAGCTAAGATCATGAATTCTGGCTGGAGTTTGTCCAGGTCAAAGGTCAGGATGTCTGGGTCAGGGATGACAACGTTCAGATTTTTCAGTGGATAATCTCCAAGGGAGCGGGACATAGCCAGGATCCCCTGAACCCGCCAGGAACCGTTAAAACTGATGAAGCCACCTGGAGGGTAGAGAAGAAAACAAGAAAGCACACATTCTGTTAAAATTGCTTCTATATGACGTTTGTTTTCAGAAGCGTCCATTGCCTCTGGACTACAAAACAAAAACTGAATAATTGTTTTAGTTTGTTTTAGTTAGTCTGTTTTCAACCAGATAACACCCATCTTCACATTTCTGCATCTCCTTTCCAGAAAAAAAACCTTCCCCACAATGCAGCTGTGTGCTTGTTGCTAAGACACAAGAAAGGAAAAAAGTGCTATAGGGATGCCATTTGGAAAGGGGAAGCTGATAACCACATTCTTCCTCTTTGGAGAGCTATGCTATTTATTAACATACCACATTTGGTATAGTGTCATGTAAATCTTCAGCAAAGATCAGAGTTGGTTCATTGCACTCTGCTTTAAGGTCAGAATTACCACTTCATTTGCAGTATGAAAATGTTACCAAAAATCAAATCACCAAATCATGTTTTCTCTATAATATGTATGTTTTTAAATAATTATTAATTTTATTAATTAACAAGGGATGTTTTTTAATACTCCAAGATATGTAAAACCAGAAGGCTGGAGTTGAAGATTGATAATTTCACACCATTTTACCTGAGTTTCCAGTGAGGCATGAAGGCATAACATTTTTGATTAGGTAAATTGACCCCAACACTGGCATATCTCTCAAACAAACTCATGCAACCATTTCACAAGTTCTGGAAATGAGGTTTCAGGGTTCATAATAAACTAAAAAATATCATCAGTGTAAAAACTGATCTTCTGTTCTTGGTGGTTTAATAAGGGATCTGTAATCTTCAAATTCTTTCTGATGGCTTCATCTTATGGTTCAATACTGATCACAAACAGGAGTGGAGATAATGGATAGCCCTGTTTACTAGCCCTATTAATTCATGCATTCCATAATGTTATTAAAGGGGTGTTTTTTTTTTAAACCTTTGTATCCTTTTACACTGTTTTAAATGAGATTTATTTAATAGTTTTTAAAATTGTAATTTTTAAATTATTTTTTCTTTGAAATGCCTTCTTCAGTAAGCTACCTTGGGTCCCACTCCAGGAGAAAGGCAACACAAACAAATAATTAAATATCCTCTTTTTTGTCTGTCCTCTGGTTTTTGAAGTAATTGGCTACAATCCTGTATGGCTCAACATCTGTTGTAGGTCCACATGCAAACCTACACTAGACTGAGCCATATACTGCCAGCCGACTTACTGAACAACTTCTGAAGCTCCCCACAGCACAACCATTCAGTGCTTCATGTGGAGAAGGCAGCATTTGGCTGTATCCCTGTAACTAGATACAAAATAATTACAGCAGTGCTAAGACTTCTGGGGCACTCTGATGGTTCTCACTGCTGATGTCACCATTTTATGTCTGGCTACAGAGATGAAGTCAGATGCTTCTTCAATCCTACCTACTTCCTATGAAATAGAATGGCTGTACAGGGGGCTTCAGAGGCTGGATGGTAAATTGGAGGAGGCTTTGAACACTGCAGGGGGAAGAAGCAAAAGGACATATTCACATGCGATACCAGCCAAAGGCTGCTGTTATCAGGATCAACGGCATCACTAGGGGTGCCACTGTGCAGGGGGCATCACCTCAGTATAGCATCTCATGCTGTCACCTCCAGGCTGCCTGCCACACACTCCAGCTGCTCCCCTCGGCCGGCCAGCCAGCCAGCCAGATCTGCCATGGTGGGGTGGGGTGGGGTGCTGCTACCACCCAATAGCCCCTTCTGGGTCTGGCAGGGCTGTTAGCTGGCCAAGAAAATGAGATGTGCCCCTTTCTTGCCAGTTCAGCAGCCCTGTCAGACCTGGAAGACAGCCCCTTCTTACCACTGGCTGCCAGTGGAGGTGGGTGTGGGTGGGATGCTATTGCCACATGGCAGCCCCTTCCAGGTCTGCTGAGGCTACTGACCAGGTGGGAATGGGAGATGATGGTGTTAAGGGCAGTGATAGACATCTTTCCTTTTCCAGGATAGGAGGAGGCCATGGCCACTGCTAATACCTTCCTTTACCAGCCCAGCAGGAGCCATAGACAATGGATGGCAGGAGATGAACCCTGAGTGGTGGAGAGAGGTAGGCAGGGGATTTTTGGATGAACAATGAGTGGTCACCCCACTGGATGTTCACTCACTCTCAGCTGTCACCTGATGTGGTCTACACATGCCTAGTAATGCCCCTGATCAGGATATCACACATGCTGACACAACAGCATGAGTATACATTTCCACATGTTACTGGAGGGAGACGAGGGAAGATAATTTGGCATGGGAGAAATCAAGCCATTCTTGATAAGTTGCCCTCACAAGTAACAGGTTCTATCACAAGTTCCTATCGTATCCACACTTCCTTTGTGGTTAAATGTGCATAGACTTGGGCTGTAAAATAATAATAATAAGATGCATGTAGAGGAAAAAAAACATATTAAATGACATAAGGGATTAAGAGAACTACAGTAAATTGGCTGTAAAGATGATGCCCCTTGGTGTTATTTCTGTCCCGGATCTACTGATAAATCTATTTTACATTATGCATCTTCCTAGAGGTGCAGGAAGCAAAGGAAATATCTGCTACAAGGAATTGACTTGTGTTAGTATCCATTCCAGTGCCACTGAAATGGCTGACAGACAGATTCCTGGGGGCAAGTACCCTCTTGTATATTTTCAACCCTCCAATGGATATGACAAATTGCTGAACAGCAAGAAAACTCAGCTTTCATTTCTGCAGTTTGCTGTGCAGGAGGAAATCTTGTCTGTGCTCAGGCAATCTGCCCTCTAACTCTCTCATCAAGCCCTCTGTCTCCCTCTGGGGCCATTCAGGAAGAGGTTCATGCTCATTTACAAAGATTTATGAAGGAGATGGGACATCAGGCACATTAAAGACCCAAATCTCACTCCAGGGCCGGAAGAAAAGAAAAATAGAGACAAAAACAAAAGTTTATCCCTCCTCCTATGAAAGAGGCCTCAGTTGAGCTGTAATAGTAATGATCCAGAAAAGTCTTGTGAAAATAAACATCCCACATTTTTGAGTTTAGAAATGAAAACAGAAGAAAAGGGAGAAAGTTCTGGGTCCAAATAGCAGTACTTCCATTAAAACAGAGGGTATGGCATCTCAGGTGGTAGTGTGGGGAGAGAGTACAGCAAAGTTGCTGCTGCTGCTGCTGCTGCTACTACTACTACTACTATTTTAGCAGAATAACATACAATGATTGCTCAGCACTGGGGGCTGTGGATATCTAGCCCTTTTGTACCACAGAAGTGGGTTTATAGCCATAAAACCTCATGCAAAAATGTCTTAAAGGTGCTACCACATTTCTTTCCCCCTCTTCTTTCCTTCCTTTTTAGTCCTTTTGAGAGAGCAAAATAGCACACATTGATTCTCCACCAGTTAGTTATACAATGCTTTAGCACATACACAGTGACCAACTGTATAAGGGGTTGGGTAGGGATTGGTTCTTGAGTTGAGATCTCAAAAATGTCTTGGCTTGGAAATGAAAAAAAAGCCTGAAGAATTTGCAAATCAAATAAACAATAGAAATAAACAATAGTGAAAAATCAATAAACAGTAAATCCATCAATAATATCCCCAGCAAAAATAACTCAAATAACTCTAAGCCATGGATTATCAATCTGTGGCCCTCACAGTATTACCAGATGTTCCAGTGTCCCTCAGCACCGGTTAAACTAAGGCTAATGGGAACTGCAGTCCAAAAGCATTCCATAAATTTCCCACACCTCCTCTATGCAGTTTTAAAACTCCTTCAGGCCTCAAAGCACAATGAAACAGTCAGCAGCAGCAGCAGCAGCAGCAACTCACAAGAAACGTTGTAATGGGAGTTAGGAAGGATCCCTTGGTTATAGCATTTCACAGATTAGGTGCCACAATGGAAAAGATCATGTCTTGTGTAATCACCCATCTGATACTTGGGGGGTCGGGGTGGGGAGACTCAGAGGTGGGTCCCCAGTGTTGACTTTTGATATTCATGATGTTACTCTATGCTGGCTAGGGCTGCAGGGAAATGGATTCCAAGAACATTTGGAATTGCTCACTCTTGTAGCAATCACTCCCATCTTAGATCTCTGTTCAGCAACTATAATGTCTGCTGTTGCAGTAAGGCAAACACACAAGCTGATAACAATCCAAGAAAGCAGAGACAAGGAGCCCTGGTGGCTCAGTGGTTAAATGCCTGTACTGCAGCCACTCACTCAAAACCGTAAGGTTGCGAGTTCAAGACCAGCAAAAGGGCTCAAGCTCAACTCAGGCTTGCATCCTTCCAAGGTCGCTAAAATGAGTACCCAGATTGTTGGGGGCAAGTAGCTTACAGTTGTAAACTGCTTAGACACTCCGCCTAAGGAGTGTCTAAGCTTCCGTTTTTTCTGCTTTACGTTCAGTTTAACTTCGCATTATTTCATTTTAACAGCGACGTCTGATAAACTTAAGGCATTTGCGGGTTGTTTTTTTTTCTGCTTTAAATCTAGTTTAAATCCTCAGATGCTGTGCTGTAAAGAAAGCTCATGCTGCCAACTCTTTCAGTTAGTCGGTGTTACAAGATCACTTTGCATACTGATTCTCCAGACTAACACAGCTGTGTTTTTAAATTCTATCTCAAATACACAGACATGTCAGGAAGCACATACTGATTTGTGCAAAGCCTAAATGGCCAGAAGAATTAAGGCCACTTACTCCTTTGCTAGCTAGGATGCCGCCACCACCATCCTTATTATTATTATGCAACCTCCCCTTCTAGTATATGAATAGCAAAGATTCTTGGCAGAGTCTTTTGTTTACCAAACTCAGCTGGTTGTCCCTGTAATAATGCCACTGTATTCTGCTTTGGTCAGGCCCCACCTGGAATACTGTGTCCAGTTCTGGGCACCACAGTTCAAAAAGGATGTTGAGAAACTGGAGCATGTCAAAGGAGGATGACTAAAATGGTGAAGGGTCTTGAAATCATGCCCTATGAGAAATGACTTAGGGAGCTGGGGATATTTCGCCTGGAGAATGGCAAGTGTAATGACTACGCTAGTCCATTTTCTGCCTGTGGAGCCCTTCACAGTTCATATAGATAGCAAAAATCCCCCCCCCCCGCACCCCCAAATAATAATACTGGGGCTAGAAGTTCATCTTGTCTTCCTTGCTGCTTCTGGGAAAGGGAGAAGGATTTCAAATCCTAACAATTCTTTTCTGATTTTGAAAAAAACTTCTCTTTTTAATGTTAGTGCAGTGGGGGTTTGAGCCTATTTATTTTGCCATTTTTCAGAGGTTTCAAGAAAGGCTATACACCCTTTCTTTTTGGCCAGAACCAGGATGTCCTGGGCAAGTATGGAGAGTCTAGAGCCACAAGAGCCAACCTTGGGACCACTTGTCGTTTCAGGACCACCCTTTGCCCACTCCCACTTCAGACAAAAGAGTCATACAGGGTGAGAACTAATTCCCACCCAGCAAGAATAAGCATGGCCATTGCGTAGAATAGTGGCTGACTGGTGATTGGGAAAAGAATGAGAAAAACTGGAATGAAATAGAAAATCCTGGGAAAGGGCAAGTCCCATGGGCTAAAACCTTCAACTGGAGCATGCCACAATACATGTTCGTTGCAGGACCTGGTTGTCTTTTGTAAGACCTTCAGACTGATTGGTTCTCCTACCACATCCAAACAGCTTCAAACAAACAGCTTCATTTATATACCGCTTCATACCCTTAAGGAGTGTCTAAGCGGTTTACAATTGTAAGCTATTTGCCCCCCAACAATCTGGGTACTCATTTTAGCGACCTCAGAAGGATGCAAGCCTGAGTCGAGCTTCAGCCCTTTGCTGGTCTTGAACTCGCCACCTTATGGTTTTGAGTGAGTGGCTGCAGTACAGGCATTTGACCACTGCGCCACCAGGGCATCCTGTAGTAGGAGCAAATTCTGTGACTTAATTAAAAATTGTATGATAAACTGCTGAAACTAAATGAAAGCCAGTTCTGAGGTCTAATATTAGAAGAAAAATCCTTCCTTTCCTCCCTTATTTAAAGCTCTAAAACTATATCCACATTGTTGTTGCTTTTTTAAATTAAACAACCAAACCCTCAACAAATCCTTTGGAGAATGTTGGTCCAATAACAGTGGTTGTCCTTTCCTTCACCTTGGGTTTTTTTTTTTTTGAGTTGCAAAGTGCCACAGATGACAGATGCCTTTTGAGGCATATTAATTTGCAGGAATGAGTGTATATATAAATATGTCTCTAGTTGAAGATCCAGGTAGATGGTTGCTCTGTACAAACTCCCTGTGGAGTATAAAGGCCTGCTGAGTTGTAGAGCTGCAAGCTGTGGGCTCCTGATAGAAGTCAAGTTTATTCATGTCGAACCTTCCAATCCTTTTGACTTCAGCAATTCTAACAACATGCATCTGTGCCAAAAAAAAGAAAAGAAAAAAAAAACCTTGAAAAAACCCTCCCTCTTCAGCAGGGGCTTAAAATGCCCAATCTTTGGTTTCATAATGAGAATTTTTAAGGGCTCTTTCAAAAAGCAAATAACACGAGAAGTTTTAAAAGAAAACTCTTCACATCCAACCCCAGGCAGCACCACATGTGCTATGTTAAGATTTCTGCATTTGCTTTTACATAGGCAGCAGTAAGCCATTTTTAAATGCATAAGGGTTGGCCAGGGAGACGAGGAAAAGCAGAGTCAGTCTGGCAAGCCATCTTCTCTCCTGCAATAAGAAGTAGGGAGGTAGGGAAAGAAGGCTGCGAATAGCACCTCTTTTGACTGGAAGTGCATACTCTGTTCAAATATTTACTGTTGTGTGCTGCAGTCTTGGTTTTGCTTATAATCTGTCCAAACATGATAGCTTTCCTAACCATGCACAGGCTGAGCATTTCTAATCCAAAAATATGAAGTATTCCAAACTCAGAAAAACAGAAGTGACATTCTTCCAGACACACATTCTTCAGGTTCTCCAACCTCTGGGGAGCTCACCAGATGACCGCTTCCACCTTTAAGGGAGTGGCTATGGTCATTCATTTGCTTGCAAGATAGAAGCAGGCAGCTGGCAGACTCCCCAGATATGCAGATATTTCAAAATATATGTAAATATTCGAGAATTCGAAACTTTAAACACTTCTGGTCTCTAATGTTTTGGAGGAGGGGTGGTCAACCTATATCCATCTGTTCTTGACATTTGAAGCATGGTGGCATTTAACATGTTGTTAAGAGAAAGCAATGAAAAACATTAAAAAGCTATGGCTCAGGTAATTTACCTTACTGAAGTTCATTGAAAAGTTAGTTGATTTAGTTGACATAGGTTGGCATCCCATAATAACATGGGATAAATAATAACGGATTTGAGATTGTTGAGTCTTTTCAAGTCATGGTGACCCTAAGGCAAACCTCCTCTGAAGAAATCTTGCAAGAAAACCCCATGATAGATTTGCCTTGGAGGGATTGCCATAAGCTGGAAGCAACTTGAAGGTACAAAGCAGCGACAATAATAAGGCAAACTTATCATGGTTTTCTCAGCATGAATTGTTCAAAAGAGGTTTGTTATTTCCTTCTACTGAGGCTGAGAGGTTGTGACTTGCCCAAGGTCACCCAGGGGATTTCCATGGCCAAGTAGAGATTTGAAACTTGGTCTCCTAGTGTCCTAGTCCAACACTCAAACCACTACACTATGCTGGCTCTGATAAACCATTTGTGGGAGCCTGAAAGGATAGATGGAAGACAGAGAAGATTATCACTGTTTTTTAAAAACTGAATTGGTTTTTAAAAACTGGATTAAATCACTGGTTTTTAAAAACAGAATTGGGACCACGCTTATCAAATTTGCAGATGACACCCAATTAGGAGGAGTAGCTAATACCCCAGAGGACAGGATCAAAATTCAAAATGACCAGAATAGACTAGAAAGCTGGGCCAAAGCTAACAAAATGAAATTCAACATGGAGAAATGTAAGGTACTGCACTCAGGGTGGTAAATGAAATGAATAGATGGGGGACACCTGGCTGAAAGAGACTACATGTGAAAGGGATCTAGGAGTCCAAGTAGACCATAAGTTGAACATGAGTAAGCAATGCAGTGCAGCAGCTAACAAGGCCAATTCAGTTTTAGGCTGCATCAACAGAAGTATAGTGTCTAGATCAAGGGAAGGAATTGTGTCACTCTATTCTGCTTTGGTGAGGCCCCACGTGGAATACTGTGTCCAGTTCTGGGCACCACAATTCAAAAAGGATGTGGAGAAACTGGAGCGTGTCCAAAAGAGGGTGACTAAAATGGTGAAGGGTCTAGAAACCAGGCACTATGAGGAACAACTTAGAGAGCTGGGGATGTTTAGCCTGGAGAAGAGAAGGTAAGAGGTGATATGATAGCCCTGTTTAAATATTTGAAGGGGTGTCATATTAAGGATGGAGCAAGCTTGTTTTCTGCTGCTCCAGAAAATAGGACTCAGAACAATGGATGCAAACTAGAGGAAAAGAGATTCCACCAAATATTAGGAAGACCTTCTAGACAGTAAGAGCTATTTAACAGTGGAACACACTCCCTTGGAAAGTGGTGGAATCTCCTTCTCTGGAGGTCTTTAAACAGAGGCCGTGTGGCCATTTGTCAGGTACACTTTGTGAGTTCCTGCATGGCAGGGGCTTGGACTGGATGGCCCTTGTGGTCTCTTCCAACTCTATGATTCTATGACTCCTCTAACTTGTATCTATGAAATCCAGTCCTACTCACTCAAATTTGTAAGTTTTCTTTGTGGTGACAAGCTATTTATATATTTCTGAGATGGGCAATAGCAATCCTGGAGCTTCATGTAGCCCTCAGGACTGTTTTGTGGCCTCCAATCCCAGACTGTCCCTTTTCTGACACAGAAGAGTGAATTACCTTTCCTAGACAGTGTTCATCATCATCATCATTATTATTATTATTTTACAAAATGCTGCCATTTTCAAGTACAGAAGTGAATTTCCAGACACCTCCATTTTTTCTTTTTGTTTCTTCATTTTTTGAGTAGTTTTGCAAACTGCCAGAGGAGATTCCCAATGTCAGAAAATTGGTTCCGGGTCTCACCAAAGTCATCCTCTTCTAATACACTTTCATCGTATGCTTACAGAACATTTCTGATTTGAACACTCAGGGAGGGTAGGAAACAGGAGTTATGGGGAGTGTGGAGAAAGACAAAATGAATGTAGTGCCCCCCCCCCCCACATAAAAATTATGCCCTGTCCAATGATATCCCCCAAACTTCTAGCATTGCAGAAAGTGAGACTTTTATATTTGCTGTGTTGGCAATCCCTTGGTCACTCTGCCTGTCCCTTTCCTTTGCATACCTAAACTGTATTTCTCCTTCCGTCAGCAAGTCAAAACATTTTTATGTTGTCAGGCTTTTACAAACTGAGTAGGTTGGGCTTTTAAAGCTGTGTGGTGCTCATTTTAAGGTTTTTACATACCATATATACTCGACTATAAGTTGACCTCATGTATAATTTGAGGGCAAGTTTGGGGGGAAAATATGGATTTTTATATGATCCATGGATAAGTCAATTGTAAAACTTAGGGGCATATAGCAAAGAATTAAAAGGATGAAGCAAACCAAAACAATGTCAAACAACCTACAAAATTCCAGCCACGATGTTAGTGCTCATTCTTATCGCTGGATGGATAAGAGACTAGAGAGGGTTGATGCTTCCAGGACAGATTATACTCTTGCCTTTCACCAGGGGATGATTCCTCCTTTTAAATAAGAGTTAAGATACAGTACTTACATTAACCCCTGGATAAGTCAATTCAGGTTTTGGGGTTATTTTTTTGATCTAAATTTCTAGACTGAGTATATACAGTAGTCTTTTAATGAATTTTGATATTTTAATGTCTAATGTTTTAACTTTATAAATTACTTGTTTTTTAAATTTTCTATTTATACTTTTATTAGTGCTTTTACATATTGTTTAATTTGTATTGTTTTAAAATATGTTCTTGGCTGCCTTGAGACTCGCTGTTAGGAGAAAGATAGGAATAATAATAATAATAATAATCCTCAATTGAGTTTTAAATCACAGGCATTCCTCAGTTTACAAAGGCTCTTTCAAAGATGCTTCTTTTTACTATGTCTTTTTCTACCCATCCATCCTGTCTTCTTTTCCTTCCTGTCTTTTGTCTAGCTGGAAGTTGTTTTTTAAAAACAGCTCTGGAATTAGAAGGGTTGTGAAACCTGAAGAAATATAAGTCCTGTCCATACAGGCCAAATGACTTTTATGCTCCCCAGCCTGGCATTGTCCTGCCCAGATGATGCAGGCTATTAACCTCAGGTTGGGATTGGGCAGACTGGATGTGGAACTGGTAGATGCATGCCTGCCACCTGCTATCACAGAGTGGATCCACCTCCGCCATGTGCCCTTTACCTGTCACCACTGTCTCATCCTCTTTGAAGGCCCCCACTGCAGCCTGGGATGTCAGAAGGGGGTGTCTGGCCTTATGGGCTGTGGTGGGGCCTTCAGAGAAGATGTGATGGCGGTGACAGGTAAGTGGTGTGCAACAGTGGTGTATCCACTCCATGGTGGAAGGTGGGCATGTAAACCCCCGCCTGTCACCACACTGGCCCAGGGACTCACCTGGATGGGAACCACAGGGAAGATACCATGGAGTTGGCCCGTGGTATCCTGCCCATTTGTTTAAGTCCACTTTCACTTGCTGGGTTGTAGCAGCATGTTTGCCGTAAACAGTGCATTAAAGCCTTAGTTGAGAAAGAATGAAATACTTAACAACCAATCCTACCCTAGTTGTCTGTGCCTGCCTACTAGAATCCCTTACGAAGAATGCATGAATGGCAAAACATAGGAAGTTGCTTCACCAGCTATCCCCCAGCATGTTTTTTCTCCTTATTTTCTTTCCTGATGCAAGGCTTACCTGACCTGTTTTGTTTCACATGTTGATACTGTTAATTTTGAATAAAAACTGGTGAAACATGTTGAATTGTGTGTGTGTGTGATGTAGGAACCTTTCCCTATTATTTCCATGTTATTTCTACCTTTGGTCCCAATTTTTTTGGTGTGTGTGAAAGAAGTAATGTCCATAAACACATCTACTTCATGTGCCTGAGGTATACAATTCAAAAAATTCAAAACCATGTTAGGCTGGAACAGTATGCAAAGGAATCCTGTAAAACCTTTGAGACTAACTGAGAGAAAGAAAGAAGTTGGTAGCATAAACTTTCATAAACTTATGTCTACTTTCTCAGATACAAGAAATGAGATATACCTGTACTGCAATACTTGAACTGTTTATTTATTTATTGGATTTATATCCTGCCTTTCTTCCAAAATAGGATTCATTTGGGAACTGAAGGAAAATTTCATTTGGGGGTCCAGGCTCCAGTCCCCTCTCTCCTGTACCTACATTTATTTGTGAGGTATATGGCTCCAGTCCCCTCTCCCCTGTACCTACATCCCTGTCAGGAAAGCAAACTGATCCAACAAGAAGAGTAAGAAGTAAGTTGAGACAGACCTAGAGATTGGCTGTGCCCACCGCTTCTGAGGCATGAGACTTAGTATGTGCCTGCTGACATCAGCTCCTGCTCATAATGCAAATTTAAAAATAACAACATCCCCGCATAATAAAGTACATAAAACCATATTGGCAGGGAAAAAAATCACCTAAAGCTACATTGCACACCAGCAGGAATGCTTTCTGCTGATTATTTAGCGGGGATTTTAGAATATTTATCTTTTTAATGAGGTCCCCTCTTCTGGATTACAATAATCAGGTTCAAATGTTAATTGCTAATAGGTGCTCTGCTGTTAAAGACTACTTATTCTTTTAAGGGAAGCAGATCTGCATTTTCCTCTCTCCCGCAGAGAATTATTGGCTGCTCTGAGTGATTCACATTATAACAGGTCACAAAACAGCAATAGAAAGTAGTGCCAGTCTTTTATGCATTCTGGATTTATGCTTCGGTTGCTGTTGTTTCCTATAAAGTTACCATCTTGTAATGAACCTTTTGCAAAAACATAAAGCTGGAAGCCAATTAAGGCACCCCTTACATACATAGCACTATGATTCCACCTTAATTGTTGTGGTGCCATCTTATGGAGTCCTGGAATTTGCAGTGTACGGAGGGATATTTAGAACTCTTAGCCAGAGAGCTCTAGTGCCTCACCAAGCTACAAACTCCAGGATACACAGGATGCAGCCATGGCCCCAGGTCTCAGTAAAGCATGAGTGGGCAACTGCCAAAAGGACTGCAGGCTACTTTTCAGTTTTGCCAAATTCAGGCTTACTTTAAATGTTCAAAATTTAAATTCTATTGAGCAGTAGGCGAGGGTGTAAAAAAAGGACTTGACCAACAACATGTGACCCAGAGTCTGAATTTTGCTTCACTCCTGTAGTGGAGTTTGAAGACCTGGTCATTTCACAGTGGTATTGAGGGTGTTGGTGATGGGAAGATGCCATGGTGGAGCTGACTTGCTGTGGCCGGTTGTTCATCCTACTCCCAATGACCATAATGAACCTCAATGTCAGGGCTGACTTCTGTTCAGGGTCTGTTTGATGGCATATTAGAGGAAAGAAACTGAACAAAATCCTGCACACAATTGGAATGACTTGTTTGGCCTGTAAATCTGGGACACCAGCAACAGAATCTGGCAGTGGGAACACTATCGTACCAGCACTCCCTCTTCTCTGTTAGCAGAACAATAGTTCTTCTATATCTTACTGTACTTCAGCCACATTCTTGGGAATCCCAGGTTGGTGCCCAAACAAAACTCATGTAGATTGTGCTATTATTTGGGATTTATCTTTTCCAGAAAGTGCAGTTATTAATATCAAAAGGCTATGTACTGATACATTGCATTATGGCTGTCACCATGCAGATATTTAGCTGGCAGACTGTAGGTCAGGGCAACAGCAGAGCTTGGAAAAGTTTTTTTTTTAATTACAGCTTCCAGAATCTCCAGCAAGTAAGGCCAGTAGCATTTCCAAATGCCCAGGTTATGAAATTGGCATCTCCATCATGAGTCCATCGAACTGGCATTATAGCTTTGGGTAGCAAACCGCCCTTGAGGAATACTGTTCCCTTTGGCAAGCTATTACGGAAGACTGGCTAGACATAAGATAAGAGTCAGGAAGACTGAATGGAGGCACCTGTAGTGTACTTGGTAGCAAAGTACAGTTGCCCCTCCTAACCTGTGGATCTGGGATCCACGACCTCGAAAATCTGTGGAGGGGCTACCTCTGTTATTTTCAATGGGATGTGCGTCTGATGCGTGTGCACAGACACACACCCCATTCAAGACTATGGGGCTTGAATATGTGCAAGCCTCTATTTTTGTACGTGGGGGGGGGGGGGAGGTCTGGGATGGATCCCCCATGAAAATGGAGGGCCAACTATACAATCAAAATTAATTTGGAAAGGATATATGCTTTTCTGCTGAATTTTACTTTGGACAGTTTAGTACTTCCACCTAGAATTTTCTAGACTTCTTTCATGGACCTTTAAGACCCCAGGATTTCAAAGGGTGTTGCCTTGGTAACTAAAATAGTATCAAAGAGCTCTACTGGGGTTGTTTGAAAAGGGTTGAAAATTCTCAGGGATCTGAAGTAGACCCTGCCTTAAAGATAAACTCCAAACAACTGCTTTACCAAAGAGGAAAACAAAACAAAACAAAAGATGAATTACTACAATATTCTGTCAGACCACCCACAGAAGAAAATATCAAATTTTACAAGCTTACCAGCTCTTTTAATCCTCTTCCTCTCCTTCAGCTGATAGGGCTTGTGATCGTGTGACAAAGGGATAGCATTTCCATCCTTATCGCACAAGACGCCCCTTGAATCCCCAACATTGGCCACTGTGAGCTCCTTATCGGACAGTAATGCAATCAAACATGTCGTACCTGAAGTGGGAACAGAAGTGGGGGGGGGGGGCGGGGAGGAAGGGACAAGGAGAGACCATCAAGACAATGGAGTGAAAATCACTACCTCTCATATCATTCTTGTTTCCCCACCTGTGTTATCAGCATTCAGCAGCCATTGGGAATGTTGATATCTGAATGAAACATCTAGTACTCCAATGACAGCCTATTTAATGGTGGTGCTCAAAACTGACAGTCAATTTCTTCCCTCCACAATATATATATATATGTGTGTGTGTGTGTGTGTGTGTGTGTGTATATATATATATATATATATATATTTAGTGTATCTGATTTTTGGGTTAGCATTACAGGGGTCAGTCAGTCCTTCAGTGCAAAACTTGTCACCTGGCTTGTCATTTGGATATAATTTTAAATGGCTACATTGCAAAATGTCTGTCATGAAAAATATTTAAAAAACAAAACAAAATAGAACAGAACTCTACATAAATATGACTCAAAGTAGGGGGATGATACTTATGTATGTAATGCATAGACAATTTGATTTTTCTTTTTCCCCCATGCCCCCAAACACACACTACACCTTACAGTGAGCTTTAAATGACAGCAGAAATGGGCTCTAAATTACAAAAAGCAGAGATGGAAATATATTCCCAGTGATAATCTGACAGCTGTCTTCTCCCACTGGGCAAGAAGAGTAATAAGACAGAAAATTCCTATTGACATATCAGTCTGCACACAGCCTTTCCTGACTGACAGAAACTTGCATTTACAAAATGTAGGAACAAACTGTATCTGAGGCTGCTGTAACCTACTTGACCCCTGTCAAAGGGAGTACCATCAAGAAAGCCAGCTTCTGTGAATTTGACCATGCTAAAACCCATTATTATCCAGTAAAGGTAGGTTACATATCCTTTAAAAATAAGAAACGGCCTCACTATTTATTGATTTATTACAGGCTGAGTCTCCTATATCCAAAAGCTTGGGATAAGAAGTGTTTTGGATTTTGGAGTTTGTCGGACTCTGAAATATTTGCATATGCATAATGAACTATCTTGGAGATAGGATCCAAGTCTAAACATGACATCCAATTATGCTTTGTATACACCGTATAAAAACAGCTTCACTGTAATTTTATACTCAATATTTTAAATAATTTTGTGCATGAAACAAAGTTTGTGTACACTGAAGCATCAAAAAGCAAAGGGGTCATTATCCCTTGTCTGCACTGGACAGGATAGTCCAGGTGCAGCCCAGAGTATCTTGGCCCCAGAGCTGCCTCAATCTCCCCTGTTACTGGGGCTGCTGTCTGTATGGGCATCCTGCCAGGACGACTGGTACAGCCACCACAAGTTACTCAATTCTGAGGTCAGAACAAGGCACCCAATGACAATCAAATGGCTTTGACCTCAGAGCGACACCCATGAAAAAAGCTGCCCCAGCATTGGAACAAAGGGCTCTGGACCTTTCCGGAAGTAAGAGATCCAGAGTAAGAGATCTTTCAATGAACTCAAGATGATTCACATGGTTCTCTTCTTTCTTCATTCTCACACAAACCCTGAGAGACACGTAGACTGAGAGACTACAAGTGACCTAAGGCCTTTCAGTGAGTTTCCTGGCTGAGTGGGGTCTTCAAACTTGACCATACAAATCCCAACCTAACATTGTAGTCATTAGTCCACACTGATTCAGAGCTTTATATATGCTCAAGCAATCTAACTCAATTCTTTATAAATTCAGATGAAAACTTCTCTTCCAAATGTGGCATGGGCAATGCAGTACTCTTTTCTGCCCCATAACATGGTATGATGTATCCCAATGCTTTTGTCGCTGACTGGCTATTATCAGGTGTGCTTTGCTTGCGATAATCAAAATGTGAGCTATGCGCAAAGATTACAGAATTTGGATGCTTTCTCATGGAACATATGACACACAAAAATGTAGCTTCACTCTTAATTCATCCAGTTTGAATTGTAAAAATATTAACATTCATTGGAATAGAGTCATACTGGTAAATCTTCTCTATTTGACCTATAAACTGACTAATTGTGAGTTTCAGTGGCATCACTCATTCTGATTGGTAGCAGTTTTTCTCTTGTTCTCAAACTGTAGACTTTTAAAACTGGAAATGCCATGCAGTAAACCTTCTGTATGTAATGCATGCCCTCTGAACACAGAGGTGCTGCCTCTCCTTAAAGCCAAGCCAAAGCCACCAAGGAATTAAGGGAGTGACCATGAAAGAAAAGGAAAGGCTAAGGTATGTTATATCAGAATTATGTGATCCAAGAAAAAACTGCCCATCTGTTTCACATCCCATCCCTTTTATAATTCTGGCAAGAGTGGGATAAGTCCCTCCTTCTTATTCATCTGTTGGCATGTGAAAACATTTCTATTCAACTAGGCTTTTGGGAATTGGCTGCAAGACTTTTTGATAGTGTGCTGTTCTAAGATGGCCCTCGCTATAGCCTTTTAATGGATTTGTTTTTAATAAGTTTAATTCTACAGACAGCTTAATCTCATGGTAACAAGAACTTTTTTGTGTGCTTTACTTTCGTGTGTGTATGTGTTTTTAACTGTATCTGATTTACTTTTTTGTAAGGTGTCCTGAGTCCCAGTTATGGGGAGAAAGCAGGATGTAAGTGAACAATCCCTCCTCTTCTTCTACCAGGGATGAGAAATTTCCTGGTGATCAAGGGCTTCATTGGACTTCTCCAACCCACTGTTGCTAACATTCACTGTCTCACTGTAGAACCTATAGAGAGGGCCATCTACAAACTATGTATTTCATATAAACTCAACCACCATAAAAATGGGAGAAACACAAATATTCATGAGAGAAAGAAGCAGGGACAGCAAGCCCCCCCAGGGACCATAGTGGTGATGGCATGTGGTGTACTCACCCTCCCTGCTTCTTTCTCCCACTGTCATAAGGCACTGGGTACAGCAGAGGAAAGGAACTTTTTCTTTCTCTCTTTCGCTTTCATCCTTTCTTCCCACCCCTCTCCTGATAAGCTCATGAATAATTGAATACATGGATGTTAAATCAGTGAATGTGGAGAGCAGACTGTATAGATATAATTTCCATGCAGATTATTCAAACACTATCCTGTGTAGGGAAAAACAGACATGGCTTCTTTTGCAGCACATATGTGCTGCAGAAGTACATTATAAGGCTCTGAGTGAATTAAGCCCAGATATGAGACAACTCACATACTACAGAAAGTAGCAAATCTACGAGTGTATACTATCTCCAAGCAATAATACGTCTCCCTAAGCAAGATGAGATTTACTGGTACACAAAGGATTCATATGCAAGGAGCATTTAGATCCTGGCTTATCCTTTTTAGCTTTTGACTGGATTGCAAAGAATTCCTGAATTTCTTGACAGCACATGTTTTCTTGTGACACTGGCCAGGTCTTTTGGAAATCACCAAGATCCATATCAAATGAAAGAGTTTAGAAAACACCCAACATTCCATGACAATGTCGAGCAACCTGTTGCTGCGCAAAGTTTCTACTCTTATTGATCTTCTCATGAAAGGGACTTAATGATCATTGGCTAAACTTGAGAGAATATTGTTTCAAACATATCACTTTAAGGTGGCATAGGCAAAGTGTAGGTCATGGGCTAAATACAGGGCCATTCTTGTTTGTCCCAGGGCATTCCAATTTCGTTTCATTTCATTTCATTTGTATGCCGCCTTTCTCCCAGAAGGGATCGAAGGCAGCTCACAGTAGAGTAATTAGATCGCTTTCCACAAAAACACTGACAGTTGGGGAAATTTTATTCTCATATGAGCAAGAAAATAAAGGTCAAAGGGCACATTACTTTCAAGACATAGCAACTTCCCCATATTTTGCTGTAGATTAAATGTATAGTAAACAATCTGGATTGGGAACCTAGGGTGGGTAGAGGATAAGGGGATTTAATACCTCCTCCCTGCTGTCACTGTTTTGAAGTCTAAATTTCAAGGACAGTGGGTTCTGGATTGGCACCACTATGAGTGACAGGAAGTTTAATTCCTTACATTTGAAACTAGAATCTGGGTCAGGTTCCTCTAGACTCTAGAGTAAAAAAAAGAAAAGGAAAAAGGCAGAGCTACTAGCTATAACTTTAGAGTAATGTCAATTCTGGCCCTAAGCAGCGATTAAGTATTTCCAGGGAACACACCTGACATTTAGCTTGACTTATTTCAGGACTGCTGAAATTAATTTATTTCTACACCATCACAATTCATGTTCCAGTTTATCATTTAACGGTAAATAAAATTAATTTCATGCTTGCTTTCTCTTGCTTTTATGTGGGCCAGAGGAGTGCAAGGTGAGTTTTCACCTCAGTTAGTTAATTTACATCTGATTATTCATAAGACTGAGACATCTGTCTTTGCATATAATGGAGACTTGGAAGGAGAAAAAAATTATCAGCGATACTGGAAAAGGTTATGAAAAACCCTTGTTAATGTATGCATGAAAAGGAAAGAAATATAGAGGAATAACAGGAACACACAACAAATTGTATATCCTGATTTGCCGGATATACAGCCCAAGCTTGTAGCCCCAAGCATGTAACATGGAAGCAATATTACAGTTAGTGCAACAAAGGAGTTTGTGCAGTGCTATCTATAGTAGGAGTAACACCTATTCTAAATATTCATTCGCTGGTGCATTAAACACACAATCTGGACTTTGAAGCTGAGAGACACCTTCAAGGGACAGAGTTAAATCTTCTGGATTCAATACCCTTATAAAGGGTCTACTGTCCACGCATTCCAATGACACATCAAGGGGGTGGTACTTTGTGCATTGGCCCAACCACAATGTCCCTCTACTTAAAACATTTGCAAAGTGGAGTTGACGGAAGGAAGAGCCAGCACTGTGTACTGGTTTGAGTGTTGGACTAGGACTCCAGAAGAACAGAGTTCAAATCCTCACTGGGTGAACTTGGGCAAGTCACGTTCTCTCAAGACTCAGAGGAAGGCAATAGCAAATCTTCTCTGAACAAATCTTGCCAAGAAAACCCTAGGAGGTTCACTTTAAGATCACCATTGTTGGAAATGGTTTGAAGACACATAATAACAGCCAAAAATGGGAGTAGAAGAAACATACACAATTCTCCACTGAATGCATGTGGGCTCTCTGCATGATTTAGTCTTCTGCGCAATTGGGATTCCTAATTGTGCAGGTAGGGGCCAGCATGGTATAGTGGTTTGGGTCTTGGACTACACATCTGGAGATCATGTTTTGATTCCCAGCTCAGCCATTGAATCCACTGGGTGAACCTGGGCAGGCCACATGCTTTCAGCCTCAGAGGAAGTCAGTGGCAAACCTCCTTTGAACAAATATTGCCAAGAAAAACCTGTAAGTTCCCTTTAGGGTTGTCATAAGTTGGAAACAACTTGAAGGCACATAACAGCAACAACAACTGTGCCAGTGACTCTATGTGCCTCTCCTTCCCTTTCAGCCCTTCTTCTGCCAATATGCAAAAGTCTAGGGGTGGAGCCAGTATGGGTATGACCCTGGTTCTCCATCCATACATTCTTGGACCATTCAAAGAAATAGCCATTTTAGTATAAAATGACATAAAGGAATCTGGTAGCACCTTTGAAACTACCTTGGAAAAAAGAAATCTGTAGCATAAACTGCACTCCATCAAGTTGACATCCCCTCGTGTTGTGCCTAGTTTTCAATGAAAACTTGAGGGTGGGGGGTTGTTGTTGGTGATATACCAGCAAATCCAGTGAAGTAATACTCTGGGGCAGTAAAAACAGCTTGAGGAGCACATGCATTTTTTTGTGGGGCACATACATTGCTCAGTTCTGTATTACAATACCGGTTGCGATACCATGTGTATCAGTTAGTAAGCCCTATTCAACAGAATGGGAAATATTAAAAGATACACAGACAATATTTTATTCTCTGACAGGTGTATATAGTGATATACATACCTCAACTCTCTTCTATAACAAAATTATCAGCCTCTTCCTCCTGCCCCTTTTTAGTTGTACATTTTTGTCACCAGTAGCAAGAAAATGCTTACCAATAATAACATGAAAATAATCATAGATAACTGAAGTGCTGGGGTGTTTCCACATAAGAGTTTCCCTTTTTTTTGCCTTTGCTCTAACCTCAGAAATAGAATTTTATGAGGGATCTTCCACTTGTAAACCTCTCATTTCCCCCATCACTTCTATTAAGAGTTATTTGTCTGAAAACACCCTTGGACATTTACCACACCAAATATTTTGACAAAGGTTGATTTGCTTCATTTTTACTTTTGGTGCAGAATGAGTTTTGCCCTGTTTCCAACTATTGTGTACCAAAAAATGGGAAAACACACCAGCAGGAGGGTAATTTTCATTTTGATTCATGAAGCTCCAATGTTTGATCTTTTGCTGCAGAGGTAAATAACAAAACTGCAGGGTTCGCATTATGCCCTTGACCTCGTATGACAGTCTTCCACCACAAGAAACCTATTTCACTTTGTTTTCTTCTCTGTTTATTGTTATTTCATTCACTTAACCTTTTATAATGTAAGGAAACAAAAAGCAGTGCTCTTCTCAGTTGCTCCCAAATCTAATGTAATTGCACAGTGGAAAATTTTGAACACAAAGGGTCCAAAATTGAGAACAGATGCTGTTGTATTAGTCCACAGACAGCCTGCCAAACAGCAACTTGGGGTGCTGTTTGAGAAGAAAAGAAGACACCAGGAAATTTCAAACCTACATTATGCTAACTTGAAGATAAAAGATGGCTTCCTCTTGGTAACACAGAGGCTGAAAATAGAAAAGTAAACAGAAAGAAACAAGACACGTTCAAGGCCAAGCCAGTGGTCTCTTAAATTTGGACAAATACTCAGAAGGCGTTCTCCTGTCCCCAAATGTTCCTATGCCACTATCACATTCCATCCATCCATCCATCCATCCATCCTTGCTTTCTTTATGGCATGACTCAGCTAAAGAAATGTAGTTCATATCTATTCACTTTTTGACCACTGGTGGATAAAACTACAATCTCAATTGCCCTCAGGATTGGAAGAAATATGATTCCAGCACCTGATATCAAGCACTACATTCATGTTTGATAAGTAACAGAACAAGTGCTTGAAAATGCATGCAACTACTTGAAGATGCCACATCTAGTGGTGGCTGGTGGCTGGACTGGTAAGACAGAAGGTGGGATTAACAGAGACAGAGCCCATGGATTTAGAGCTAAAGACATGTACTTTCCTTCACAATGTCTGGAAAAATCAGTCTTTAAATAACTGTTCTGCACAGTTAACAATAAGAGCGCAGACAATGAGGAAAAAAGATATTTGGAATAGCACATATGATTCCTTACTGGCACCCTCTGACAACCTGCTCAACCCTTTAGCCCCAGAACCTTCAACCTTGGGAAAAGAAAAGGAAGGGAGGAGTAGAGTTAACCACTCATCAAATCCACTTCAGTGCAAGGCTGCTATCTTATATACACTCACATTAGAAGAAACTACACTGAAGAAAGTGGGATTTACCTTTAAACAAAATGCATAGCATTATATAAAGTTCCAGAAGAGATTTCTAGTGGAACCCAACAAGGCCTGAGGATATTCCCTGTGCATACATTTCTGGATGATTGTTGGAAGAAGTGGGGGAAGGAGGGAGGAAAAAAAAAATCAGACTGAGGCATTTGTGTGTATTTGTGTTTTCCTTGGAAAAGGCATGCATGGATTACTTACTGGAACACTGAACAGAAGCAATTTGTCCAGAGTACAACCATTTCTCTATTATTAAAGTTAAAAGAAATACCCCTAAGGTTCCACCTGCAAACAGAAAAGTCACTTAACACCACCCAAACCCATCTTTCTTAATGGAACTCTGTTTAGAAGTGATGGTGAGAAGCAGCAAAATATAAACATCTAGTTTATCCTGTACTCACTAGCAGAAGGATTGGGATGCTCATCCATTTCAGTGGTTCTTGCTCAGGAACTTATTTAGTGTTAAAACATTGCAGAATGTGAGAGCAAGCATTTTTTTTAAACTACCTCAATAAATAAAGAGGGAGGGAGGAAGGGACATTGCTTGTTGCACAGGGAGATGAGCTCTCCACTGCCGCCTCCCCCAGCCTCAGCCTTAGAGCATCCTGGCTTCTCTATCAAACAGAGAACACCACCTTTTCTTCTCCTCCTCCTTTAGTGGTATTCACACCAATTCTACAAATAAATGCCACATAGGAACAGGAAGATACTGCAAGTGAAGGCCTACTATGCAGATGCTGCTGATGGGAGAGGTTTGGTTTCTAGGACCATGGTCTTCACATTTTATATAAATGACCCCTGGCTACAGATGGGCTGCAGCTCACAAAGACTGGGAAGAATATATTTGGTAATATAGTGGCAATTCTGATCAACAAGGCTTTAAACTAAATAATTGGGAGGGCAGATTGGAGATGATAGCTCAAACATCTATTTTAAAATAAGCTCTAGACACATGGACGTGAATTCTAGAGGAGAAGGTGAGGAAAAGGTATAGTAAAATGTGCAATAAAAAGGTGAACAAACAAGACTTTAGATGTCTGTACACCAGTGCACAGAGTTTGAGAAATGATATGAGCTTGAAGTCCTAGGGCAGGAAGGTAAATATGACTTTATAGGCATAACAGAGACTAGGTGGAATGACTCCCATAACTGAAATATAAAAACTGAAGGATATGACCTATTTAAAAATTAGGATTATATGTCAAAGACAAACACACTGAAATCTGCACAGTGATCAGAATGGACCAGTCAAGAGCGTTTGGGTAAAGATAAATGGAGAAAGATGTTAAAAAAACAACAACACTGTGGCAGACATTTACCAAACCAAGATGAGATGGTGGATGATGCTTTTTAGAGACAACTCTCGGAAATCTCCCAAGGAGGAATAACTGGTAGGGACTTTAATTATTCTGATATCAACTGTTGATGTAGTATATCTTGATTTCAGTAAGGCCTTTGACAAGGCTCCCCATGACATTCTTACAAACAATCTTGCAAAATGTGGACTAGACAAGGTAACCGTTACATGGATTTGTAACTGGTTGACTGACTGAACCCAAATGGTGCTCAACAATGGTTCCTTTTCATCCTGGAGAGAAGTGACCAGTGGGGTACCACAGGGTTCTGTCCTGGGCCCAGTGCTATTCAATATCTTTATTAATGACTTGGATGACAGTATTGAGGGCCTAGTTATCAAATTTGCAGATGACACCAAATTAGGAGGAGTAGCTAATATCCCAGAGGACAGGATCAAAATTCAAAATGACCTGAATAGACTAGAAAGCTGGGCCAGAGCTAACAAAATGAAATTCAACACAGACAAATGTAAGGTTCTGCACTTAGGGATGAAAAACTAAATGCACAGATATAGGATGGAGGATACCTGGCTGAATGAGACAACATGTGAAAAGGATCTAGGAGTCCAAGTAGACCACAAGTTGAACATGAGTCAACAGTGTGATGTAGCAGCTAAAAAGGCCAATGCAATTTTAGGCTGCATCAATAGAAGTATAGTGTCTAGATCAAGGGAAGTAATAGTGCCACTCTATTCTGCCTTGGTCAGGCCACACTTGGAATACTGTGTCCAGTTCTGGGCACCACAATTCAAAAAGGATGTAGAGAAACTGGAGTGTGTCCAAAGGAGGGCGACTAAAATGGTGAAGGGTCTGGAAACCATGCCCTATGAGGAACGCCTTAGGGAGCTGGGAATGTTTAGCCTGGAGAAGAGAAGGTTAAGAGGTGATATGATAACCCTGTTTAAATACTTGAAGGGATGTCACATTGAGGAGGGAGCAAGCTTGTTTTCTGGTGCTTCAGATAACAGGACCCGGAACAATGGATGCAAGCTCCAGGAAAAGAGATTCCACCTCAACATTAGGAGGAACTTCCTGACAGTAAGGGCTGTTCGACAGTGGAACATACTCCCTCGGAGTGTGGTGGAGTCTCCTTCCTTAGAAGTCTTTAAGCATATGCTGGAGGGCCATCTGTTCGGGGATGCTTTGATGGAGAGTTCCTGCATGGCAGGGGGTTGGACTGGATGACCCTTGGGGTCTCTTCCAACTCTGTGATTCTATGATTCTAGGAGATGCACTCTCCTAAGCAACAAATTCCTGATGTGCTATTTACTACAGTGGTCCCCCGGGTTACGAAGGTAATCCGTTCCGGGATTACCTTCGTAACCCGGAAGCTTTCGTTTCCCGGGGGACCGCTTTCGCGGACGGACCACGCGGCTTTTTTTCGTTTGTATCCTGGGGGATCCTTCGGATCCCGGGGGATACAATGGCGGTCCCGCCGCCTTCAGATCCCGGGGTTTTCGTAACCCGGGGGATTCGTAAGGCGGGGGACCACTGTATTTCAAAAGGAACAAGGAGATCAGCAATCCGGGACTTAATCCTAATCAACAGGGAGGAGTTAGTCACTGGAATCAAATTAAAGAGGGAAGTGACCATGTAATGCTAAAATTTTTGATTGTTGGACAGGACAAAAGAAGAGTATAGTCAGACATGAACCCTGGATTTCAGGAAAGCTGATTTTATCAAACTCAGGGAAGTATTGGGTAGAACCCATGGCTAAAGGAAAAAGACACCCTGTATAGATTGGATTTCATGAAGAAGTTGCTGTTAAAAACACAGTCACAAACAATTCCATGGAAGAAGAAAAATGGAAAGCATCTGAAAAACAAACAAAACAAACAAACAGCTTCATTTATATACCGCTTCATACCCTTAAGGAGTGTCTAAGCGGTTTACAATTGTAAGCTATTTGCCCCCCAACAATCTGGGTACTCATTTTAGCGACCTCTGAAGGATGCAAGCCTGAGTCGAGCTTCAGCCCTTTGCTGGTCTTGAACTCGCCACCTTATGGTTTTGAGTGAGTGGCTGCAGTACAGGCATTTGACCACTGCACCACCAGGGCTGACCCAGTGTGGTTACCCCAGAGTGTAGGATCAGGTCTAATAGTTTTAACTTAAAGGAGGGTAGATTTCAACTGAAGATCAGAAGTACTTGTTGACAATAAGAGGAGTTTGGCAATTGAACCAATTGCCTAGAGCAGTGGTGGGGTCTCCTTCTTTTCACATCTTCAGAAAAAGACTGGACAGCTACCTCTGGACAGCTTTCTCTGGAGATCTTAGAATCATAGAGTTGGAAGAGACCACAAGGGCCATTCAGTCCAACCCCCTGCCATGCAAGAACTCTCCATCAAAGCATACCCAACAGATGGCCATCCAGCCACTGATCAAAGACTTCCATAGAATCATAGAGTTGGAAGAGACCACAAGGGATCTACATTAAGCAGCAGGTTGAACCTGATGGCCCATAGAGCCCCTTCCAACTCTGTGATTGTATGATTCTATTCCATCCCATTGCCCTTTCTCACTTCCATCTCTATCTTCATTTCACTTTGTACTGTCTGCACATATGCAAACAGCACATGTGCATTTAGTACTTAAAAACAAACAAACAAACTCAGAAGCTCCACAGTCAAACTGGAGGAGGCCAAAGCTACTGACAATTTGCTTTCTGTTTCATCAATGACCTCTGGTAGAATTCCTGTGATTAAACTGAATCCTTCAGTCTGCAGAGTACTATACTATTGAACTTCCCCAAGAAATAATTCATTTTATAAAGGAAAATACTGACATCCTAAAAGCAGTATTCTGTCGTTATAGCAACTAATGCTCCTTAAATTACTATGATCAAGAAAATGCCACTGGCCTCAAATTATAAGGAGTTTTCTTCTAGTTTGGGGTCTATATTCTATGCTGTCGCTCTAAACTGTCTTTATAATTAGCAAGGGCACACAGAGGAGGAAGAGAAAGAAAAAGAGGAGGTGGAGGAAGTGTGTTGTGTGGTATTACACTGTCAACAGAAACAAAATGCAAAAATAGGGGTGATGCCACAGCTGAACTCTATAAAGAGCTGGCATCAAATGATGACATGCATTTTGCAATTTCAGCTCAGTCTCTTTTTTGCACCTGAGCTCCATAAATAAAAGGTGAAATTCAAAGATATAGCTGTGTTAGTCTGTAGAATCAGTACATAGAGAGATCTTGTAGCACCTTTGAAACTAGCTGAAAGAAAGAAATTGGCAGCATGAGCTTTCGTAGACTTCAGTCTACTTCCTCAGATGCATTTATGCAAATAAAAGAGTTAGTCTTGAAACTGGGTTGATTTGTCAGCATCTACACAGGGTCAAAACATGCTGGTATATCAAAGGGACTAAGTGTGTGATCTGTGATCTTGAAGTTTGAAAGTTCCATCTTTTAATCTCAATACAAACTCCTTGAGCCTTTCTGTATATAATACTAAACTGTGGTAACACTAAATTGTTTAGTGCACAAGCCTTCTTTGTATGCTTTCCTTCTCAGCTGACAGAAGGAAACTTGCCAGATTTCACTTCAGTAGCTAACAGCTCCATGTGAGAATTTCTGGTTAGGTTTTTTAAAAAAGAAATATGTGATTAAGTGCATAAACTTTAATATTAAATATGTGTCTCTGTGTTGTATGCCTTCAAGTTGTTTCCGACTTATGGCAACCCTAAGGTGAATGTATCATGGCGTTTTCTCAGCAAGACTTATTCAGAGGAGGTTTGCCTTTGCTTTCTTGTGAGGCTGAGAACATATGACTTGCCCAAGGTCACCGAGGGGGTTTCATGGCCAAGCTGGGAATCAAACCCTGGTCTCCAGAGTCATAGTCCAACCCTTAAACCATATGGAGCATAATACTTAATCACCAGAATTGAACCATGGTTTATGATGCTTATTTTCTCGGCTTATTCCTGTGCATAGTTAGAACTAAGAAGAATTAAAGTTATTTTGTCAGACTTCGCTGGTCACTAATGCAGAATGGTCAGTTGATTTTTCTTTAATGGGAAATCTGTATTCTAATTGTTGCTGCTATAATATATACAGGTAAATCTATCTATCGATCGATCGATAGATAGATAGATAGATAATAAAATCTCTAATCTGCTGATTGTTACAAGATTTTCTCATATCTGGAAATCTTCCTCAAGCAGTTGGAAAGAGTTTACTAACAGTTATGAAATAGGGAAAGAGGAACAGATATAATTTGACTAGATGTGGAAAGCGTCTTGGGAGAACCAGAACTTTCTCTGTGGTTCTGATGTATGGTAGCAGATTCTGCCTTGTTTGTTGCTTCCCTCTGCAATGCATTACTGGACATTTATTAAACTGAACAGTTATTGTAGTCATGTGCCTTTAAGTTGACTCCAACTTATGGTTATGTTGACTCCAATGTATGGCTAGATTTATTTACAAATGGTTTGTCACTGCCTTTCTCTTAGGCTGAGAGAGTGTGGCTTGCCCAAGATCACCCAGTGGATCTCCTTACTTGAGGACAGATTTGAACCTTAGTCTTCCAGAGCTCTAGTCCACTACATAACCCATGACTCTACATTGCTTCTTATGAACAATTACTATCACAATGCACACACACAACCCACCCCGAGTAACAAAGCACACAAAACAAAATAAAACAAATAATGTGGCACTGGACTGCAGTGCTTTTTCTCATCCAAAGAAAACTAATCCTGAGTAGCACTGAATAGAGTTTTATACTACTCTGAAAACTGAGAGTATTACAATATGAATGCCATTGAATTGGGGTGGTGGCAGTGACTCTTCTGTAAATAAGTCCTAGTGCAGCCTTCACATTCTTCAACATTTTCCAGATGTTACTGACTACACTCCCCATCATCCACACTGGAGGGAGCATATAGGTGTTGTAGTACAAAACACCTGGATGGAAGGTGCGAAGTTGGGGCAGACTATTTGCCTGAGTGCAGATGGGGCAGGATATAAATAAATTTTATTATTATTATTTAAGCAGGAGAGGGAGAAACAAAAGCATGTTCTCATGTTTCTGGAAATCATGCCCTGGAGGGTAGACGCACAACAAGTGTCAAAATCCAAATGCATTTAGAAGAGGAAGACCTCTGTTCTCATGTGGCATTTTAAAAAACTGGTCTCATTTTGAGATACACTTTAAAAATCAGCGAACCAAACCCCAGCTTTCTGCTCACTTGCCCTTTATTGCCTTTTTCATTCCTAGAATGCCTGCAGGCTGGGAAAGATAGTATGATAATTACATTTATTCCACTGGTTGTGAAATCTGAATATTAATTACAACTGTTAACATCGATAGCGATATTTCCAGCTATACTGCTGCTTCTTATGCTTTCACTATCGCTAGTATATCCAAACACCCATGCTGATATTGCATAATTCATTTCCCCTCCTTCGCAACTGACTACCCAACAACATTGCAAATTAGAAGGGAATCATAATAATAATAAATCAATAAATCTCTAAAGCCCTGCAGGAAGGAACGACTCCTTGACTTTGTAATTCTGCTTCTTTGAAGATATTATTGTAGATATTTAATTTTTGCAGTGGAAATCATCCAAAGCACTAATCAGGCTTGACATTTTTGGCTCAGAGGTGTTCAAAAGGACCAGACTGGAAGCCTTGGCACAGCATCTAGGGCCTGCCCCACTGGACTTGCCATAGGTCACAGTGGATTTCAACTAGGAAAAGAAAGAAGCGTCAATCATATGGTGGCCAAGACAGGAAAGAGTCAGCCTGCAATATTAAATTAAAGATTAGAAAAATGCCATTAAAGATCAAAGGATGGAGAAGGAGCACTGCATGGGCTCACAGTGCCTGCTACCATTGCAAAGGCATTCTAACTGATGCTCTAACAAGACTCATTTGCAGAAGGGATTAGGAAGAGTGCCTGGCGCAAGCAGCAGATAACACTAGCAAGTCTATGGCCTTGTTAGGTATAGACAAATGCTTTACAAGACTGCTGTAGCCAGTCAGTTGCTCCTGGGAAGTACACATGCATTTGGAAGTGATTCATAGCTCCCAAAATTAATGTGTGGATAGGGACACTGTTATCCTTCTTATTCTATGTCTGTTCAAATGATGTGATTAAATTTTTGGATTAAAAAACTACCAGTATGCATGTAAAATGCCTTTTTATAATAGTATGCTCACAAAATGCACCTTTAATCATAAAATGCATACAAAATATGGGCACAACTTTGACCCACCCACCCCCCCCGACACAATGCAACTGATGTGAGAACAGGATGGGATAGAATTATGAATGAACACATGTGAAATTGACAAAGAATGAAAATAGACTCATCTATCCACCCCTATCCTGCTCATGGTAGAAATGTGTCTAATGGCAAATTCATAAAGTCCAGAAATCACTGATGTACCCAATGAACAAAAAAGAACACCAGCTTCAACCTGCATCTGGGATAGGTAACATTTTTTGCTGGGCACCAGTTCCCTTTTTGTTTTACACTGCAATCTTCAATGTGTAAGCTGCTAGTGAGTTGGTCCAGGGGCCACACAAACACCACAGAGGATCTAGAAGAACTACCCTTCCCAATGAATTTTACTTAAATTTTTTGTTTTTACTCAGATCTTCTCTGCACACTGTAGAGTGGGGCAATTTTTCTACATTTTTGGTTCCCTGAGTTGTTTTAGGCCCAAAATAGTTATTTTTTTAAAAAGAAATGTTGGTAGTAAACTGGGGTTAACTAGTTGAAGGGGCAACCCAAGAGAAAAAAAATAACAACCAGATCCTTACTGAACAACAGAGAGTGTGTACTGAGGCAAGTCTAGTATACTGTACTTGCAGAATCCTGCTAAATTAGAGATTATTAGTAGATCTGTGTAAGTGATTTGGATGAATTCTAAATAATAAAGCAAACTGGTCCTTTCCAGCTTTAGATCAGATCACTGGCATAATTTGGTTCCCAAGCAGGAGAGCACAGTATGAAGTGCTTTGGACCAATCCAACATATAGGCATTAAAAACAAGTGTGTGTGTGTGTGTGTGTGTGTGTATACGAGGAGGGTGGGGGACAGACCCTGTAGCCTAGATCCTATTGTTATTCCTGACTAAAGTAAACCCATTTTAAAAAAGGATTTACCTGTGGTCATTCAACTAATTCAGTGGGTTTACTGTAGTTGGGACTTAACAACAAGATTCCAGCATCCGTTTAAGAAAAAAAACAACAAGAAGGTAATGTGGTGCAGAGGGAGAGCTGATTTTGTTCACTGACAACTCTATTATGTAAACTGGGGCAGGAATTTCAATGGACATCTCCAAACACAGTGATTGTGGAGAGGGACAATGTGAGGTCATTGAAGTTATATAGGGGCAGGAAAAAGTGGCTTGAAGCTGCCTTTTCTGAAGCCATATTGAAACCCCACCAACTGTACCACCAGCTCCCAAGGCAGCTGGAGTGCTCATGTCATGACCACATGACATGGCTTCAAGCCAGGAAGAAGCAGAAAAAAGCTGCTTCTTTTTGAAATGCTTTTCTCTGCACAAGGACACTTTTCTGCTGGCGCCAAGGCATGTGTCATCTAGGAGAGAGAACATAACTCCTGTGCTAAAATCTCTCCACTGGCTGTCGATTAGTTTCCGGGCACAATACAAGGTGCTGGTTTTGACCTTTAAAGCCTTACATGGCTCAGGTCCATCCTATCTAAGGGACCGCCTCTTCCCATACGAGCCCCCTCGCACACTCCGATCTTCTGGGAGGAATCTGCTACAGCCTAAGAAAACTAGGATGGCGCAGACCTCCCAGAGGGCCTTTTTCGCTGTCGCTCCCAGGCTGTGGAAAGGCCTGCCAGATGAGATGCACCTTATTACAACTTTGAACAGTTTTAAGAGATCCGTCAAGACACATCTCTTCCGGCAGGCCTTCCCCGACAATGATTAAATCTATACTGCTATTGTCCATCTGGACTCATCCTTAGAGACATTAGTCATTTTGAGGCCGCCTATCATTTTAATGAGAGCCACATTAATGTTCTATGGTTTTATCTACTGTTTATTATTATTATTATTATTAATTTTATTTATATAGCGCTGTAAATTTACACAGTGCTGTACATACAGTCTTAAATTAGATGGATCCCTGCCCTCAGGCTTACAGTCTAAAAGAGACAACACAAAAGGAAGAGGGGAAGGTGATGGGAAAGGGGCTGAGGTCCGGTGGTTCTTCTCTCCTTCTGGGGCCAGGACCAAGGCAGATGGACTGGAGGAAGAGCATGGCTTCTTAAAACATAGTTAGAAGAAGGCATCCTGGGGCAGATGGCACAATCCTGAGAACGCTTCCCTAAACAATATAGTCTTTAACTTACTTTTGAACCTGGTTAGAGAAGTGATGAGGCATATATGTGGTTCCAGGAGTGAGGGGCAGCAAGTGAGAAGGGACGAATCTGGGACAGGGCAGTGGAAATCCTTGGTTGGGACAGGAGATCTTGACTACCAGAACGGAGGGTACGAGAAGGAGTGTGAGGAGAAAGAAGTTCAGACAAGTAAGGAGGGGCCAGTCCGTGGAGGGCTTTGAAAGTAAACAACAAAAGCTTTACTGGATGTGGAAGGGGAAGGGGAGCCAATGAAGGGAGGATAAAAGAGGAGAAACATGGTCAAAGCGGCGAGCGGATGTGATAATACGTGCAGCTGAATTCTGGACAGAGATTAAAGGATAGAGGTGAGAGAGAGGAAGCCCTGTCAGAAGAAGGTTACAGTAATCTAGTCGTGATACCACCAGGGCATGGACCAGAGTCTTGGCAGTGGAGGCTGAGAGGAATGGACGGATTTTAGCAATGTTGTAGAGAGAGAATCTACAGGCCTTGGTGGTGGCCTGAATCTGGGGAATAAACGACAGAGAGGAATCAAAGATGAAACCAAGACTGTTTATAATTTTACCTCAATTTAATTCTATCTTAAGGAGTGGGAAGAGGGACTGGGTTGCTATATTTTAATTATATCTGTAATTTATATGTTGTACCCCGCCCTGATTGCTCACCCAGAGGGGCGGGATATAAATAAATAAAATTATTATTATTATAGTATTATTATTATTATTATTATTATTATTATAATAATATCTAAATGCCAGCCTTCAAGCCAGCCTGAAAGCACCTCTTTTTGCCTGTCTGTTTAGCTCTATTGGCCTGATACAGACAGGCAAAAAGGGGTGTGTTCATGCCTGCATGAAAGTGTAGCCTTTAGATGACCCACACTGAAAGTTTGGCATGAACTCGCTTCTTTTGCATTTTAGTGGGGGAAAAGCGGCTTTAAAAAGGAGCTGCTTTTCCCACTTCTTTAAAAAAGGGTGTAACTGTGCAGCTGCGTCTAAATGCTGCGGTGCAACTGCACAGTTTTTAAAGCTCCCAAACCCTAGCTCCAGCCCTAATCTGAACACTAGACATGCTCAGTAGGAACTCTGGGATGTTGTAACTGTTATGCAACTGCTAATAAAATGTCAATTCATTCAGAAAATAAAGAAGTTTATTCATAAAATAAAGGGGGTCATTCATGGTGCACCGGTGCAACTGCACAGTTAAAAAAGGGAAGCAAAACCGCAATGGTAATCTGACAGATCTTCATAACTGCACAGTTCATGTGTGATGTACAGTACCTGTGCAACTGTGCAGTTTGCAGCCGGCAATACAATTTTCTGTATGGTGTACTGGTGCAATTGTGCAGTTTGCAGCCAGCAACAACAACAACAAAAATTAAAGGTTTATTGTGGCCAAAAGCCCCTCTTAATGTTCTCTTTGGGCCGAAATAGACAGGCCTGAAGGGGCAGCTTGAAGTCGCCTCTTCCGAAGCCAGATTGGAGCCATAGCAAACACATGCCATGGCCCCAATCTGCCTTGAAGCTGGCTGAAAAAGGAGCAGCAAAGATATGCTCCTTTTCGGCTGGCAAAAAGATAGCTTATCCCACCCCACCCCACCCCACCCCACTGTGGCTGGAAAGCCAGCTTTAAGGGGCTCCAGCGGCTTGAGGCATATAAATTTCTGGAAATGGCCAGGGCAGCTTCAGGACACACAGTGTATAAACACCGCACTCTGAAGGTGCCTGGACAGCAGTGTAAAAGGGCTGTCTGTTTCAGCCCTTTGTCTCTTTTGTTATTTCTTAATTTGTCTGTGTGTGTGCATACCTGAAATGCACCTAGAGGTTTTTTTTAAAGCTGTTAGATGGAAGGCAGGTGCTTTAAGTCATCACAGACAAGACCTGACACTGTCTGGGACCAATCTGATGTGTAAACAGATTCCAGGATTACTGTCTGCCTTCCTTCCAAGCAGCAAATGAGTGTGGTAAATTGCTAGGGATTATAACACTGACAGCTTGCTCTTGCAGTTTAAGAGACAGCATGAAACATTCTTGCTTTGGACAGAAGAAGAAAAGTCCCAGAAGCCAGTAGCAGAGGGGGCACACATAAGATGGGAACAAAAGGTTATGAAATACACCCCCCCCCCAATAACAACACTTCTAGTCCAAGACAGGTAAGTTTCCAGGACCATCCAGGTCACCAAATGCCTTAATGGGAAGCAGGAGGATTTATTTGGCACTGTCATGGGTTGGACATCTTTTTGTCACCATCTTATTTGTGTATAGAGCATAACTGAATTTCACTAGTTGTGCTGGTGGTTGGATAAAGGAAAAGTACCTTCTCTTCAAGTACATTTCATTTCATTCTCATATCATTATCATGTATCTTAACTGAATATTAACAGAGTTTACTGACAGATGTTCTCGTAGACCGTACCAGTACACAAACAATACAAATTACCAAGTATGAGCTGTCAACAGTTTTTTAAAAAAAGTTTTTGTTAAAGGTACTTTCACTTGCTTATACTTGAATGTGATATATGCTACCCTCTGTCAAAAATGCATTGGGCAAAAAGGCAAGATTCTGTGCCAGAGGATAAACAGACATAAATCAGACATTAGGAATGAGAATACACAAAGTTGTAGAAAACTTAAATCATTCTGGACCTCAGAACATCAGGCCTTGAACAAAAAAATTGTAAAGAAAACTTGGAAAGAGAAACAGCATAACTGGAATAGATCCAAAAGCTCCAGCCCATTGAGAGTGGGGTGAACAGAGACAATGGTTTCTGGCACACTACACTGTAATACTAGCTTTAAGAGGATACTCTTAGCAGTTTATCATATCTCCTTTCTGGTTTCCAGCCAGCACCATACCTCATTCCAACAACTCCCTCCATCATTCATATGGTCAACCAGCCACCCTAGCCTTAGGCAACATTTTTCCTCTGGCCTTTCTCCTCCTACAAGCATTGTTAAAACTGAACTCGTAATCTCATCACTATAGGCATGGGTTTTGCATTTCTGTTGCTATTCGCACATACAACCTGCTCAATCAATGCTATAAAGGTCTGTGGATAGGCATTTCACTTCATTCATCTGATGAAGTAGATTTAAGTCTATTAAAGCTCATGGCACTAACTTCTTTCACTCATTTGGTCTCAAGGGTGTTACAAAATTCCTTTGCATAAAAGTCTTTATAGTTACCTGTTTGAAATTATAGGTGGGCTAATGCTCATTTTAGGATAGCCTAAGACATCAAATGTTATGTAAATGTGTGATTTAAAGTTATAGCCAATTTTGGATTTCCACTGCAAGCAAACAAGGAGCACTGCCAATTCAAATTTCTCAATCTTGATTTGAATTTGGACAGATTTTACATTGATCCAGTCTGAACTGGGACCAGACCCAATTCTCTAAAACAGGCTCTAAGCTGAATTGGGAGCCCCACACACAGACCCTGGTAATTATTACAGACTAATTAAGAGGAGATCTGCTGGCAGACACAGTGCAGAGGTTGTCTCTGCTATCATGAAAGCAAAAGCACTCTAGGTAAGAAAGCTGCTAAAGATATATTAGGGATGGGGATACAGAAACAAAATGAATGGCTACATCAGCTCAAAGGATACAATACTCTAGGGGCAGGGGACACATTCACAGCTGTTTTTCCATAACTATGTAATAACTGTTTATTGATTAACATCTAACAGGGAAATAGCAGAGCTGCAGAAAAAATGGGGAAAAACTCAAAACAGCCAGATGGTAAACCTGTGGCTATGTCTAAAACACTAGGCATCTGTCAGTTGACTGCACACCAAATGTGTATCTGAACAGCTGCAAACAGGTGCAACTTTGAGATCTGTATCTACACAAATGGGATCCACAACAAAATCACAAAGGGTAGTGTGGACTTTAAAGACTGATATATTCCTCTCTGGATAAGCTTGCACAGACTATAGGAAGCTTCATCAGCTGCGAGTGGGCTGCAGTTCACAATAGTTTGTGCTGTAACAGATATGGATCTTCTATGGAAGAAGAATTTACCCCAAGGGGCATTTTTTGTGGTCCTAAAGCCTCCATTTTTTGTGAAAAAAATTTTTTTTTGCCCCCACATGTCCCTTAGGGAACAACTTGGAGGGATTATTTTACCTGCTGTACCATTGTAGACCCAGGAAAGGAGTCCTGGAGGACGGATATGGAGCAGCGTGGTTTTCCCCCAAATGTAGTTCCCCTAACATCCCAATAGTTGCCTATCTCTGTTCTATGACCATTTTGTCTGGGTGAGCCTGGGATCTGAAATCAAAAATGGTAATTTTTCTAACCTTTCTAACAGACATAACTGCTTTGCTTAAAATTGCTACTGGGCATATTAGAATGAGACAGTACATCCTGGAAAGCTATCACAGCTGCAGTGCAACAACAGAATGAAAAATGAAAAGCTACAGGTTATAAGTTCCCAAAAATCATTCCTCAAGACTCTAAGTGTTTAAACCTAATGGAGAATGTTTAAAAAGGAACAATGTGTCCCACAAACACTTCTCCTGGAAGGCACAGGCTAACTACCTCATTGTTGTGTGCCTTCACGTTGTTTCTGACTAAAAGTGACCCTAAGGAGAATCTATCACAATGTTTTCTTGGCAATATTGGTTCAGAGGGGGTTTGCCTTTGCCTTGCTCTGAGGCTGAGAGAACAAAACTTACTCAAGGTCATCTAGTGGGGTTCCATACCTGAGCACAGATTTGAACTCTAGTCTCCTGGATCACTACTTCAGTACTTTGTTGAAGCGGAAACATAAGGCTAGATATAGATCCTGAAATGTAAAGCTATATTTAATTTGTCATAGGTTCAGACAGCAAAGAAAGTGAAAATTAAAATCTGAAACCCTTCTCAGAATTAGGTTTCCATTTCTAGAGTGAAGACAAACTATGGTTTGAACAAGCAATAGTTTGCTCAGTGTTTATGTAATGACAAACTGTAGTTTGACAGGACTAGGATGTTGACAGAGGAGATGAGAGGGAAGAAAAATGGGATGACCACAAATCTGTGGATATGTGAGGAAAAATTGCAAGCCTGTGGCTGTGTAAACTCAAGACTCGGCTAAACTGACTCAGAAGGTTGTTAGCTGAACAGACTCAGTCACTATACTGATATGAATTTCCTGGAATAATGGTTGGATACAAATATGATGCACAACTAAGAGAGGGAGAAATAAAAGGTATTTACACTAGTCCTCAGAACACATGTGAGTTTATTGTATACTAGGAAATCTACCCAGGCTGATTTTGAGCACCTAATGTTATTTGAAAGAAAAAAAAAAATTGACTGGAAGGGTGTACTGTTCTTAAAATTTGTTCTATACAAGTTCCACACAAAATGTACCAAACCAAGTAATTTTCTGAAAATGCCCGAAGTTTACTGATCAGTCCTAAAAATGTTTATGAGACCAGTTTCACTCTAAATATTAAGCTTGGTAGGAACTGGTTCATAAACACGCATTGTAGAGCAAATAGTACAACAATTCAAAATGTTTGTTTGCAAAATACCCAAAACAGTTGACAGATTGGGTTCAAAGCCTTCTTGGGCTCTTTGTTTTGGTGTTATTGGATAATAAAGCAAGTTTAGTGACTGTGATCACACAAGTGGATCTGTATAGCATAAAAGACAAACACCTTAAACTATATTATAGATGTATAATAAGTTATAACAACTAGCTGAAATTCCTTCAGGGTAAATGAAAATGTGTGGCTCATATTAAGAAGAAAGGATTTTACCAGAACTAAAAATAATAAATACTAATAAACCTGTCTCCCAACCCCCTCTGTTCTCTTGGGTTGCTGTGAATAATTGCATGATCTTTAGATTACTGAAGCTTGCAAATATTAGGTCTTGCTTAATTATGGTGTGAATTGAAGCTTGAACACCAGTGTGTGTGTGTGTGTGTGTGAGAGAGAGAGAGAGAGAGAGAATGCACATGAAAGAGAGAGGGGGGGGGAGGGAGTTTATTTTAAGTCTACTTTAATAAATAACCACTATATCTCATATTTCCCACATTATGTTGAATTTACTTCCAGGGGATTTAATGGGTTTGAATTCTTTAAGGGCCAAGAATTGTACATGCCAGGCATTTATAAAAGAGACAGGCTCCACTTGCTCCAGAAGGGAACCAAATGGCTGGTGTTTAATAAAGAAAAGATTTTAAACTGAACCTTGGGGTGGAAGCCAACAAGAAGTGGGAACTATCCAATTGGGTTTACTCATTCCTAGGAGATAAAGGTGCCAATGTTTCTGTCCACCCATATGTGAAAAGACTAGAAATAGACCATGACAATATGCTAAAACATGATATCTAGATGAAGAGGTCTAAGGCTATAGTGGGAAATACAAAAATGAAGTTGGAGAGGGAAGTAATATATACATGTTATCTGTACTGATATTAGAAATCTGCAAGAAAAAATGTTGACTTTGAGTGCTTGGCTTTAAGGAGGAACAGAGGTATAATGGACATAAGGGAAAGTCAGTAGAACAGACAAGAACAGTTATATACCTTCTTCTCTGGGTACAATCTCTGTAGTAGTAACAAGGTGGGCTGGAAACTATGTTGCTATGTTATATCAAAGAATGCATAGTGTCAAACAAGCTAGAACCATTATGCACAACAACACCAGGCCTCAAAAGCAACTGGGGCAAGCTATCATCCTTCTCACCAACATGCTCAAGGTGATTTTGAGATGGAAAATAAAATCAAGAGGGCATCTACAGCTGTAATGGGTACTCTCTGGCTTAATGTGTATGCCTGAACTGATATACTTTAGGAATGGTATCTGAGAGACTGAGCAAATAGTTGTGATAAGAGATGAAGTTTCAACAACTTACTGACATATGGACGCAAGCAAATCACTGGGCCCAGATGATATCTATCTGAGGGTTCTTAATGAACTCAAAATATGAAATTGCTAATATTCTAATAATATCATACCACATGTTCTTAGATTGCCCTCTGACCATGAAAATAGATTGACTCATCTCTGAAAGGAACCAGGACATGGTTTCCATAGCTCCTGTCTCACCAGTGTGTTATAGTTCTTTGTATGTGTCAATGAACAAGTGGATGGGGAAATCTGATAGACCTTGCTTACATATTGATTATTACAGAATCTTTCAGTAAACTGAGGCAGATTGAGCTGTCATAGGATATGAGGACAAGTCCTTTTATGGCTTGTAATTGGTTAAAGAACAGAAAGCAGAGAGAAGGAATAAGCAAGCAGTTCTTACAACTGTACAAATAATGGAGTGTCCTAGAAGCTATACTGGGACCACTCCTTTTTACCTTGTTCAGAAATTATCTGGACTTAGGTGAAAGTGGCCAGGTTTGCTCATGATACTAAATTGTTTAGGGTGGCTGAAACGAAGCTGTGAACAGCACAAAAAGAATGCCTTTAAAATGGGAGTAGTGAGCATTCAAATATGATTGGAACTGCTGATGACTGCTCAAGAAACAGATCTCCTGACTGTGCCATTTATCTAGATGAAAATGTGACCTATTGGCTGCTGTGAAAAAGAGAAATTATATGCCAGGCATTAGAAAAGGAAATGAAATTAAACCAGCCAGTATCATCATTCCCTTATATAAATCAAAAGTATGACTTCATCTGTAATACTGTATACCTCTCTAGTCACTGCACCTCAACTACAAAACTGTAGATCTGGAAAACATGTAGAAAATGTCAAGCAAAGTGATCAAGGGACTGAAGAAGAACCCTCAAGGAAAGGTTACAATGTTTGGATCTGATTACCTTGGGGGGAAAAGGTAAGGGAGTAAGAAGAGATGTGATAAAGATGCATACAATTATGCATGGTGTAGAGAAAAATGATAGGAAAGTCTCTCACAGAAGAAGGACCCAGAATTCTCCACAGATGCTGGAGGGCAGAGGATTAAGGACAGATACAAGGAGGTGCTTCTCCAACTAATGCATAGTTAAACTATTGAATTTATGTCCAGAAGATATAGAGATGGCCACTAATTTGGAAAGCTTAGTAAGGAGCTGGATCATTGGTAAGTTCTGGGAGGCTCTGCCTTCTGGAACTTCTGAGGACTTTGGTTCCTCCTCTAATAGTAAATCCTCTAGATGTGGCAATGACAGCAGATTAGGTGGGAAAGAGCAGAGGACAAAGCTTGGTGGAAGTAGATATGTACATCATATTCAGTTCCTTACATCTCTGTTCCTTTTCCTAATCCTTAAAGTAATGTTTCTCAAATCCCTTCACCTAGTACCAACAATGTGTATACAGTTGAGCACACACTAATCTCAACACTGTGTCTCATAAATAGCTAGACCAACATCTTTCAGCCAGGAAATATTTGTATGACCTTCTTCAAGGGCTATTAAAAGAAAAAGAGAAGTGGAAGTGCACATGTAATAATAATAATTATAGGCAAGGCATAGATAAAAGGACTACATTATAAACACACACACAAACAGACAATTAAATATTAAACCATATAAATAAAAATACAATATTATTACTTTTCCATGTGTGCTGCCCGTACTCTTTTTCGTTTAACAGTACCTGAAGAAGGCCATACTAGTATTTCCTGACCAAAACATGTTAGACTATTTTGAGAAATAAAATCTTCTTTTACACATCGAGAGATTATTTCTGTTTGACACTGATTTCACTGGATATTTCCAATTCCTTCTGTTTTCAATCTTTTGAAATGCCAAGTCAACATTACTGCTTCGCCGAATCGCCATTGGATGGACAAATGTCTTCTTTAAAGACCCAATGCAAACCCAATGTCACCAAATTAAGAGGAGTAGCTAATACCCTAGAGGAGAGGATCAAAATTCAGAATGACTTTACTAGATTAGAAAGCTGGGCCAAAATTAACAAAACGAAGTTCAGCATGGAGAAATGTAAGGTACTGCACTTAGTCAGAAAAAATGAAATGCACAGATATAGGACGGGGGACACCTGGCTTAACAAGACTGCATTTGAAAGGGATCTAGGAGTCCTAGTAGACTACAAGTTGAACATGAGTTGACAGTGTGATGCAGTAGCTAAAAAGGTCAATGTGATTCTAGGCTGCATCAATAGAAGTATAGTGTCTAATTCTATGATTCTATGATTCTAGATCAAGGGAAGGAATAGTGCCACTCTATTCTGCTTTGGCCAGGCCTCACCTGCAATACTGTGTTCAGTTCTGGGCACCACAATTCAAAAAGGATATTGACAAGCAGAAATGTGTTCGGAGGGGGGCAACTAAAATGGTGAAGGGTCTGGAAACCATGCCCTACAAGGAGAGACTTAGGGAGCTAAGTATGTTTAGCCTAGAGAAGGGAGGGTTAAGAGGTGATATGATAGCCCTGTTTATGTATTTGAAGGGGCGTCATATTGAGGATGGAGCAAGCTTGTTTTCTGCTGCTTCAGAGAATGGGACACAGAACAATGGATGCAAACTGCAGGAAAAGATATTCCACCTCAACACTAGGAGGAACTTCCTGACAGTAAGGGCTGTTCGACTATGGAACACACTCCCTTGGAGGGTGATGGAGTCTCCTTCTTTGGAGGTTTTTAAACTGAGGGTGGATGGCCATCTTTTGGGGGTGCTTTGATTGTGAGTTCCTGCATAGAAGGGGGTTGGACTGGATGGCCCTTGTGGTCTCTTCCAACTCTAGGATTCTATGAAACTTTAAAAACCACAAAATGAGGGGAATGTCTTCCTTATCTACACATATTGTGCTGATTGCTTGCATATTTTCTTTCCTTCACACATCACCTTCTGCTGTTGTGACTTTAGGAATGTTTTCTGATTACAAGATTTATGTGCTGACAATAGGGATTTCAACAGCTTCAAAACTGTAGACTGGTCAAGAAAATATGGAGAAGTTTTCCCTGCCCTGCCAAGATAAGTACAAAAGAACCACTGGCAACTAACAAATCTTCGGGGTGACATTACGTTTTATGTATCAAAGCATGGAAAGTTAATCACTGAAAAATGGAACCATTTTTGAGCAGCCTCTCCATCTTCTAGATAGTTCAGCAGACTGCCTTATGAATATAACGCCAGTCTGCATGAAAATGGATAGCAATACAGCACCAGTATCTTCACACCAGACAAAAGGAGTATGATTAATTATACTTTCATTTCTTACAAAGAAAGACAGATAATACAAGACAAGAGAGAATATTCAGAAGTGTTGGTGTTTTTTTTTTTGTTTTTTTTTGGACTGCTCCTTCTACAGGGAAAATCTCTGGTCACATCCAATATTTAACAGATGAACACTAATGGGGGAACATATTTAGCTGGATCTGGGTTGTCTTCCTATTCATGTTGGATTGCTTGGTGTCTCAATATTGTGTCTGGATCCATAGGAAGGGTTACCGGATCCCTATCTGCTTCATTTTGAAACAGCCAAGATCCGGCATTGGGGAACGTAGGTACAGAAATGTAGCTGCATCTCCATAGCTAGGTCTCCTGATGTTACTCCCCAAACCCCACCTTTTAAGCAACACAGCCCCGCAACTCAGCCATTTCAGTGTTGTCAGAGAGAGTGAGGGGTGACCAGCTTTTTTCCTGTTCCTTTAGTCCATATGTTTTTTCTCCCATATGCTGTGACAGACCAGTTTGCAGTATCTCCAGCTACAGGGAAAGAGCTGGACATGTTCTCACTCATCACCCTGCTCTCCACCAGAAATGCTGTTGTTGTGGGGGGCTGCACTGAGTGTTTTTTGGTGGGGGGGGGGATTTGGTTTTTGCATGGATAGAAGAGAATTCCAACTCACACAATGACCGTAAAAATGGATTGTGATGCTGCAAGTCAGATCTTCTTATTTTTAACTACCCTTGAGTCAACCATAACTCATAATGATCCTCTGAATGAGACATTTCGAAGACCCTCCCCCCTATCCTCCACTGCTCTGCTCAGGTTTTGCAGGCTCAGGCCTGTGGTCTCCCTGTTTGAATCTAACAATCTGGTGTGTGGTCTTCCTGTCTTTCTACTGCCGTCTACCTTTCCTAGCATTATTGTCTTTTCCAGTTATTCATTTTTCCTTATGATATAGCCAAAGTACAACAGCCTCAATTTTGCCATCCTGGCTTCCAGGGAAATTCAGGCTTGATCTGTTCTGAGACCCATTTGTTTGTCCTCCTGGTCATTAATAATATCCTCAGCACTCTTTTCCAGCACCACATCTAAAATAAGTTGATTTTCCTTCTATCAGCTTCACTGTCCAGCACTCATAGGCATACACTGTGATGGGGAATATAATACAATGGTTTGGATGATCCTAACTTTACTCAGTGTTATGTCTTTTAATATTAGGATCTTGTTTAATTCTTTCATAGCTGCCTTTTCCAATTCTAATCTTCTTCTGATTTCTTAACTACAATCTCTGTGTATTTCTAGTTTGTTATAATCTAGGATGAATTCATGTAGTGCTTCCATGGTCATTATTATGTTTTCTTAATATTCATCACTAAGCACTTTTTAATTTGATATTCTTTAGTAATTGTTCCAGATCTTTATATATATGTGTAATATATTCTGGTAGTAGTATGGTGTTGTCTGCATATATTAGGTTCTTAATGTTCCTTCCTCTGATCTTCACTCCTCATGCCTCTGAGTCTAAGCCTGCTCTGTGTATGATACTTTCTGCATACAGGTTGAATAAATAGGATGGTAGAATGCAGCCTTGCTTGCCCCCTTTGCCAATTGGGAACCATTCTGTTTCTCCATATTCTGTTCCGGCGGCACCATGTTGCCCTGAGTACAGGTTACACATCAGAACAATAAAAAGTAGTGGCATTCCATTCCTTTAAGACCTATGCCATCATGATTAATGAACAAAATGCCAGACAACATATTAATTGCTACATTAAGTAAATGAAGATATTGCCCTTCAAGAAAATGTCTTGATGAAACATATTAGGCATACTATAGTGTAAAACATTTTTCTTTTCAAGTATCAATTTGTAGTTTCTTTTTGTGGTTTCTTGACTTTTTTGGAGGCAATATGTGATTTCTTGACTTTTTCTTCTGGCTTTCCCCTTTTCCCATTCCTGCTCCATTCATGCTATGACAGCTGGTCAAATGAAGGAATTTGATTCCAGCTAGAGTTGAATTGAGAGAAGAACAGGGAGATAAGGAAGTCTGTTGACAAACAGCCTTCAAGGTCATGCCAATCTATTCTTTATAAATTCACCCCTCATCTCAGATCTCTAGTTTGAACAACTGAAGTGTGTGTGTGTGTGTGTGTGTGAGAGAGAGAGAGAGAGTGAGCTGATCTTCCAGGAGCCCTCTACAATGCTCCACAAGGCACTACTATACCTTCTATTTACTTTGATTCTCATACAAGTACCCAAATCTTTCAGCCTGCTCTAGAGGCTTTATTGTTGTTCCCTATTCTTTGATGGACCAACTCTGATATTCTGCATTAAAGAACAGTTTAATCTTGCACAGTTAACCTGTACATTGCTACAGATCCATAAGTATGTAATAAGAAAACCAAAATTACACTAGGCAATCCCCTCATGTGTTTTTCCTTGCCATCTTTTTTCTTTCCCATTCTTAGAATAAGCAGTAATGTTGATCTTGGTTTTTCATCATTAACTTTCTGTTAACAGAAACAGCAACAGCAAGGTGATTGCAGACAGGTATCTAGTCATAGCCAAACAGTATATACATTATGTTTCCCTTAGGTACTTCTTAAGGCAATCTGAACATTGTTTAAATTACTTCACTTATAATGGCTTTAGATTCAATGACTGCAAAAATGGCTTTAGGCAATATGGTAAAATAGAAAATTCTTTATATATGCTGGATATGTGTCAATCCTATGTAAGACCTTTGCTTGATGCTCACAGTGATCTGCAGTTTATTATTGGTCCTGTCTTTGTAGGTGTATATTACCCAGCTTAAATGAACTTTGGGTACATCAACAGTGTAAAAATAATGCAGTTTCACACCACCTTAAGTGCTGTAGCTCCATCCTATGGCATCCTGGGATTTGTACTTTTAGTCTTCTCTTCCATTCGACCTTGGACACTTAGCTGTTTCAGCCCTGGTTAGTACCTGAATAGGAGATCGCCAACAAATACCAGGTGCTATAGGCTGTACTTCAGGATTAGGAATTGGGAAAACCACCTCTCAGCATCCCTTGCCTAAGAAAATTAATAGAATCATAAAATTGGAAGAGACCACAAGGGCCATCCAGTCCAACCCCCTCCCATGCAGGAACACAGAATCAAAGCACCCTCGACAGATGGCCATCCAGCCTTTGTTCAAAGACTTCCAAAGAAGGAGACTCCAGTACTCTTTGCGGGAGTGTGTCCCACTGTCAAACAGCTCTTACTGTCAGAAAGTGCTTCCTAATGTGTAGGTGGAATCTATTTTCTTTTAAAAATTTAAACATTTTGCTCTTGTTCTTATTCTATGGAGCCGCAGAAAACAACTTTGCTCCATCCTCAACATGACACTTTTTCAAATATTTAAACAGGGCTGTCATACTACGTCTTAACTTTCTCTTCTCCATACCCAGCCTCCTAAATCACTTCTCATAGGGCATGGTTTGCAGATCTTTCACCATTTTGGTCACCCTCCTTTGGACATGCTTTTAAATTGTTCAAATTGCTCACATGAAAAACCTCCACAGAAAGGACCCCCCCCCCCCCGCCAACCTGTTGCTTTCCACATGAGGAAAGTGATGACAGGGTGGGTGGGAAAGGCACTCAATTTCTCCTATACTGAAGAATCCAGGGTCAAAAAAGACCTGGTGTAGTCATCCACTGAAAAGGCCTAGTGTAGTCATCCACTCAAAGCTGATTCATACAGTCAAAAATAGAAGTCTACCACCATACTGTTCTTCAGTGTTTTTCCACCTCTCCATTTCTAACTATGGGAACCTGTTCCAAGGTGGTGAAATAAATATCTCATGCTGGCATTTCTCTGAATTCCTGTATATAAGCTAACCTTGTGAACAAGGTAAGGGCAGGTTTTGGGGCCAAAATTATGGATTTTGATATGACCCATGGATATGTCAAGGGTAAAACTTAGGGGCATGTAACAAAGGATGAAAAGGTCAAACCAAAGCAAAACAATACCAAAGAACCTACAAAATGATGGCAGGCATAACTGTTTATGCTCACTCTGAGATGTGTGGTGAAGAAGACCAGGTGTAGATGGGGCTAAGAAAATTCACAGATGTCAAAAAGGATGAAAAGGCAAAGCAAAGAAAGTGGTGATTACATTAGCAGCAATTATAGCTTTTGGCTTTAATGTGATAACTTTCATAGAATCATAGAATCATAGAAATTTAGAGTTGGAAGAGACCACAAGGGCCATCCAGTCCAACCCCCTGCCGTGCAGGAACTCCCAATCAAAGCATACCCGACAGATGGCCATCCAGCCTCTGCTTAAAAACCTCCAAGGAAGGAGACTCCACTACGCTCCGAGGGAGTGTATTCCACTGTCGAACAGCTCTTACTGTCAGGAAGTTCCTCCTAATGTTGAGGTGGAATCTTTTTTCCTGCAGTTTGCATCCGTTGTTCCGAGTCCTGTTCTCTGGAGCAGCAGAAAACAAGCTTGCTCCCTCCTCAATGTGACATCCTTTCAAATATTTAAACAGAGCTATCATATCACCTCTTAACCTTCTCTTCTCCAGGCTAAACATCCCCAGCTCCCTAAGGCGTTCCTCATAGGGCATGGTTTCCAGACCCTTCACCATTTTAGTCGCCCTCCTTTGGACACACTCCAGTTTCTCCACATCCTTTTTGAATTGTGGTGCCCAGAATTGGACACAGTATTCCAGGTGAGGCCTGACCAAAGCAGAATAGAGTGGCACTATTACTTCCCTTGATCTAGACACTATACTTTTATTGATGCAACCTAAAATTGCATTGGCCTTTTTAGCAGCTGCATCACACTGTTGACTCATGTTCAACTTGTGGTCTACTTGGACACCTAGATCCTTTTCACAACTTTGCCTGATTTAACCCAGAAAAGCTGACAAACATACACAAAATGTCTTATTCAAAATCTTCAAAGCAATTCCTCTTGGGACTCCTTTGAGAAAAGCACCAAAAAGCAGCTGTTGCTGCTATTTTCCACCCCAGGCATTCAAAAAGCCCAGAAGCAGTGCTACAGCTGTGAGAATAGAGGGATTCGGTGCTTCTTTTAGGGGCTCCCAGGATGGGCTAAGCTTTTACCTTTTGCTCAGAGAAGGGAGTGGTTCCTATATATGTATATATAATATATGAGTTAAAGTACAGTACAGTACTTACATTGATAAGTCGATCCAAGTTTTTTGGGTCAAGTTTTTGACTAAAATTTCTCAACTTATACATGAGTATATACAGTATGTTCACTTTTGCACTTTTGCTTTGTTCACAAGGATAATTTTTTTTTTCTAGTTGGATCTGCTGAGTGCTTAAAGCACTTTCTGACTGTATAATACACAATTGCTACAGATTCAAGTGAAAAGTAGCTCTGGGGCTAGGCTCTTGCATTTCCAATGACACTTTAGTAAGGCAGAAATATTGTTATTATACCATAAATGTTAACTTTTTATGTTGCAGTGATGTTAATGGAACATAATTTCCAATGCTAACAAATCGCTAACATAAAATGTCCTTAATTCATGACTTTACATTTCCTTAGTCTGTCATATAAAAGAGAACAAGGGTTGGATCCAATGTAATAATAATAATATGGTGACACATGCCTTGGTTATATCCCATTTGGATTACTGTAACACATATTACATGGGTTTGACTTTGGAAAGTGTTTGAAAACAAACTACACTGGGCCCAATCGCTGTAGGTTACAGAAAACGTTTTGTTACAACCTATTTCCAGGTTGAATTCAGAGTGGGATTATGACCTGTAAAGGACAATATAGCACGGGTCTCATCCATCTGAATGACTGTATCTCCCCAAATGAAGCACCATGCATTCTGTGATCTTTCAGGAAAGCTTTCTCTCAGTCCCCCACCCCCACGAGACATGTTTGATGAAGCCATGAGAGATTGTCTTCTTGGTGGCTGCTCCCAGATTGTGGAATGCCCTTTCACAGGAGGGTTGGCTGGTTTCCTCTGCTGTCCTTCTGCTACCAGGCAAAGACCTTTATATTCAGAGAGGCTCTGAGCATATGTCAACGTGACTTCAAGTCACCTGTCAATTTATGGCAACCCAATGAATTTCATAGGGTTTTCTTAGGTAAGGAGTACTCAGAGGTGGTTTTGCCAGTTCCTTCCCCTGAAGTACAGCTTACAGCACCTGGTATTTTTGGGCAATCTCCCATGTAAGTACTAACCAGGGCTGATCTTGCTTAGATTCCAAGATCAGACAGGAACTGGTGTCTTTAGGATATTTAGGCTTTAGGCTGGCTGATATAGATGGAACTTTTAATGCTGTGTGTGTATGTGTTGTACTGACCCTTTTTTGTTACATTGCAGCTGTTTTAATTAAGTGCTTAGTTTTAATATGATTATACAGAGTAGCACCTTTCGTACAAACTGAATAAAAGAAGTTCTGGCATAAGCTTTTGTAGACTTGGTCTACTTTCTCAGATGCAACAAGTGAACTGGTGCCCACAGGAAGGACCTTTATAATCAGACTGTATGAACAGCCATAGAAATGCAAAACCTGTGGATATGGTGATGAGGTGACACGTTCAGTTTTAAAAAAATATTTTTTGTGCTTTTTTTGTTTTTGTTTTTGTGGAAGGACAAAGGTAGGAGGAAATATGTTGCCTAGAGCCAGGGTGGATGGATGACCATATGAATGGTGGAGGGAGTTTTGGAATGTAATGTGCACAGCTTGGGAACCAGAAAAGAAGATGTGATAAACTGGCCAAGAGCACCCAAATGAGGCTGGGGTGTTAACTACCCTGTTTCCCCTAAAATAAGACATCCTCTGAAAATAAGACCTAGTAGAGGTTTTGCTGAATTGCTAAATATAAGGCCTCCCCCGAAAGTAAGACCTTAGCAAAGGTTTTGTTTGGAAGAATGCCCATTTTTTGTTCAACAATAAATATGAATTCTTCTTCATGGAAAAATAAGACATCCCCTGAAAATAAGACCTAGGGCATCATTGGGAGCAAAAATTAATATAAGACACTGTCTTATTTGCGGGGAAACACAGTAACGTTAATATGTGTAGTGTGCCAGAAAACCATTGCCTCTGTTTAACTAATTGTTGATGTACTAAGCTTGTGGACATATTCAAATTCTGCTGCTTCTCTTTCCAATCTTCCTTTGAAACATTTTTGTCCAAGGATCACGCTGCCTGATGTCAGTGAAGGAATTCATTTTATTATAAAGGTCATTCCTGGGCATCAGTTCACTCCATCCATCTGAGGACCAAGTCCATGAAAGCTTATGCTACAACTTCTTTCACTCAGTTAGGCAGAAAGTGCCGGCCTGTGGGCAGAGTCAGAGCACAGCGTTTTGACACTAGATGCCCTAACTCCATTCCCATGGCATCATTTTGGTGCGTGCTGGTCCACATAGAATTCATAGAATCATAGAATCAGAGAGTTGGAAAAGACAACAAGGGCCATCCAGTCCAACCCCCTGCCATGCAGAAACTCCCAATCAAAGCATACCCGACAGATGGCCATCCAGCCTCTGTTCAAAGACCTCCAAGGAAGGAGACTCCACCACCCTCCGAGGGAGTGTGTTCCACTGTCGAACAGCCCTTACTGTCAGGAAGTTCTTCCTAATGTTGAGGTGGAATCTCTTTTCCTGGAGCTTGCATCCACTGTTACAGGTCCTGTTCTCTGGAGCAGCAGAAAACAAGCTTGCTCCCTCCTCAATGTGACATCCCTTCCAGTATTTAAACATGGTGCATGCCATCATGACATGAAAGGGTGTCATAAAGCCACTTTGAGGGCGCAAAAAGTAGCTGCTTTTTGCGGCTCATTTTTGCTCTCTCCAGAGTCCGGATCGGGGCCGTGGCGTGAGGTTGCCACAGCCCTGATCTGGCCAGGAAACGGGTGGCTGCTGCCCCTTAGAGGCAATCTGTATAGCCCCTTATTCTCAAAGGTGCTACAAGATTCCTTTGCATACTTAATATTCCAGAATAACACAGCCAACTCTGAATTTTGATTTTTTGCTTAATAGTTTGCAATTGTTCTTCAATGTCAGAACTGATTGGGACTTAGCTTTATTCAATTTTCATTTCTCCCTGAACTTGAAAGAAAGGTGGGATACTAAATATATGTATACATGCCTACAAACATTAAAGAAAGAGGAAAATGCAAGTAATAAATCATAATAATTTTAATCTAATTTGTATAAACCCCTACTTGACACAAGTTTTTTATTGAACAATATCATGCAGGAATGCTATGAAAAGCACAAATGCCTGAAAGCATATGAATGACAAATTGATGAATATTTATCATCATTTTCAAAACATGACTGTTCCCTGATAATATGAACACTTCAGCTAAAGCCCTATATCCTAGCTATTTAAACTGATTTGCAGCTATGCTTATATGATCTTTTAAAAACCTGTTGTAGAAATAACATAGTACAGTTTTGATCACTGTACTTAAACCCAACAACTATCCAAATAATCTGCTGCAGTATATAATTAATGATTGTATTCTTTTTTAAAGAATGTTAATCATAGCACTGTAGAGAAATGAATGTGGCAACAAACAATCCTTCATAAAATTTTATATAGCTTTTACTTGAGTCAAAGCCAAAACTAATATTGTCTTTCAAAACCCAGAAGATAAAGAAAAATTGTTGGGTTAAGGTTTCCAAACACACAAATTACAGTGATTTTCCATTTTTAATTCTAAATTATTTATTGCAAGAATTTGTTGTTGCTGTGCACTTTCAAGTAATTTCTGACTTACAGCAGTTCTAAAGCGAACATATCATGGGATTTTCCTGGCAGAATTTGTTCAGAGGAGTTTGCCCTTACCTTCCTCTGAGGACAAGAGAGTGTAGTTTGCTCAAGACCATGGATTTCCATGGCTGAGCAAATATTCAAAATTTAGTCTCCCAGTGCCCTAATCCAACACTCAAACTATTATGCCACAGCGGCTCTCATTAATGGGGAATGTCTAAGGCTGCATTTACACTGCAGAATACAGTTGGACACTACTTTAACTGCCATGGCTCAACGTTAGGGAATTCTGGGATTTGTAGTTTTGTGAGCTATTTAGCCTTCCCTGACAAAAAGGTCTGGTGCCATAACAAACTAGAAATTCCTAATTCCATAAAATGTAGCAATGACCGTTAAAATGGCATTAATTCTGCAGTACGGGAGCAGCCAACAAGCAATTTAGACTTCAATCCTATTCCTATTTAGTAGGGAGTAAACCTCTTTCTAAGAATATTTTAGATTGCAGTAGCAGGGGGAGACAAACAGTACAGTCCTATGCATGGGAAATCAGAAGTCCCATTGCAACACACTACTCTTCTGTACTCAAGCTATTAACTGATACAAAATCTGAATGGATGGATTTATTGTATTTTGATTGTGTTGGTTATTTTTAAAATAATTTTTAAAATAATTTGAACTCAATGGGACATACTTCTTTTTCTTTTTTATTGCAATCTAAAATATTCTTAGAAATGTATCACCAAGATTGTAACTGTCAAACATGACATATATGTTTCTTGTCAGATAATTCACTACAGATGCCAGTTTCAAATAATAGGTCTTGGTCTTGCATTTCTAATCCATCAAAACCAGATGTGGAATTAGAATGGCAAAAGTTATAACACTCTTATGCCAAGGAAAATTTTCCATTATTCAAATTCCACAGATTATGATTAAGATGATCTTTTTGACCAGGCATATACACTCTTAAATCTCACTGAAGCTCGCCATTGTCTGGGTTTATTCTTATACATGCAAACAAGCAAGGGTTTCCCATTCCTTTTTCTAAGGGGGAAATGTGCCAGATGTATATGCACATTTTCCAACTTATTCACCAAAGTGGAAATCATTTGTATTTGCAGGGTAGAACTTCAAACACTTACTTTTATGAATGACAAATCCAAGAAATCTCCAGCAGCTGATCGTGATGACTTGAGGATTCTGTGAATTGTAGCTCAGGGAAGTACAGTTTCCATGGATTTTACCATATACATTTACATCTACAGTGCTAATGTGCATTTTCCTTCCAATAGACAATTTCTATTGTAAGACTATATACATGAGGGTAGAGTACTAGGGTTGTTTATTTTGGGTTGGTCATTTACTTGTAAAGCATCATGTGGAGTGACAGCACTAAATAAATAAACAAATAAATAAATAAATAAAGTCTGTGTTTCAGAGCATAGATATCTGAAAACCAGTCAACATCTGGTTTGTGCCAGTCTTGTATATGCTTTTCCATCAATCTGTCCTGATTTTACATTTATCTGACAAACACTTTTGTTTAATTTCAGACAAAAATGTTTATTTAAATTTTAATTGTTTGGAAGAGTCCTCAAGGGCCATCCTGTCCCACCACCTGCCATGCAAGAAAACACAATCAAAGCACCCCCAACAGATGGTCAATCCAGTCTATGTTTAAAAACCTCCAAAGAAGGAGACTCCACTACACTCCGACTCCACCACACTCCAACTCAGACAATAATGCTAGGAAAGGTTGAAGGTAACAGAAAGAGAGGAAGGCCACATGCCTGATGGATAGACTCAGAGAGGTCACAGGTTTGAAACTACAGGACCTAAGCAGAGCAGTGGATGACTGGAGGTTTGGAGATGCCTCATCCACATGTTTGCCATGAGTCTGGGTTGACTAGGTTAACAACAATAGTGAAACTTATATGTAGAGAGATCTTGTAGCACCTTTGAGTCTAACTAAAGAAAGAAGTTGGCAGCATGAGCTTTCGTAGACATAAGTCTACTTCCTCAGATGCATTTGGTCCAAATGCATCTGAGGAAGTGGACTTATGTTTACAAAAGCCAACTCCCTTCTCTAAGGTGCTGCAACATCTCTTTACATATTGATTCAACAGACTAACATGGCTATACAAGTGAAACGTATAGTTCTATGCTTTTTCAACATGCCAGAGGCAGGCTAATCTGCTTCCCTTTTTTCCTTCTGTTTTGCTTTTCACAGGTGCTGAGTAAGTGATTCTGGAAGCAGCTGTTCACCTTAACTGTTGTATGTAAAGACACACAGCTGCAGTAGGATCACCAAGAGTAGAATCTCTTTCTTTTCCAGGTTCTAGCTTTATTTTACTTTATAGCATTACAGACAAACCAACTGCTGCAACCCAACATGAAAGTCTGACCTTCTCCAGTCCTCCTTCCCCATCCTCCCAATGCCAGTGCTGCTAACACACACAAACACACATATACCCTTCCAGCCAGACAAAAGATTGGGGAGGCTGAGCAGGACTTCATAAAAAGACATTGTAAAAAGGAGCTTCTCTGTCAGGGGCTTTAAATGAAGTAAAGGTAAAGATAGTCCCTTGACACGAATATCTAGTCATAACTGACTGCAGGGGGCAGTGCTCATCTCTGTTTCTAAGCTGAGGAACCAGTATTGTCCGAGGACTGCTCTGGTGGTCATGTGGCCAGCATGACTACACCAAATGCTGTTACCTTCCCACTGAGAAGTGGTACCTATCTATCTACTTGTATTTACCTGCCTATCTATCTATCTATCTATCTGCATATCATACTTGCATTTAAGGGAAGTAGGCTTGTATAAACATTTTGGCTTGAGATTGCTATCAATCTCCCCCACCATCCCTTCTACCACTCTGCATCCCAATCCTATATCCCATTACTTTTATATTTGCAGGGAGGAGAATTCTGGGGGGCTGTAATCCAATACAGCCAGAGGGCCTAAGGTTAGAGAAGGTTGGCATAGGATATCTGTTAGGATTTGCCTGTCGAATTGCCTAGAAGTTCTCACATTTACCTTGTTCATACTATTTGTGATGAAGAATATTTAGAGGAAACAGGATAAACTAATAACTTGTAAAATAAATTGCGATATGTGATGATAACCATTATTGTAAAAAGTAACAGAGGAATAATCACAGATTTGGAATAGTGTGAGTAAAAAAAACTTAAGGAAATGTACAGTAAGCCTCAAAAATCTTCTAAGGAATTTCAACAGGCAGCAAGCCATGGAACAATTTCAAAACTTTGAAAGGAGGACTGGCTGAGGTTATTGTTATCCATTGGAATTTCCATTATCTTTGTGTTTTCAGACAAAAAGCAGAATCTCGAAACTTCCATGCCAAAAGCATCTCGAGATCTGTATGTGTGATACTCTGTAGCTTTGAAGATTCCAGCAGAATAATGACCTGCATAAAGAAAATGCTTGTGTTTTGGGCAGAAGTGATAAATGCCTAGGGCGATACAGGATGACACCCTAGTTATTCTGAACACTGATAGGAAGGCATACAATTTCCAGGGCAGGGGAAAAAGATGAGATGGTGCCAAGTCTTGAGTTGCAATATTTCAGTGTGTGTCATCTTCTGTCAGTATTCAGCAGCTTGATGTCTTTTCAACATAACTCCTACCTATGGATTCATTATATCTACACAACAGTTTACCACAGTATTATAACTTGGAGGTATTTGCTTATAATAATACATAAAACACTGAGCTGTCAGAAGAATTAGAAGATTTGTAATGAAAACCAGTCAGAGAATGAAGCAAAATGAGGTATAATAATACTTTTTAAAGGACTAACATATCTATATAATATTTTTTTAAAAGACTAACATCCACAATCAGATATGTTTCTTGTTCACAGTAGATCTACTATCACTTTACACTTTTCTAGAAATCAATTTCTGATTTTTCTTATTGGAAGAACAAAAAGAGACTTTCGCCAGTGACTAATTTCTAGAAAGAGAACAACTTCCCTTTCTTTTTACTGCAAATCATATCCACATATATCTTCTTCTGGGCCTTCCCACCAGAGCCGACATGAGCAACATATCCATCTTTCTCCTTATTCCTGACTGTATAAGATATGAATCCTAATTCTGGTTCAGCTATTGTATTATGTTAAATTGTATTATTCTGTTCTAAGAGAGTTATTTTATGAGAATTTTAATGCTGAAATTTGTATGTTTGTATGTAATTTACCTGTTGTGATCCCGCCTCAATCTGTAGGGAGAGGTGGGAAATAGAAATAATAAATTATTATTATTATGCAACTTTATTTATTTGCTTTGAAAAGCTTTTTGGGGGAGAGTGGCCTGGAGTAGAAGTGTGTATGTGTGTGTGTGTGCAAATACAGGGAGGAGGAAATGCTTCTTTTTCCCCACCTATTTTTTTCCAGCTACTAATGACTCTTACAACTGACTTTCTTGCGCATTCGCATTTTTTAACCTGTGGAGAGGAAGGAGAAGATTTGAAATGATAAATGACAGAGTTACTCACTAATAGCTCTACCACCTCTTTACTCATAGTTGTGTTTGTGTATGTACCCTCAAGTCATCTCTTGACTGATGTCAACCCCATGAATTTCATAGGGTTTTCTTAGGAATATTCAAGAGATGGTTGTGCTAATTCCTTCCTCTAAAATATAGCCCACATCACCTGTTCATTGGTGTTCTCCCATCTGAATATTAACCAGAGTTGATCCTATCTAGGTTCCAAGATCAAGCAGGAGCTGGTGGCTTTAACTCTCTCTCAAAATGACCTTCTCCTCTTTCATGCAAAAATGGGGGTAGTGGAATACAGTTACACTTATGTGTGAGCAAACTGTACTTTGGTCCATTTGTTTTCTTTCTTTAAAAAAATGGGCAGACTCTCACCAAAAGCTACAGATCAGTGCTACCAATAGGGCTTTGTTTTAGAATACCGTCCTACTGCAAGCACTTGTTCCAAATGGCAAAATATTTTTTAAACTAAGAGAAATTTCATGTGACAAAAGGGGAAGGATCTGTTGTTCAGTGGGAGGAAGAAGTAAAAAAATCTCAGCAGGTTTGCCTAAGGTCCTCAAAGGCACTTCTCAAGGGATTCTTTGCATTCTTGCCATGAAGTGCCATGTAATTTCTCCTTTCTGAGGCTTGTACTATATATTAAGCTTGCTGTCTGGTGTTCTGCCAGGAACCGTTTTGCTTTCAGATCTCACAGACGAGTGAAGACATTCAAGAATGGTTGATCTTAGATGGCACCAGATATCACAAAATGAGTTTGACTTACATGGTGGCATGGGGGTCATCTATATAAGGCTTTTGTAAGTGATGCCTGTTGCTTTTTGAGCTTTTCAGCACCCTCCTTTTTCGCCTATGTCAAACTGTTCTCTTCTCCTGGATATGACTTTCTCCTTTCAGACTTGCAAGGCATAATTCAGTTTCTATTTGTTAGTATAAATTTCCTGCACCCACCCACCCTTGTGTCTTAGCACCTAGATGTAAGTTACTTTCATGCTCTGAGCACAAAGGTCAGAAGAAAACTTTGTCTGAAGGCAATTACTAAGCTTCTGTGAACAGGAGTGCTGATAAAGTTAGATTTTCATTCAAGGTCACTTTGCATTTTAGCCAAACAGGATTACAGAGCCAACATACACACACACACATATATAGTTTGTTCATTCATTCATTTAATTTTTATCCTGCTTCACTCATTATGAGACTCGCAACAGCTTACAGTATAGGTTAAAACAAAATATAACTAAAACAGTTATAGTACAAAATGTTAATTAACTTTTAATTTAATTAATTAAATAAGCTGTAATATAAAAACACTAATTTAAAGCAGTTTGAAAAGCATTTGAAATATCATAACGGCAATAAAACTATTGCACATCCCATTGAAGGACCCTTTTACAATCAGAGTTGGACAGGGTCCAATTAACAGCTGATGTTTTGTCTAAACCCCTGATGGCAAACCTATGACACCCGTGTCAGCACTGACATGTGTAGCCATTTCTGATGACACGTGGCTGCTGAGGTGGCCGCATGCTGAGAAAGATGTTAATAATAAATAATAATAAATATTTATTTATATTCCGCCCCTCTGGGTGAGCAATCGGGGCGGAGTACAACATTTAAAAATCCATACAGTATCCCCTCCCACCCCTTAAAAATAGATTAAGAGTAAGATTTAAAACAGTGAAACATTAAAAGATGAACATTGGACATTAATGGCTCTAAAAATTGGATAAGTGGGCAGCCTCAAGAGTATCAATGTCTCAGTAAATGGGACTGGAGGGACAGTAGATGACAGAAAGTTAATCGTTTTCTGGGATGTTTCATCCTTGGCTCCTGCAAGGCCAAGTGCAGTAGCTGAGAATGAATAAGACTCTTGCAAATGCTTCATCCTCGGCTACTGCACTTGGCCATGCTGCATTCCACTGCTCACTACTCTGAAGTGAGGGTAAAGATCCCGGCTTAACCGGAAGTTACAGAACTAAACACTCTCTGATGGACGTCTGTTGTTTTGGCCTACAGACCTTCGGCACAGAGTGTCTAATAGGGGAGGATGAAACATTTGCGACTTGTTTCATCCTCAGGAGCAGCAAATGTTTCATCCTCCCTTATTAGACACTCTGTGCCGGAGGTTTGTCAGCCAAAACAACAGAAGTCCATCACAGACCGTCTAGTTCTCGGACTTCCGGTTAAGCCGGGATCTTTCCGTTCACTTCCAGTGGCAGAGCAGGAAGCTGAGGAACGCAGTGGGGGGCACATCTCTGGGGGCCCTGGCATTACCAGTAACCAACAGTTAACCACAGCAACCATTATCTACTGTTCTGGGGTGTCATGGATTTCTAATCCATCATTACTGAGATAAGTGATTTAAACTATAAACTATAAAAATAAGTGATTTAAACTATAAATATCACAAAATAATGTTTTTTTTTTCCCTCAAAGTGACACACTACCCAAGTTATGCTCAGTTTTTTGGGGAAGTTTGACACACCAAGCTCAAAAGGTTGCCCATCACTGGTCTAAACAAATGTTCTTTGCCTGTGGAAAGACAGCAGAGAAGGGGCTAATCTATTTTCCCATGAGTGGGAATTCCACAGCTAAAATTCCTATATCTGGTCCTCTCTGCAAGGAAGTGTAGAGGTGCCATGCACTGAACATTAAGGGTGTTTTTTTCAGCACTCATAAGAAAGACTCGGCTCTCATCCGACAGAACTCTCTACAGACTGCATCTTCGCAGCTATGGAGAGGCTTTACATGCAGCGTGGAGATCTCTCTGTTCTGCACGCATTGCGTCCGCAGAGTTGTTTAGGGTTGTGGGGGAACTGACACGGGTTCCTCCCCCGCAAAACCCCCTATTAGAGCCTTCAACAGACTGCTGTGAGGTGTTTAACATCTACTTTGCAGATAAAATCTCTCGGATCAAAGCCGACTTGGACGTCAATATTTGTTCAGAATCCACAAGTGAGGTGTCCAGCCACTCCGTTGCTGTCAATTTACTGGATGAGTTCCAATCGGTGAGTACCGATGACGTGGACAAGCTCCTTGGATGTGTGAAAAAGACGACTTGCTCTCTCGATCCGGGTTGAACTTGGCTGGTCGTCCATGGAGGGGATGCATTGAACACATTGCTTCGGGAGGTGATCAGTGCGTCTCTCAAGGAAGGCATTGTTCCATTTTGTCTGAAGGAGGCGGCTGTCAAGCCTCTCCTGAAGAAGCCTTCCTTTGATCCCCTGGACAGAAACAACTACAGACCAGTATCCTTGTTACCTTTTCTTAGCAAGGTGATCGAGAGAGCGGTCGCCTCTCAACTCCAAGCTGTCTTGGATGAAGCCAACTACCTCAACCCATTCCAAACTGGCTTCAGGGTGGGATATGGAGTGGAGACTGCCATGGTTGCTCTGACTGATGACCTCTGCCTGAGCATCGTCAGGGGTAGTGTGACCCTGCTGGTGCTCTTGGATCTCTCGGCGGCGTTCAACACTATCGATCACTCCATCCTTTTGGATCGGCTGAGAGAGTTAGGGATTAGCAGCACTGCTCTTAGGCGGTTGCGATCCTTTCTCTCCGGCAGATCCCAAAGGGTGAGACTTGGGGACAGCTGCTCCTCCAAAATCGAGCTTAGTTGTGGCGTCCCTCAGGGCACCATTCTGTCCCCGATGTTATTTAATATCTATATGAAGCCGCTTGGAGAGATCATTCGGAGGCACGGAGCTCAGTGTCATCAGTATGCTGATGACACTCAGATATACTTCTCCGTGACCAGATCATCTACTCAGACCTCAGATGGCATCTCCCCTCCTAATGACTGCCTTCGGCGGTAATGGGTTGGATGGGGGAAAACCGGATGGAGCTCAATCCAGACAAAACGGAGGTACTCGCAGTTACTGGCCCGAAACCAGTCTTGGAATTACAACTTCTGGTCCTGGACGGAATCACACTCTTCCCACAGGACTCGGTTTGCAGTCTGGGGGTACTCCTTGACCCGTCGCTTCACATGACTAGTCAGGTGAATGCGACAGTCAGGAGTGCTTGTTATCAGCTTCAGCTGATACACCAGCTGCGCCCTTTTCTGGAGATGAGGGACCTGGAAACTGTGGTGCACGCACTGGTAACTTCACGTCTGGACTTCTGTAACACACTCTACATGGGGCTACCCTTGTGCTTAACCCGGGAACTGCAACTGGTCCAAAACATGGCAGCCAGGCTCGTCACCAGTACATCAAGGAGAGAGCACATTACATCAGTGCTTAAATCCCTCCACTGGCTGCCAATTAGTTTCTGGGCACAGTACAAGGTGTTGGTTTTAACCTTTAAAGCCCTACATGGCTCGGGTCCATCCTATCTGAGGGACCGCCTCTTCCCATATGAACCCCCCCGCACACTCTGGTCCTCTGGGAGGAATCTGCTACAGCCCATGAAGACCAGGCTGGTCCAGACCTCCCAGAGGGCCTTTTCAGTTGTCGCTCCCAAGCTGCGGAATGACCTGCCAGACGAGATGTGTCTTATTCCATCCCCTGAAGGCTTTTAAAAAGCCCTAAAGACGCATCTCTTCCGGCAGGCCTACCCAGAAGATGTTTAACACCTCCTGATTCCGAAATGCTGGTCTTGTGTGTTTCCACCTTTTCTCCAGCGTTTCCACCCTATATAGCTAAGATCACCGGGTCGGAACTTTTCATTGCTGTTTTAGCTTATTTTTAATTGTTTAAATTAGCTATTTTAACTTTACTCTGATTTAATCCTATTTTAAGGGGGGGGGACTGGGGAATGGGATGGGATATTTTAACTTGTATTGTTTTTTAACCTTGTTGTAACCCGCCCCAATTGCTTGTTCAGAGGGGTGGGCTAGAAATAAAAATTATTATTATTATTAATTATTAACGTAATGGGTCAAAAGGGTCTTGATCTGGATTCATGGCTTTTTGATTTCTCTGGGTTCAAATGTGAGCCAGATTTTTTTTGTCAAACTCTTGTATTGTTTTAAATTATATCAATTTTCTCACTAACAGCATGATTTATAAATGTACACTTAGTGAATAAGACTTTCAGATGTATGCACAGGACGGCAGCCAAAGTATTAAATCAATTAAACAATGTTAAATTGTTAACATTGTTTAACATGAGTCTCCAGGTATTTTGTGTTTTCACTGGTCCCCACTTTCTCAGCAAAACTAGGTATGAGACCTTCTCAGCAAAACTAGGTATGACTCAATCTGACAATTTTACTGTCTCCCACATCAATGGCATGTGATCCTTCCTGTGTCAATTGGATGCTGAATCCACTCCAGGTTTTGGCTGAATTTTAATGGAGCTGTCCAAGGTATTGAATACTATCACCAAATGGGCCCAGCACCATGAATAACTCCTTTAAAATTCAGACTACCAGAGTGGATTCATATGGAAGCCACCAGTTACCATTTTCCCATGTTCATTAAAAAAGAATCAAGTTCTTTCTGTCTCATTTATGGACAAAAATGAAGACTTTGATAAGCTTTTTTTTTGGGGGGGGGGGAAGAATTCTCACCCATCTGTACAGAATAAGTTCAGTGAGTACAACAGCGAGGCACAACTACTTCTGGCACTGGGAGTAGCATGCTATATCTGCTTAAAACAGCACTTCATGTGTAAGATGAGGAGACTTTTAGGGGAAAAAATCCCCAGCAACCCTAAATTGGCACTTCAAACATGCAAGTCATTTCACTGATGTCATGTTTAGCCAAATGCTGGTGAATGCCTGGTTTGGAAATACAGGTTTGGGTTTAGCTATTGAGCTAACAGTGGAGTTTGAGTGCCAAATTATTTTTGAGTGAGTGAAACTTCCATTTGCTGAATGCATCAGCTGATGAGATGAAAAACCAGAGCAAACTCTGAGCATGGAAACCAAAGCCAGACTTTTAGGGGCTAAGCACTCAAACTCAGATTATTTGGACAAATCTGTCAGTTTTACTTTCTTCCGCATTCATTTTGTAAAAGTTCTCCAATTCTTTCACTCCCATTCATGAAGACTTTTTCAAATACAGTAGAGTCCCGATTATCCGACATTCGGTAATCCAACATTCTGGATTATCCAACATTAGCTGAATTAGGACACGCCCCCAAAATGATGGCCGCGATGGGCAAGGAGCCAGAACAGGCTTCAGGACAAGCCCCAAGCACAGCGGCAGTGGCGGCATGGGGCCCAAAACAGGCCTCAGAACAGGCCTGTCTTCCTCCTCCTTCTCCTCCTCACTGCCCGGCCTCAGCAGCAGCCCTGGAGGACGTTGGAGGATACTGCTTGCCTCTGTCCTTCCCGTGTTGAGGGTGGAGGCAGCGGTGGAGGAGAAGGCTGCCGGCTGGGGCTCCTTGGATGTGCCTCCATCTAGCATGCCTTGGCCGCTGAGGAGACCCCCCCGGAGCCAAGCCATGAGCAGGTAAGCAGGGAAGGAGACAGGGAGGGAACGAGGGAGGGAGACAGGGAGGGAGGGAGGGAAGGAAGGAGGGAAGACATAAACGGGACCGGCTGATAGTCGGATAATCCTTCAGGATTATCCAACATTTTCGGTTATTCGACTGTCAGCTGGTCCCGTTTATGTTGGATAATCGATACTCTACTGTATTCCTTAATTCTGATTAAGCTCCTGAAGATGGGCCAATGATCCCAGTAAATGACAGGCTATTCTGCTTCTGGATTTCATGCTTTGTAATGGCTGATACTGTTTGCTGCATCCAGTCAAGTTCTAAGTTTATCCAGAATTTCATCCACTCTTTTTTTCTGCATGAAGTGTGGTCAGCTGGTGTGGACATGGTTTCCCTCTATCTCCTTACTATTTCCTCCATGAATTCAACCCCATTACTCCACTCCTCCCCCAGTATCCATCTTCCTTGGTGCTATACCACATTAGCACTGTAACTATAAAAAAGGGGCGACCAAAAGAAGAAAAAGATGAAATGTTCAGTTTGGTAACTGGAAAAGTAATGAGAAAAGGAAGGTCAGAGGAAAAGGTAAGTAGCAAACTAAACATATCATAAGTGAGGCTGCCCAGAAGTATAGAAGGAACCAAGGCAAGGTGCAAATTTACCCCTGCCTCCATCAGAAACTCCTGGGACACAAAACAACACTATGCCCTGCCTTGCATTTAAAAAATGGCAGTTAGTCCCAGAAATTAATGAGAAACAGACTAGGACAGGAGGTACAGGGTATCTGTCAGGGTTTGTTCCAGGATCTGTCAGGGTTTGTTCCAGGATCTGCTGTAGATACCAAAATCTGCGGATGCTTAAGTCCCATTATATACAATTGTGCAGTAAAATGGTATTCCTTATATAAAATGGCAAAATCAAAGTTTGCTTTCTGAATTTTTATTTATTTATTTATTTTGAATATTTCCAGGCTGTGAATGGTTGAATCTGTGGATGTAGAATCCATCAGTACAGAAAGCCGACTGTATATTGTATGACTATTTTTTTAAAAATCCCCAGAAGTACATTTACAATTCCCACCGAATCCCAAGGCTTTTGGCCATCTGGATGAGTCATAAATGAGCCAATTGAGGTTTCACCAATCTCTGGCTACCAAATTTTTCAAACTGAGCTGCATCAGGAGCAGCAACATTTGAAGGGAAACAGATACAGACAATACACAAACCAAGAAAATTGGCAGACACATCTCCTTTCTTGGCTTCCAATGCACATCCATTTTAAGCAAGGTCCCAGCTGGGAAGTTCTTGAATCAACTCAAGGGATTTAATTAGCAGATCCATCACAAGCAGTATAAATAATGGCTAGTTTGTAGATGCTGCAGACATCTCTTGATCACATAGTGAGCACCAGCATTAACAGGACCCATCTGGTAGAAAATCCCCTTCAGGACTGGATATAGTACTTGACAAATTGTTTCAACTATAACCATAATATCCCTAGGCTCTAGCAATCAGATTTTATGAAGGACTAACACACATCAGTAGCAAGGCCATATATCAGATAAGCAGCTAATTTCATCATGGAGGCCATAAATAACTGTCCACTCTCGTTGGCTTCAGGGCACTTCAATATAAAGATTGCTTACATTAAATCTTTAACAACAAAGGAAAAGCAGCCTCTTAGTGTGCACACATAGAGAGTGTACCTAAGATATGTTTTATAAGACCTTATTTATTGAACTCTCCACATAGTCTCTTTTAAAGAGCAGCAGAAAACAAACTGGAATACACCATTGTCAATATGAGATGAGGATGATAAGAAAAACAACCCTATTGCTTTTGACATTGGTCATGCATAATGTCTACATGGGTGCTTTGGTCCGGGTTTCAAGGCTGGCTCTCTGCCAGAACGTAACTGATCTGTACTCAAATGCTACTTTTCACACTTTACATTCAGCTTTGGTCTTACTTCAAGATGCCTGCCTCTCCTGTGCCCCATTATTGTGTTCTAGAAATTTCAGTAGGTTCAAAATGTGGTAGCCAGAAAGTTGACCAGGACTAATTATAGGGATCATATAACTCTTTTGTTGAAAGAGCTTCACTGAATACCGGTTTGTTTCTGGGCACAATTCAAAGTGCTGGCCATGACCTATAAAGCCCTATATGGCTTAGGTCCAGTTTATTTGAAGAACCGTATCTCCTCATATGAACCTGTCAGAACACTATGGTCTTCAGGAGAAGGCTTTCTCTCGGACCCACCACCATCACTGGCTCACTTGGTTAGGACACAAGAGAGAGCCTTCTCAGTGGCTGCTCCCACCTTCTGGAATATTTTTCCATGGGAGGCTAGACTGGTCCTCTCTTTGCTTTCCTTTCACTGGGAGGCAAAGACCAAGCGGGCTTTTAATATATAATCACAGTCAGGGAGACTTTTACATGGGGTACGTGTTCTATTGATGCTTTTAAAAAACTTTTTGTATATTTAATTTAATTTTATATTGTTTTAATCAAATCAGATGAATTTAATTGTTTTAAACATTCTTATTTTTTGTTTTTAACAAGTTTTCTCCATAAGATGCCTTGGGTATCTTCCCGGGAGAAAAGGTGGCAAATAAATAAATAAATAAATCATTCTACATAAATTAGTCAAGAGATGGTATATTTAACCGTACCATCCATAGGCTAAATACATTCCCCAAAGGCGTATAATGCCTAGTGATACCTACTCTGTAGCCATTGGAGTTTTCTTCTTTTGAGGTTTTTAAACAGAGGCTGGATGGCCATCCTTCAGGAGTGTTTTATATCTTTCTGCTTGGCAGATTCTATGGGGCGATACAGACCGCCCAAAAAGAGTGGTCTGTCGCCACCTTTTTTTGCTTCACAGCTAGACGCTGTGGTGAAGCTGCGCAGCAAAAAAGGAGTGAGCAAACCCTGCTCCTTTTTTGTGCCACAATTGCGGCACGATTAGGAAAAAAGCTGCCGTTTGGTGCCTTTAGTTTGCCGCAACTGTGCAGCTGCATCTAGGAGCTGCGCAGCCGCCATTACGAACACTGTCTAAACAGCGTTCTGTAATGGTGCCACCGTCATTACACGTTAGGGTTCGTGAGCGTGCGGACACTGCGTGCTCACAAACCCTAATGGCGCCGCCAAGGCGCCTCTTCAGGCCTGTCTGTATCAGGCCTATGATTCTATTGAATTCCTTTTAAAAAGGCACCAACATCTGCTAGAAATTACTTTTCAGGTGAGAGTGTCTTGTCTAGCTTCATATGCAAGGAATTTATAGCCATTTTTTCCTCTCTAAAGTCATTTCACCAGTCATAGACAGTCATTTCAGCAACTGAATTGGCAGTTTTTAATTACAGTTTAGTATTTTATATTTTAATTGGAATATACTTTATTTTTTTCTACTATAAGCTCTTCAGATGAGACTGGCCACAAATGTTGGTGCTTCCAGAGAAGACTTTTGACAGCTATCCTTCCTCTATCTTTTTTCTTACAAGAAAAAAATCCATTCAGGAGGGAATAATTGTATATTTCCTTCTAACCTGTAGTGAAAAGAGCTTTTCGTATGGAAGTATCACTAAACAATGCATTAATTAATATCAATGCAAATTTTAACATACTGATTTTCTAGCTGTCTCACAACTATTTTTCCAATATGGTATCAAGTGACAAAGAGTATGTTTGAAATTATGTAAGTGTGAAATAAATAATAAATATTAATGATACCAACAATCACTAGTCATAATAAACAAACAACTCAGAATTATTTCCTTGGTGTACTGGGAAAAATACACCAAAAATGGTACTTCTCCCAGTTTCAGAGCAAAATGTTTTAAAAAGATGTATATGCATATCAAGCAGCAAGTACTGTTAAATGTGTATCTCTCCAACATTTCCCTCAAAATAAGGAACAGAAAAAAAGAAAGGTGTACCTAATCCTTAAATCAAGTACTGCACTAGCATATCTTATGAAAAAAAGAAAAGAAACAGAATATAGTATATGTACATACATATGTGCATGCATGCACGCACACACGCACACACACAGAATATACTTGATTCCTCTTGTATGTATTAGTTCTGGACAACAAGTTAATTTGGGTAAAATATCTGCATCCCCTCTGCCCCATGTGCCTTCAATTCTGACTTATGGCCACCCTACGGCAAACCTCTCAGGGGGTTTTCTGAGGCAAGAGAGGGTGTGACCAGCCCAAGGTAACCCAGTGGGTTTCCACAGCTGAAGGCCTGGCCTCCACAGTCATAGTATAACACTCAAATACATTACGCCATACTAGCTATGCATTTCTGGATTACATGTGGAACAACTTCCTCAAACAAAGTTGCAGTGGCATCTTATGTTTGATAAGAAAAGGAAGACTTCCCTGTGCTCTCTTACTGTTGTAATCACATCATAAGATATTGCTATCTAAAATTAGGGATGTTAGCTTGTGCTGGCATAGGTGGTACACTGGAAAGCAAAATGTCACACAGGTGACTCATACCCTTTTCCTGAGTTATTACCAAGCTTCACTGGATACCAACATAGACCAGCTCACAAGACTGACGCAATTCCACAAGTCATGACATCTTTATAGTCAGCATACTCCATTCCAAAAGCTGTTTTCCTAGGCAGCTGCTTGCATGATTGGGCCACAAGTATACACTCTTGCCAAAACACTACTGTGTACACTGTCGACCATTCAGAGGTCAAAACGAACTTGCATGAAACAAGAGGAGCATAATGCAACACAGCTGGTTGTCTTGTTATGTACTTTAGTTTAACACAAAGAAGCAGCATTTTGTGAAGCAATTAAGTGTCAGGCACATTCATTTATATTCAATGGCAAATCACAAATTAAAGCTATCATCATGTACAGCAGAATCAAAGCAGTCACACTTGATAATATTTTTGCTTCTAATTTCTACTTAAATACTTTTGTTTAGAGGCTGCATTTGCGACTATTAAATTCTTCACTCTTTTTGATACTGCAAATAGGGTATCACAGAAAATTGCCATTGCATAAATGTTTATGAACATCTTAGTAGCACTGAACAGAGTTTGTAAGCTTCTTTTGGTTCTCTCATACCCCCAGTAATAATACAAAAACACCTTTGACCTATAAAGGGTGCAAGCAATCTGCAAAGAGAAGTGTGTTATTTGGCTATAACTCTCTGTACTCCCAATGGGGCTTGGATTTTGCATTTTTCAGATAGCAGTTCTCCAAGACACATATAGACTATTTGAAACAATTACCTTTGGAAATTATAGTTCACACAGTACAACCACTACGTTCATTCTGTGTAGTCCTGAAAAGTGTCTCTTCCAAGCTTCTGTACACAGAAAACTACTGTTAAAACTAACAGAAAGCTTGTGATACTGGGGGAGGGGGGGCTGTCTGCTGTACAAACAGAACCCCAAAATTCCACTTGGCATGCCCACGCTGCCATTTTCTAAGTAAAATTCTAGCAAGATCCTAAAATTTATAATCCATCTCAGGGCTCTTCCAGGTTGGCCCAATAAAATAATTTCATTTCATTTCTATGCTACTGTACATTTCTCCCAGAAGGGACCTAAGGTGGCTCACAGATTAAAAAAAGCATTTAAAAAACATTTAAAATAAATATTCAAAACAGTTAATCTAAAAACTGTATAACATCACATAAAATATGCAAAAGCTAAAAGGCTCAATCCATCCCCCTACCCCTCACAAAAGCCATTATTTTGGGGGTTTGCTTCTTGGGGTTTGCTAACTGTTATTGCCTCCATGTCCATTTGTTGCATTATTTGGGGGGGGGGGGGACGTTTATAGAAATTTCTTGGATTTCTTGTACACTTTCCACAAGACCTGGGCTGTTTCCTAAAGTATGTTAAAACAAAGACAAAGGTTGCTGAGTAAGACCTATGGTTTAAAGAGCAAGTTTTCTTCTCTCTGAATTTATATACATTTTAAAAAAGAGTTGTAGAGTTACAGTGCAAAAGGTGCCATTTTACTGATGCCTTATATCACTATAGCTTTATTTTTTAAAAAAAAAAGAAAGGGGAGGGAGTAGAAGAGAAGGGAACATATTTTACTGATTTGTCTTCGAATGAAAAATATACCCACTCAATTGGGTAAATAAAATGTTCTAGCTAGTGCTGGGAGATTCCATAAAATAGTTCAGAACAATAGAAACACTATTCGAATTTAAACAAAAAACAAAACAAAACAAACAAAAAACCCATGAACTACATTGAGAAATACTGCATCCTCTTGAAAAATATGCTCTCTCTGGAGGAGCTGTTACCATACCCTTCACCCTTCCTGCTGAATATGGGATTTACATGTGTGAGAAAGCACACTGGCTCAAAGATATGTGGGGCATCTAGATGTTAATAAGATAAAAGGTAAATGGGTTTTCTGCTCACACCGTCCTTCCCCAGGCTCTTCACACTTCCCCTCAATGGAGATTAAGCAAAACCCATTGCAAAAGCAGCTAAAATCCATACCTCCACCCTACCCCAGGCTGTGTTCTTATTTACCATTCCTGTCCAACCATCCAGAAGTTGTCTCAAATCCTATCAGTGCTTTGTCACTCAGAAGTTAAAGCCATCAGCTAATCAGGCTTCTGTTGTCAATTCTATGGGAAAACCATCAAAGTTTTGTTATATCATGGGATAGCATCAAGCACGCCTCAAGGTGATGTAATAGGAAATAAATATCCATCCCAGAAGTAGCCACCTTGCTCATAGTTTGTTCACAGACCCTGTGTGCCCAGAAGGTCCCATTAACTGTGTTGCCCTGAGATGCTGTCTGAGCCAGGCTCCATCTTCTGTGGAAACCTCTCTTCAGGACTGGTAATTACCACTCCTCCTAATTCCCAATTTCTTGCTATCCAACCTTCCACATCTTTTTCCCCTGATAGCCTTGTATGGTTCTTAAGGTTGCATTGATCTGTGTGTTAGCATGCACCTTTGCACATTTCTAAATAAAATTCTCTTATTCATTAGAACCAGAGTCTCTCTGCAGTGAATACTGATATACACAGGTGGAAGGATCCCTGAAGTTACCCTCCTCTTGCAGGCCTCCTTTTGAGCTAATAAATTCCCCAAAATACCAAGGAAACACTGGCACTGTAAGTAGGGACTCCCCCCCCCCCCCACCTTTTAGGTTAAGAGAGCCACTACTCAGGATGTGTGTGTGTATGGGATTTCAAGTAGCTTGTCGACTAACAAAACCACTTCTGAGAAAACCCTCTTAAAAACCTTCATTATTCAAGATACCTCACTAAAACTGGTGAAATGATGAAATTAAAGCATGGGTAGGCATCTTCAGCTTACAAACCGGATGCTACCTGTGGGGATTACCTATCTGGATTTCAAGCTCCTTCTTATGTTACAGCTAATTAGTGCTGAGAGATAAGGGGATATTTAAAGTTATTTACATTTTAAATACCCTGCACACTGAGCAGGTAGGAAAGGTGTTGCATTTTTTGAACAGACATGACAGAACTGATAGTCTTTTGAATTCTTAGAGGGAAAATGTCCAAAATGGGAAGAAATATATCTGACAAAACCCACTGTGCCTCGGTAGTGCTCACTTTGCTTAGAATCACACAAGGTTATAGCCTGGGGGAAGGGGAAGTAAATATTTGCCCTCCAGATAAGAATTCTGCCCAACCCTAAAGAAATTTTCCTTCATTCTCCAAATTTGTAGCATTGTTGTAACTTCAAACTTCAGTTGAATATTTAAGAGAAAAACAGTTTAGACATCCAAACAAAAGGGGCAGATGAAGTATCCAAGGGAATTTGCATACAGTACAGCAAATACAAGAGTTCTAAATGTCATTTTTTTCCAGTGTCTCACTCTTACAATGCTTGAGGAATGAAGGAAAATTTCATTTTGAAGATAGATTTTATATCTATCCCCCATGCTTTCTTTTCTCACTATACCCCCACCCCTACCCCATGTCTTTCTTCCTACCCATGCCAGAATGTGGCCTGTGCCAAAGAAAGTTTCCCCATCTCTGGGCTATAGGGCAGTATGATGTCCATTTCTTAATGGATTAAAGTATCTTGAGGGTGAATCTATGTGATATTTCAAGCCATAATTTCTTCTACATGTACAACTGTTTACTTGTTGGGCACATTGGGCAAAAGGTGAGGCTGTGACCCTGCCTTCCCACAGTATCTTTGCAGCACCAATCCCTCCTGATCCCCTAAACTTTTGTTTTTGCAAAAAGTGAAGTGTCCATCCTGGAAACCTGCAAAGGTGGTGATTCACCTTTTCAGCAGGTTGCCAGGGCCCCTGTACTGTTTAGCATTAACAAAATATCAGTTTTTCAAATCTTGATTTTGTTTTCATTGTGGGGCAGTTTTGGCAATCTATGTGGCCCCTAGGGGGCACAACATAGCGTCCTGGATCTGCCATTGTTACCCATAATAAAGCTTGGAAAAGTCACTTTTTTGAATGTCAGTTCTCAATTCCCATAATGCTGCAGTCAGCTTGGCCACTGGCCATGATGGCAGGGGAATTCTGAGAGCTTTAATATGAAGTAAATAGCATTTTCAATGTTCCTCTGGCAATGTTCTTCTGGCTGGTAGGGATCAATCAAAATTGGGAAATAGGTTCTGAGAACTACTATGATGCAGAGAATGAAGGACTGGGAGATCTAACTTCAGTTCCCCTTTGCAAACTCATGCAAGTAGTATTCAGCTCAGATACTATCTAATGGCTTTTTGTATCTAATGGCTTTTTGTGATGTGACTTGATATGGAATTATGAACACTGAATACATTTATGAACCACAATAATTAATTTCCACGATGCTCACTAAAGAGTGTCTGAAAGCAAAGTATCAATGTATGCATATCACTATGACAAAAATGAAAGTATCATTGCTGAACATTGTGCAGACCAATCAGAAGGCAATCAATGTCTTTGCCTATAAAAATGCAAAACAGAGCTACCCAAATAATAGCACAGGGTAGGTTTAGCCCAGTTTTGTGCAGACCTAGGGCCCATTCAGACTATGTTATAAACCGGTTAGCAAACCGGTTTAAAATCAAGAAGTTCACACTGAAACCGGATTTAACACTACTGAATCCGGATTTTGCACACCCGTAGCGGGGTAAATCCCCCATAACCCAGGTTTTCCCAAAGCGGGTTTTTTACCGTTTCTTTTGGGAAAACCCGGTTTGCGGGGAATGTGAACTTGGCTCCGATCGCGATCGGGTCAAGTTCAGGGGAGGGGAGAAGGCCAGGGGGAGGAACATGCCTCCTCTCCAGGCAAAATCGGGCACTCCAGCATTTTTTAAATATTTTTTTTACTGTATTTTAATTAATTATTTATTTTATTATTTTATTTATTTTAGAGTTATTTTATTTATTATTTATTTATTGTATTTTATTGTATTTTATTTATTAGTAATTTAATTGTATTTAATTGTATTATATTTTAGTATTTTTAAAATATTTTTTAATTTTTTATTTTTTAAAAAATTTTTTTTTCAGTTTGACAGCTTATGCGCATTCTACGAGGCTCCTTTCCCATCGAATGTTATGAATGGGGAAAAAGGGAAACTCCTGTCCATATATGGATTGGGGTTCCCTTTCATGGGGCCCTTTAAAAATTGAAAGGGAACCCCAATCCATATATGGACAGGAGTTTCCCTGTTTCCCCATTCATAAAATTCGATGGGAAAGGAGCCTCGTAGAATGCGCATAAGCTGTCAAACTGGAAAAAATAATAAAAAAATATATAAGAAATTAAAAATAATATTTAAAAAAATACTAAAATAAAATACAATAACTCAGGTCAAGTTCAGGGGAGGGGAAAAGGCCAGCGGGTGGAACATGCCTCCTCTCCTGGCAAAATCGGGCACTCCTGATTTTTAAAAATATTTTAAATGTATTTTTTATTAATTATTTATTGTATTATTTTATTTTATTTTATAGTTATTTCATTTATTATTTATTTCATTGTATTTCATTGTACTTTAGTGTATTTTATTGCATTTTATTTCTTATTAATTTATTGGATTTTTTTGTATTTTTTTGGTATTTTTTAAAATATTTTTTTTCTTTTTTCCCCCCATTGACAGCTGTCATTCGCATTGGCTGTTCCGTTTTTATGAATGGGGCAGAGGGGGAATCCCTGTCCATATATGGACTGGGGTTCCCTTTCAGGGGCCCATTCATTCATTAAACTGGAAGGGAATGAATGGGGCCCTTTTAAAGGGAACCCCAGTCCATATATGGACAGGGATTCCCCCTCTGCCCCATTCATAAAAATGGAACAGCCAATGCGAATGACAGCTGTCAAACTGGGGGGAAAAAAGAAAAAAAAATATTTTAAAAAATACCAAAAAAATACAAAAAAATCCAATAAATTACTAAGAAATAAAATGCAATAAAATACACTGAAATACAATAAAATACAATGAAATAAATAATAAATGAAATAACTATAAAATAAAATAATACAATAAATAATTAATTAAAAATACAGTGGAATATAATATAATAAAATATTTAATAAAATATTTTATTTAATAAAATATATATTAAATTAAAAAATAAAAAATAAAATATTGAAACATATAATCAATAATAATTTAAAAAGTACTGGGAGGAGGAGGAGGAGGAGGAGAGGAAAGGATCTCCTCAATCCGCACCGCTCCCAGCCAAATGCTCCATGCGCATAAGCTGTCAAATATTAAAAAATATAAAAAAAAAGCACAAGCATCTCGCGCGGCCAATGGCCGCATCAGACGTCACCATGACATCATTTGATTGACAACCAAGAGGCTCCATCTTTAATCGTTACTTTTGCATGTATGAACTTCGTTGGGGTAAAATGCACCGGGAAGCCTCAATGGGGGCAAAAGATAGTATGAACTCCTCTCTGGATAGAATCGGTTTGCCATGATCGATCTCATCTGGATTAAACCAGGGCAAATGGGCTAGTATGGACGGGGCCCTAGTAAAAGTTACTTTTATGGATAACAACAGCCAGAATCTCCAGCCAGCAAGGACATTAACCATTCTATGATTCTATGCTGGTTGGAAAATACTACAAGTTGTGCTTTAAGAAGTAACTTACTGAGCTTTGGTCATGTGCCACTATGAGATCCACAATATGGAAAAACACAGGTGTTTCTGCAGTTTATATACTAGCATCTGTATTGTTCTAAATTAAAATTTGAATGTGAATTATTATGCTGTTGTTTTTGTGAGAGCCAGTGTGGTGTGGTTTGAGAACTGGACTATTATCTTTGGAGATCAGGGTATAAATCCCTGCTCAGCAATGGAAACTCACTGGGAGACTTTGAGCAAGTCACATTCTGTTGGCCTAAGAGGAAGAAAAGGCAACCCCTCTCTGAACAAATCTTGCCAAGAAACCCCTGTTGCCAGAGGTCGGAAATGACTTGAAGACACATAACCCACTTGTTTGGGATATTTACTGTGGTCAGTGTTATCAAAGTGACATCTCAATGAGCTGGTCCTCAATATAACAATACCAACCAAAGAAAACAAGACTGGCTGATTGTTGATAAAAAGAACTTATTTTGTCTCAGCAGCCTTATTTCCACTGGGCATCCAAGGAAAGGAAGGGGAGATAAATTTATTGACCTATGAAGCTGACATTTAATCTTGCTTGTTTTTCTCTCCTGTTATTTTAGCCACAATCTTCCAATGTTTTCATATATACCCAAGACAAAGGATGCAGTCATGTTGCCATCAATCTCAAATTCTGCACCCACTACAATGTAGTCATTCTAAATTTGAACCAAGGTCTGGTTTAGAAGCTGGAGTTATAAGGAAAAAAGATAATCAATCTTCAGAGTATAAATTTTAACCAGGACATCAAAATTTTCCCTGCTCTATACAAGTCCACCAACCTAAAATAGGGAATCTTATTAGGCCCACTGTTTGATGACTTAACGCCAACTTACAATACAAAATTCTCTTTTAAGTTGTTTACAAACTTTATTGCTTCCTTTCTCTTTTTTTACTCCAGGTTGACCAGGTCAGTAGGAGAAAAACAAAGATAAAAGGCAATTTCCAACAAAAAATATTTTATGGATTTTATTAATGACACATTTATGTTTTAATTGATTATATTTGAATTTTATCATTGCTGCCTCCATTTCGGCAGGAATGTAAATTCAGTAAAAGCAACAAATAAAATATTCCATATACTGAAGAATCATTGGGAGGAAAAACTAATTGCAGTAATCTATTAATTATGGCATGATGTTTTATAACATTATATCTTACTCTATTGTGTATAACAGCACAAAATACTAATTATCAATTAAAATCTTTTAAAATAAAAATAAAATGGCACACTTAGCAAATCAGAAACACTTGGTATTTCTTTCCCCTCATCCAAAATTACAGAGGTGTTTTACTTAGCAGCAGTGGAGCATGAACTCTCAAAGGACAAATCCGCATACAGTATAGCGTATACTGCTTTGCTATTTATGGAAGAAATTCTCCCCAGAGCAAAGCACCAGGACAAATGGACAGAGAGGTTGATAGTCTAGCAGAAGGATGTGAGGAGTCATGCAGTCAGGTAATCATGCATATTCTCCAAAGAAGAAGGCAAAAGTTGTTAATGCGGAAGAACACACAAGCTAGGTGAGGCTGCAGCAGTTTTCTTTGGCCTAAATTTACTGGGAAGGCCAAGATTCCACCCCTCTCCTCTCCTCTTGTCCATTCTGAGTTGATCGATTTTAAACTACTTTTGCACTTTGAACTCAGATGCAACTGAAGTAAGCTGAGAAGAGAGGGGGAAGTGAGAGGAAAAGAAACTGAGACATTAGTAACGTACAGTGGTCCCCTGGAAATTTTCGTTTCCCGGGGGACCGCTTTAGTTGACGGACCGCGTGGCAAATTTAAAGGGGCCGCGCGGTTTTTCCGTTTCGGATCCCAGGGTTTCTTTCGGATCCCGGGGCCGTTTTTGCGGCCCCGGCTCTTTCGTTCCCCGGGGTTTTAGTACCCCGGGGGATTCGTAACCCGGGGGACCACTGTATCTGATAAAGTCAGATGACAGAGGATTAATTGGGGCTGTCCTTGCCAAACTGGAACAGTTAGAGGGTATGGTGATGTCCACTGGTACACTGTCATGTTTTGAAATTCAGGCTCTCAGTAGGCCAGTTTCAACAGCATCATCCCCAGAACAATCCAAAAATGCACTCCTAGAACCACTGCTAGGCATGTTTATCTCTATGAGGGGGTACGTCTTTAATAAGCAGAAGAGTCTTGCAAACTCAGCCGACCCAAATACTTTTTATCATTCAAGAGAGGGCTCACAAGAATTGGTTATTTGTGGGGAAAACAATTTCTCCACCATTTGCTCTCAGGATTATTGTTAAACTCAGAGGAAACAGAGGAGTCTTGCAGCTGATGTCATAGTCCTGCTAATCAAACATTCTGGAGCTATGATTCTATGATTTCTGGCTCCACTACATACATGACTTATGACAGCACATGAAAACACACAAAGATAAGAACTGCCCAGAGTGTATGACCTGAAACAAGTTGTTTCCCTATCTTTATGGAAGGGCCAACATGAAATGGGAAGATCAGAATAATTAAATATACACATTGCAGGGGCTGTAGTGGAAAAAAGACAGAATGCAGACACATATAAAAATGTTGGGTATAGGTCTCTGACTTGACAGATATTAGTATGCAAAGGAATCTTGTAGCACCTTTGAGACAGAGGGGCCATTCAGACTACCATATAAACCAGTTTGTAATCCAGATTAAAACCGGGAAGTTCATACTGGCACCGTTTTTTTCACTAGAGAATCCGGATCTTGCATACCTTTTCTGAAAGCGGGGTATTTACCGTTTCTTTTTGGAAAAATCAGTTCAATTGAATGTGAACTTGGCTCAGATCATGATCAGGTTAAGTTCAGGGGAGGGGTAAAGGCCAGGGGGCAGAACATGACTCCTCTCCCTGCAACCACCGGCTTTAATCCAGTGCTGTCTAATAGTTTTTGCAGCAGGAGTGCCTCATCGGGCACTTCTGATTTTTTTTTATTATTTTTACAATTTGACAGCTTATGCGCATTCTACATGGGGCTCTTTAAACGGGAGGGGGAACCCCCAATCCATATATGGATAGTTGGCTTCCATATATGGATTGGGGTTCTCTCTCCCTTCATTTAAAGAGCCCCATTCATATTGAGCATTTAAACGAAGGGAGAGGGAACCCTAATCCATATATGGAAGCTAACTATCCATATATGGATTGGGGGTTCCCCCTCCCATTTAAATAGCCCCATGTAGAATGCGCATAAGCTGTCAAATTGTAAAAATAATTAAAAAAAATCAGAAGTGCCCGATGAAGCACTCCTGGTGCTGAGAAAAATGGAGGAGGAGGAGGAGAAGTAGGAGGAAGAGGAGGAGGAGGAGGAGGAGGAGGAGGAGGAGGAGGAGGGGAAAGGATCCCCACAAACCTCACCGCTCCCAGCCCTATACTCCATGCGGATAATCTGTCTAATGTAAAAAAGTATATATATAAAAAAGCGAAGCGCCAGATGGAGCACTCGCGCAGCCAATGGCTGCATCAGATGTCACCATGACATCATTTGACTGACAACTAGGAGGCTCCATCCTGAATCGTTACTTTTGCATGTATGAACTTCAGCTGGGTAAAATGCACTCGGAAGCATCAACAGGGGCAAAGGGTAGTATGAACTTCTTTCTGGGGAGATTCAGTAATGGCATGCACGATCTGATCCGGATCTAATCAGGGCAAATGGGCTAGTATGAATGGGGCTAGACTGTGTGAAAGCGGTTCTAGCATAAGCTTTTGTAGACACTGAATCAGGTTAAAACAGATACCCAGAATCTGTTGCAAAGTATATATTCAAATTCAGGTGTTGACAGTAAATTATGGTTTAGCATCATGTGAATGAAACTTAAACTCTTATGTTACATTTGGAGGGCAGCCAGAAAAAGAAACCAAACTGTTGCTTCCAGTTTTAAATCAATCAATCAATCAATCTACCAATGCATAGATATATATACTGAAAATGAACAAAGAATCCTAACAGAATAAGTCATGTAAATTCCCTTTCATGTGTCTGTGTAATAAGTATGATGGAATCCCACTTGTCTGTGTTGTTGTGTTCTCTATGTGTTTACGTGTATATACTCAAAATACACAGGGAAAGGCCTGGCACCACCAAACCCAATTATCCCCAAACATGGCTTATCAAGGATGCCACTTTTTAAGGACATGAATTTAAACATTACGTGACAATTTGAATCCATCTGTTATATTTGGCCTGGCTTCCTTTTGGAAAGCTTCCTTAGTTAAAACTTCACTGGAAATCATGTCAACGCATGTGGCTATTTTTAGCTAAGCTCATTTTGTTTGGTGGCTTTGATGTAGTGACTTCCTAATAGGAAACATTTACAAGGAGAGCTGTTAAGTATGTGGAATCCACTGAAGGCATGGTATGGTTGGAAGGCATTTTTTTTAATAGAAGAAAAGTCTAACAGACACAACAGCTATTATTGTACAAGTTTATCCCTGGAGATTCAATTTATAAGAGGAACAAAACAGTTTTACTCACTCCTTATGACATTTGGATAAGCTGGGCCTTTTTTGCACTGCACTGTGATATCACTTTGATACCACTTTAACTTTCTCAGCTGCATCCTATGATATCTTGGGATTTGTAGTTTGGGGAGGCACTATAGCTTCCTGACAGACAATACTAGGGATCTCATGAACCACAAATCCCAAGATTCCACAAGATAGAACCATTAGAGTGGTGCCTAAAATCACAGAATCATACAGCTAGAATGCAGGATCTCTAGTTAAAGCATCCCTAGCAGGTAGCTGTCCAACCTCTTTTTGAAGACATTAAAAGAAGAAAACCCCACTGCTGAACCACTCTGTCAAGAAACTTCTTCTAATGTTCAGTCGAAATCTACTCTCCTGTAATTTCAAATCATTAGACTTGGTCCTATCCTCTGGAGCAGCAAAGAACAGACTTGCCCACTCCTCTTTATTACAGCCCCCTACATATTTAAAAAAAGTGCAATCATGTCATCCTTCAGTCTTCTCTTCACCAAGTTGAACATGCCCAGCTACTTCAACCTTTCCTCATATATTTTGCTCTCCATATTGCCTATCACCCTTGTTGCCTTTCTCTAAACCTGCTCCAACTTGTCTATATTCTTCTTAAAAACAGAACAGAACACCATATTACAGATGAGGCCTGACTAGGGCAGGATATAGTGGGGTTATCACTTTCCTTATCTTGGAACTATGGTTCTATTGTTCTTGTGTGCCTTCAAGTTGTTTCTGATTTATGGTGACTCTATCATTGGGTTTTCTTGGCAAGATTTCTTCAGAGGAGGTTTGCCATTGCCTTCCTCTGAGGCCAAGACCTTGTGACTTGTCTCAGGTCACTTAGTGGGTTTCATGGCCGAGCGGGGAATTAAACCCTGGTCTCCAGAGTCATAGTCTGATGCTTAAACCTAAACACTAAAATATTATTTTATGCTACAGCATCACACTGCTGGGTCATGTTCAACTTATGAACAACAAATCCCAAGGTCCTTTTCGCATGCAGTACTGCTGAGCCATGTGCCCCCCATTCTATTCCTGTACATTTGGCTTGTCCAGTCTAAATGTAGAATTGTGCATTTGTCTCTATTGATTTTCATTTCACTAATTTAATTAATTTCACTAATTCACTAATGAGCATCCAGCCTGTTGGGGCAATTGGCTTACAGATTGTAAACCACTTAAGAGAGTGCACCAAAAGCATATGAGGAAGTAGACTAAAGTCTACAAAAGCTTATGCTGTGAACTTCGTTACTTCATTTAGTCTAAAAGGTGCTACAAGATCTCTCTATATACTGATTCTACAGATTAAACACAGCTATATCTTTGAATTCTAGGGAGTGCTGAATTCACAATAAAGTGGTATAGAAATGTAAATGCTATTGCTATTGCTAATTTCTATGCAATTTTCTAGTTTATTGAGGTCCTTTTGAATTATATAAAATTATAATGGTGTAGTATGAAAGAAACCCTGGATACACTCTGTCCTCATTGTCCTCAACAGCATCTGGAGAAGAATCCATTCTGTTGTTAGCTCCCACTAGGAAACTGCGTGCTCAGGATTGTTTGGAAACGAAATAACAATCCAAACAAAGCCAATATCATAATGTCCTTAAATCAATCTATGATGCAGTCAAAGCTAAAGTACTCTGTTCAGATTGAGTCACTGTTTCTCAAAAATAATATCAGAGCTAGAGAAGGGGGTAGCCCTGAAACTCCCCCCCCCCCCATTATTTGACTGCAGAACAGAGTTTATGTGGACCCCACTCCTACAAAGCACATACAACTTTTAAAAAACCCAACAACCTCACCACACAAATAGGACAACCCAAGCATACTTGTGCTGATGTCACTGCCACTGGCAGTCTGTGGTTCAAATTGAGTATAGACTGCCGCTGGTCATTATGTCAATGAAAGACTTAAGCTTAATTCTCTCCTACTGAAATCAAGGTACCTAAAAGTCATTAAACTGGACAGCTCATCTAAAGTTAAAATTAAAGCTAAGAGGGTATTCACCACGCCATTTAAGTGGAAGCCACCATCAGGAAGGCTAGTCCTAACTTTCTACATTTGTATAACTTTGATCCTTCTAAAATCTGGGCTGTCTGCTAGAGATGTTTCAGCACGTCAGATACCTCAGAGACTTAATTCCATGTTAGATTTCTGACTGATACTTAAGAGAACTCCAGCTGCTTGTGATTATAGATGCTAAGTACTTGAGAGGCCGCCAGAAGATATGTGCTGTTGCCATCCTGCTGATGTATATGGTGACAGTTATATTTTCACCTGAAATGGTTATAATTTCTTTCACTTCAAAACTACTGTGTTTCTTTCCTCTCTCCCAGCTCCATTCTCTTCACTCAGTAGTCTACCTACTCACATAACATGTCAATTTGGAAACCATTTTGACCCTCTCATTAAAATGAAAGAAGTTTGACAAAGCACTGAAGTCTATCATGACAGGAGGAATCCTCAGAACTATGGTGTAGTTAAATGGCTACAGGATTTGCAATTGTGAACATCTGCTGCAATTATTATTACTTTAAAAACACATACACATTTTGCACAGCAGTCATAATCAGGCCTTGCTTCAGAACAGGTAGTGCCATTACTTCTCTTGTAGCTAACAAGAGAATTGATTGGAACGCTAAAGCAGTCTTTCTTCCTCATTATGTATATAAATACAGGACTTATGTTCAGACTATGTGACATTCTAAAGCTATTTTTTTTTTAATTACACAAAACTTTTAAACTAGACTTGCTTAGGCAGCTCTTTGCTCCAACACGATTACCTCACCTCTAGTTGTCATTGGGTACATGTATGTGATTTCCTGCTTTACACACCTACATGCTCTTTTTTAAAAAAATGAAAGAAAAAGCAGTTAGCATCCTAACTACTGATCCAAACAGTCCAGAATAAGTAACTGGTGACCCAAGCCAACCTTTTTTACCTATTTTTCCTAGCAAAAGGGAGTTGATTGTTTCTCCTTGGAGACTCTAAGGGGATTATCACACTGTGGTTAAAATGCCAGTAAAATGCTCCAAATGCGCAAAGGTGTGATATCCAGTCATGCTTCTTAAGCGTCACTGAAGTGGCCCCTCTCCTCTCCAGTCGTCAAAGCATTCATGGAGCAGCCATTTCTTCATAACGGGAATTTCTGTTATGAAGAGATGGCTGCTCCGCAAATGCTTTGCTTGGGTGTGATAATCTCCTCGGACTGGCAATTTACTTTTCAAATAGGTTATTTATACAAGGCTACCCTGCAAAGTCGACTCCTAGCCACTTTCATTTTAATTTCCCCCCACTTTTTGACAGTCTGTGTGACCCTTTGAGGGTTCCAGGGGCATGAAACTGGCCCAGGGACCTGTCAAAGTAACAGCTTTTCATTTTTCCAGTAATGGTGTTGAAGATTTTGGCTGAGATTTCTGCAGTTTTAATTTGACGTAGCCCCTTGAAGAAGGCTTTTTAGCTAATAAAATACCATCTTTCCAGCATTTTGAGATGTGTCTCCTCTTTCCAGTGGATTTCACTGGATGCTCTCCAGTTTTTATCCTATCCCCAGCCCTGAAACAGACTAAGAAATTCTCTCTCAAGATCATTTTCTGGAGAGGTTATTAAAACAAAAATGTATGAATAAGTTTAACATTGTTATCTGTTGAAAGCTCCTAAGAAAAGATAGTTCTGCAGGAAGGTGTATAGCACAATTATTCATATACACTTGGACAGTTACAATTTTGAAGACACTTGACAACAATATCTGCCAAAAGGAAATTAAATTAATATTAAAGATGGCACCTAGTTTTTCTTGCAAACTGTCAACATACCTGCCTCATCATAGGACACAGTCAATTTTTCTAGCATTTCTCGGTCAATTGACAGAATCTGTTGTTCCAAGATAGTCTGGTAAGACAAAACACTGTTTTCCTTATCTTTCTCATAGTCTTGAAGATGTTGTTTCAGGACCTCTGGTAAGCGGGACTTCACATACTCTGCTGCAGACTACAGAAGGGGAAAAGAAAGGAAAAAAATAGTTTGCTTTGGGTACAATGTTGCCAAACTTGACCATGTATTTTCTCTTACATTTTAACATGTCTTCATATATGCTCAAATAAACACAGAAAGTAAATTTGTTAACATTTATACAAAATCTTGAAATGTTAAAATCTGAAAAGCAAAGTAAGACATTGGCATCTATCCATCCTTTCTAGGTTGGCCAAAATTAAAATTTTAAAGCTATCTAAATGAAAACTCACAATTTTCTATACCATTATCTGTCCAGTTGAAAATACTGTGTAACTAATAAGATGCTACCAGCATTTACTGGCACTTTAACACAGAAATCATTCCTTCAAGGTCAAGGCCTACCAGGTTGCAGCTTTAGGGAAATAACTGAAGGCCAGTAAATGGCCAAATATTCAATTTATTGTTACAGTTTTACCACCAGAGCAGCAGCATTTGGATCTGGAAAAAGGTCAGACCATTCCTCTTAATTCAGTTACAACAGATTTCATCCATGCTTATTTCATTATAACTCAGATTCTGTCCCCAAAAGGCTATCTGAGATATACTGATGACAACTTTACTATTTGGATTCATGAACAGGAGATCCAGATGAAATTCCACGAGAGCTTCAGTAAATTTTATTCCACTGACAATTTGATCCTACAGTAATCTGCAGCAGATTTACTTTCTGCACAACTAGATATGGGTCACATAAGCACTATATATTATCATTAGCCTGTTAATACAATACATACAAAACTGCATCCAGCTTCCACCCAGAATATACTGTAAAATGTAAAATCTACTGTGTACAAGTAAGATATATGGTACAAACAGTTCTGTCTTCACATGGCACAATTATGGCAGTTTGATACCACTTGAACTGCCATGACTCCATCCCATAGAATCCTGGGACCTGTAGTTTGTTGTGAATTCTCCCCTGGAGATCTCTAGTCTGCCCACTTACCCCCAACTGCAACAGTAGCATATGATTCTTACTTCTTTTATTTTTTTGTCATTTGACATTTTGACATTTATTTATGTCATTTGCCTCTCTCCCAGAGTGGGACCCAAAGTAGCTCGAAAGACATTGAGTCAGTTAAAAAAATCTTCATAATAAAATTTAAAAAGGCAGTTATAATCACTACATGAAACAGTATAAAATAATGTAAAAGACATACAAAAATGAAAAAGATAAAGAAGGCATCCCAATAAGAGATTCCACTTGTTTACACACTAAAAGCCTTTATAAACAAAATGGTTTTTGTCTGCCAGTGAAAGAAGAGGAGGGAGGCAGCCACCTTAAGGGCACAGAGTTCTTCCATGCTTCTTGCTGATGTAATACCCACCAAAAAGATGTTCTTCTAGACCAGTGATTCTGAAAGTGGGTGGTATGGCTCCCCCGGTGGTGTTGGAAAGAGCCAGGTGGGTGGTGAATGGAAAAGAGGGTGGGGGGGGGGGTCAGTCAAAGTATTGGTGTGCAAGAATGACAAGGAGAACCTTTAGGACCGTGGTGGGGATGATGATTGCATGAAATTTTTTTTCAGGGTCCCTTAAAACCATTGCACAGCCTCCATGATTGCTTTGTGTGATGGTGTCTCCCACTCTTCAACATCCTCACATGAACCCACTCCCTTAGCCATATCTTTCACTAGTAGTGGCAGCAAGGGAGAAGCAGAAGCAAAAAAGGTGTTTTCAAATTTGGGGCCCTGCTTCAGCTTTGTGAGTTTTGCCAGCCCTTGTCTGGCAAATCAGAGTTGCATTGCTATTTCTGTTTCTTTCACTGGACAGGCCAAGAACAGAAGTAGCAGATGAAACAATGTGGGCTGGGGGAAATCACACTAGAAGCTGTCTGGAGACGGAGTGTGGGGAGTATCTGGGGTCAATATTTGGAAAGAGTCCTTTATCTTGGAGTGGCTCCAGTAGTTAAAATCTCTCCTTTCCCCCATCCATTTCAGGCTCCAGTCCAGATCATGTGGCCTCTCTTACCCCCTACAAACACACACCAGATGTGCCCATGTCCACCACAACAAAGAAGGATTGAGAGTAATTTCTCACCAAGGAGAAGCACTTAGGGCGAAGCAACTGAGTAGGTTGCAGAAAAATGATTGAGAAACCTCTTGTCCTCATTTGCCTTTGCTCAAGGCAGTGGTGTCACTAGGATTGATGTCACCTGGTATGAAAACTGGTGCTATTGGTGCCAACCCCCATTGACTCCCTCCCCTACCAGACCATACAGAATCATTAGTAATGTTTTTGTACTGATGTGATATCTTAATAATTCCATATATAGCTGAATGTAATGGCAACAGTTGTGATATAAACAACTCCTAAACAACTTCTTTGTCATCCTAATTCTCCAGCTTCAGGAGTGGGGTGCAGGAGGAATCCAGGAATTCTTTCTCCTCTTAACTTACAAATCAGGAGGTTGGTGTGTCAATGGGATTTAGCAACCTTCAGTTCCTGAAGCATTCAGCTCCCAAAGCAACAGTCTTCTGCATTGGGAGTTTTAGACCTTCTGCTTTGGGGAGTGCTAGGGTTGTCACCGAAGAGGAAAGGGAGCGATAGTGCAAAAAAGTTTGGGGACAACTGTTCTAGATAAAAGAAAGCTATTGCAAGATGCCATTGACTCAAAGGGTTTCCTGGAGAGTTGTGAGAGGACCAGCTCCAAACTCTACTGAGGTGATGGATTTGACACCATCATCGAACAGTTCCCGTAACCCATTAGGAACTTTTAAACCAATGAATTCCGGAAACAGGAAGGCTTGCTAATGATCTGGAAGTTAGATGACAGGAGAGTGAGTTGCAGCAGTGATGATATTCTAAAAAAGGGTGGTGAGTATAGACTTAAACTACACAAGCAACATGTAGGATATCAGCCATTCTTATCTGCACCTTCACTTGCTATCTTCTCATCTGTGATTCCATTTCTCAAAGGCTAGCCAACATTCCCATACCCCATTCCCAGATGCCTTTCTTGATGAGCTAATGAACAAAAATGGAGGGACCACGACCTCATGAAAATGCAGGAAATGTTTTGTAGCTCCTGTGCAAGAAATCCTGTGTACTAGAATTTTCATAGAAAATAAGAAACTCCCTCATGGATCCATTGTAGGGTGACATGCAATACAGCTGGAATGGGGCATGGTGTTCATTTTTTTTTTTAAATCACAGGTTCCTAAGAAACAAGGTTGGGTCAAGATATTTTATTGTTGGAATATATATATATATATATATATATTGCATTTTTGAGCTCCTTAGAAGAAAATGGATGACAAATATAGGAATTAATATATAAATTTCCACCGTACAGTGGAAAAAGGTGCTATATTAAATCTCATGGCAAAACAGTTGTGAATCCTGGCCTAAAGACTTCTTTCTCATGTTTTACAGACCACAGTATAAGCCTTTAACATGGAAAAAAATGCTACGATTTATAAGTATTTCTGATTACTGTTTCCAGTACTAAATATACTTATTATACATGTGTAGTGGAAGAATTTACACTATGTGAACAGTATGCTTTCAAACAAATGTAAAGGTTGACGTGACAGTCATAAAGAAATCATAGCAAAAGGAAGTGAGACATAATCTTTAAATAGTACATTCATGTTCTACATGACAGAAATTAAAAACAAGGTGCTCCAAGGCTAAAGGAGGGATGGAAACAAATTAGCATGACTCTATAGCATTAAAATGTCCTGGCAAAAATTACGACTGTTTCTCAAATTTGCTTCTTGGGAAACATCAAGTTAACTTAAACTATGAAATCAAAGGCTTTCATGGCCGGCATCCATAGATTTTTTGTGTTTTTTGGGGGCTATATGGCCATGTTCTAGAAGAGTTTTCTAGGCACAGATGCTGGCAAAACGTCGGGAATAAACTTTTCTAGAACATGGCCATATAGCCCGAAACAAAACACAAAAATCTATTAATTTGAACTATTCTTGCTAACAAAACAAAGGACCCTTTTGAATACTATCCTATCTCAGTGAACCTCAGCTGGCAAAGTCTGAGAAAATATCTTGGTGAGCAAAAATTATTGTGGAGAGAGCTTGTATTAGAGCAGTTGAACTAAGCTGCAAGAAACATGCAAACGTCTGATGGCATCTGCAAGTATGCCTTCCAATTCCTTTCTCTTCTCTTCATTTTCATGGAATACTGCAGATGTGATTAATAGAGAGAACAAGTCTGGCTGTATCATTTTCATTTCAAATTTGTCTTCTACTTCATTCCAAATAAAGGTAAACTTTCTAAAGAACAAGGAACTTTGCATTTTACATTGCTTGACTGGATGGGAGAAAGGAAAAGACCATTTATAAATCTTTCTTGTTTGTTTATATTTTCCTCATTTCCCAACCCCTAAATTTCCTTTGTTCTGTCTTTTGAAGAATGATTAAGATTAAATAACAAAACAAAATAACAACATCAGACTGAGTTGTGAAGGGGACCTGGTGCAGGGCAGAAAGAATAAAATCTGGAGTGGATTTCTTTGGGTAAGAGAGGCTGTCTGCTAAAGCCTGTTGTTGATAAAAACATGCATGCTTGTCAGGAAAATGGAAATAATGTTTAATTTTCAGAAATAAACCTCTAGGAAACTCCATCTTACGAAACACAGTGCCACTTGTCTTTATTAGCTGTTCTCTTTAAATCTTAATTAAAGTTGTTATGCTTGATGGAAAGTTCAAAGTAGTCTGTATGTGTTCAGGGGCATTTTCACTACATTCTTATTGGATGGCAAAAATATACTAAGCCTAGATGCAAATTGTGGACTATTGTTAATGGGATAACATATTTGAACATTTCTTCTTGCATAATTATTTTTTACATCCTAATGTACCTCAACAGTGAATATGTACTATGCAAACATACAGTGTATCCACACTGCAGTTATAGCAGTATCAAACCACTTAAACTGAAATGGCACCATTGTATGGAATTCAGGAATTTGCAATTTAAAGAGGTCCTTTCATTTGTCCCCTAGAGAGCACCAATGCTATAGTGCAGGGTGTGTGTGTGACAGCTGTATAGCAGAGTATTCTTTGGACCTCATTACAATTCTCAAATCCCATAGAATGAAGCAAAATGGCATTAATAGCAGTGTGAAACTGCCATAACTGTGCAGTGTGGATATATCTAGCATTTCTTGCTCTGTAGCAATCAAAGATATTCTACATGGTTGTGACAATATATATAGACCTCAGAAGTTGGAGGGAGATCGAGTGTGAATGGAAATCCAGACGAGTGGAGAGGAGCTGCTCACAGTGTACACGGGTTAGGCAAGAAGAGGGCAGTAGCCATGATAATTGCTCTGAAGAATTTCAAAGCTGCCTAGAAGCAGCTTTAAAAAATATTTGCTGTTGCTGCAGTCGCAGCTCTTGGCTACAACTACAGCAAGATTCCTAAGAAAAATAATAAGGAAAAGGACAAGTATAATATTTGTTCTTCCTTTTCAGATTCCAAGGAAAATGAGCTAAAGCATATGAAATGTTCTCATCTATTTCTGAGATCTGGCTATAAATGTTTTCCTTTATCCAACGCTCATTCATTTTGTTGGTTTATATTTAGTCCTTGTAATTCTTCAGATAATTGTGTTAGGAAGTCCTAACATATCACTGAAGTTGCATTCAGTTTGTCTAGAAGTTAGGCAGTGCAGAACGAATGAAATTATTCCATCAAATGCAAATTAACTCACAACATAAGCACAAGATAGTTAATACTAAGTTTAAAATAGTAATTTACCTTCCAGCACAAGTAGGGAGAAGATACACCATATAATAATTGTTGGTATAAGGCTAAACAGATACAAGATTTCCGTGCAAGGGCCTGTGACTTGCATAGGCATTTTGCAATGTTCAGATACACATCTGATCACATTTGCAATCACGTGGTTGAGCCTAAGACCGCACTTTCTTTACTTCATGCATGTCCCTTGTGGGTAAAGCAGAAATATAACAAAGAATAGTAACCTTCAAGAACTTGGCAGAGTCATCCTGAGGTAGTGATTTGAATGCTGGACTATAACTCTGGACACCAGGGTTCAAATCCCCTCTTGGTGATGGAAACTCACCAGGTGACCCTGAGTAAATCACACTCAGCCTGAGAGAAAGGCAAAGACCAACCCATTCAGTACAAATCTTGATGAGAACAGTTGTTTGGATCTAACCTAATATTTGTTTCTTTTGAATGAATACAATTTGATCTTAATATGAAATCCACATGCATTCGTATTTTAGTTGGGCTTTTCCAGAACACATGGCTTCCCTCCTGAATGCTTATTCATCTCTGACCTTTGAGCCAATTCAGCTGCATTAAGGCCAGAGATATATATTTGCTGAAACAAATGCATGAAAGAATGAGGCAACTATGAAATAACAGTTTTTCAAAAAATGGAGCAATATGAAGTGCGACAAAGTTCTTCTAAAATGCATTCCAACATTTCCTCCAAGGAGGTTCATTCTTATACTCAAACCCCTCTTGAGTCTATTCTCCTCCTCTTTACCTTGTCTTTGCATAATGTGATATTACAATGATTTCACATTTCATCATACTTTGAGGAAGACAAGGTTCTGTTGAGCTGAAATGACACTAAGGTGTTTTTTTGTTTTTTTGCACTACACAGTTCTAGTACTCTGATACCATTTTAACTACAATGGTTTCATCCTATGGAATCCTAGGATTTGTATTTTTGTGAGGTTGTCAGAATTCTCAGCCAGAGAGTTTTATGCCCTCACCAAATACAAACCCCAGAATTACTGTATATAGAATGCAGCTATGACAGTTAAAGAGGTATTAACATACAATAATTGTATAGTATGAAAGAGACTTAAGCATAAATACATTTAGTCACAGTGATGTAACACTGGTGCAATACATCCTTTAATTTACCTAAGTCCACTTTTAATTTTTAAAAATTCATCTTGTTTATAACTACCATATCATTAACTTTTGAACTAACAACATCAAAATGAATATATGAAATTGCACAGCCAAGAGAAATGCTATAAAACTCAAGTATAAGGGTGTTACAGTGCTAGACTTAGTGTCTAATAGAAACTGATCAACATGATTAATCTGAATTGCTGAAAAAAAAAGAGACTGGGGTGCTTTTTCACATTTTTTCTGCTTGTTTGGTGATTTCATAGTCTACATTTTGTTTTTAGTCTACATATCTTAAGATTCCATGGTTACTAAACCATTGCTCCAAAATGGAAAGAAACTTTCAGTTTTTTACAAGTTTAATTATTTGAGCCAATATTATTTTATTTTATTTTTCTGGCAGTAAGTAATGGTTGACACATGGTGTCTGAATGTTTGTAACTGGAAATTGAACCTTATTAAAAGAAGGATGGGCCCTTTTCCCTTGCTTCTAGAGTCTTTTAAAAATGAATCATTTATGAAACTGATGAGAAACAGAGGGTGTAAGAAACTCAATGCTGGCAGGAGCCAGCTGAAACGCCATAATGTGGTTCTGCAAATATGGTCAGTCTTAACCAGTGAAAACCATAATAATGACTGAAACTTTTTTTAAAAACTCAGCAATACTATCGCATTAATAAAATAATGATACATTAGAGAGATATTATCTGGTATCATTATGAAATTTGACTGTATATGGTAGATTTTATCACTTCAATGAACAGAAAATCATACCCAACCTCTTATGTATCAAGACAAGACATGCCATTTTATCTCTTTTTAGAAGATATGCATAGTTGCATGTGTGTGACCAAATGGCAGAAAGGGATTAGTCAAAGGTATTTATGGGATTCTTATCTCTGCCAAAATAAAAATATCAAATTTTTCAAAAAGGCTGGGGAGAGAGAGAACTGGCAATTGATATAGCAGAATACATCCTACCGAGTAATATCTGTTAATTTCACACAAAACTTTGCAAATATCTGAAGTTCCCCATAACTCCATAAAGCAGGAAGCAAGTTTATAGTTTAGATAACACTAAAGATCCATGGAAAGACATACATTCTGCTTGTAGTGTATTTTACATGATCAAAATGTTGAGAACCCTCTGGAATTTAGTGTTGCTTTATAGTGAGCAGGGTTGGACTAAGCAGTTTATCTTAAAATCTGACAGCAAGAAAACCGATTTAGATACACAGAACTCAATTTTCCATTCACAGTTAAAAGTTTATGTCTGGAAGAAAAAAAAACACAGTCACTATCTGAATGGATGAAGTACATAGCAGCTATGAAAAAGTAAAATTAAATAAAACTCATGTATAGCTCAGGAGGTCAGAACAACAGATGTTTTTCCATTTAAATAAGTTATCATGGAGATCACAAACTCAACATAATTTTAAAGTTATATACTTTATTTCAATTGATATTGTTTAAAATAATGTTTTAAGTCTGTTTTTATATTGCAAATGGATTTCCCCATTTAGGTCCATGGTAATGTATATATACACACACACTTTGTTCTCTTGACCCCAAACAGGGATACCTCATTTGTTCATAAGCTGATCCCATTAAGAATGCTCCACTCTAGCAGTCTGTTCTAGCTGAATTACTTAGTTTCTCATGGGCATTCTCATTCTAACCTTTCTTATCAGAAACTTTCTTTCTGCATAATATTTTTAAAAATACAAGATATCTAGTGTAACCTAGCCAAGAATCTGTCCCAGGGCAGCGGCCAAGGTGGTGGTAAGACCCGGCCACAAGGCATGCATTTTCTGGGGTCTCTCGCCTCTGGAGAGCCTGCCAGCCATCCACCTCTGATTTGCAAAGGAAGAAGGAGGAGTATTGCAACTACCACCTTGAAGACAGAAGTGGGGCACTTTGTGTGGACCCCCACAAAGAATGATGACCAGAGCTTGCAGCTGCCTCCACTGCTGCCCTATGTCATTTTATATATAAGGGCTTCATCAGGTATGGTAGGCCCACTGTACAATGTATCACAGCTGGAGAGGGCTGGGAGGGTCTTTTTTCATTGGGGAAGATGTCTGTTGTGCACCTGCATTTTGCACCTTCCTTCCTTGGTGGCTGGGGCTTACCACCACCTCCACCGCTGCCCTCCTTGGCTAGGTTGTGCTAGATGTTTTGTATTTATTTATTTATTTTTTAAAAAATATTACTGCATTTCCATTTCCATGATATCTCATTACATATATGCAAATATTTCAAAGTCCAAAAAAAATTCCAAAATTCACACTTGTTATGTCTGTACACATAACTATATTAATAAAAATAATGAGTAAATATCAACTGACACTGTAAAATATTTAAAAGGGAGAAAAATATTTAATGGGAGAAAATGGAAGACTGACAGCTGGCTTGATTTTCAAATTGATGGACTGCACATTGTCATGCAAATTGCTATGTTAGAAGAAAGTCAGGGCTAGATTCATACTAGAGGGGAAGAAAATATCCAGATATCATTTAAATATTATGTCAGTCTACACCTTCAATTGCTAATCTTGTGTATTTAACACCCATAATGCCTGCAAACACATAGAAGCCAAGCTAAGCTACTAATTATCCAAACATTTGAATTCCTTCTGGCCATTAAATTAATGAGCCTTTACTGTTTATATATCATACAAGACTTCTCTTTTAACCTAAGTGTCTGTAATTTGAATAGCAAGTCTTCTATGACCTTTTGCCACAACTGAATTGTCAAAAACATGAATAACTATGTGAATTCTAGAACACTTACCAGAACAGAATTAAATGTGGCACCCCAGAATACAAACGTTTTGAGCTCCAAGACTAGCTTATTCTGTTGCGAAAGCTAAATCAAATGTACTGACAAATACTAATTTAACTGTTTACAAAATAACATCACAGCAGCTTTAATGTGAGCAAAAGTGGACATCTGACAACCGAGAAATTCCAGAAGATACCATTTTAATTATCTGTCTTGTCTTGGGCCAAGCTAATATCTTTCACTAAAAGGAAACAGACATCTCTTCACCCAGTTTCAAGTGAGGCTATCAACATTTCTAACTGTAAAAAGTAACAACTGAATTATACATGGATTGCCAGTGCTTAGAAATTGAGCAAGAGGCAACAGACAGTAATTTTATTTAGTAACCTATGTCAACCAAGGGATTATTAATAGACAAAGGTGGGTACAACGAGGTGACGCACTAGTTTAAACTGATTTTTACACAGAGTTAGCCAAATACAGATGTGTCCATCAATGGATTCAGTTGTGTTTTTCATCCTGGTTCCCAGGATCAGAGCTGAGTTAGATTTATTTAAAAATTTATATCCTGCCTTTCTCCTTTTCAGGAAACACATTCCCTTGTGGGTAATCTGTTGAGGTTGAATGCTGATGGTAGGCAGGGCTAAAGATAACAGAGGGCACGACCAGAACCAAATATTGACAGCACTATGCCCTCCCTCCCTCTCTCTTTCTTTCATCCTACAATTCTCTTTTCTCTCTCTCCCTGCTCTTCCTCCCCATCTAGTGGACTGCTAGGTTAAGGGACAAATCACTCTTGTGATGGCCTGGACTATACACTTTCGGAAGGCTTTTGTAATTAATGTTTAAATTACTTGCAGAGAGCTTTTGAAATTAAGCCAAGAGCTGCATGAGATTAGGCTTAGGGTTGGATGCAGCCCTAGTGGGGAAGGTTGCCCACCCTGAGAGATGCATTTTGTAGGGATCGTGACAGCTGTAGTCCAGCATATTAGGAAGAGTCCAGCTGAGGAAGTCTGCTACAAGCTATGCTCAGAGGCAAATAAATTCTGAAAACAAGGTGCAGGGAAGACTATTCTTGACATGCCTTGTGTTTCAGAAAGATGGCTACTGCTGGGGAAAAACAGGATTCTGGAACATATAAGACTAGCATAACACCTTGAAAATGCTTAAAGTTTGAGACTAACTGGGAAGAAGAAATTTCTAGCATAAGCTTTCTTGGGTTACAATTCAGTTCATCAGATGCAAACCTTGCATCTCGTTCCTGAAAAAGTGAATTGTAGACCATGAAAGCTTGTGCTAGAAATGTTCTACTTCCCAGTTAGTCTCAAATGTGCTACTGAATTCCTTTGTGCTTTTTAATGTAAAAACAGACTAACACAGCTACCTCTTTGAATACTCCTGATTTTGTAAGATTTCAGAAGCTAGGCAGGGTCAGGCCTGATTAGTATTTGGATGGGAGCATACCAGGTAATTCCAGAGATATTCAGAAAGAGATGGGAAAGAATCCTGTCTGAAACCTCAGAAAGCTGGTACCAGAAATGACAAAACAAGGCCAGATGGAGCAATCGTCAGACAGTCCAAGGCCTCTTCCTACAGTCCTATAGTCTAAAGCATCAAAGCCTTTCTTGATGTGACAAACCATCACATAACACCAAGAGCTAACACTACTACATAGATATGTACGGAATGTAAATGCTTTTCAGATGTGTCTGTTTTCAGGTTTATTTCATGAAATAAAATCCAGTGTACCTATACACACTGCTGGAGACAAGGACAGAAAATGTCCTTTGTTAAATATATGCTTTTGGAAATTATATGGGCATCTGTGACATATGACTCTGGGCGTTTTCTGTCTCTCTTTTGCCTGTAAAACACAACAGATTTTTAAAGATGAAGCTAGAGGCCACTGAGGCTTCCAAAAACATGTACAATGATGATTTGTGAAGAGTGGGAACTTGCCTTTTTCATTCTTTTTCTGAATCTACAAGGCTCCAGGCTGAGCTTCAATACTTCTGTGAAAATCTAGAAGCATCAGCACTTTAGGTTGCTTACTAAATGAAGTAACTGTGCTTCTTTAATATTGGGGGGGGGGGGGGGGGAAACACAGCTGAAAAACTGCAATACAGTATTTTCACATGATGTAGCTGACCCTGTAAAACTTGTTTCTAGTTTACTGCAGTTCATGGAAATATGCCAGTAGCTCAAAAGCTGTGCATCAGCTGAGCAAAACTCCATTTCATATTTTCATTGGTACAGCCTTGATCCTTACGACTTAATCAGTGCATCTCAATTTGCTTTCCACTCAAACAGAAACTAATTTCATTGCTCCTACAGGAAAAAAGTGCTTCTGAATTTCTCAATGGTCATCTGCTGGCAAGTGAAGACATTGAGTATCTTGACTATGTATATAACGGCATCTGTTTTAATAAAATATATTCAATGCAGGCAGCTCTTTTCAGTAGCATTTGAATTCAACTTGGGTGAATAGCAACCTAAGCAGTTGCTCATTGGCAACTGGTAGCTTCCATTTCAGGACAAATGACTTTTAGGGATGTGAAGGGCTTTTCCACCATGTTTCCACAATGCCCCCAAAGAACCAAACTTTTTTTGCAATTTTTTTTTAAAAAAATCCCCTTAAAATGCCTCCAAATGCTCTCTTTTGTTGTTGAATAACCAAGTTGTTTCTGACTTATGGCAATCCTATCACAGGCTTATCTTGGCAATATTTGTTCAGAGGAGGTTTGCCATTGCCTTCCTCTGAGGCTGAGAATGTGTGACTTGCCTGAGGTCACCCAGTGGATTTCATGGCCGAGCAGGTAACTGAAACCTGGTTTCCAGTGAGGTAGTCCAACACTCAAACCACTATGCCGCACTGGCCAAAAGCACGGTGAGAGTGCACCCATGCCCCTTATGGGATATTTGGAAACATTTAGGGACAATTTTTAAAATTTTTTATATTTTTGCTCCTGGTGACAATGGCCTATCCAAGTCCAAGGAACTGGGGGCTGAATCAAGGAGAGGGGAGAAAGAGAATACTACCCAGCAGGAGGTGGCAGATGCTAATGACATGCTGACATCCTTTGGTGATCGATAGAAGAAGCTGACTCATTAAGCACCTGGTATCTTGAGACAGCTGCCTATAAATCTTCTAGCAGCTCCCTGGTATCTTTGTTGCTTGCAACTGTTCTAACTTGGTGACTGGCAGTACTCTTCAGTGTTAGTGTTCTTGGCCTTGTAGTGGCCACAACTGATGACTGTTTTACTCCTTGCTGGCTTTATTTATCTGGACTACTAACTTGCTGTAACAACATCTGGACCAGCTGACAAACACCCTCTTGTTTCTCCCTTCATCTTGCTGGAGAACCTCTGATTGACCTGGATTGGATTAACTAGCCAACAGCTCTTGCACTCCAACCACCTGATTCCTGGGCAACTTGCTCACTGGAGCATAGAATATTCTGTCCCACTGACATGGAAGGCACCATTTGTGCTCAGTGATCCATCTTTTTCACTAGAAACACAGATATGCTTAGGTTGGTATACTAACTAGCTAGAAAGGACTACCCATCTTTAAAGCTATCCATGTGCTGGTAGCATTCCAGTTCGAATACATCTTTATCTGAGAGACTATCTTCCTCCTTGTGGACTCATTCACTCCTTGAAGGTATTTGGAAAGGAACTTTTGGTAGAGTCACACACTTTTGAGATCTGCTCAGTAGCCACTGAGAGCAGGACATTTTGTATAGTAGCACCCTCTATGTGGAAAACTTTTTCCTCTAATAACAGGTGTAACAGATCATGTTTTTAGGTACATGCTGAAGATTTTATAGCATCAGTCTAGTTTTTCAAGAACCCTTTATTATCTATTGATAGTTTAAGTGTTTTGCCTTATTTTTTTGTATTGTCTTATATTTTATGTTTGATCAGTTTTGCACATGATGCTGAAATAATACTAATAATACATTTATTTATAACTCATCTTTTCCCCAGGGATTGGGACTCAAAGAAACTTACAAATTCAAAAGTAAAAAACAAAACAAAAATGAAACTATATAATTCAGAGCAGTTTGGCACCCTATTAAAAGCTCTTTCTCTAAAAACAGTTTCTTAAAATCTGTCAGAATGAAGACATTTTTGCCTGTTGATAGAAAGACATCAAGGAACAGGTCATTCTAGCCCTCCTAGAAATCTTTGGATATAAGTAGTTTATAAATATTCACAAATAAATGAATACTAGGATGTCTTGTACATGGTCTGGAGGTTTCCATTAGTCCAAAGTATATCTGTCAAGTGTGAACTCATCCTCAGGAATGTCACATTTTTACCATGCCAGACCAAAGATTATCTCCTTTCAAGCAAATGGTATGGATTCTCTCAGATTTTTTTACTGATACCCAAGTATCCCAAATATCTGAGACCTATTGACTGACTACGAGCTTTTCAGTGGCAGCACCTTGATCCAAAGAGTCAATCTGACATCACATCTGTGCCAGCCTTTTAGTTTTCCCAGATATTCAAAATCTGGTGGTTAATTTTTTTAATGGACTGCTCTATTTTTAAAAATTTTGCTGCTTTATTATCCATTTTGGAGCTTTACTGAATTTTGATGGTGTATGGTGTTTGTATGGTTCTATTGTTCTTGACCTTATTATTGATTTTTAAGTTGGTTCTATTTTATCTTAAACGTCTATGATGACTTTCTGTTACTGAGTGGGTATATGTGCCACCGCAAACTGGTTAATTGAATGCTTGATTAATGGGGACGGGAAGAATTATTTTCAGTTGTAAGTACATGTCCCAATTTAATATAGATAGTTAAGGAGTTCCCATACCTTGACTCAAACACTGATCAGAACAGGGATTGCAGTTAAGCAATCAGAAGAAACTGGGATTGGGAAAGGCAGCTATGAAACACCTAGACAAGATATTGAAGTGCAAAGATATAAAATTGAACACCAAATTTAGGATTGTCAAAGCCATCATATTTTCCATCACTATGTACGGATGTGAGAGCTGGATAGTGAAGAAAGCTGATAGAAAGAAAATCAATTCATTTTAGATGTGGTGTGCTAGAGAAGAGTGTTAAAGATACCAAGGATGGCCAAAACAAACAAACAAATTAGTCCTTGAACAGATGAAACCTGAATTTGATCTTGGAGACCCAGATGACTAGAAGGAAGGAAGGAAGGAAGGAAGGAAGGAAGGAAGGACAAGATTACAGAGCAGTCTCCTTCTCTGGTATTCAGACTTCTGTATCCCACTTAGATAAAATATTCCAACATAATAAAATCCTTTCTGGCCCCCATCAGAGATTGAAATCATCTTGTCATATAGTCTTCAATTATTCGACAGGACCATGCTGGTGTAAAATCAGCATAAAGTGTTAATGACTATCCTGAAAGTTCAACACTTGAGGGGTGATCTGTAATACCTGACCATTACCATTATGTCAATTGCTTCCTCAGAGAAGAATGCAGAAAAAAAAAACAAGCTTTGTTCACTAAATTACATATTCCCTCTTATTCATTTCAAATGAACCTGTTATAAAAACCTCACAGGGACATCCTGTAGTTCTTGAGCTGTCTCAGCTTGAGAGGTAATTAAGTGTCCTTTAGCTACAGTCTATTTTTCTACATCATGTATTTTTTTGCTTAATGAAAAATCTATAGTCAAACTAAAGGAGTTTAAAAATCCATACTAATTCATTGTTGAAGACTTACATGCTTTGCGGCAGGGAAGCAACGCCAAGACTCAAAATGAGTCACATTCCCTCCATAAATCTACTGAAGAAGAATAATGGGGTGAAGGAAAGTGGCACATCTGTGTTAATAATGTGTATTTTGGTGCCTTCAGTATTGCTAGCATAGATGTAAAGAACACTATTTTAGTATTACCAATAATTTATACAACAATCAGCATGAGCAAGGTGCTTTATCACATTCATCCTTCCTAGTTGGAAACTATAATTTTCAATATACAGATGGAGAATTGAAGCTGAAAGCTGAAGCTAAAAAATTATACAATATTGTTCTTCAGATCTGAATAGAATATTCAAAATTAGAGTTATCTTTAGGGAATTCTGGCGTGGAACAGACAGGTAGTGGCAGACTAAGACCTAGCAGTTGTTGAGGAACTGAAAATTTAAACGTGTGTTATGTTTATGTTCTCCACATAACAAAAACACAGCATTCTGAAAAGGGTAAAGGTGAGGGTCAAATTAGACACGACATTAAATGCCTTTGTGTTCTGCAAAATGTCATTTTTTTAAAAAAATAGAAAATAAAAAAAATAGTAAGGTTGTTTAATAATAATGGGGAATTACAGTAGGAAGAAAGGTAACAGAATAACAGAAATAACAGAAATCATAGATTTGGAAAAGACCTCAAGGGCCATCAAGTTCAACCCCCTACCATGCAAGATCAAAGCACTCCAAACCGATGGCCATCCAGCCTGTTTAAAAACCTCCAAAAAGGAGACTCCACCACATTCCAAGGGAGTGTGTGAACAGCTCTTACTGCCAGAAGGGTCTTCCTAATATCCTAATATTTGAGATGAATCATTTTTCCTGTAGTTTGAATCCACTACTCCAAGTCCTATTCTCTGGACCTGAAGAAAAGAAAAACTTGCTCCATCTTCCGTATGACATCTCTTCAATTTTTTAAACAGGGCTATCATATCACCTCTTACATCCTTTTTGAATTGTGATATCTAGAACTGGACACAGTTTTCCAAGTGAGACCTGACCAAAGCAGAATAGAGTGGTGCTATTATTTCCCTGGATCTAGACACTATACCTCTATTGATGAAGCCTTGTGTGGTGCCTTACATTTCTCCCTTCTGAAATTCATTTTGTTAGTTTTGGCCCAGCTTCCTAATCTATTCAAGTCATTTTGAATTTTGATCCTTAACCCTCTTCTCCCCATTGTGATCTGAATTGTTTCTTCAAAACGGCGGTCTGCCTTCGGAGGAAAGCTTCCATGAGCACCATCAAATGCATATAGGACTGTGTCCAGTGGCAGCTGGTAGCTTCCATGTCAGTGGGTCAGGGAATCCACTTCAGGCTTCAGTCCAAACTTTAAAGGTGACATATATGCTGAATTGTGGATATGGATGAGAACATTGGACATTTCCTTAAAATCTGGACTAAAACCCCACTGATGTGGAAATCATTTGCAGTCATTGGGTCTGTCCATCTGAAAAGATATGCAGTTGGCCAAAGCATTCTCAACTATGTAGGCAGAAGATGCCAGATGTGTATGTCTGTTGTAGGACTCTGTTTAGCCACTCAACTAATGCACAAGGATGGAAGCAAAGTCTTTGTAGCATTTGTTGCAAGTGCTGTTTGAACTTTTGAACAAAACTAGTTTTTTGTTTGTTACTATCTCTTTGATTTGTTTCAGTTGCCTCTGTTAACTCAACCCCCACCCCCCCAAAACCAGGCATTCTCAGTGTGATTTCAGAGAAGGCAAGAGGAGTGACTATGATTAGAAGGGGAAATATATACAGCTTTTTGTGTCTCCATTTACAACATGTTACAATCTTGAATTGTCAGGCTGATGAAATTTGCAAACTTTCGTTGTGGTGAGGTCAGAGAAAAAACACTGGCTTTGATTATTTCTGATAAGTGATATAGCTATTTATTTATTTATTTAATCTCATTTCATTTTTCTTGTTATTATTTGCTGTCAAGCTGGCTTTGACTTATGGCGACCCAATAAATGGGAGACCTTCAGGAGTTTCGATCATCAACAGCTGTGCTCAGAAGCGTGACATCTCAGGGCCATGGCTTCTTTGACTGAATCAATCCATCTGTAATGAGGTTTTTCTCATTTCCTTCTGCCTTCCACATTCTCTAGTATTATTATATTTCCCAGTGAATTATGTAGTCTCCTGATGCGTCCAATGTACAATAGCCCCAGTCTAATCATTTAGGCTTCTAGTGAGAGTTCAAGTTTGATTTGCTTTTGGACCTTTTTGGCCTTTTTGGAAGTCCATGGTATTCATAGAACTCTTCTCAAGTCCCATATTTGAAACAAATTTATTTTCTTCTTATCAGCTTTCTTCACTATCCTGTTTTCATAACCAGATAAAGAAATGAGAAATACAATCTGCCCTCTATAACCACAGATTCTGTATCCACAGATTCAACCATCCGCAGCTTGAAAATATTTCCCCCATTCCAAAAAGCAAACCTGGATTTTGCCTATTTAGATAAGGAACACCATTTTACTGGGCCACTGTATATAACATGACATGAACTTCCACGGTTTTTTCTATGCATCAGGGGGTGGGTCCTGCAAGCAATCCTCAACAGATACCATAGTGATTTTAATAGGTGCTTTGAGAATAAATGGGAAAAAGAAATTTCTAGCATGTAACCCATAAAGGCTTATTGTAGAAATTTCTTTTTCCTACTTAACCTTAAAGGTATTACAGGAGTTCTTTATATCATTTAATGGTAAAACAGACTAGCATTGCTCTCTCTTTGAAGAATACTACAAGTTGACTCTTCTGTAAATTACTTGGGAGATGAGACCCAAATCTAAACATGAATTTCATTTATGTTTCATATATACCTTATACACATAGCCTAACAGTAATTTTATAAACAATATTTTCAATAAATTTGTGCATGAAACAAAGTTGTGTACACTGAACCATCAGAAACAAAGTGTCAGTCACTATGGTTGCATATGCACTGCAGATTTAATGCAGTGCTTTAAACCCATGACTCAGTCCTATAGAATGCTGGGATTTCTAGTTATGTGAGATATTTAGCCTTCTCTGTCAGGGAGTTTAGACGGTACAACAAACTATAAATCTCAGGATTCCACTGCACTGAACCATGGCAGTTAAAGTGGTATCAAGCTGCATTATTCCTGCAGTAGGCATTAGATCTATCTATCTGGAATATTTAGGCTTTCTGAATTTTGGATAAGGAATACTTAACCTGTACAATGGACAGCTCTGACTTTGAAGACATACACGGTTCTCTCCACCAACAACTTCACTTTATCTTCATGAGAATCTTGTGAGGTAGGTTAACTTTGATGGTGAATAACTCTAAGATGTTTATGGTAAGCTGGGATGCATCCCTCTGTGCATTCCTTTTCACTGTCAGGTAAACACTTTTTTATTTAAAAAGACATTTGATTATTAATTGGTTACAGAGAAAAATCTTTTTCCGGCTGGTGTGCGTGCTGTATTTTTATCTGATTTTAAATGCTTTCATACTTCTTAAAATGATTGATGTTTTAATATTTTAGTTTGTTTATTCGTTGTAACTTTTACATTCTATGGTTTTAGCTATAGCTTATTTTAACTTGTCATAAGTCATCTTTGGTCCCATGTCAACCAAAAGGCGGGGTGTAAATAAAATAATAAAAATAAATAAATAAATAAATAAATAGTGCTAGCTCTACAAGGTAAGTTAACTGAGATGGTGACGAACTGTGAAGTGTTTACACCAACTCCACAAAATAATTGGAAAGGAAGAAGAATATGTTCTGTGCATGGTTGAACCACAGAAGTATTAATTTCAAAACAAATTAAAGCATCCTGACTTCCCTCAGATATGGACAACAGAAAAACCACACAATTACAGCAATCATTTGGACTTGCATTTGCCAGTGGTACAAACCCCAAAACACTTTGAGGTTACACAGAAATCAGCAGGTTTACCGAGACCTTGAAAAATATCTACATCATTTTGCTAAACTGCTGCAGAAAACATTTCTGGTAAGATAAGCATGGTCTTACATAACGCAGCTGAAGAAACTAATTAGCTGCAAGGCAGGTCATCATTTATAAAACAGACCTTCCTGCCTCAGAAACTGGCAAGGTGAAGGTTGCTCTTCCCCCAGCCTTTGCTCTGAATTTATGACCATTATTGTTAAGGGATTTTACAACTCACCCTGCCTGCCCAGCAAAGGCATTCTGCTACAAAGTGCATCAATTATTCTTTTTTAAATTGGCTTTCAATACAACAGAAAACAAATTGATTGTTAGCCCCAGCATACTTGTATCTTCCAAGTACTGTCCTCCCTCACCTTTCTCAATAACTGTAAGTACAAAACCCTGATACTGGTGTAATCCGCTTTGATTCCCCTCCAGGAAAAGGCAGAATAGAAATAAATCCTATTATTATTGTTATTATTATTAACACAAAATTATTTCACACAGATTTGCACACAAATACACAGTGGCATAACAAACTGGCCAACTGCACAGTGGAGAAGGAAGAGGAGGGTGAGGGAGGGTGATAGTAAATAAGGAACAAATTGTGGTGTTTAACTGCCTTAGGTTAATCCACAAATACTTCTTAAAAGGTGGACCCTATGTTTAAATATTTTTCTCCAACCTCTCTCTGTAAGAATTATTCTGTTTTCCCTCAGTCCGGTCTACTTCTCCTTCTTCCCATGCATATCACACCTAACATTCAATTCCATCTTTTGGGAGAAGATTGGGCCTGGGATCACAACACAGTAGTAAATCAACTAAGTTATATCCTACACAGAGGAAGACACCTCCTCAGATAAGGAAAAGGAAGAAAATGAGCCCAGATAAATAGTTCAAGTCACACCCAGAGAAGGAGTGGAGGTACTGCATTTAGACCCTGATGTGATAGAGTTGGATGCTGAGCCACTTCATCCTTTGGAGGTATTATGGGCTGAAATGGCAGCAACAAAAGCATAACTATGGGCCTGGCCTACCTTAAAAGGGAACTTCTGGGATAATTCAGTCAGCTACCTATAAATAAGCACAACCAAGGCCATTTCTGCGTAGCACATCAAAAGCTCTGCAATCTCCATTTGGCACTGGGGAACATTCCCTGATCTCTAGTTTCCTGACTTTTAGCTTGCTCCTTTGACTGATTTTTGACCTTGCTTCAACTATGCTTTTGCTCTGCATATGACCATGGGCTGGATTGCTCTCTCAATTCTTTGCTTTCTTAATGCAGAGGTGTACTCATCCAGGTACTTGCCATTCAGAAACAAGACATATACAGGGTCCTGGGAGAAATCCACATAAACTCCACTTACATGATCAGGTAGTAAGTGATTGGAAAGATTTGTATCTTGGGTTACTTCTCTTTAAATGTATGTATGAGGTATGTATGCAATAATAAAGCCCTATGTGATATTATCACGTACAATCCTGAGTTATATCTCCAGGAGAGGATCCTCAATAAGTCCTGCAACCCTTGGCGCACAATCTAGTAGGCACATCACAGAGGGCCTTCCCAAGGTCTTGAACTTCCTTCATAGGGAGGCTAGACTGGTTCCCTCCTTTTAGCAAATTCCTAATGGCTAAATTTCATGGCTGTTGGATTATGTTCAGCTTGGCGAACAGATCTTTACATAGGGAAAAGCTCTGACCTTTATAAAGGGGGAAAAACTGTTCCAATTTAGGTACCTAAATGTAGGTTGCTATTTTTGTAAACTCTGGACATACTTCAAAATTGGGATATAGAACAGCACTGCCTTTTTATATAAAGGAGATCTGAAGATATTTGGTTATCTTTAATTAACAATGTAATACATACAGCAAGCACACAATATTATCATACTTAGAGAATTATATCACCAAAGTAAAGTCATATTTAGGTGAACTGTACACAATACAAGGAAATGTGTGTGTGTGTTCATGTTTCCTGTCATGTTATGGTGACCCAATTAATTTCCTAGGGCAGTGATGGTGAATCTTTTTGGGGCTGTGTGCTCCAACTAAGAATTTTTCCTGCACCAGGTGTTACTTGGTGCCAGGGGTGGGACTTCTACCCTCCAGGAGCAGGACTTCTCTACCTGAAGAGACTGTTGGTGGGCGGGAAACACCTGGGAGGAGGAGCCACAGGCATGTGCCTGTGGCTCATTCTCCTCCTATGCTTTACCTGGCTCCTAGTTCTCTCTGAAAAACAGCTGAAGGCCAGAAAAAGTCTGGGAAGTGGAGCAAAGGGTGCATGCGTGCCTGTTCCTCCTCCCCCCTCACCAGGTGCTGGACGAAATGTCATCATGTGCCACTTCTGGCACATGTGCTATAGGTTCGCCATCATGGTCCTCGGCTTTTCATAAGCTAGGAATACTAAGGGGTGGTTTTGTCAGTTCCTTTTTAGCCTACAGCTCCTAGTATTCACTGGCAGTCTCTCATTCAAGTACTGGCCAGTGCTCCCCCTGCTTTGCTTCCAAGATCAGATGGGATCTGGTGCCTTTAAGGTATTTATGTCACACCTATGCAGTACGAAACATGAAGTCCTATATTTGAATTGCAGGAGATAGAATAACAGGATATCATGTGCCCTCCTTTATACAGAACAGCCCTTTATTTGAAGGGCTGCCAGAGGGACAGTTTGTCCTGAAAATTATTGTTTCTTTGAAGGTCTCTTCAATCCAAATCTGGGTTGAAGAAGAGGGACCTTTAGATTGCCTATCCACAGTTAGCATATGGAAATCGGATAGAACAGGTATTCGGGTTACCCGGTAACAGTCTACGCTCCTATGATGATGTGTACTGTGCTTCTATTTATATGATAAGTGTTTCTAAATGTACATCTATGTATAGAAACCAGTATTATGTAAATCTTACACAAATCCTCTTTTTGAAGATACATTTCTTCTCTCTTGGAGATGTATAAGCTGCCGTTGTTGTTGTTGTTGTTGTGTGCCTTCAAGTTGTTTTTGACTTATGGTAGCCCTAAACCGAACCTATCATGTGGTTTTCTTAGCAAATTTCTTTAGAGGGGTTTGCCATTGCCATCCTCTGGGGTGGAGAGAGTGTGACTTGCCCAACATCCACAGATGTGGGGCTGCCAATGAAAAAGTCCTATCTCTGTTTTCTGCCCATTGAATAGGTCTTCACCACAGGGCAGAAAGCAGTGTCGCCAAACCTAATCCCACTGCCTGAGCATACAAATGGCTGGAACCCGAAAGCCTTTCCCAAGAAGGTGATAAATGTTTCATAACTCTAACCACCTCCTTCTTGTGTTTTAAACCATTTGTCCAGGTGGAACTACTTGTATACTACCACCCTCAATTTTCTTACCCCCTCAATTTTCTTACCCTCCAAAGGCAATTTATACAAAGCACCCATAAATTCATTATTTCTTTTTCTTTTTGAATCCTGAGATTTGACAGATACATTTGGAGTCAGTTCACATTCTGTTCTCCTTGAACATCCCTCATTATTGTAGTTTGAGCAACTATGTAGAATTCCCATTGACGGCACTCTTAGAAACTAAGAAATACCAAGATAACTGTTAGAGCTCAAACTGCATACATATTTCCAAAGGATCTGAACATACGGATTCACAATCTGAGTATAATGTGTAGGGGTGAATTTTGTTCCCTCAACCAGAATAAGTCAAGTGATGTTAACATAATTACACTGGGGTAAACCCCATGTGGATTCAAATGACTTCTAGGCACTTGGTAATAATTTTGAAGGCAAAACTTATACTTTTAAGAACAGCACAAACTTTGAAAGATAATAAACACACTAGGGATGGCATTAGAAGATGTGCAAGGAACATTTACTCTTCAAAAGAAAGGAATTGATCTCAATATAGTAAAGTGGGAAAAACTCTTTTGGACCACATTCCTGGATGCAACACATTATTAGCATATTTGGTAGGCTGCTAACTATGCAGAAAGGCTGAGTACTTACTACAAGGATATGTTTAGTTACATTCTGCTGTTTTTCCGATAGAATGTCATCAGGTACCTGTTCACTGAAGGAGTCCTTTATTGTTCTTGTCCCACCAACTTTCAGAGTTTTTAAAATTACTTTTACAAAGTAGTCACTATGTGCTTAGGGCTATGCTGACTGGGGGATCAAGAATAAGACTCAAAATTAAAGAAAGCCAGTGTGATTCGTTCAACAAAATTCTGTAGAAGCCAAACTCGTTGTTCTCCCATAGTTTTTATTCAAACCAGAAATCATACAATCATGAGAAAATTATGCTGGCTCGTAGAATATATGAAAAGACAGAATTAGTATTCAGACTGAGGTGTCAACCATATATTAAATCCATAATTACAATAATCCACAGCTGCTTCAGTTGCAGAAAATAATGAACTGCCCAGTGAGAACTGGTGTCCATGAAATGGAAGGAAAATGCCATCTGGTATAGGACATTGCTCTGACTTAATGCTTTGAACACAAGAGGGCTTGATCCTCCTTGACATGGTCCATTTATGGATTTATGACTATTCATAATTCCAGATAACAGCAGTGCCAAATGGAAAAAAGGAAAAAAAGCACTAAGAGAAAAGGGGTGTGTGTGTGTGTTAATGCTTATCATATGTTCAAAATGCACTTCACAATCTTTTTAGTACAAAACTGCCTGTTCATTTAAATATAAAGGATCAGTATAATTAGACCTATAAATGTGAGCTATTTTTATTTTTCTCCTGAATTAGTGGTATGGAAAGCTGTTTAGATAATAAGGCTAATAGCAGAGAATGGATGTACTTATTTGCAAGCAGGATACTGAGTATGCCTGCTCCAGGAAGATTAAACAGAATTGGCAAGCACAATATAACATAGGAAGAATGCTTTGAACTTCAACATCGTCTTTCATCTGATGAGTAGAGAATAAAGTACTATGAAATACAAATTCCATGGGAGGCAGCCCTAAGATTTGGCAAAAAATTATGGAAAGAGAAGTAACACAGTTGAATGCCAAGGTCACTTGCCAAACTTGGACTCAAAACATCTACTTAGAGATTCAGTAGATCACACATATCAGTCAATTGTTTGTTTTTAAAAAGCATTTCTAATCAATGTTTCTGTTTAACTATGTTCAGCTGCACCAACTTTTAACATGATCTGCAGATGAAAAGCACAGTACAGATTAAGCAAATAAGATTTAAAAGATTAATAACGTTTCTAGGGGCATTAAAAATAATCAACAGGTCAAGCTCTGGTAGAGAGGGGGAAAATCATGACACAATGGTTAATTCTGTTTTCTAGTTGTTTGCTTCTTTGGATAAAACATGAAGTTATGGCTTATTGCAAAACAGGAAAGGGGGACAGGAATCACTGCAAAAGAGAAGATGGGTAAATATACAATCCAAAGCTACTTGAAAGCTTTTTCTTGCAGCATCAAGCCATGGTTGCTATTTCCTTCCAACAAATTTACTTTTGTTCTTTGGGTGGACTTTTGGCAAGGACAGACTGGCATTCAGCCATTGACAGGCACTGGTTTGCTAAGGCTGAAAGATCCAACTTGTTGGGAGCCTTGGAAATTCACTTTCAGCATGCAGATCATTGGATTATTCTTGCTGTGTGCCTTCAAGTTGTTTCTTACTTATGGTGACCTTAAGGTGGACCTGTCACAGGGTTTTCTTGGCACGTTTCTTCAGAGGGGGTTTGCCATTCCCATCCTCTGAGGCTGAAAGAGTATGACTTTCCCAGGTTCACCCAGTGAATTTCACAGCTGAGCAGGCGATTTAAACCCTGTTCTCCAAAGTCATTATCCAATGCTCAAACCACTACACCACGCTGGCTATACTTAGTTCAATATTTAGAAACCTACATTTAAAAACCTCCTTTTTAAGAACATCCTGAAGCCTCTCATAATTGCGCAGTAGCAGAATGATGTTGAGTCTTTTAAAAATATTTTCTCACATTCTGATCTTGGCAGTTAACTCTGCAGTTTTAGACAAGACTATATTTCAGTCCCATCTGGAGATGCCAGGATTTGAACCTGGAACTATTTGTATATAAGACGTGAGAAATATAACTACATTGGACATTTTCCTTGCTCTTCTTCCAACAAGTATTTAATCTATCTGCACCCCTTCAGGAAGGCCACTTCTCATCATGAGATGTCTTGGTGGAAAAAGTATCTAATCAGAAGCTGCTAACCTGCTGAAGGATAGATAGGACAAAGGAATACAAGATGACAGTCCAATGATAAGACTTGTGTCCATTATTGTATCAGTTATAGAAGTAACTGCCTTTTACTGCTCTAAGTATACAGCAGTTTACAAAAGAATGTTCAGACTTTTTATTTTCAAAGGAAGTATTCTGATGTGTAAACCTATGTATGGTGGTGACACCATGAGAGTCTGCACAGTGAGTTAACTGTATTTCCAGACAAATACTAACGTGGGCATTAAGAAAACACTAGTTAAGGCATTTAAATAAAATAATTATTTAATGGGATGGTTAAAATATCAACATAAACTGCTCAACTCACAAAGGCAGAGAGAGTTAAATGATTTGAACAATTGCTGCTTACGCTTCATGAAGAAATATATGATTTTTGAATTAGAAAATGTAATACCACCCCTGAGAGTGAATATATATTAAATATATTAAATATTAAATACAAGGTGATTAAAAACCTCTGAATACGAACAGCTTTATTTTTGCACCATTCCTTTTGAATCACGTGCTATTAAGTGGAATTAGCATACTCTGAAATGATGGAAATAATATATGTTTGGAGGAGACAAAATATCACATATGATTTTTATCTTTAAAATCACCATGCAGTATAACTCAGGTAACAATTGTCTTACTAATGCTGACAACAGAAATGAGCTCCATATTTTTCAATTGCAAATATATAATCAGAACATAAAATACATGAATATGAAGCTGATATTCTCATGAAGCTGTTTCTGGTACAGATCAGACTGGAGAGAGGCATGGTAACAGAAAGGTCTAGGTGGTCCAAGATTTGAGTTGGCAGGGACCAAACTAAAAGAGCAGTTAGTTCAGATAATGCAAATCTGCAAACAGAGTTAAACACAATCCAAAATCCAAGACAAAGGAGGTCTAAAATAGCTTAAAGCTGGGATGAGTAACTATCAGAGGAGCACATTAAATTCCCAAGGGACCTCCATCCCTGAAAATAATCAGAAAAATGTTTTGGCGTCAAATGCCCCTCTTGCCCCCAAGGGATGTGAGGGAAAATTCACCACATTTTTTGCTGCTCTGGGCCATATTAGGACCAGGACAGGCCTTGTTTTTCTTTCTTTTTTTCCTTTCTTTTTAAAGGAATTAAATTAGAACTTGATTTCCAGGTCCATTTTTCTTCACAAAAAACATCGCTCCTGGCCCTTGAAACAGTCCAGGCTCTCACCATCCAATGTAGAAAATTGCTTCTCTCACTGCTTTATGGGGACCTTTTTTTTTTTTAAAATGCTACTCACATTTTAAGATTTTTTTGGGGGAGGACTTTCACTCATATCTGTTGAGGACTCAGCAGATACTTATTTTACATAGCAATATCATTTTAACATATTATTTTATTGTTTTAATATGTAAGCTGCTTTGGGTCCCACAAGGGAGAAACGTGGAATATTTATTTATTTATTTATTTATGGGAGGGTATTGTGGGCCTCATTTTCTCCACTCTTGGATTATAAATTAACAAATCAAATCACTGACAGCATTCCCTTCAACATGTCACAGCTGAAAACCAACATGTGTGGCCAAGCAACAATAGCAAGTTAAAGAACCAAATATAAGAAGGAACAGCATGCATAGTTACTGGTAACACTTGGACAGCAGCTGGTTTAGGTTGCTCACTTACAGTTTTCTTCACTATGGGGAAATCCATACAGTATATGCAAATCACTGCAACTTTACAATACTATATGCAATTATTATGTACATTTTTGCACTTCTGTGTGCACTTCATCTCTTTTAGCAATGTGCCATCCAAGTCCTAAGATTATTTCATGCACTAAATGTAGAAAAGAGGCATAAAATGGTAGTTTGTGAAAATGCTCCTTCAGAAACCCATCTAGCCAAAAAGACCGCCCCCCAAAGCCCTTCCACAACTTCCTCTTAGAAAATTACAAGATGCTTTGATCACTCCTGACATCAGGCATTCTAAAGAGGTTTGGATAAATTCATGGAGGACTGGCTTATTTGTGGATATTTTCTATAACAGCAATCAAGGAAATGTCCAATCAAGTACATCTCCAATTATTAGACATGGAGGACAAACATTAAAGAATACCTAATACCGGATGCTGTAGGCTATATTTCATATAAAAGAACAGGCAAAACCATCTCAGGATTCTTTGCCTAAGAAAATCCTTTGAAATTCATGGGGTCGCCATAAGTCAACTGGCAATTTGAAGGCACATATATATGCATAGGTTATCGTTCTTGTCCTATGAGCTTTGCAGGATTATTTAGCTGGCTTCTGTCTGACACAAAATAGCAGGTACAGTAGATGGATTTTGGGTTACAGGATTACCATGGTTTGCAACCTCTTCAAAAATGTTACCCGGTATATCTGATATTTTACTAACTCAGCATATTTTCAGCAGAGCTCCTTGAACAGCAGATGTTGTTAGCAATTAAGGCTCATTTGGATTTGTCCAATATAGAGAGGTCAGCAAATTTGGATGTGTGTGTTCTTGCTTTATTGGCAAAAAGGGATTGCTTAGAAATAGTAAATAGTGATAGTGGTGTCTTTTGATTCTGCTTCTTCAACTTTGGGGGAGAGTACATAGCACAAGGGAAGTAACACAAAGTTTAACTACCAACAAGGCTACACTGTAGGTTTCCCATTGAATGGTTTATTATTACACAAAAGTGTCCTAATTTTACATCAAAGTATTTAAAATAAATAGAAGGTAAACTACACATTTATAGGGTACTATATTAAAAAGTTTTCTCTATCTTTTTGCCACCTCTGTTGTCAAACAGGTGTGGGAGTTCATGAACAGCTAACCCAGCTACTTATCTTAAATATTACACATTTAAATCAGCTGTAGAGCATCTGGTTTTGACTGGATTACTGGATTTAGCCTTGGTTTTTCAAAAAACATCCATTTATATTGAAGCATTTCTCCTAACAATATTTCCTGAAGCAGATACCCAGGCCTGAAAGGGTAAGAAGGGAAAACCAAGTATGAAACAGGTAGCCAACTTTTAATTTCCAAATTACTTTAGAGTGAGTATTCAAATTGTGGAATGACCAATGATTAAAAACTCTCTCCCCATGCCAGCAATTCCAATTAAAATCATAGCCTTCCATGGCTGCTTTTAAGTTTTCACAGATGTTGAAAAATCAGACCACGGCTCTCCCACATAACACATGCTTTGGCTCTAAAATCTCAAAAATTTAGTGTATTATTAAAAGAAATGGCAAGAAGTCATGGCAATGGAACACTTAAAGGGAACTTTATTCTGGAATCTGCACACTACTGAGAACATTTGTTTATTCATGGATAAGAGGACTAAATGGGAAATGTATAATGTAATTTCTCCCCTCACACAACAGTAGTCTTGCTGGAAATTCCCAATGACCAGTCTCTATGGCAGAAGGATACAATGGCTATGTTCTCACAGAAAGGTGAGCCAAGGTTCTGGCAAATCTTGTTTCACCAGAAATGACCTACATTACTACTGTGTGCAACCAATTTATTCCCAAATGGTGCTTTCTACTAGCAGGACGGGGGGGGGGGAATACAGAAAGAACAGGCATCCTTTGGCCAACAGGTAACTCCCCCTAATGAGACTCAATCTCCTCCTAAAACCTCACTTTCAAAATAGCAAACTACCCCCAGAAGCCTGGAGGTGTGTGCTTTGTCACCTTAATATACTTTAATATTATTGTATTTCTTCTTCTCCCCATGCCAGAATGGTCTTTTCTTTTTTTAAAGGGAAATAAACTAAAAATTAGCATCAGGTCAATTTCAGTTTCTAAAAAAAGTCATTTTATGGCCTGAAAAGGTGGAGGAATAATATTTAAATTGCAAATCATGTTCTTGAGCCTTCTAGAGGCACGATTTGCCCTGGAGATAGGGTGCATCTTTGCCTACCAAAGGCTGGGATAGGGTAAATATGGCTCTCAGACCCTTCCAAGTTGTTCATCCCTCAACCTAAATAAAATAAAATAAAATAAAATGACTTGTGGAGCATTTTGTGCAAAGACAAGGTCCTACCTTCTTGTTGCTAAACAAGCAAAGATTAGTGAATCAAGATTTATCATCTTTATAATTTATAATAAACCCTGATTTATAATCCTGGCCAAAAAAAAAAAAAAAAACCAAAAACAAAAAACAGGATCCTGGGTTTGAATTACAGTACACACTGAGTAAATTGTTTCTAAAAGAGCCCATCCTATCAGATTTCTTTAACATCTGGTTAACAGTTAGTTAACATGTTTTAACTATCAGAAGGATCCAAATGACAATGAACAAAGTCCACCCACCAATATACAACTCATTTGCAGTAAGCCAGAATTTACCAGAAGAATGACCTACTCCTTTGTATGAACAGTAAATATAAATAACACTCTCTGTACATCAAATGGATGAAAACTTGGGATAATTCTTCTTCTTTTTTAAAAAAAGGAAACCATAGGGATCCCACCCCCAAATAATAAATTATAGGTCCATTTCCTTAATTGACTTCACAAGCAAAATCTATACTAAGATTCTCTTGCACAAGAGGACTGGGTAAAACTTAATTCTGGGTGAGTAGAGGAGCAGTCTGGTTTCAGACAGGGAAGATCAGTTACAACTAACTGTTTTATCCTGTCCCATTTGGTATAAAACATATTCAACAAACAGATGCCTGCTCTCTATACCTTCATTGATTTAATTGCTGCATTTGATTCTATAAACAAATATTTATTATGGACAAATCCGGCTTAAACAAATGTTGGCTGAAGGCTTCTTTTTCTTATAAAGCCATTATATACAGACATATGTAAGAGTCATAAATGGAGGGGATCGTGTTAACTAATGAAATTTCTACTGGCAAAGAAGTCCATCTGGGCTGTTTCCTTGCTCCATTTCTTTTTATTTTTTTTATATTAAGGATTTGGTTTCTACAGTTATTGGTCAAAAGTTTCACATGTTCCTTGGATTGGATCAAACATTGATTAAATCATAGAATCATAGAATCATAGAATCATTGAGTTGGAAGAGACCACAAGGGCCATCCAGTCCAACCCCCTGCCATGCAGGAACTCCAAATCATACCATCCCCGACAGATGGCCATCCAGCCTCTGCTTAAAGACCTCCAAGGAAGGAGACTCCACTACGCTCCGAGGGAGTGTGTTCCACTGTCGAACAGCCCTTACTGTCAGGAAGTTCTTCCTAATGTTGAGGTGGAATCTCTTTTCCTGCAATTTATATCCATTGTTCCGCGTTCTAATCTCTGCAGCAGCAGAAAACAAAGTGGAGACTGCAGTCAAGACTAGGAATAGGAAGGGCAGCTGTGAAAGAACTGAATACGATCCTAAAGTACAAAGATATATAATGGAGCACTAAAGTTAGAATTGTCCAAGCTATTGTATTCTCCATCATGTAGTACAGATGTGACAGCTGGACAATGAAGGAAGTGGACTGGTAGAAAATCAACTCATTTGAGATGTGTTGCTGGAGAAGAGTGCTGAGGATACCATGGACAGCCAAAAAGACAAACAAATGAGTCCTTGAACAGATCAAGCCTGATCTCTCCCTGGAAGCCAAGGTTATCAATCTGAGACTGTCAGTTTGCTGCATCATGAGAAGGTATGACTCATTACAAAAGACAATAATGCTAGGAAAGGTGGAGGGAAGTGGAAAGAGAGGAAGACCACATTCTAAATGGATACAATCAATTAGGGAGATCACAGGTATGAATTTACAGGAATTAAGCAGAACATTGGAGGGCAGGAGGTCTTGGAGATCAGAACTCTCATTCACTGGGTTGCCATGAGTTGGCATCAACTTGAGGGCAGTTAACAACAAACAGCCAAATCACAATTCAAGGGAGAGTAATACAGTATGTGTTTCTGGAGATGGGAAGGAATCAGCAGGTTACTTTTATATTGAAGATGCAGGGAGCATGGCTGAATGGACAATCAAATCCTCATCTCCTGTGTCGTAGTTTCAACCTACTACACCATGCTGGCTCTCATTATTTATAATAGTATTGCTTTATTATTTGACACTATTTAAAATGTTCAATAGAGTAATTCAATAAATTGATCTGTAACAAAAATATTTTGTGGGAACAGGGCCATTAAGCAACATCTTGGAATTTATAGATGCTTTATAACTATTTATCGATGGACGAGAATGAATGTAACAAACTAGCGGAGATACAAGCCAATGCTATCAGACACAATAGTTTTAAAAATGATAGATAAAAAATGCCCATCTCGCAAAGGTGTTTAATATTTGACATGCACCTCAAGAATGAAGCTCAAAACCAGTAATAAAATTGCAGCTACTATATGAAAGCCATGTCAAGGATTATGTCATCCAGGGCAAAGTAATGATTATGGAAGCACTTTTATTTGGAGATTATTATTTATTATTTTGCTTCTGAGAAAATGGACTAGAATAGATCTGCACGGGATTCATTGTCTTTACTGCAAATGAAGTTCAGAAGGTTAAAATATAAGAAGAATTAAAAAAAGAAGGCTAAATAAAGAAAAACAAAACATAATGACACAACCTAACACTCCATTTTTGGAAACATGAGAGCCACAGTGGTGTTTGAGTGCTTTGAGTGCTGGTCTATTGCTCTGGATACCAGGTTTTGATTCCCAACTTGGCCATGGAAACCTAATGCGTGACCTTGGACAAGTCACACTCTCTCAGCCTCAGGGAAAGGCAATGGCATTGCTCCCCCCCCCAAAAGAAACTTCCCAAGAAAAAAACATGATCGGTTTCCTTAAGGTTGCCGTAAGTCGGAAATATTTTGAGGGCAATCTAAATCTATGTATGTGCTACAAAAACAGGGAATATTGTTAAAAAGAACCAATCAAGATAAAGCATATCCAGACTTTTTTAAAATCCAGGGAAATGGAAGATAGAAGGGAGGAAACCAGTTAGACAACCAGCAGAATTATAGAATTATAAACTGTAGGCATCCCTACATCCAACTGAAAGCTCATTTTGTCTCTGAAGATCCCAAGAAGTATTTTTTTTTTAGTTCAGACAACTACACTTTGAAAATTTAACACAAGGGCAAGATGACATTTCTCTTTAGTAGCATATATGTAAATTAAATATCATGGTGGTAATAACTTTTCCGATTCACTGCACTCTGTTTAGACATGATTACAGCTTCTACTCTCATATTCTTCATTTCATATTTATTTATCTGTTTATTTAATTTTTATTGAGAAGACCAGCAGATTGACCCATGCAAACAGGAATGGAGAGGCTCATTCTGAAAAGTGCTGTTTCAGATTCTACAGCCAAGGACATTTGCACACTGATCATGAAAGAAGTAAAAGCACAGCCATTCATAGTCATCAATTGCCTGTCAGCCACTTTCAAGGCCAACAAAATGCCAGTCCAGGTTTGGAGTATACACAGAAGCTACAAAGGGAGAACACAATGCCAGAAAGGGGGAGCAATATTGGCACGTGCTCTTTCGAACAGGAACTAATTGGGATATTCCTATTTCTTGGGCTGAAACACAACAAACACCCACAATCAATACAGCCTTTTTGTGTCCCTAGCTGGAGTACAGAAAATATGTATTTATCATCAGCAATACAACACTGACATTTCTTTCAGTTACCGAAATGAAGGTTTCCAGTATCAGCTGGGTCAATGAGATACAGTAATTACAGTACTCACTGAAATTTTAGATATTATTTCCATTAAACAAACCCCCAGAAGAGAAAGGAAAAAAACAAAAACAAAACACAAACCCACAACAGACTCAGATCCATAAAGTGGGCTGCTAATGGTGGTGATTATGTTCATTATGTTCAATGTGATTTGTGCTTGGGATATTCATAAATTTTGAGGAGATATAGAGGCAGTGTGGTATGGTGGTTTGAGCATTAGACAATGACTCTGGAGCGCAGGGTTTGAATCCCTGCTCAGCCATACAAATCTACTGGGTGACCTTGAGCAAGCCACACACTCTCAGCTCAGAGGAAGGCAAAGGTTATACCTTCTCTGAACAATTTTTTGTCAAGAAAACCCTATGACAGTTTAATCTTAGGTCACCATAAGTGGGAGAGAAAAAACAGTTGAAGGCACACAACACCAGTGATATTAAATGTCTATAAAGCCTGGGAGGTCCTTGTTCATCACTTTATTAATCCTATTAATATGAAAGGACAATATTTTAATGCCTTCTATCTTTTTAAAACAATAATTTACTAGTACAATATTCTAAAGTTTCCACAAGATCCCAAAACTGGTGGGGTGGAATGAATTCTACAAACATTCCTCCTTAAGGCTACTGTGAGTGTACAGTATTCTCATTTCAAACTTATCGCTACTAATGTGTTTCAGACCATGTTATAAAGAATGGTCCCTTCCTTTCCTTAATTTTTAAAAATTACCCTTCTGTTTCATTTACACAGCAATTCTACCAGACATTTCTGACAGGAGATAGAGGCCAGGGGAAAGAAAATTTACTGGCAGAACAACCTTCAGTTTATTGTCTTCTAGTTTTGTACACTGACAAATTAAGTAAACCAACCCCATACCCATAGCTTCTGAAACACCATGTTTCCTTCTGCAGAATAAACTAGGAACATCTAAGTCTGCAGATCTTTTTGCCTGCAAGCAGGGAAACCTCTAAAAGTGTAAGTACCTCTGTCTCCAATATCAACAAACCATGACATATGCCCCTATCTAAATCTCTCATCCAATTTTTCAGTGGAATTTAGCTGCAGCCTAAATCAATTTCTTCTACTTCTCCTCTTTCAGAACTACTCTGACTTACTTCCATCCTATTATTTAAATGTCTTTTCTTATGAAGAGAGAACTTGTAGCACCTTTGAGACTAAAGAAAGAAGATGGCAGCATGAACTGTCATAGACTTAAGTCTGCTTCTTTGGAATGTATCTGACTTAAGTCTATGAAAGCTCATGCTGTCAAATTCTTTCTTTAGTTAGTCTCTACGGTGCTACAAGATCTCTCTACATACTGATTCTACAGACTAACATGGCTGTATCTTTTAATCTTTTCTTATGTAACACTTTTAGAAATTCTTCACCTTCAGAGTTTTTGAATATATCTGTATCTACCTTTATATCCATATCCTTTATTTCTGATGTCGGTGTGTGCTTCACAGGGTTTTCTGGCCAAGATTTGTTCAGAGGGGGTTTGCAATTATAATAATAATGATAATTAATAATAATTTTTATTTATATTTCCTGCCTCTCCCTTCGGATCGAGGTGGTATTACATCAGTAAAATAGTAAAATATATAAAAACACAATAATAAACACTAACAATATTAATAGTGCAATAATTTAACTAAAACATCATCTAGTCAACTAATTCAATTGCTTTCTTCTGAATTTGAGAGTGTGACTTCTCCAAGGTCACCTGATAGTCTTGCAGGGCTGAGTGAGGATTTGAACATTGGTCTCGGAGTCCTGACCCAACTATACCACGCTGGCTCTGTATTTTATATCTGCAGGTTAATATATACTTCTGAAGCATAATTCCTGAGGTGTCTTGGGAAAAATATATAATTCCTCTTAAGTTTTTGTCATTTCCAGATTAAATTTATAACTTTTCTTGGTGTATATTGGTTCAGTATAACCTGTCTCTAAAGTAGCTCCAAAAGGTTATCCTAATTATTGCAATAGATTATAACTTTGCCCTTTTTTACTTTGACTTTATCCCTGTATTTCTTTTTATCTAATTCTTCAACACTTCCATCACATCTCTCTTATATTAATTTTCCACTTCTACAGTTTTACGGATTTTCATTTTTTATTCTACACAGACCAAATTTTCATCTACTTCTTTTGGGCTATTTTGTAATTCTTTCATTGCGTTTACAATTTATATAACAAATTCATATATCTCTTTTTATAATTGTAATCTTTTCTAAATAGCAATTATTTTACTTTAATTCTTCTTTAGCTTCTTCTACTTTACTGTTAATCTTGTTTCAAACAGTTCAAATTAGTATGCAAAAGCTTTTAATAATACCTTATACTTAAATTAATCTTCTCTTTATTTACTTTTCTTGCTTTTATTCTCTATAGAAGTATAACTGTCCCATTTTTATTAGAATAAAATGACACAGATATGTGTCCCTCCCTCCTACTGATAAAATCCAAAGCTTGAAAATATTCAAAAATTATATAAATTCCAAAAAGCAAACTTTGATTTTGCCCTTTTATATAGGGGGCACTATTTTGCTGGGCCACTGTATTTATTGGGACTTGAACATCCACAAATTTTAGTATCCACAGGGGGTCCTGGAACCAAACCACAGAGGATACCAAGGGCTCACTGTATATTCAGGATTGAATTATGACTCTGGAAAACAGAGTTCAAGTCCCCCACTCGCCTGTGGAAACTAACCGGATGACCTTGGGCTAGTTACACCCTCTCAGCCTCAGAAGGCAAAGACAACTCCCTTTTGAATAGATCTCACCAAGAAAACCCCATAATGGGTACATTTTAGAGTTGCTATATGTCAAAAATTACTTGAAGGCACACAGCAACAACAAGACTTTAAATTAAATTTAGATTGTTCAGTTCAAGGAAGAACATTTTAACTATGGAATATTTTGCAGGAAACTTTTGCCAGTTTGAAAGCTCAGGATAATCAGTCTGAAACAGATGTTCAGATGGAAAGAATGTTTTATGCACAAAACATATGAGTACTGGCTATTTTTTCCTTTATATAGGACACTGTAAAAAGTATTTATAGCTTTATGGCAAAAAAGATGAATAAGGGACATATATATGTTTTCTTTTATAATTTATATTTTATTATTTTTTAGAAAACATAAGAAACTGTTGCACTAAACTTTATATAAATGAAAGATAAGTGAAACACATAGTCACACACACACACACACACACCAGCATATGGATTTCAAAAGAACTCATTTTTTATCATTATTTTCTTGCTAGGTTAGTTCTGATGATAAACAGGGAGACATAACAATAAGTTATCAAGTTTACAAACAAAACATTCATATATGGAGGGCAAGTTCCATTTGTGATGGAGAAAGCTTCACGGACCCTTTCACTTTCCCTTAAGAAGCTGGAAACTAAGAATAAATTCTTCTGGAAAGGGAAGCCATTTTTGGAACAACACCCCTTCGTATGATTCACAGGGGCAGCCCTTCCATTAGCCATAGTGAATGCCTTTGAAAGCACAAGGGAGGGGGAAATGGATGCCACCACATCTGATGGGAGGTCCTGAGGAAATTTTGCTTGATTTGTTATTTTAATGTATGATTTTCAATTATAATTGTTTAATTGTTGTTTTAGGGGAGCGTGGGATATTGGGACATGGGATTATATGTAATTTTAACTTGTAAACCACCTCGATTGTCATTGACAGAGAGGTGGGATATAAATAAAGTTTTATTATTTTATTATTAATTTTGCTGGCCGAACTGCTTACAAAATGCAAGACGCCTTTGCTCCTGAACTTGGCCAGGTGCCCAAATGCTTTATAAGGAATCCTGTTCAGAGTTAGGCATATGGGGCAAGGGGCCCTGGGAGACAACAGCTATGTTGGTGACACAGTCCCTCAGGGCACCATGTTGATATTCACAAAAATGGGAGTTCTTAACCTTGGTGCAAATAAGCCAGGCTACATACCAAAGAGGGGAGAAGCTATGATTTGATTTGCAGCAGTGAATAGGTGTCGGTGGTCTAGTGACTAAAAAGACTGAGACAAAGGAAAAGAGCAGACTTCCAATCATTTCTGTATGATAATCACAAAACATTCTGTATCTACTCGAATGCGATGATACTAGTTTGCTGGCCATATTTCTCAGGCATGCGCAGTAGACCATGTATTGCTTTCTAATAATGACCCATTAGCACGGTAGCCCTAAAACAGAAGGGCACCTTTTTGCAAGAGGTGTGTGTGACTTCAATGGGGCAGCAAGAGTTTATACACTTTCTATGAGGGTGTATTGATGGTGTTGCTAGGGCTGCAAGGAGAATGGCTCCTGATGGTACCCTTATCTATATGTGATCTCCATTATGCCTTGCAGTTGCCCACTATTGCCTTTCATTGCATTCCAAAATGTGTTTCTCTGTCAGGTTGATGTTATCTAGGGGCATCTGATGCATTTTGTTATGGCTATAGTTGGAGGGAGAACACACATTTGCTTTTCTATCTAAGGTAGCATTTTTATCCAGCATCTCATACTGATTTCTTCACTTCCCCCTGTTTGTCTTATTGTAGTCCCACAATGAAAAACCTATCAGAGCCAAGAATGTGACCCTGACTTATTCAGTGGGAATCAGTAACAACCACCCTGTGTAGCCCACGCCTTCACAGTGCCTTTCTGCCTTCTGCTCCACAGAGTCAGGCAGCAAGTAGATTAAGGTCTTGGTGAAAATGGAGCATCAGCAGCAATGCTTCTTACCCGTTTCTGAAGCAAAAAGTTGTAGCTTATCCAGACTGTGAGATCTGCCATGGCCTACTACAGTCTTGCTACAATATTGAGTGTCATAATGGCCACATGCTGTGAACCTCTGCAGTGTGAGTTGTAATCACCACATTCCATAGTTCATATAATTTTGCAAATCTTAACAACACAATATGCAGTGTATAAATTCCCCTGCTCCCACCAATTTCATCCCCATTGAGCTGGCAGCTATTGGCATGACTGCATTTATTTCATACAAGTACCAAAGCAGCTCAAACAAAAATGTGAAAGTGCAGAAATATTGTGAAGAATGCTTGGAGTTTTTGCTTCAATTCAACCATTTCTGGCTCTTTTTTTGAGAGCAGCCATAATGTGCGTTTAATGTCCATGATATCGCAACAGAGAACTTCAAAGACACCTTGGGAAGTTATTCTGCCTTTTCCACGAGAACCTCCTTGAGTCAGCTCCTGGTTGGATGAGATAACAGCACCACTTTGATTTCAGGCCTTTTCTATTGCTCACTGTGTTTGTGTATTTTAAAACTGACACAGCACAAAGTTTTCGTATTTCACAGTAAGTCCTGAGATTATGGAACGTGCGTGTCTTTATCAGAAACATGTAACAGGCAACTGTTGGCAAAGGCGCTTAACGTTTTGGAAAGTTTCCAGAGATATTTTATTTTTCCTCATTCAAGAAAAAGAATTTAAATAGGGTTCTGAACCAACATTTCTAACTGATCTGTGGATGTCAGAGTTGCAATGAAACATAAAGCTTGTCTGTCTGAGTCCTTAAGTGGTACATTTTCCAATACAGGAAACCCAGTATTTCCATGTCTTTGAAATATTTTCAGGATTATGAAGTATGGGCTTGTAGGGAGAGAGAAAAGAGTTTTCCATCTGTGGAGAAAAGTAAGTTGTTTCTTCTACTGATGGAATGTAAAATAAGGGCCCTGACCATTCCTTTTCTCTTTTAAAACTTCTGATCTCCATTTCATTTTAACAGGACAACAGATCATCAGTTCTGTTCCAAGAGCAATCAGTCATAATCAGACATTATACTAGAACAAAAACAAATAAGATTAAACATATTAAACTCTTATATTGGAGTAAGCCAGTGGCCCACCTACATCAGCAGCATCTACTCTAAACTTCTCCAACTCTCATCAGGCCCAGCCACCAAGATCAATGGTCAGGCATGAAGGGAGCTGCTGTTCAAAATATCTGGAATGGATCAAATTGAGGAAAGCTAATCTACTCCAACAGATAAAACTTCTTCAAAGTCTTCTTAATTAGTCGTGCTAGATGTGATCTTGTTTTGGCTGAAAATTGTCAAGAATTGAATTTGGGATCTTTTGCTTGTAATCTCATCCAGTCATGCCCCCCTCTGCTGTTTGTAAAGGTTAGTCTACACTGTCAAAATAATGCAGTTTGACACCACCACTGTAACTCCATCATACAGAATCATAGGATTTATAGTTTTACAAGGTCTTTAGCCTTATCTGCCAAAGAATGTTGGAGCCTCACAAAACTACAAACCCCAACATTTTGTAGGATGGAACTATAGCAGTTGAAGTATGTCAGACTGGTTTATTTCTACAATGCAGATGCACTCTAAGACTTCTGTCAACATTTAGATGAATATAAGTAATTTAAATGGCAATACTGACAATAAGTCAAATTCCAAAGTCTGCCTTGTAATACTCTTATTAGGCCAACTAAATGGGCACAACTATCCCCATGCATGCTTTCAAAACCATTCTCTTCATTATTGTCTATCAGCATGTATGTTCTTAAATGAATGCATGTAACCAGCTTCTTCTCTATCAATGGCAATGCCTTCCTAGATCTCAAGATGAAATATTTAGATTAATTTTGATACAGATGGTACAGACTAGATTAGGGACTGCTAAGGTCCTGATAGGCTTTACTACTGTTGTTATTACATTAAAATTTTCTCCTCAGAGGGTTTACAAACTATGTTAGAGACACAGATTGCCCAGTATAAAGATGGGAAGTGAGGGACTGAAATTAAGTAGTGAGGATGTATAGAGGAAGTGGGGAATCAAGTGATGATGGAGGAGACAGTAAAGTGTTACTTAGGGTTAAGAAATGGGTCTTGAAGGAGGACATGAAGAACAAGCAAACATCTTTCTTGACAACAGAGACTATGGCTGTATCTGCACTGCAGAAAAAAAAACCCAGTTTGAAACCACTTTAACTGTCATGGTTCAGTGCTGTGGAATTCTGGGAACTGTAGTTTGTTGCACTTTGTTAGAATGTTTTATAGCCATGTTTTTTCTATAACTTAAGCACCTGTGCTGGAACTAGAGTATGACTGTGCATTCTGCTCAATATAGAAATGTACAACAAGGTCAGGAAGGACAATCATCCTTCCTTGTAAGATACCTGGCAAGAAGGGTTGCCAGAAGTTAATTTTATTCTTGTTTCTGGTAAACAACTGGATATAAAATGAAAGGGTGGCTGTATTTAGTTTCTTCAAATTGATATTGGAAATAGCTGTCAAATATTTGTTTTTAATTTTTTTTTAAAAAAAGGCCAAAGGACTAACACTCTTGGAAGTAGGTTTCCATCATTGCACCAGTGTGATTTCCTTTACTTTGATAGCTTTAAGCACGGAGATGTCATGCTGTCGAACCACAGATGAGACTGGAAAGTAAGTGGAGAATTTCTATGGCAAGGGAGAGGAGCTGTCTCAGATTATCTCCCTGCACCATTCTTAACCATGGCAGAAAGATTGGATGTAATCTGTTGGCACTAGGCCTCAAGTACCAATCAATCTACAGCCTCTACTTGCATGTATTTGCAATTAATCTGGTAAGAAGTATAATCATGTGGCTAAGGTAATACATTACTCTGCAGGGAGAGTGGGTTGCTTTCTATATTCAAGGCAGACCACTTTCTCTAATCCTTTTATTTTTAATACATTAATGTCTAAAACTGTGTCTCTTCCATCTGTTGGGGGTGGTGACAGTATTTATTTGTTTGCCAGCCTCACCTTATATTCACAATGGTGCCTTGTTATCTACTGTCATGGGCTGTATCTGCACTGCGGAAATAATCTGGTTTGAGATCACATTAACTGCCATGCGTCAATGCTGTGGAATTCTGGGGATTGTAGTTCGGTGTGAGCAACCCTTCTTGCCAGGTACTTTACAAGGAAGGATGATTGTCTTTCCTGACATCGTTGTTCATTTCTATATTGAGCAGAATGCACAATCCTACTCTAGTTCCAGCACAGGTGCTTAAGTTATAGAAAAAGTAACAGCAGAGCTCAGTTTTCCTATAAAACATTCTAACAAAGTGCAGTGAAATTCTTCCCGATGAGTCAGATTAATGAAATCAATTTAGCATACTGTTTCAGTATTCTGAAAGCTGATTGAAACAGCAATCCCTTCAATCTGTGCTATTCCTGTGATCTTGTGAGCACAACACACAACTCAAAAATTGCTGCTTTATAAATCCTCAAAACACACAAGGCAATGACAAATAAAAAGAGATTCCTTTCCGAGTAGTATGGATTAGATGCAGTTGCCCCAGACTAGTTGGACTCAGTTGTTTTTGTCCTGTTTTTCTGTTTATATTAAATAAGATATTCAAATTTTCATACATTTAATCGGCACTGGGACACATCTGTAGGCTAACCTAAATTTATACAGACTCAGAAACTGATCCTTTAATATATGGAGCTGAAAGTCATATGATTTAAATTCTTCATCTCCATCTGTCCATTATCTTTTTCAAGTGAATAAATTGCAATTCCCAGTTTCTGGGCTTCTGGTATTTTTTGTGATTTTTTTTAAATCAGAAATTTAAAACAACTCTGTTGCTTGCTAGCATCATCTAATCCAGGGACTGGCAACTGTGGCCCTCCACATGCTTTTCATCTACAATTCCCATAATCCATCACCACTGTCATGTCAACTAGAGTTTGTAAGAGTTAAGGGACTCACCTGGAGGGACACAACAGCCCACCCTGATCTGACCAAATCTTTAATTAACTAAACTTTATACTGTACCTAGTACATAAACCATTAGCTCTCTAACATTAGCCTATTACAGGTATATAAATTATTAATATAACAGGATAAGGATACGAAGGAAAGCCAGTGTGATATAATGGCTTGAGTGTTGGACTAAGAATCTAGGATATCAGGATTCAAAATTCCAACACAGTCATAGAGACCCATTGGATGACCTTGGACAAGTCATATTCTCTCTGCCTCAGAGAAAGGCAACGACAAACCCCATCTGAAAACATCTTACCAAGAAAACCCCATGACAGGTTTGCCTTAGTGTCACAATAAGTAAGAAATGACTGGAAGGTACTTAACAACAACAACAATAAGGACATCGCACTAGCTACAGGAGGTATTTGTTCTGCTGCAGTCACAAATTTATCAGGTATCACAAGATCTATCAGATATTGCAATGCATAATCAGGCATTCCCCTGCACCTCATTCTGACTTCAAGAGTAGATGGGATAAGGATACACACAAAACCCAATGTCCTTCTGTTCCCAACTGACTGCCTTATAATATCTTTGCACATACAGAGTAAGTATCAAAAGCAATCCTCTCAAGTAGACTTGGTTGAATATGTTTACAAATTTCCCATGAAATTTGTGAATCCTAATAAGATGAAAGAGAAAAAGGAAACTCTGGGAAAAATATTTGTTGTGCAATCTCTTCTATGCCATCAGGCAGGCTCTCAGTGCGGGGTGTTTCTGCCATCACCAAAAGACAGGTAACAAGAATAACATACCTTTATTTCAGCCAACAGGCCATTACGCAAACAAACAAACAAACAAACAAAAACTCGTTTGCCCAGAATATTTTTCTGATTGCAAACTTCCCCCATTTTAATGAACATTTTGAATTATTTCATGGTTTTACTATTTTAAACAACTGGTTTTGATGTATTGCATTTTTCCTCTAATCTGCTTTGGGATTTGTAAAATGAAAAGTGCTACGTACAGAAAGTGTCTTAAGTAAAAAAAGAAAGAAAGAAAGAAAGAAATAATACACCATAATATATCAAGCATCAAAAATATGTAGCCTTTGGACCAGGACAAAAGCAAGAATTGAAACGAGATATTAACTCTTAATAAAAACAACAACAGCATGAGCAACAGATAGAACAAAGTAGAAAACAATACTACAGAAAAGCAATTCTTATTAAATGAAAAGATAATAGTAGTGTATAGTATGTCCTAGGTGGCATTAAAATTGTGTTCCATGATAAATCACATGATGTGTTGGAGATTTGTACTGTCACTCTCTGGCATAGAAACAGCAGTTTTCTGGGTAGCTGAAGGACCATATATGCTCTGCCTGAATCCATAAATAAATAAATAAATAAATAACACATTTCTATATATAAATAGAAAACATAGAAAAATAGAAAACATGACGATCTCTCACTCAGTGTAAAAACCTCCAGCTCACTCTCATGGACTTTTTACCACTTGGGGGCAATGATTAATCCATTCTGCCCATTTGCAGAAGATCATGGACCAGTAGTTAATACTGCTAAGAGCATCATTAACTTTCGAAGTGGCTTTCCATGCAGGCAAATCCATGGATTTCCATATTATTCAGTGCCCTGACAACATATTAGGGCACAACCGAAATCTAAGAGTTTATTGATTCCTTTATAGCAGAGATTAACCCATCTGGGGGGAACCAATTTTTTGGACAATTGATTCTTTGGTGGTTAAGTGCACTGGCAAGTGATGCTAAACTAGACTTTTGGAAGCAATAGCCTGGCACTTCGTAAAGATGGAAACTCATTCTATAAGCATTCATATTTTCTTACATACACGCATGCATACACACACAAAATACTGCTTTGTGAGTGCATGTTCCAATGTACATGACAACTGAAGTACAGCCAGCCTAGATTAGTTTGCTTGCTTGGCTCTTTCATTCAAGTCTTAAGCATTTTTAATCTGTCTATCCTACTGCAAAATTAACAGACACGACATCTGACCAAATAAATACTGAGCTTGCATGATTTTGATCTGCAGAGCTAAGAGCACATTAAAACAAAAACAAAGCAAGAATCCAGGGAGAAAATGGAACAAAATCATATTAACCAAGAACAAATTACCATGACATAACAAATTCAATTCAAAATAGTTCACCCCCTTTCAAAAGTGTTCTTTAAAGCAACATTTAATTTAATTTTCCATTTAACACGCTCTGCAAAATGTTGTACCAAACACATGAAAAGAAAAGCTAGGGAAATTTTAATCAACTTCCTGCTTCTGAATTCCTGATTTCACTATACAGAGACTGCTTTTATAAAGCACCATGATCTGACAACAGAGAACCAGAGATGGTTTTGAAGCTGAAAAATCAAATTTACCAAAGAGTTGCTGTTGGAAATGGTGATTAAAAACAACAACAACCAACAACATGTCTTATGCTCACTGACAGCAGAAACCATAAAACAAAGGTTTTAATGGCAGAGACTCATTGCTTTTATAAGAATTTGTATTAGGCTGAAATTGCTTGGATATATCCTATAAATCACTGACAATAACAGAAAATGACTGAGTTTTCAGGAACTAAAATAACAAAGATGGCAGAAAAAGCACAAACACTGTAGGTTTTCTGATTTTATTCTATTAAACTACACAAACAGCCAGCCTTGTATTTGTTTCTATTTTGTTGTTGTTGTTGTTGCTGTGTGCCTTCAAGTCACATCTCTTATGGAAACCCTAAGGCAGGAGATAGGAGAGCCTACCATGGGTTTTCTTGGTAAATTTCCTCAGAGGGGGTTTGCCATTGTCTTCCCCTGAGGCTGAGAGAGTGTGACTTGTCCAAGGTCACTCAGTGGGATGACATGGCTGAACTGGAATTTGAACCCTGGTCTCCAGTCCTAAGCCAACGCTCGAACCACTATATCATGCTGGCTCTCATTTGTTTCTATAAGGGACATTTTTATTTGTGGATTTGCAGTCTGTGGATTTCATGTGGCTCTCCAAGCCGCCAAAAGCCCTCTATGTTCATTCCCCTCCCACTAATACCAGCCTCACCAGTGGCATCATTGCAGTTGGTGTCACCTAATGTGGTAATTCATGGTGTCCCCCCTCCTTGATCTCCTCCCATACCACACCATACAGAATCCTTAGTAATGCTTTTGTAATTATGTTACTCATAAATCATAATTCCCATGTATCACTAATGTAATGGCAACAGTCATGACATGAACTAATAAAATTAAAATTATACCTTTAAATTACAATATCATAGGCACAGCCTAAATGTATTTACATGTGCATAGTTTCATGCAGTGGAAGTGAAAATTTGGTAAGATGTTTTTAAATATTTTTTTAAAGTTGAATTAAAAACCCTGAGGGCTCTCCTTTCTCCTCCTACTGAGCCTTGCCCCACTCACCCTATCTCTTCTGCTGAGCTCTAGCGTTTTAAAGAGACTCAGGCAAATGCCACAGCCTGTTTCTGCCAAAAGGCAGGTGTTTGGGGACCAGTGGTGTCACCTTTCCTTTAGGGAGGGGTCACCTGGGGCTGTCCCAACTCCTCACCCCTGGCACCCACATCCTTAAGGGATGTGAGAACAAGTTCATGACGTTTTATCTCCCTCCCAGTTGTTTTTGTTCTGAAGATGCCTTTTTGAAACCAGGGAGAACTGTACACTTTTAAGTCAACTTCTCTGTCCCTGAGTATCCTTTTCAACACCAAAGGTGTACGCTGCCTGCCACCTACCCAGTGAATATTTGTGGGTCTTTTATGAAAAAGAATCTAGTTTTTCCTTTGCAGTACTACAGATTAACACAAGAGGGGGACAAACCTTCCAACATTTCACTGATAGAAAGCAGGACACATGTGGCCAAGCAACATCAGAGTGTGGACAAGGTGGCAAGAGTTATAAATGAGTAAGAACATGCACTCTATCTATTTATTATTATTTTATTTATGGTTTTATATGTATAAAATAATAATAATAATAATAATAATAATAATAAAGCACAGGTAAAACAGTTTCAATAACCCAAGCCCAGCTGCCCACCCCTAAAGGCTGTCAGAGTGGCTTACAATTATTATTTTTAATTAGACGGTTCCCTGCCCTCAGGCTTACAATCTAAAAAGACACAACACAAAAAGAGAAGGGAATGGTGGTGGGGAAGAGGGTGAGGTCCAGCAGTTCTTCTCTTCCTCTGAGGCCTGGACCAAGGCAGATGGACTGGAGGGAGGGCTCTTCTTCTTAGTTCAGGCCAGGTTCAATGGAGCTGGCCCTGCATCTCTCCCTCCATGGCCAGATGGCACCAGATGGACTGGAGGGAGAGCTCTGCCTCGTAGCTCAGGCCAGGCTTGATGGAGCTGGGCCTGCATCTTTCCCTCCATAGCAGTATGTTACCAGATAAACTGGTGGGAGGGCTCTGCTTCAGAAGGCACTTGGGAGGCAGAGGTACAAAGAGCAGTAGGACCAGCAGCTTCTTCTTCCCCCTAGCCCCAGATAATCACTGTGGTCCCCATTCTCTCTGCTGGGGTGTTTTGCAGCAAAGCCCTGTCAGGTCCTGGTTTTATAGCCCTAGCAGGCAAAGCAGCTGTGAGTGATGGGAAACACAGTGCCTACTAAGTCAGGGCCTCAGTCCTGAAGAGAGAGGAATCCATTTGGAAGGCAGAGGTCCAAATACCAGTAGAACCAGTGGCTTCTTCCTCCTCCTGGACTCCTGATAGTCACTGTGACTCTTCTCTCTCTGCTGGAGCGTTCTACACTCATCTCTTTCTAAGAGCCCACAGCAGTGGCAGTTGGAATGGAGGGAGGGTACCTCACCATCTGCTGGGACTAGCAACGATGGCTCTCCTCTCCCTCAGAGCCCACAGCAATCTAGGAACGGCTGCAGCAGTTAGTTTTTGCTTCAGTCTACCAGGAAGGGCAAGATTCTGCCTTCTTCACTCCTCCCCTCCCCCCGAATTAATTAAATGCAAACTATATTTGCATTCTGAACTCAGTTTTCAAAAAATGAAATAAACGGAGGACAAAAGGGGGAAATAGGAGGAGAGAAATGGGGGCATTTTAAAAACATCTGAAAAAGTGGGATAACAGAATTGGGATTGTCCCTACAAAACTAAGACATTTGGAGAGTATGGAAGGGCTCTATTGAGGAGAATACTGGCAAAAGCTTCGGCAAGGTTCTTTCTCCATTCACATTATCACTCATGAGATAAGCAGTGGCGTGCCCATGACTGGTGTCACGTGGTGCTGGGGGACAGCGGCCAAAAGGGCATGCCTGTCCCTTCTCCTTCACCACAGTGGCAACGGGCTCCCCTGAGGAGGAGGAAGAATGGCACTCTTGCTCTTCTTCTTCTTTGCCATGATGGCAGCAAAAGTGGAGGAAACCACTACTATGGTGAAGCTGGGATGGGTGTGCTTGCTCCTTCTCACCCCGAAGCAGGAGGAAGGCCTGATCAGGTGTCATCCCTTTTTTGAGGTGTCAACTAGTGCGATTCGCACCCTCCTCAACTGCCCTAGTGACAACACTGGACATAAGGTCAACTCTAAGGCAGCCCTGGTTCACCCCATTTTTCTTCCTAAGTGTTCTTCAAGTATAAAACTGTCCACAGGACAGAGATACTGGTAGGTAAGATGTAAAAGTATAGTTTGGCAATGTGTGCATTGCCCTTTGTTTCCCTGAACATACACAGGGCTAAAACTGAATAGGGGGAGCCAAAAATCCATGTCAGCCCCACCCACAATGTCCAGAGGTAAGTGAGTCTTTCACATGTTGAGTGGAAAAGTCCGAAGAGGACTTCATAACCACCTTTGCCCAAATGAGGTTACAGATCTCCCATGGGCAGGTAGGCTTACAAGGCTGGGTTCCTATTCACATGAGCCAATCTGTAACTGTGTAACATGTAAGTCCCTTTCACAAAGGTCCTCCATCTGAGTGACCAGGTGAAGTGTATTGGTCACTCAGATGGAAGGTACAGATATATCTATCTATCTTTTGGCACAAACAGACAGGCCAAATGAAGTGGCTTCCAGCCACTTTGGAGGCATGCTGATTAAACAATACAAGCCTCCAAAGCGGCTGGAAACTGCACCAAAGCTGTGCGCCAGTCTTTTTAGGACTGGAGAAAGAAAAAAAAAAGCTGGGATAGTCTGACGCCTGGCAGCACCAGTCAACCACTGCATCCACAGCCCGTCAGTGGGGTTGCTCTTTCATGCCTGTTTGCTCCACATCTATATTTTCTTCTGTCTTTTCTTCAGTGACCTCTAGATGATAGATATGAGATTATCCCACTTTCTCCCAACAAGCCTGTGAAAGTGTGACCAATTTAAAATCATGCAACAGATCTCATAACTTACTAGAGACTCATCTTCCTTTTGTAATGTGATAAAGCCCTTAAACCCAGAGGCTCACAGTCACAGCTGAGCATTTTTATTTCCCTGTTTTATCTCTGACTCTGTTGCAATGATACATTCCTCTTGTTTTGAAGGATATACTGCATATTCAGAATAAAAAGACTATCCCACAATACTTTATAAGTAATTAAATATTCATTAAATAAGATTCTTTAGAGGTGGAAATATAGAAGGGACTGGGGAGAAATTGTTTCCTGTAATGGTTGATCCTTGGCTTCATCTTGGCAGTCAGGTGCTACCATATTTTTTTTTAAAAACCCTAGGGTTATCTTTTTAACATACTAAATGTTATTCTCAAGGAGAAGAAAACAACAACTGTTTAAGTAATTATTTTAACAGTCCTATGTTCCAGGGTCACCGATTGATTTTAGCCTCCAATGTTCTTCAAATAAGAAATTATGAATTAATATATATGTGAAAAGTCTTCCAGGCTGGGCAAATTATCCTTAGGCAGTAGAACTAGGATTCTCTATTGTAATGAATGGGATGGAAGATAGAATGCATAAAGTCTTATAAATTGTAATGAGACGGTTTCAGACTTCAGATAGCAAGAGCTAAATAAATCTCCCACTTTTAGAACAAGGAAAAAATTCCATAACTTGATTTATAGAAACCCAGTTGTATACCAAGTAGGTGATTAGTCTGCAGTATTGATGTGTCCTTTAATTTAAAAGCAATTCCAAACTGCTTGATTCTGTTCGACTTTGGTTTTTTTGTTTGTAAGGACAGGCAAAGGACTAGCTATGCAAAATTGTTTCTAGATGTTGATTAGGTTGTCTTTATGGGTTTCTGTACAGCTCATTTTCAGAAAAAAAAAGTCTGGAAAAGTAATCAGCATCGGGATCTGGAACTTCCAAAGGAAATTTGCTGTTTGCTTTACTTGACTTGGAGTTCAGTATTTCCCAGCCAGAACTGGGAAAGATTTGACTAAAGATTTGACCAGAGACCAGGGACCATATGGAAATATGTGTTAGGCATGGAGGAAAGGGAATACAGTATTTAAGTAATCTTCCATTTCCTCTCTTCAGTAGAGCTTAGTCACATCAGGAAGATGCATTGACGAAAACCTATGCTGAGGCACTCTCACATCATTTATCACTATCAGATGAGCTCTGTCTTATCCTATCTATATGTAGTGGTCCTCTGTATTCATGGATTCAACTAACCACAACTTGAAAATATTTTTAAAAATATAAATTCTAAAAAGCAAACTTTGACTGTGCCATTTTATAAGGCACATCATTTTACTATGCCATTTTATTTACTGGGACCTGAGCATCCATGGATTTTGTTATCCAAGGGGGGTCTAGAATCAAACTCCCGCAGATACCAAGGGCTCATTGTACTAACAAGGATTTCTTCATTCTAGATGTTGTTAATACATCATGGAAATACTTCCCAGGATGTGGCACACTTTCTTCTTTGTTTTCAAATGTACAAACTCCCAAATTGTATTTAATGGGACTTGAGCACACACACTTTGTACACATGAACCAAAAGTGTCAAACAAAATATTCCCTAATCCAGCTACACAACTATGAATGGCAACTCAGTCTCAGCGTCTTTCACATTAGCAACTTGAGACCACTTTAACTGGCATGACAAATCCTGGGATTTGAAGTTTTATGAGTTTAACATTCTTCCTCACCAAACTACAATTCCCCGGATTCTGTAGAGTTCAGCCAAGTTGGTTAAAGTAGTATCAAAGTGCTATAATTATAATTATGTGTAAGGAAATTACTAGAGAGTCATTGGCAGGCAGCAGTGAGTGAGACAGAAAGAAAGAAGCATTTTGCCTCTTTAATTTTAGATGGAGCATCTCAAATTAGAATCATAGAATCATAGAGTTGGAAGAGACCACAAGGGCCATCCAGTCCAACCCCCTGCCATGCAGGAACTCCAAGTCAAAGCATCCCCGACAGATGGCCATCCAGCCTCTGCTTAAAGACCCCTAAGGAAGGAGACTCCACTACACTCCGAGGGAGTGCGTTCCACTGTCGAACAGCCCTTACTGTCAGGAAGTTCCTCCTAATGTTGAGGTGGAATCTCTTTTCCTGCAGTTTGCATCCATTGTTCCGCGTTCTAGTCTCTGCAGCAGCAGAAAACAAGCTTGCTCCCTCCTCAATATGACATCCCTTCAAATATTTAAACAGGGCTATCATATCACCTCTTAACCTTCTCTTCTCCAGGCTAAACATCCCCAGCTCCCTAAGGCGTTCTTCATAGGGCAAGGTTTCCAGACCCTTCACCATCTTAGTTGCCCTCCTTTGGACATGCTCCAGTTTCTCCACATCTTTTTTGAATTGTGGTGCCCAGAACTGGACACAGTATTCCAGGTGGGGCCTGACCAAAGCAGAATAGAGTGGCACTATAACTTCCCTTGATCTAGAAACTATACTTCTATTGATGCAGCCTAAAATTGCATTGGCTTTTTTAGCTGCCGCATCACACTGTTGACTCATGTTCAGCTTATGGTCTACTTGGACTCCTAGATCCCTTTCATATGTGGTCTCGTTCAGCCAGGTGTCCCCCATCCTATATCTGTGCATTTCATTTTTCCGCCCTAAGTGCAGAACCTTACATTTCTCCGTATTGAATTTCATTTTGTTAGCACTGGCCCAGCTTTCTAGTCTATTCAGGTCATTTTGAATTTTGATCCTGTCCTCTGGGGTATTAGCTACTCCTCCCAGTTTAGTGTCATCTGCAAATTTGATAAGTATGCCACCAATTCTGTCATCCAAATCATTAATAAAGATGTTGAATAGCACTGGGCCCAGGACAGAACCCTGTGGGATCCCACTGGTCACTTCTCTCCAGGATGAAAAGGAGCCATTGTTGAGCACCCTTTGAGTTCGGCCAGTCAACCAATTACAAATCCATGTAACAGTTAACTTGTCTAGCCCACATTCTTCAATTATACCAACCTCTTAGTTCCTAGACATATATTCCAAATTCCCAGCTTTCAGCTACTCTTCCTTTAAAGATTCAGAACTCCCACAGAGAGATGCCTCTGTGAATTTGGACAAATGATTTTATCAATGGATTTTCTGCCTAAAATTTACCATATGTGTCTCAATATCTGAGAGAAAGAGTGGTGCAGTGATTTGAGCATTGGACTATGATGACTCTGGAGACCAGGATTCAAATTCCTGCTCAGTCAAAGAAAGGCAATAAGTGACCTTGGGCAAGTCACACTCTCTCACCCTCAGAGGATGCCAAAGTCAAACCCCTCTGTATAAATTTTGCCAAGAAAATCCAATGATACATTCACCTTAGTGAAATGACTTAACAACAACAACAACAAACATCAACAAATCTCAGTATCTCCTGATACAAAAGTGAAAAAGAGATGCCCAATTTTCCAAAAATAAGAGGACTTCACCCTGATGAATTCCAGATATCCTTCCAAGGAACAGCAGAAATATTTACTGCAATGTTTGTAAGTTGCAAGAAAGCAAGATTACTGAGAGACAAATGTGTGTGTGTGTGTGTGTGTGATACTTGATTTTAATTTAGTAATCTCACATTAGTCTGTGAAATCTTCTGGATATATGTACTTTAATAGTGTTCACCGAAGAACATACCCATTCTACAGGGTGTCAAAGGGAAAACAGTAGATCAGAGAGGACTTGGAAGTTCTATTTTCTGCCAATTCTATTTTCCTGTATTCTTTAAACCTTTAAGGCTTAAAGCATGAAACTGACAAATATATAATGCACGAACTTAAAAACTTAATACAGAAAAAAAGGTTCCTTGTTGCTTCAGAAGAAGTCCTACAGTGCTCAATTTAAATTACTCCCTAATACATGTGCATAGGGAAGGCAACCTTACTGAGCTCTAAATAGAGGGGCAGGGAATAGCTTTTGCTATTTAGAGTCAGATGCCATTTCTTGTTGTGTACTACATTTACAATGAAGGATTCTGAATAAATTCAAATTGTCAGGCTTATTAATGACATATGCTCTAAGAGTGCTATGCAAAGTTTTATTTTAAGAAATCAGGTCAAGAGACTGTATAATTTGCCTGTTCAGAAACAGTCAAATTCTTTGTGCACCTGTTATGTTCTCTTTGCCAACGATGCACTAAAGAGTTTATATAAAAATAACCTAGAATCCAATTATTTACAGTGAAAGCACAGGACCATCCTGTCAGAAAACTCCAGGGATGCCCACAGAGCTTTTCTTAGGCTAAAATCACTGTAAAATTCTCCATGGACAAGTTTGTATGTCAGCTATTCAAAAAGCTTTACTCTCATTTCTGCTGGGATGTTTGGTCACTAGGGCCCATCAAAACACTGTTTTTCCATGTGGCTTTTCAATATCTTTCCAAAGGCACATCAGGTCAGCAACCATTCTCTAGCACGGGATCAGATATCCTGTAGCTCTGCAGATGTTGTTTGACTGCAGCTCCCAACGTTCCTTTGGCTCTGCTGATCAGGGCCACTGGGATATTCCCACCCTTGTTCTAGCATGAGGGTTTCTTTACTTTTTCTGAACTATTTCTTGTGATATTTGAACAGTCAGTCATGGTGGCTACATACCAAAGCCAGCAAGAGGTTTTCAAAACACACATTCCCTGAACTGGCTCAAATACATTAATAAACATTCAACTGACAACCGAAGAGCATTTAGGGTCGCAATCTGTTTCTTCACTCAGAACGCACAACACTACAGATCTAACCGCAGGTCACACACTGTTGAATAGAAAAGGGCCCATGGAGTCCTTTTCTGAGCAATGGAGGTGTAATCCCTTACCCATTTAACTGAGAGTAAGCTCTGCTGAATTCAATGGGATTTAATTCTGGGGAGACATATATAGGATTGCAATGGAAAACTGCAAGCTGTATTTCAAAAAACACACAAAGGGACTTGTTTACAAGATTAGGGTAGGATCAAGGGAGATAAGTGAATGCTCCAGACAATGGACATTCTGTGATGAAAGGAAATTAAAGGGGAAAAAGCAATAACTATTGGGCATTTATAATTCATGGCAATCCAGCTTGGCAACATCACTTATGAAAACCAGAAAAAGATTGTTTTTTGTATCCTGTTGGGATGAAAGAGATAATAAAAATCCATTGGCAGTGTAAAAAAACCCCAAACAAACCCAAAAATTCTCAGTACCGGTCAGTAAAAGTCTGGAGTTAAATTGTGAATCCCCTCAAAAACAATGTTCTTGCAGTCTTCAGTAGTTAAAATAGAGTCTCCATGTTACTGTATTTTAAGAGTAGTGGTTTGAATGTTGGACTTTGACTCTGGAGAATAGGGTTCAAATTCCCAATCAGTCAAACAAACCCAGTAGGTGACCTTGGGCAGGTCACACTCTTTCAGCCTTAGAGGAAGCCAAAGGCAAACTGCTCTGAACAAATGTTGCCAAGAAAACCCTATGACAGGTTTGCCACTCAGCCCCATAAATCAGAAAGGACTTTAAGGCATGCCATATAACAACAAACTCCAGCAAATCTGTTAACAAATCTCCCTCCCTCCTTATGCTTGTTCAAAAAAACTTTAAGGACTTCCTTCATTGAATGAAGTGGATATGAGAAGAGCTGGAATCAGTATGATTTTATTTATTGTTTTATTTATTTTCCATCCCACCTTCTTCCCAACATGGGACTCAAGACAGCTTACATCAGAAATCAAAAACAAAGTACGACCAAACTGGTCAGTGTATTTACACCTGTAGAAGTAGGTTTGGGTATGTTGATAGTAATTATTTCAATTGACTGTATGTACAGTGCTGTGTAAATTTACAGCGCTATATAAAGCCTAATAATAATAATAGCTAAATACTGTATTCCACTGATAGAACTATCTGAGCATTTATTCCCTCCCTGATACAGTCCTCCATCACACCCTGAGAGAAACTCCAGAGACTCCCATTGAGGAGGGAGCAAGCTTGTTTCCTGCTGCTCCAAAGAACAGGACTCGGAACAATGGATGCAAACTGCAGGAAAAAAGATTCCACCTCAACATTAGGAAGAACTTCCTGACAGTAAGGGCTGTTCGACAGTGGAACACACTCCCTCGGAGGGTGGTGGAGTCTCCTTCCTTGGAGGTTTTTAAGCAGAGGCTGGATGGCCATCTGTTGGAAATGCTTTGATTGGGAGTTCCTGCACGGCAGGGGGTTGGACTGGATGGCCCTTGTGGTCTCTTCCAACTCTAAATTTCTATGATTCTATGATTATTTTAGCACTCAAGAGGTAATTTGGTAATTTAGCCTGGAAAGGCAAAAGCAACAGAAGTCAACTGCTGGTTTCTGATCATTGTTCGGACTAATATTGCCTAACTAAATATCTTTTAATACCTGCTCAACCTGTATATTTTGAGACATACATAGAGGGAAAATGAGAATAATTTTCCAACTTTCTGTCTTCCAAATTCCCCAGGTGAAGGAAGAAGGCGTATGGAACAACACAATTTTGCTCTTGCTCTACTTTTGTTTTCTCTGGAGTAGCATGGACATTACTTTATCCAAGCCCTTTGTTTAATTATGCACTTCTTTACATTACATCTCTCCTGTATACACTTTCTACATAATTTTCAGTTTCTTCTGATTAATATTACTGCATCTGCAGAGCTTTGTTTCCTTTGTAATCAGTTTAAAAAAACACACACATACACCATCATTCCTTACTATTGGCTGTGCTGGCTAGGGCTAATGAGAGTTGCAGGGTTAATACATACAAATAAGCATCAAGACAGCTTTTAGACCTGGGTTGGGAAATGCATGGTTCTCAATATATTGTTGACCTGCAACTCCCATTAGCCCTAGCCAGCACAGCCAATAGTGAGCAATGATGGAAATAATAGTTCAGTGATATTTTGATGACCCTCTTTTAGCCAAATGTTTCCTATTTTTATGAAGTTGTTGAGATCTGAGTTCAGAAAGACTTCCTCCCACATAACTGGATACAGGATTGCAATTTTTCTGTTTTTAACAACTCATCACAACCAGTAATGAAAACATGTATTATTTAAATATGCATTATTTGAAAGTGTATGCCAAATTATAATATGCTATAAGGAGCTATAACAATGTGAAGTCGAAGGCTTTCATGGCTGGCATCCATAGTTTTTTTGTGGGTTTTTCAGGCTCTGTGGCCATGTTCTAGAAGAGTTTATTCCTGATGTTTTGCCAGCATCTGTGGCTGGCATCTTCAGAGAATGCTGGCATGGAGGTGAGTGGGGTGTATGTATGTGTATATATATATGTGTGTGTGTGTGTGCGTGCGTGTATATATATACACACACATACACACACACACTATGTGACTAGGTTGGGAGGAATGATTTAAATGTTCAGCTATGTATTTTACCAGTCCTGAAAAACAACAAAATTAAGACCCTGTAAAATGCAAATGAAAACCACCCAGGATAAGGGTTTTCCCCAGCATACAATGGACAACCTATTAAGCACACAAAAATCCTCAATAGCCCGAAAAACCCACAAAAACCTATGCCATAAGAATCTTTGTTAATTTTAGTCTTTCACAGTTTTTAATTAATTATTTGTTGTTGTTTGCTGTCAAGGCAATTTCAAGTTATGGTGACCCTATCAATGAGAGACCTCCAAGAGCTGCCCTGCTTGAGTCTGTAAAACTCAGGGCTGTGGCTTCCATGATTGAATCAATCCACCTGTAGTGTGGTCTTTCTGTTTTCCTACTGCCTTCCACTTTACCAAGCATTATTATTTTCCAATGATCATTAATTATACATGAAATAAATTGAGTTTGATTTTTTTAAAGCATTATGCCAAGATACTGCTTCTAACCAAGTCTGGTTTAAGATGTATTCTATGCCTGACACATGACACGAGCCACTCCACTTTGTCAGTATCAGGAACTGTGATGCACCATGACTTCCATTTATCTAAAAGATTAATGAAACTAGACCCATTTATACAACACAGCTTTTTTCATTTCTTTTTCCCCTATGTCAACAGCCATACTGATGCCTCTCACCAGGGAATGATGCAAAGACTCTTCAGGAGAGTTTTCCCTGTTTATCTTGATCCATGTACTTTGATATTCTTTGACAGAGACTCTCTCTTATTGGGTTCCCATACATAAAGAATATGGACTTTTTTTCCTCCTCCCCTGCCAATATTTGTTACCAAAGATAAATATTTGACTTTACAAAACATTTTTAAAGGAAGGAATTTAAATTCAACTGCACTGCACAGATCTGAAATGAGGCTCAACCAGACACTGGGGCTGATCAAATGCAAGAAGAACCATCCTGCTGTAGCAGTAGAGAAAATTGAATTTGTCACTCACTTATCATTCAGGACCTTCTTTATTTGCTGACAGTTCTTCCATGTGTCTGTTAAAGCTGCATATATATATTAAGTTTTCTTCAACAGCATAAATGCTAAATTTAGGAAGGGGATTTAAATTAAGAAAATAGAGCAAGGGGGGGGGATTGAATTCTAGCACTGTGGTCCCAATCTAAACTTTCCCTTCCCTTTATGTGATAGTTTCTGTAAAATGTGCAAAGAGACAGGCAATCGAATCACAGACAACCCAATCTAATGTCTCACCTAGTCTATCTATCTGTCTGTCTCATCTCTCTTCTTTCAACCTGCTCCCCATCTCATCTCTCTGCAATGTCTTTCTGCTGCCAATGATCAAGTACCACCATCTGTTGCCAGCTGTCATCTGAATATACGCAGCTTAGCCTTAGCAGGCCATACATAGGATTCATGGGCAAAAAAAATATGAAAATAGTATAATCTTACGTTTGTTTATTCAGAATTCCTACTATATACAAGAATTTGCTCTCAAGTAACTGCATTTAAGACTGCAACCTACACTTTTTCTTAGTCTTTGGCCTACAAACTGGTCTGATGAATCCAGCTTTTATCCCTCTCATGCCTTTAAAATAAAGCTTGTTGTGATTTAATTTTTGTTTAGTTGAGATTAGCAATAATCATGTGAGACAATTCATTCCAGCAGGCAAATTTAAACCCTGTTCTCATCCAAAGATGAAGACATGCTTGATGGCACAGCTAAGATGGAACTAGGTGTTTATCTCAGAAAATTCATGGTTCTACCTCTATGTCTATCATGATAATGAGAAAGAATACAGAAACAGGGTAGTTCAGCTAGAAAAGGAAAGGAAAATCAAAAGTGGAGGGGGAGGATGCTTAATGCATTTCCAAGACTCCCAGTTCTTTCTTGTAAATACATGCTAAGGACTTATTTCCTGCAGGCTCACCCACTTTTAGTTTTTCCAGTTTTAAAATTTTAAAAAATCTGTTAGGGATAGCTGCTAAGGAAGAGAATCAGCAGCCATAGCAAATGATTCCTTCTTGGATCCAACAGTTCTCATCTACAAATGTGTCCTACTCTGACATTAGTGCTGTGAAAAAAACAATTACACACATGGTACCCCAGAAAAGTATTACATGATATGTGGTACAAAGTACCAAGGCTGGATTATCAATGGTGCAACTGGCACAAATGTTCCAGTGCTCCCAGTGGATGGGGCCCATGTTGATATTGCACTCTATCTCCATGCACAGACCAATTTCCTATACCTTTGTACACTAATGACCATTGTTAAAACTGGACTTGCAACTGCATCTCTATACACAATTTGTAATCTGAATTGACATCCCCACATACCAATGGCATTCTACTCTGTGCCTGGCTTCCACTCCACCAAATTCATCTAAGGAAGTAGACTCTAGCCTATGAAATCTCATGCTGCCAATTTCTTTAGTCTCAAAGGTGGTACAAGATCTCTCTACATACTGATTCTACAGATTAACAAGGCTAGTAGAATACTGTCATGAAAGGCATTGCCACTTCAGCCCCATGCAATTCTAGCCTGCATCAGCTGTATAATGTTCAGACTGAAGGAAGTAACAGTCTCACATTCTGTGGAGTTGAAGGCTTTCATGGCTGTCATCCATAGTTTTTTATGGAGCTTTCTCTGAAGACGCCAGCCACAGATGCTGGCGAAACGTTAGAAAGGAATTCTTCTAGAACATGGCCACATAGCCCGAAAGCTCCACAAAAAACTAAGTCTCACATTCTATTTTGCTTAATGCAGACCTCACCTGGAATACAGTGTTCAGCTCTAGACTGTCCTGCAGAATACTGACAAGCTCAATGAGCTCTTGTGTTATACTGACAAACTTGAACATGTCCAGAAGACAGCAGCCAAAATGACCAAAGTTTAGAAATGAAGCCCTATAAGGAAAAATTTAGGGAGCTGGGTATATTTAGCCTGGAACAGATAAGATTGTGAGGTGATATGATAGCCATATTTAAATACTGGAAGGGGTATCATGTAGAAAAAGTAACAAGCTTGTTTACTGCTTCCCTAGAAACTAGGACATGAACCAGAGGACTGAATAAAAGAAAAAAAAATTCAACCTAAACATTAGGAAGAACTTCCTAACAGTCAGAGCTGCTCAACAGTGGTACAGAATGTACCTTAGGGCGTGGTACACTCTCCTCTGGTGTTTATTAAACAGAATGGCCAGCTTTTGGCAGTGTATTCTTGCATGGCAGGAGTTTTGACTAAATGGCATTTGCTATCCCTTTCAGGTCTATGATTCTATCATATCTTGGTTGTAGTGTGAAGAACCAAGTAGCATGTTGGTATTACTGCTTCTGAGACTCTGCAACACTGGTCATGCTATCTTGGGCAGAGGCAAAGAGGATGCTTAGACTAGCCCCTTCCTCAAACCTGAAAAGTTTGGCTTTGAGACCAGGGAGAGCTCCTCTTGGCACCATCAAGTCTGATTCAACGCTGGAGGAACCCGGCTCTCTTGTGGAGGAGCCTGCACATATGTACATACAAATGGAATTATTCCCAGTCCCAGTCATTCACCATAGCATGGTAGAGGAAAGGGATGCCTTGAGGTGGTGAAGAGAGACATTTTACAAACATTGCTCCCTTTTTATTTCAGGCTTATATTGCCCAACTAAAAAGATATAAAGGAATCCAGTAACACAATTGAAAATCACTGGGAAGAAATGTCTTGCATGAGCTTGTATTGTGATGGCAAAAACTTTCTTCCCTGTTAGTCTCACCCAGCATCACATTTGAAATTAGTGGGTTTACTTCCTCACAGCTTTCTTAGCTTTCACAACCATACATAAAAATCAGAAATATGATGGTATGAAATACTGACTTTGGTATTCAGTGGTATCAAAAATTTCCCATAGCCCTCCCAAACTCAGGGGGTCTTCCAACTGTCCAGAAAAGTGTTTGGGGTGCTCAAGAAGAGGGAAGACTGTGCCACCCCACGCCCTGACATTGGATTCCACTCTTGAATGAGCAGAAATGCCAGCTTTGGATACAGAAAAGATTTGTCACTTAAAAAAAATGGTATTTGCAAAGATGCTACAATGATTTCTCACATTCCAAGTAGAAGGAAGTCAAAACCCTAGACACTTAAATGCTTTTATCAAATGCCAAATGCTCTTATCATATCCCAAAATGTACCGAGTTATATTAAAACCCAGCTTTTTCCCACTGGTAAACATCTAGCTCAGATTTTATTATCAAACATGGGCTCAGGAACATAAATAGGATATGATATATGTGCGTAAAATGTTACAAAATGGAAGTGTGTTTGGACAAGAGGAACAAACAAACCACACTTTCAAAATTTAATTCACAGGAAATTTCCAATTTGTCTCTGGAAAAATTAAGGCACCTGAAGTTACAGAAAACATTATATTGGAAAAACAGGGACTTGCTTGCCAGAACTGTAAAAATATGTTATCCAGCAATTATATTAATATAGCGGTATGTCAAAAGAACATAAAAATGTAACAGGTATAGCCACAACTGTTAATTCCAGATGATCCAATTAAAAATGAAATGGCTTTACTGTCTCAGAATCTGCTTAGAATATTATCCAACAATTTGAGATGAGCTTCCACAGGCTGAAGAGTTCATTTTGACAGCATTTCCAAGCTGCTGGTACAGCTGCCCAAAATGCCAAGATTACATTTTTAAAACAGCCAGGAATGCAACTAACCTCTGGGGAATGGAGGGATCCAAAACAAATATGTGCAATATACAATAATGAATTACCTTATTATTTTTCCATTACCAGTAAAGACATGAGGATGATCCAAACTGTATATAATTACTAGCACATACATTTCCCCTACCAAGTGGTTGCAAAATATGACCAGGAGCAAACAGACTACAGATAGACCATTGCATTTCTGTGGGAAACTATTTTACTGAGTATGGATATGCTGGGAAAATAGGGATTTGTCTTACAGATGGCCAGATTTTTTAAAATTCATTTTTATTAATAAATAAAATCCAATAATTCATGTTACATACAATACATATTAAACACAGATGCATTTAAACTTAACAGATTCCAATGTTAATCAAACTATTACACTATTGATAGATATCTACCCGACTATTTCTCAAATCCAGTCTTTGACTCAGCTATTGTGTGTGTGTGTGTGTGTGCGTGCACGGAGCGGTTAAATGCCTGTACTGCAGCTACTCACTCAAAACCATAAGATGACGAGTTCAATACCAGCAAAAGAGCTCAAGCTTGACTCAGGCTTGCATCCTTCCAGGGTCGCTAAAATGAGTACCCAGATTGTTGGGGGCAAGTAGCTTACAGTTGTGAACTGCTTACACTCCTTAGGCGGTATGAAGCGGTATATAAATGAAGCTGTTTGTTTGTTTGTTTAAAAGTTGTTGTATCTATGAGCTAGATGATAATTAGATGACCAGACTTTTCACCCTCTACCCCATGGATGTAGAATATGTGGCCCTACCTACAGATGCTACTGGAGTGCAACACCCATAATCTCTCACTCAATTTAAGAAGAATATAGACAAGAGATGGCAACATTCAGACATGGGCAACAAGAATGATAAGAGGTATGGAGAACAAAACATTAGAGGAAAGGTTAAAGGAACTAGGCATGTTCAGCCTGAGAAGAGAAGACTGAGGGAAGACCTCTGTGGACTTCTCTACTCTTTAATATATAAAGGGTTGTTCTGCTGCCCCAGAAAGCAGCATCAGTTCTATGATAATGATGTTATTTCCTTATAAAATGTTAAAATATGAATATACATGAACGGGTGAAAGAAAACATGCACTCTAAATAAGCAAAATGTGTTGATCCATATACTACATTCAGTATGGGTGTGCGAGGTCCTGAACTAACAGTCTCACTTAAATTTCTATTAAATGTCTTTGCAAGCATCTGATTTATGGCTCTTTACAATGGCCAGCTTGGACAGGACCTCAAGGATATAGGCTATTCCTGTTCTTTGAAGCATACTGTGCAGGAATCAGAAGAATGTCCTCTTTATAAATCTCCATCTTATCATAAAGTAGGTCAGTACTATAGTACAGTCTGTTTAGGTACTGGAATTTAAGGGCTTGCTAACAAATGGCTTGATTGTATCTTGATCTCAGTAGAAGAGGTTATTTCATGTTGACAGCCTCTGAAAGAGGAAGTATAAGAGAACACAGTTGTTTGGGTGATTACAATGCAGATCTTGTCTATGCATTGTTGTAGCTCCAGAAACAAGCACAGAAAATTATTCTGGATTTTTTTTGGGGGGGGGGGAAGCTGTCACTAACATTTGTTGCTATAAACTTGATTGCAAAATGGTTTCACAGGAAGAACAATGGTAAAAAGAAAATACATCCCAAAATGTTTCTTGCAATCATTTTATTATAACCCCTGGAGTATTATGGAGTCTCCTTCTCTGGAGTTTTTAAGCAGAGGCTGGATGGCCATCTGTCGGGAGTGCTTTGATTGTGTATTCCTGCATGGCAGATTGAGGTTGGATTGGATGGCCTTTTGGTCTCTTCCAACTCTATGATTCTGTTATTCTAAAGGGTGTTTGAAGAACCCTTTCTGGAAGGAGGTTTGAAGTACCCACCTTCCAGAAAGAGAAAACACTGTTCTGAAATGGCTGCAAGACCTTTAACTATAAACATGATACAAGGCACAAGATGGTCCAGTCACTGGCCTGACAAAGTAACCTTTCTTCAAGCATACCCACATACAACAGTGGTAAGCTATTCTCAGAATTTGTGAAATCGAAGGCTTTCATGGCTGGCATCCATAGTTTTATGTGGGTTTTTCAGGTTATGTGGCCATGTTCTAGAAGAGTTTATTCCTGACCTTTTACCAGCATCTATGGCTTGCAGCTTCAGAGAAGATGCCAGCCACAGATGCTGGTGAAATGTCAGTAATAAACTCTTCTAGAACATGGCCACATAGCCCAAAAACCCCACAAAAATTATTCTCAGAATTACTTCTTTAGGGAAATAGTTGCTTCCAAAGGGTTCAGGATACTTCTTAAGATGAATTTTTATTTAAAATGCTTTCATTAAAAAAAAAGGAGACAGGTAGGTGAGATAGAGACATAGATGATGGACAGATTAAGACAGATAAGGAATCAGGTCATCTTTTAAATATTGTTACATAACACTTCCTAGAATCACCCTCCATTGGCTATGCTGACTAGGGTTGCTGAGAGTTACTGTCCTAAAACATCTGGAAGGCCACAGTTTCCATTCCCTGCTACCACGGTTAAGGAGGGGGAAAAAGTTTTTTAAAAAAAGTTTTTTGGGTTTAAACCAGAGTGTTTTGTGAGATGTTTCTGCATTAATATGTAGGACTATACAAGGACAAGGTGTACCGGTAGGTCTAATACAGGTCCAAATCAAAAAAATAAGTAGCAAAATGGAGCCCAGATGCTATGGCCACTAGCTTGTTCTTTAATAGCCAGATTCTCTCTATCTCTGTCCATACAACCTTTTTTTAAAAAGATTTTTTAAAGAAGTAACCACCCTGGTTTAAACCAACCGACCATGCCTGCTATAGATATATGCAAACTTTAAACAAAATAAAAACAAATGCTATACTATAGTTTTTCCTCCCCCAAAATGAAATAAACAGTTATCATTGGTTTATTATTAATTTTTATTAATAATATCATTAAACAAGAGTCATAGAGTTTTCATATAAGCTTTTATAGACCACTAATTTATATGCATAGTTGGAGAATAGGCTTTGTCCAACATTTTACTGTCATGATTCAGGCAATAAATAACAAATCTACAATGGAATCGCCTATGTTTCTTTGTAAGGTGATCTGCTGCACAATTTAAAAAGAGGACCAAAGGAGTTCCACTGTTCCAGATGTTCCAGTGTTTTCCTGGGTGGATTTTTCAGTGCTCACTCCCATGCTATGGAATTCCTTGTGAAGAGAAGCTAAACTGGCCACCTCCTTGTTTTCCCTATTTGTTGTTGCTGTGTCTTCAAGTTGTTTCTGATTTATGGCATCCCTAAGGCAAACCTATCATGGCTTTTTCTTGGCAAGATTTGTTCAGAGGTTGTTTGCCCTTGCCTTCCCCTGAGGCTGAGAGCATGTGACTTGCACAAGGTCACCCAGTGGGTTTCATGGCCCTGTGGAGATTTGAACTCTGATCTCCAGAGTTGCAGTCCAACACTCAAACCACTACACCAAGCTGGCTCGTGTACTGGCAGGAAAATACCTTTTTATTCAGATAGGTTTATGGGAATTAAACAGTGATCTTACAGAAGGGATTCTTAATTCAGATGGGCACTTCTTCCCTGATTTTGTTGTTGCATGCCTTCAAGTCATTTCTGACATATGGCAACCCATGAGGAATTTTTGCCAAGATTTGTTCAGAAGGGTTTGCCACTGCCTTTTTCTGAGGCTGAAAATGTGACTTGCCCAAAGTCACTTAGTGGGTTTCCATGGCTGAGCAGGGATTTGAACCCTGGTCTCCAGAGTCATAGTCCAACACTCAAATGACAACATCATTTTTTTTTGTTTTTTTTATTATTAATAAAAATTTTATTATTTTTAAAAACAGCTCCATACAAACACATCATTACAAATTTGGTAGGGGTTACAAAAGGAAAACGAGAACAGAAAAGAACAGTGTTATCAAAGTAAACTGCAACTTATTTACCACAAATATCTTTCCATTACCTTCATGTCGAGTGTATCATATAATTTAAAGAATATTTCTTATACTTTTACTTAATACAATTTAGAGAATAATTCTTATACTTATATTTAGATATTTCCTGTATATTTCATATATAAATATAATAGCTTGACTAGAAGAAGTAAAGAGAAAAAACAGAAAAAGAAAAGAGCTCTTAGCATTCATAGTTCTATCATTTTTAACCTTTATCCTTAGCTTTCCTTTCTACCATATCTTTCTTCCTTCCTTACCACCATCCAAATTCCTTTTCTTTGAGCAACCTTTCCTTTACCTTTCATCCCCTCTTCTCATTCTCTCTTCTCTTCTTACCTTCCTAATTCCATACTACTTTCTCATACCCTCATCTACTTGCCTGACCTTTCTGACTTCATTCTTTGCTCTTTCACTCTTCAACCTTTCATACCTGACTTCTTCCTTTTTCCCACTGGGTATCATTGCATCTATATCTTACCTTCTTTTATAAATATATGTGTATATAAATCTTTCTTAAAAACAATTCTTCTGTATCTTTCCCTGTATTTTGTTTATCGTAACGGGTATTTTCTTTTCCTTCCTTTCTATTTGTATTTTATTTATAATAGATACCCATAGCTGTCCACTATTCTAAGCTCTAATAAATGGTTGCTTCTTACTATCCAATAATTTTGTTATCATTACCTTTTATTCAGTTGGGACCATATAAATTTCTGTAACTTCCCTCTTGTAACTTCTATAGCTTCCCTATTGTAGTCTAGAGTTTACGTCATATCCTATAGTCGCTAAGTTGCCCCATTCCTTTTTTAAATAATCCAATACTTTGCCCCATTCCTTTTCTATTTTATCCATTTATCCATTTCTTGATTTCTTATTAGCGATGTAAGTTTATCCATTTCTATTATATCAAATACCTTAATAAGCCATTCTTTGAGATTTGGTACATCTTTGTTTTTCCATTTTTGCGTTAAAGTAAGCCTTGCAGTGGATATCAAATAATACAAATTTTTTCCGTAATCTTTGTCTAATTTTTCATCCCACATATTCAAGAGATAAGTTTCTGGTGCAAATTTTAATTTGTTTTCTACTATCAAATTTATTACTTCATTTACTCTGATCCAATATCTTTTTACTTTTTTGCAGGTCCATAAGCAGTGGTATAAAGTCCCTGGTTCTTGCTTACATTTCCAACAGAGATTATTTCCAGTTTTGTATATTTTGGATATCTTGTCTGGCGTCAAATACCATCTATAAAAAACTTTATAGAAATTTTCTTTTAGGTTTTGAGAGGCCGAATATTTTAATCTTTTCCCCCATGCTGATTCCCATTTTTCCAAATTTATTGGGTATCCAAAATTTTTCGCCCATTGTATCATGTTTTCTTTAACAATTTCTTCTTCTTCAAACCAATCCAAAAGTAATTTATATAATTTTTTTTATCCATTTAGTGTTTTCCTCTAATATTATTTTATCAAAATCGTTTTTCTCTTTTTCAAAGCCTGTTGTTTTAAGGTCTTGCTTGTATCGTTCTTTAATTTGCCAATAACCAAACCAGTTTAAATTGTAACCTTTTTCTTTTATTTCCTGCAGTGTTTTCATAACCAAATTACCTGTCTCGTTTTCTTTTAACAGTTGTGAATAGGTAAGCCAATTTAAGTTCTGTCTTGTCTTCGTCCTTTGGATGGCTTCTTGTGGGGAGAACCAAAGTGGCATTTTTGGCATGATCCTGAATTTGTATTTTTCCCAAACTTTTAATAATGGTTTTCTAATACAATGAATATTGAAATTTTTGTTCGCTTTAATCTTGTTATACCCTAGATACGCGTGCCAGCCAAATATTAAATCTTCTCCTTCAAGATCTAAAAGTTCTTTGTTGCTTAGGGTTATCCACTCTTTTAACCATACCATGCAGCACGCCTCAAAGTATAACTTTAGATTTGGTAGCCCAAGCCCTCCCCGTCCAGTTGTGTCTTGCATTAATTCTTGGCCTCCTTTTCTGCCAGATAAAATTGCTCAGATCTCTTTGCCAGAGTTTGAAAAAAGATTCTTTAATTACTATGGGGAGGTTCTGAAATAAAAATAGCATTTTTGGTAAAATTGACATTTTGATCGCTGCTATTTTTCCCAAAAGTGATAATTGTAATCTATTCCAATTTTCCAATTTCTTTTTGATTTCTTTCCATGTTTTTTTGTAATTGTTTTCAAATAATTCCCCTAAATTTTTGGAAATGACAATTCCTAAGTATTTTGCCTTCTTTTTTACTTCTATTCCTGAAAGTTTTATTAGCTTCTTTTCCTTTTCTCTAGATAGATTTTTGGTTATAATTACTGATTTTTCTCTATTAAGTTTGCACCCTGAAATCTCGCCAAATCTCTCAATTATCTCATTCAACCTACATATGCTATTACAGGGGTTATTTAGAAAAATTGCAAGGTCGTCTGCGAATGCTCTGATTTTAGTTGTATGATTTTTAATTTTTACGCCTTGTATATGTGCATCATTTTTAACTCTTTTTAGTAGTCTTTCTATTACTACTATAAAGAGTAGTGGGGACAATGGGCAGCCTTGCCTAGTTCCTCTGCTAATGTTAATGAAATTCGTTCTTTCTCCATTGATTATAATTTTCGCTTTTTGTTCCTTATAGATCTCTTTTATCCAACCTATAAATTTTTTCCCTAGTTCCATTTTGTTCAAAATTTCAAAAATTGTATTCCAGTTGACTGTATCGAATGCTTTTTCCAAATCTAGTAGCAACAAACCCAATTCTTTCTCACTATGTTTCTCGTATACTTCTAGAATATTTAGGACTATTCTTATGTTATCTCTTAATTGCCTTTGTGGTAAAAATCCCATTTGTTCCGGGTCAATCCAATCTTTTAAGTAATTTTTAAGTCTCGTGGCTAAAATAGAAGTGAATATCTTGTAATCTATGTTTAATAATGAAATAGGTCTAAAATTTTTGATATCTTTTGTATCCTTTCCTTCTTTTGGGATTACCGCTATATCCGCTTCTCTCCATGATTTGGGAATCCCTTGTTCAAGAATTGCGTTCATTGTCATTTGCAGGGGGCCACAAAGTTCTTCTTTAAACGTTTTATAAAAGAGTGCGTTAAATCCGTCTGGACCTGGAGCTTTGTTGTCCTTTAGATTCTGTATAGCAGTCGTAACTTCTTCATATGAGATTCTTTTCTTTAAATCCTCGGATTGTTGTTTCAACGGGCTTACATATGACTCATCTTGCTCATTTAAGTATTCTCGGATTTTTTCTATATCTATCTTTTGTTCTTTGTATAGATTTGTGTAAAACCTTTCAAAAGCCTCTTTGATTTCCTCTTGTTTGTTAATAATAGTGCCTTTTTCCCTTATTTCCAGAATTGTTCTTTTAATCTGTCTTTTTTTCATCAATTCAGCTAGATTTTTCCCTATTTTATTGGCATGCTCAAAATTTTTTTGTTTTACCTTTTTTAGATTGTTACTCATTTCTAAAACATTTCTCTTATTTTCTTGTTTCCTGAGTATATTTAATTCTTCTAAAACTTTAGTATTTCCTGGATTTTTGATTAATTCTTTTTCTTTTATTGTTATCAATTCCAATATCTCGTTTTCTTTTTCTTTTCTCTTTTTTTGGACAAATGCCTCCTGGTTAATTAATAGTCCCCTAAAGACTGCTTTCCCTGCATCCCAAATATCAATCATTTTTACTTCTGGGGTCAGATTTTCTTTAAAGTATAGTACTATTTTTTCTTTTATTTTTTCTACAAAGTTTTTATCTAATAGTAAAAAGTCTTTTGCTTTCCATGTGTATATTTTTTTTGTTTGGTTAAAAGTTAGCATTAAAGCATTGTGGTCGGATATTGTCCTCGGTAATATTTCTATAGATTTGACAAGTTTACTGAATATCATAGGCGTCCAGATCATATCGATTCTTGACAGCGAGTGGTGTCTATGCGAATAGAATGAAAAGTCTTGAATTCCCTTGTTGTGTAGTCTCCAAATATCGCACAAACCATATTGGTCAACCAGCTTAAAGAAAGACATTGGTAGCTTCCCTCGATGACTTCTTGTTTCATTGTCAGATTTCCTATCTATTTGAGGTTCCACTACTCCATTAAAATCTCCCAATATTATAATTTTGTCATTTTCCAATTTACTTAATTCTCTGTAGATTTTATCATAAAACAAGCTTTTATTTTCTAACGGGCTGTATATACCTACTACTATGATTTTTTCTCCTTGCCATATTATTTCTACGCCTAGGTAATGTCCACTGTTGTCATTTAGTACTTCTTTAGCCTGAATATTACGTTTCACATATATTGCCACCCCCCCTTTTTTTTGTCTCGTTGCCGAAATAAAATCATTCCCTAATTTTTTAAATCTGATTAAGTTTTTTTCCGTTTTTTTAATATGGGTTTCTTGAATACAGACAATGTCACAGTTTAATTTCTCTAGATAATGATTCACTTTTTTTCTTTTCCCTTTTAGATTCAATCCTTTTATGTTCCAGGTCAAAATCTTCATCCTAGCGACTTAACTTCTTTTCAGGTAAGTGTTTTTGAACCCCCCCTTTCTTTTCTTCCTCTCCCTTCTACCTTACTTAGCTTCCCCCCCCCCCCGATCCTTTGGATTTTCTCTGTTGTTACCGGTTTCTTTCTTCTAGAGATTCCTTTTCCAGTTCTATCTCTTCCTCCTCTTCTCTACTGTCTTCTTCACTTTCAATAATCCTTTTGTCAAGTCCTATTGCTCCTTCGTTTTTTTCGCTTCCCGATAGGGATTCTTCTTCTTTTTCTTCTGTCATTTTCCCAATGTTTTGCCTATCATCATCTCTTTCTTCAGGGTATTTTCCATCTTCAAACATATTGGTGCGGCGTTTGGATATTTCTTTTCTAAATTCCTTCCAGAATTCAGCTGCTTTTTCTACATCATTGTTTTAAACCATTGATTTTTAAATGAATGTGCCTTATGTTTCAACTGTATTTGTTTAATTTGATTTTATTTTTAGACATTGTGAATTCTATTTTGGAAGTCATAAAAGCAATCTAAATAACAAATCAAAAATTATAACTAGACATACATTTTGCTATAGAAGATAACACCTGTTTCCAAGCAGCCTTTGCACATGGGCAATCCCATCACTTATGCAAAATAAAATTTATTCTCATGATTATAGTTCTAGCCAAATTCAGCAGTGTTCCCATAAATCTGCCAAAGCTTCTTACATGTTTGATATTATGACAGCATTACCATATTACATTTTTTCTGTAGGCTGGTATCCAAAGAGTGTCTAAGAAGTTCATATTTCTTTCAGTATTCAATAATTGTAACTTGCAAACCCATTTCAATTGACAATTAAGCTTCTGTTAATCAAATGTCATCTCTTTCAGAATAATTTTTTCAATATATGTGTAAACTTTTCAGAGCCTCTGAAATGGAATTGGATCTAAATGACGTAAATACATCAAAAGATTAACAGAAAGTATGAGGGTAGAGTCCCACTAATATATCTACAGTTAGAGAAGCTGAATTTTTGGACAACTTCGAGAAACTCCCAGCCACCTGGGGGATTCATGTTTTTCGAAACTGCATTCTGGGTTCAAAATAGTAACCTCTGAAGCTCTGAAAAACTACATCATTTAACTGCTATTCCTGATAGTTACCACCAGGTATCTCTTGCAGAACCGTTGAAATCTAGAGCTAGCCTAAGCCATAACATGGTAAGTGTAGTCTTTGAATGCATTCTTGATGTTGTGTTGTTGTGTGCCTTTCAAGTTGTTTCTGACTAAAGAGAACCTATCACAGAGTTTTATTGGTAAGATTTTGTACAGCGGCAGTTTGCCTTTGCCTTCCTTTGAGACTTAGAGACTATGACTTGCTCAAGGTCACCTAGTAGGTTTCATGGCCAACCAGGGATTCCAATCCTGGTCTCCAGAGTTCTAGTACTCAAACCACTACAATGTACTGGCTTTCAAAGGCAGTCTTGCTTGCCATTAATTATTCTCTATTGTTTTAAATGTTCAAGACAGTGCTTTGGTTTTTAAATAGCCTGTACAGACCGGCGTTATACATCGGCGTGGTGTATGCATGCTGGTCACCCCCATGCTGAAATCATGCTGCGTGCTCAACTACATGGGGGGGTGTCATAGCACTTCATTGGTGCAGCTTTTAAATGCTCTGTGCCAAAGGAGTGCCAAAAAGCTGTGGCAGTAGAAGCTATGGCACCCTTTCTGCAGCACAAAAAGGAGCTGCTTTTTTGCGGCTTCTTTTTTGAGCTGCAGAAAGGCCATATCAGGGCATGGTTTGCGGTTGCTGTGATCCTGATCCGGCAAAGAACAATAGAGGTGGTTTGTTGAGCCTCTAAGGGGCAAAAAAAAAAAAAAAAAAAAAAATCGCCCCAAAAGGGCGGGCTGGAGACGCCAGTTTTTCCTCCAGTGGGACACAGCAGCCAAACTGTGAGGCGTCCCCCCACTCCAAAAAGAACCCGGAAAAAAGGGTTCTTCTTGGGATGCTGCGCAGACATCATCAGTGCTCCATTGGTGCACTATGGTGCACCACTGACGTAAGTGATGCACAATGACGTCTGTACACTGCGTGTCGCTTACATTACCATAGTGCCCCCCCCCCGTGTGGATGGGAGGCCGCCATTATGCCACTGCCGGGACAGGCTAGGGTTAGGGAGAGTGTGGTTGGTGCGCGCTCCCTAACCCTAGAACTGCCGCAAGGATGCCGCTTCCTGGTGGTACGTACTAGGCCTTAGTTTCCAAAATAAGGCTTAGTAATCTCAGAATTGAACAAAGTTCTGATTTTGAATACCCAACTTGCAATCAATAAAACAACCATGTTTTACAAAGGAAGTTATTTGAAATACAGCAGAGACGAATTACAGTCAGAGGACTTAAGTGCAGCATCTCCAAAAATGCTCTTCTGGGTCTTCTGTATATAACTTCTATAGAACTGCAGTAGCTCAGCTTGTGCTGGGTTTATTTCATTTTGCTTTTATTAACTGGCCAACTATGGAGAATGCAAACCTATCTACCAGGCTTTCCTAGTTTTCTGCTATAGCAAAAACGAAGCTTGGAAAAATTATGTTTTTGGACTACAAATCTCAGAATTCCCCAGCCAGCACTGCGAATCAGAATTGCAGTCCCACAAGGGGACTTTTCTGTGCTCTGAGCAAAACATCAATCTCCTCTAATTTTGAAAGCATAAATGCTGCTTTATGGCAATCCAAAGTATATTCCATCCATAATACTGTAATATCATCACAGGAAACTCTAATAAATACTGAGTGAGGCTGGTCTTTAATGTCATAAAAGCTATTCTCAGGATGGGCACTGATCCCACAAGGGTTCCTGAGTCAGTCTTAAGGGCTTCTATCCAAGCTGCTGCTTCCAAATGTACTGATCTATTTCTACAACTTACACAGACACTCCTTGGAAAGGTTCTTTATATAGCATGTAGAAGAGCAGCCTTGATGAATATAAAATATTTGCTGATGACTTTTTCCAAAGGATGAGAAATCAGCTTTAGGTCAGAGTGCTATATTTTAAAAATTCTCTGGTGACTCTGCTAAGCCTGAACTTTGGGGAATAAGCCATCCCAGCCCCAAATCACTACCAGGAGAGAAAGAGGGGCAGATGACAGAACATGGTGACAAAAACAGATCCAGTGGTAAAATATCTAGTATGGGCAAGCCACATGCTGGGATTGACAACAGTATCTTTCTGAACTTTTCTTTTTAATATTTAAACAGTTCCCATCTTTTCTTGGAAACTAGGTAGAGCTAGCCCGCATACTTGGATGGGAAACCACCAATGAATAGCACGTGGTATGGGCTATATTTTGAGAAAGGAACTGGCAAAATCACCTCTGAGTATTACTTGCCTAAGAAAATCCTATAAAATTTAGGGGGTTGCCACAGCTTGACAGCATACATGCACATGCATATATTTGCAGTTGTATTATCAGTTTCATGACACTTTAAACACCAGTGCACCCGGCAACAAAATCCATTTGTGATTTGGTGAACTAGTTACAATTTTCTGTAGAGGTGCATTAGAGTTCTCTAACAGAGAATTCTCAGACTACGAATCCCTGGACGCCTTAGATGTAGGTGTGATAGTTAAATTGGTATGAAACATATATAATGGTGTGGTGTGAACACATCCATACCCAGGACAGCAAACAGAACAATGATGTGCCTGCTTCTGAACTGGAAGCATGCTAGGGAAAAGAAGATTATTGTGAACACTATTGGAGCCTCTTCAGTGAGTATTTTGCTATACACTGCAAACTACTGACTAAAAAGTTAAAAATAATAAAATAGACAGAAGGATTGCTTTCTGTTGCCACTTGGTAAAATAGTGGATGAAGTATGACCAGGGCACTAGAGTAGGGGACAGGTCAGCTCAGTACAGAGAGAAAAAATAATGTGAAAGTGGTATAGTCCTGGCTAGAAGAAAGTGGCACCTGCAAAGCAGCCAGGGTTATATTCTTTCCCAAGATTCTGCATGCTTACTTGCTTCATAGATTTTGATTTCAAATCACGAGTGCATGACAGGGTTCCTTTATAGGGTAACATGAAAAGTTTCAGTCCTGCATATCACCTTCCTATTTCAGAGAAGAGTTGGATGGCTATACTTGCAATGGGAAGCTGCAGTAGGAAAGGTGACAACACTGTGACATTGAGGAAAGTACACCAAGTGGATCACTACATTGTGAGTTTCCTCCCCTCTGCTCAGCATTACCAGATGCCACTAGCAGATATTGGAAACCATCCAAAGTGGCAGTGCAAGTCCATGTGGTGAACCACAATAGCAAGGGAGATTATTTATCCATGTCAGTGATACACCTGTGGCCAACTTAATATGGAGCCAGGCATTTCTATGACCTGATGGGTGGTGGTTTTAATTAGCAGCCATTAACATTTCTGGTAATATATGCTATTTTCTTCAGATATTTTCAGTGAAATAATATGCCAGATCTTCAGATTTATTTCTTCCTTTGGTGCAAATCAGTACATTCCAGGTTTTAGTCAGAATTTTAAAGTAGCTATCCAAGACGCTGCATCTTAACTTCAAAACAGGTTGAGTTCATTGGAGAACTCAATTAAAGTTCATTCTAAAATCCAAAGTGGAGTCACCACTCCCAGTGACATGGAAGCCACCAGCTGCCATTTTATTGTCTTCATGCTTATCCAAGGGTGTGTCCACACTGCAGGAATAACACAGTTTGGCACCACTCTGACTGCCATGACACTATACTACAGAATCCTGGGGTTTGTAGTTTAGCGATGCCCCCAACCTCTCTGACAGGCCAGGCCAAATACCTTGCCAAAATACAAATCCCAGTACTTCACAGGATGTAGCCATGACATTTAAAGTGGTGTCAAAACTGCTTTATTTCTGCAGTATGGAAGAGCTGTTGTTCACTCTCAAAGTCTAGCCACAATGGACACAAAGGTAGGAAATAAAATGAAATTAAATAAACTACAGATGGTTTATCATTTCATAATTACATGGGCCAAGATATAACTTTGGCAAATTAAACAGAAATGTTTGCTCAAACGGAAATGATGGAATCTTATCAAAGTGATAATATCCTGTCTGGAGATGGGGCTTCAGCTAAAAATATAGTGAGCTTCTAACTGGGTAATGTATAAATGTGCTCTTTTGTCTACCTGAGTTCAATCTATAAAGAGTATCAAGGAGATATCTGAGAAAGGTAGAAGGAAAGTGCTGAAACTGCTTGATTTCAGTCCTTGGGAAAGCTATATTTGTCAGGTAACTATATATATTTTAGCTCAGGCCCTTTGTTATCCTGGTGTCTGCCCTTTCAAAAGCCATCAGTTCTTTGAGATTGCATGTCAAGAAAGCATCCGCTTTATAACTAACAAATGGGCCATCAGGAAGAGAAAGTGATAGTAGGTACTGCCCTGCTTTGTATGACTGCTTTGAGACCCATTCTCAAAGGGAAGGATTGTTACTTAGAAACAGCACCTCAAATAAAGTAGGGCGTGGAATGAACAGCTATCTTCTCATGTAGTACCATCAATGTGATTAAGGAGTGGTTTGGATTTTAACCTTTCCATATGCCAAAGTTGTTTTTGAATCTTTACTGGATGCAGACCAATGTTCTTTTGGGCTTTATGTAGGAACTGCTAGTCATCTGCAGGCATCTTCACTGTGGTTTTTTTTTTAAAAATCCTGTATACCAAAAGAAAAGATGATTATACTGCTAGGGTGTGCAATTTCTAGCCACTGCAGTTGCTAAAGGAGGCTTTAAGATTATAATGAATGCAAGGAGGGGGATAGCTATTGGAAAGGAAGAGAAGAATCCTTGTGAAAAATCATCTCAATGCACTGCGGCTTAAAAAATCGACCACTGGAGGCTTTAATAAAAAATGAATTTCTGTGCAGGGATAGGGAACAAGGGGAGTAATTGGAGATAGAAGAGAGGAATCTAGGGAGAACAAAGGGGACAAAAAGAAAGAGAACAAGGAAAAAGGGGAAAAGAGAGAAAGAAAGACTAAGCAACAAAGAGAAAGGGGAAGGAAAGGGGGAAAGCAAAGAATCACAAAATGGTATAGATTATGGGACATGTTTCATTTTGGATTGTCTTATCATGGGGTTTTCATTCACAAGTGGTTTAACAGTGCCAGTAGCATCACCAGGATTGGAATCACCCAATGTCGTAACTCATGGTGTTAACCTCCCCCTTGACTTCCTCCCATATCACATTCTAATTTTGGTGTTCAGTTGTATATCTTTCCACTTTAGGATCTTGTTTAGTTCTTTCATAGCTGCCCTCACCATTCCTAGTCTTTTGATTTCTTGACTGCAGTCTCAGTTCTGTTCAATATTTGATCCAAGGTATGGGAAATCTTTGACTGTCTTGATTTCTTCATTATCTAGGATGAATTAATGTAGCTCCTCTATGGTCATTATTTTTGTTTTCTTTATGAAGACCATTTTATAGTCAATCAAGAAAGACACCACTCTAATTATGCAGTACCTAAGCAGAGCTGTTGATGAGAGGGTGACTTGAAGGTGTTTCATTCACAGGGTCACCATAATTCAAAGAACAATATGAAGATATAGGCAGGCTCAGGAAAATCACAAGATTCACTGAAAGATGACAAAGACAAAACTTTGGTAGAGGGTGTACAGATGAGAGGGTAACTTGAAGGTGTTTCTCCCAAGGACAAGGCTGGGCGGTGGTGGTGGAGGAGGAAAGGTGGATGATGATGATGAGTGAATTAATATTAATAATATTAACTATTATTAATTAATCATAATTAATTAATTATTAAAATAGTTTAATAATTAATTATACATTTACTTAGAAAGTGAGCAGCTAAAAACCTATCAGCAGCACAAAGAAGTTCAGCCTATTTTAATTTTGGCCCCTGTCTACTGCCAAGTTGTGCAGGTCTGGTTTAAAGGATTGCTGCTACTCCACTGATGTGACAAGGATTGATTGTACTTTTTTTAAAAAAATCACAACAAAATAAAACAAGAAGAGAACAAGAAGAGAACTGCTTAATCTAGCCATGGTAACATATGGTCTGGTTACTTCTTCTTTGGATTACTATAATGCTGTCTATATTGCAAAGTGCTTAGAAACATCAATTACTGAATATACTCATGTATAAGTCTAGAAATGTTAGTCAAAAATTGACCCAAAAAACTTGATTCGACTGCTGGGGAGCAGAGCGAAGAGAGAGCTCTTCCTTAGAGCGTGGCCAGGTGAGAGCTCTCCTGGCCAAGCCGGTTCCGGCCACCATTCTGCCCCCGCAGAGGAGTTCCTCCGGCGTGGGAGGGCGTGGGCAGAGCGCGGTGGCTCGGCTGCGGCCGCCATTTTGTGGGCTCTGGCCGCGGCCGCCATTTTGCAGGCCCTGCAATCGGGGTGACGACGGCCAACTATTTGTATACGGCCAACTATGTGTATAGGGCTGCCATTATTTTTGCAGGCTCTGTGGTCGGGGCGATGACAGCCGCCATTTTGTGGCCTCACAGTCTGGGGGGAAGACTGCTACTATATTGATTCGGCCCCATTGTTTATGCAACGACGCAAAGGCAGCTCACAGCCGGTGATGTTATTGGTAAGGGACCCGCATCCTTTTTAGTAACTTTTTTTGTGTGACTCTGGTGGGGCTGAGATCCTTGTGGACTTTTATTGTTTGTATGCTTGCGGCTGCGGCCCCGCATTCTGGACTTATATCTTTACTGGACTTTTATTGTTCGCTGTGCTCGCGGCTTTGGCCCTGCTGAGCACGCGGCAGATTCGTTCGCTGTGCTTGCGGCTTTGGCCCTGCTGAGCACGCGGCAGTTTCGGGACATTGTTTTGACCCTTCTCGATCCGCACGTGACAGTGCATGATACACAAGGTGAGCTGGATTTAAGTTGCGGTGCTCACGGCTTCGGCCCTGCTGAGCACGCGGCAGTGTTGAGTCCTTTTTTAGAACACATCTTGACGTGATCAAGGCTTCAGCCCTGACGGGCACGCAGCAGTGTAAAGACTCTCTGATCAGAGGCTGTTTCCTTTTGTTCCTCAGCCTCCAACATGCCTCCAAAGCCTAAAAAGTCAAATAGCACTCCAAAGGAGTCCAGATCGCTGCGGAACAAAATTAGGAGATCCTGGGAGGAGCTCGCCCTGGGAGGTAGGAGGCGTTCAACTGGCGCAGTCGGCGATGGGCATGGGCCATCGATGGGATCAGCGGAGCCTGCTGTTTCAAGGGCAAGTCAGGACAATTCTTCCACGTTGCAGACGGCGTCATTTATTAGTCAGGAGATGGTGTCTGAGCTGACGAGATCCTTTACCGAAATCATTGCCAAGGCAATGGCGGCTTCTCAAGCTCTTCCGGCCGGTGTGGCATCTCCATCTGGCGTGACAGCAGCGGGATCCAGATCAATGGTGAGCAACGGGGAACGGCAACTCAAGTGTGCTGCCCCTTCCTCGGCGACCTTGGTGGCGCAAGTTGTAGTCTTCAGCTCTAGTTCTTCGTCCAGTTCCAGTTCTTCTTCAACAAGTTCAGAGGAAGACGAGGTGATGGTGAACTCCGCAGAAGTCAGTGGAAAAAAGAGAAAGTGCAAGAAGAAAGAAGAAGAAGAAGCGGAGCAGGACTGCATCTGAGTCTTGTATGGGACAAGCGGGTGTTGGGGATTTAAATTTGGGGATGCCTGCTGGTTGAGAGGGCTATTGGGTGGAGCATGCCTTGGTACCTGGTCTACCTAATTGGGCCCTTTGACGCTGCTCATGGCGTCTGGGCCTGCAAGGTGTGTGGGTGGATACTCGGGCCTCTGATACACCTGTTTCTGCCTCTGGGGAGCGTCCTCCAGGATCGCACCTTTCAAAGAAGGTGAGAAATCGCATTTTGACGGGTTGCTGTGTAGATATTTTCATGTTGTTGCAACCTAAAGGCCAAGAGGCCCTTGTTGTCACATCCTCTAAAAGAGCCAAAAAGCACCCAAAGGTGCCTTTGGCTGAGCGCACATTCTCCAATTGGCTCGAGGGTTTCACTACATACAGGGCTATCATCTCCATGGCTTTCCCTGAGAGGGCATGACACCTCGATTACCACATGCTCGATTACCACTTGATTTGACTTATCTGTGGGTCAATATAAGTACTGCACTTTAACTCTTATAAAAAATTGGGCTATTCCCTTGTGAAAGGCAAGAGCGTATCTGTCCTGGAAGCACTGACCCCCCTCTATTCTCACTTCTATCCTGCCTTTATTATGAGCACAGACAGTTATGCCTGCTGGAATTTTGTAATCTCTTTGACATTGTTTTCCTTGTTTCATCCTTTAGATCCTTTGTAACATGCCCCTGAGTTTTACCCTCGACTTATCCATGGGTCATATCAAAATCCATGATTTTGGCCCCCAAACCTACCCCCGATTTATACATGAGGTTGACTTATAGTCAAGTATATATGGTAGCTCAAAGAGCTGCAGCCAGATTGTTAAGTGGGGCTGGCAACAATGAACACACAACTCCTTTGATGCAACAACTCCACTAGCTGCAAGGCAGTTTATGGGCACAATTCAAAGCATTGATGGTGATATCTATAAAGCCCAAAATGGCTTGGGTCTAGGCTGTTGGAAGGACTGCAGCTCCCTTTATGAGCTCTTAAGCTATTTTGGAGAGGCCCTTCTGTCTGTCCCAGCATCTTCTCAGTCTTGTTTGGTGGGAACAAGGGAGAAGGTCTTCTCAGTGTATGCTCCCAGACTTTGGAACTCCCTCCCTAGGGAGACCAGAATATTTGAATCTTTGCCTTCCGTCTGCAAGTTAAGATATTTCTGTGCCATCAGCCTTTTAGAAATTGACTGAGATGGGCTTTTTAATGCTGTGCTGTGCAGTTTTTAAAGCTTGTATATAATCATTTATTTATTTATGGTATTTATACCCCGCTCTTCAGCCTTAATGGCTATCAATTAACTATTATTAGCTAATTTTAACTTTATAAACTGTTTAATTGTTTAAAAATAACTTTTATATTTATACTTTCAGTTTTTAATTTGTATTGTTTGTGAATATGTTGGTAGTTGGCTAGGATCTCATTACTGGGAGACAAGCAGGACAACTATGAAAAAACAATAACAATCATAACAACAACAATGGTTAATAGAACAGATCATAGCATCCAACAGGACATATATACACAAGTACACTGCAGCAAAAACAAGAAGCTATAGGACCCCCAAGTATCAGTCACTAAAAATCAGGGCAGTTCAAGGGGTCGCCATAGCTTGACAGGTGATACTGTAGTTTTTACATGATGACTGGAAGACAATAGCCATAATATCAGACAGCCTCTCCAGCGAGGAGATCCCAAAGGAAGGGTACCACCACTAAATAGGCCCTGCCTCCTACTACAAGGGAAACCTGGAACAGAGTCTGTGGCGATGACTTACATTATAATGGGCAAAGTCTGGCTCTTTAGATGTTTTTTTGGACTGTAACTCTTGACATTTCTTACTACTGATGTGCCAGCTAGGGCCAATGGGATGTGCAGTGCAACAATACCTGAAGGACTGCACATCCCCACCCCTGAGCTAAATGAATGAGCAGGCTCATATGAAAGAAGATAGACTTCTGATACCCTGCTGATGGATCTGTAGGTTAAAAGCAGCACTTTGGCTTACATGAAGAAACATAATCTTGAAATGTGTGCAAAGCTATGACCCCTTTCAAGGCAAGTACAAGGATGTTTGTGCATCTCTATCTGTCAGTAGGTGTTTGTTGAATTTAAGAGCCTGTTCTTACACCTTTCATAAAATCTCAGACGGTTCAATTCACAGTCCAAAAAGAGAACCAAGTCATTATCTATTATTAATAATATAGACTTACTAGGCAGTAATTTTTAACAGATGTTGTGCAACATGACTCCTTTAGTGGTCTATATGATGGAACAAAGCTGACAAGACCAAAAGTAAGTTCAAAAGTTTTCAATTCAAATATAAAAAAAAGTCATAGATCACTGGTTTATATTCAGTTTGCCCCTTCCATCAACAATCCATCAATAAAATGGGAGAGCACTGACTATTGATTTAAAAGCGTCTGCTCTAAGCATAGCTAATTCTGAATCTAACTCATTTATACATTTCATGTAACAGTTAACTGGACTGTTTCAGATTTTTTGTTTTGTTTTGATTTGTTTGTTGATTTAAAATTACTTATGATAAAATCCAGGCAACAGGAACAAAACACTCTTTTTCTAAGCTTTTCTAATTCTCCATCTCTCTAGCTATAAGAAGTTTTGAATGTCCTGTCTATTTACCAGTTTTGTTGCTAGAATTTTATCTTGTTGTGAGTTTTAAAAACTTGTTCTTTACTTTTTTGTCAGCCACCCTGTGAATATCCATTTCTGTTGAAGGTACATAAATACACAGATACATACATGCACATATACATACAAACATATGATAACAAACCTATATGCAGCAGCAAAACATTTAAGCCATTCTTCATCCTAATATTTATATTTGTGTTGATCATTTGGTAGATATGCCATATGGTTACTTTTCTGCTTATAGCAGTCTCAAAACAGAATAACCACATGCTACTGTGGATATTTTTTTAAAAATAGCAGACATCTTTTTAAGGCCAATAAAAATTATTTCAGATCTAAAAAATATTGTTTTTATCATTTCTTCTTGTTAACCTCTTGCAGAGATACATACTGAACGTTTCCCCCTCGTTTTCTCTACTTCTTAAAAACAATGTCTCATGGGGGATATAAAACTCCCACTCCCACCTTTTCCTTTGTTTCACTACTTGCTCTCCATATTCTTTACTGAAGGTGTGTTTTCAGCCAATTTCTATAAGTATCCATGACAAGATGTGGAAACTATGTTCAAAGGAGGCCTACATTAAGAAAGAAAGCTGATTTTCTTTTTGAACTGGGAGTGTACCTCCAGTCTGATTTACAGAAATTCAGAAGAAAAGTAGTAATTCAGACACAACAAAGAACACAGAAGATCTGCACATCTTCTTCTGTTTGGACATATTTTGCTAGCAAAACTAACAACAGATAATGGATCCATACAGCTTCAACAAACAGCTGCAGCCACACAGGAAGTTCCACTTAGCATACAAGTCAACTTGATTAAATGAATCTAGAATTCTTCATGTTTTTTTACCTTAAATACTATGACACAGCTTAAGGGCACCTTAAGTATTAAGAAAGTGTGATTTTCTTCATGCGTAGAAGATATATGTGCCCTGACTAAGCTGATCCATCACTATTAAGAGATAAAAAGATGACCTCTGCTTGGGTACTTATAATATCTTGGCATACCGGTAATTAGAAACCAATGTCCAGATGTTAATTACTATTAATATAGAATTTGAACATTCTTTCCTCTCTCCCCATGTGCGTTCCTGTGCGTTCCACAGTATGATACCCTCTCAAACACCCTAAGTTAAGGTGAAAGTGAATGTATAGAGAAAGAAAAGCTTTTTTTGAAAGTTTCACCAACAGAATTATGGCTACTATGTATGAAAAGCATGGCTGTTGTTGTTGTGATGGTGGTGGTGGTGGTGCCTATGGAATGCCCAACTCAGACATGGCTTGATAGAACATATGCTTCCATGCTGAGAAAGTGTGATTTGCAATTTGCCCAAGGTCACCCAGTTGGTTTTCCTGGTCAAGTAGAGACTACAACCATGGTTTCCAAAGTTGTGCTCCAGTGCTCAGACCACTACTCCATGCTGATTCTAGTTTAAATGACAGACCTATATAGAGAGGGAAGTCGATTAAGAATTTTATACTGTCCTGTTATATTTATTGTCATACGCTTACTGAAGTTCATGTATTATGTCTTTCACTACAGGGACATTATAAAAATAATTACAGAAAAAAGAAAAACGATAAGCATTATATGCAGTGTGCATCATAAGCTTTTTTTTTCTTTCTAATTTAAATCTTACATTATTTTTAGAAATAACCAGACAGGTTATAATCTAATCCAATAATCACACATATATTTGTTAGCTTTAGAAACTACACAACAGTTCACTTAAATAAACTACATGCCCACACCATTTCTACCGAAAAATGTAATTTATATTAATGAAAGATGCCGAAGGCTTTTCTAGAGATTGCTCTCATACCAATTTTAATGATCTGACTGCATGAAGAGGATTCAAGCATGTTAGCAGTTCAGGATGCTTAAATGAAATAGCTTTTTAATTGTAAAGAATCAACTTAGAATCACAGAGAAGATTTACATCTTAAAGCTGGCATGCACCTTGTTCCAGCCACATGGAGCTTATAAGCCGAACCACAGAGGAAAACAGTTAAATATGAACGCTAAGACCTTGCTTCATCAGACTCATCAGATGATCTTTTGATTTAATGTCTCCTTAAGCTTCCCTGGTTCCCAATTTCTCATTGGAAATATGCTAGCTTTCACCTCACAATCTACTCGCTTCAGTCTTCCTCTTTAGAGTTGATGCGCACAAAATGGCTGACAAGTAGAGGCCATTTTCTCCAATGTGATGTTCACAAACCTGTTTGTTCATAGCATGTAATTATATTGTTTTTCAAATTCTGGATTTTTTTTACACACTACCAAAGTCTGAGATTTGCAGTCTTCTGGATTAAAAAAAAAAAGCAACCAAGTACTAAAGTGTTTATGCACACTGTCATCATGCACCTGGAGCTAGAAGAAGAAGAAGAAGAAGAAGAAGAAGAAGAAGAAGAAGAAGAAGAAGAAGAGGAAGCAGCAGCAGCCTTAAGTGTTCAGGTCCTTTAAATTTAATCAGAGGTTATTTTGTGCCTCCCTTTGCTATGTGAGGTATGGGTCGTAAGGATGCAGGACAGGGTCTCTTCTGCTGTGGCACCCAGAATTGTGAAACTTCTTACATAGAAGGCATAGTCTGGTAGTATTCAACAGCCATTTCAGGACATTGTTTTTCTCAATAAATCTTTTATTTGTTTGGTTCCTTCTTCTCCCGCAGTGCAGCATGCAAGGCTGCACAGGATTTCTTTTTCTTTCCCCTCCCTCTTTCTGGTTTTAGTTTTGAATTGCTGCTTTTTATATTTGATGAGTTTTATCAGAATGGTTTTAATTGGTATGGGTTTACTACTGTTTCACTGTTGTTTTTATAGTTTTATTCTATACTGTCCTGAAGAAGTTTACTCTGGAGACAGAAAGACAAACTGCAAGTTCCCTAATTAACAAAAATCTGCCACATAATGCTCAAAGTCAAATGTAGCTACTATTAAAGTTCCCCATCCTTACCAAAACCCCCAAAACACAACCATAAAAAGAAACAACGACTATAGACACACAAAACAGATCTTCATTATAAAATATAATTCTATCCCTGAAGCATAACTATTCCAAATAGTGATTAAGCTCTGGACATAAGGGAAAAAATACTGCATGTTTTGGAGGTTATCTTGTCCTGGTTATCTTATTTCCCATGACACAGGTTTTATATTTAGGATGCAATCTATCAAGCCCCAATGCTGTGCAGTTGCCATTCATTAATGAGCTACTGCAGCATAGTGTTTGAGAGTTTGTCCAAGTTCAGATATAGTATAAGCTGTGATACATAAAAATCTGGGGATCAATGTGCAGTGCTACGTGCCCCTGTTAACCTAATTTTTGGACTTACATGTTTTCTGTTCCCAAGCCCTCAACTGTTTTCACCATCAAGTTTCATGTAGAATTCTGCAGAACTAAAAACTTTGCACACTATTGTGGTACTGTAGTTGAGTCACATGAAAGCATCACCTGCCTGTGGACTGTGGTTCCCAGTCTTTGGTTCTCCAGATGTTTTGGACTTCAGTTCCCCAGAAACCTTGATTCTTGGCCAAGCTGGCTAAAGCTTCGGGGAGTTCAAGTCCAAAACACCTGGAGGACCAAAGAGTGGTAACCAACACAGCTGTGCCAGAACCCATTTCCAGGATTCCTTATCTTACTCTGGAACTCTTGCCAGCCACTTTAGCCCTTCTGTGTCTGTCTGTGGATTGATGTTACATGGCTTGAACCCAAATAAATCCCCTAGCAAAATACTCTCAGGCAGTGGAAACCAGGACATGTGTGGCCAAGCAACATCAGAGGGTGGTCAAGAGGGCAAAAGCTATTAATAAGGAAGGACACATAAGACAGATTGCCTGAGCCTATTGGAAAAGGCAAGATTCAAGTGTGGTATAGTGGTTTGAGTATTGGATTATGCCTCTGAAGACCAGGGCTTGATTCCCACTTGGCTATGAAAGCCACTGGGTGACCTTGGGTAAGTCACATGCTCTCAGTCTCAGGGGAAGTCAATGGCACATCTCATCTGAACAAGAAAATCTCATGAAAAGCCTTTAGGGTCACCATAAGTTGGAGAGGGCTTAAAAGCACACAGCATACACACAGGATTTCACCCCTCTTTCTCTCTTTCCGGCTGAGCTAATTGGGTGCAAACTGTTTTTACATCCTGAACTAGTTTCCAGCAACTGAAATAAATTGAACGTAAAGGGGGAAGTGGGCGAGGAAGAGAGAGAAATTGGAACATTTTAAAAGCAGTTGAAAAACTGAGAAGACAGAAAATTAATCAGGTCTGTCTCCTGCCAAATCAGGACCGTTGGAGGGTATGCTATGGCTGAATGCTTAACTATAGTGTTATTTTCCAAGGCTTCTCTATTAACATATACCACACTAGCCTGACTCACAGAACTCAGTTCACTCTGTTGACATTTGTATTCTTTCAAACCATTCCCTGAACTCAACTCTCCTTGTACCTCTCCTTTGGCCAAACTAATTCCCTACTTCTTCCTCTCTAGATATCCTTCATAAATTCTTAAGTGCTCAACTCAAGAGAGGAAAACACGAACTCTGTCCAACACAATATTCATTTTGTAATCTCAACATTATCGTTTCCTGTTTCAGATGTAAAAGGAAGCTATTGATAACTAGAGATCTTCCTGTGCTAATTTTTATGGGCAGAGAAGAGAAGAGGGAAAGTTTAATGCAAGAACTAAGCATATGGGGCTAATGCCACACTAATAAATTAATGCAATTTGATACCACTTTAATTCTCATGGCTGTCCAATAGAATCCTGAGATTTGTAATTTGCTGTGGCACCAGAGCTCTCTGACACAGAAGACTAAATATCTCATCAAACTACAAATTCCACAATTCCACAGTATCAAGCAATGGCAGTTAAAGCAGTGTCAAAACTGTATTAATTCAGGAGCGGGGCTCTGGTTCTAAAACAAACTACATTTCCCAGAATTCCATAGCACTGAGCTATGGCAGTTAAAGTGATTCAACCTGGATTGTTTCTGCAGTGCAGATGCAGACCTATTCAGCTTCCAGAGATATGGAGATGTGGGGCCAATTCCCACTATGCAACTACTGTGTACATGCATGATCTCATGTCAGCTGCCATGCTCCCATCTTAGGAATTGTGGAATTTGCATTTTAGCAAGCAATATTAATTTAGAATAGTCAGGGAACATTATTGCCTCCCCAAACTACAAATCCTAGCATTCCACAGGATGCAGCTATGGTAGTTAAGTGGAATCAAAGTAAGTAGTATGAATGTGTAGTATCAATGGGCCTCTAGACAAAACACAACTTGCAGACAAACTCCTGAATGTAGAAAAACCCTAAAAGCAGCAGAGGTTATTTGGCCAGAGGAGATTAAAGAAAGGGCGGGTGTTACTAGATTGTTTTTAGTTAAAATCCAACCTTTGACCAATGAATTAAAGCAAAATGTTACCACTGTTGTTGTGTGCCTTCAAGTCATTCCTGACTAATGGCCACCCTAAAGCGAACCTATCACATTTTCTTGACAAATTTTTTCAGAGGGGTTTTTTCATGGCCATCCTCAGGCTGAGAGAGTGTGACTTGCCCAAAGTTATCCAGCGTATTTATATGGCTGAGTCAGGATTCGAACCCTGGTCTCCAGAGACGTAGTCCACAGCTCAAACCACTACACCATGCTGGCTCTGTAATGTTGCTAAATGTTACTAAAACACCTAAATTCTAATAGTAAATAGCAAACAATACAGATATGTGTGCCTCTTATTTGTCCTTTCGATCAATGTGTGCTTTAACTGATGTTGTTAAAAATGTCCTGATAGTCTGTCCATCTCATAGATGCTGGCATCAGAACCTAGTTATTCAATGGCAATTTTGAGGAAAAGCAACATTATATCAGGGAAAATATGTTTATAAACATTTTTACATCAAAATATTTGTGGATCTTTTTCTAAAAACAAAACAAAACAAAAGTATGATAATTTCAGAAATCAAATGGAAAGGAACTGTTTGTGAACATATGGAAAAGCGACACAGACTCGAAATAGACAGATCCATGTATCACTCCTCTAATGGGCTGCATTTCTCTTTTCTAAGAGAAACAAATAGCAACCAATACTCTCAAATATAAATTCTAAAATCCACAAATGATTAAAAGGAACACTTAACAAATGCTTCCCCACTGACTGATCCGACACAGCCATGATAAGTAAATAAAACATGGACTCCCAAGCAATTACCCTGGATCCAAAATCCATTAATTTCCTGTCCATCTCTTCTTATGGTAAAATACACTTCACTGACATTTACACAGCATTACAGGAAATAAACCTGGCATGTACACTTTCCCGTTTTGATCCTTTGCAGGCACTCAGTGAGGGCCACATATTTAAAATCCCTGGCAAGCACCCTGCAAAGAACTTAAGCCAGCATCCTGCTCTGTGTATATTTTAGCAGGCACAAGAATCAGATGACCTTGAGTATCCAGAAAATGGTAGCTCAAAAAAGTAATGTGAGGTAACATAAATACTGCAGACTGCTATCTCACCCCTGTGCTTTAAGGGCTTGCACTGAATTTAGATATTTTCCTTCACATACCTTGCATATTACTTGGCAAAACTCGGCCTAAACATCCAGGTTAGTCTAGTTTATTTATTTGGTTATTTAATTGAAGACATGTACCCAAGGTGAGCAGCAATCAAAATATTTAGTTTGCAAACATATACACCATTGTTTTTAAAACAAATTTCAAAATGATTTGTTTCAGCTTTCAAAATTCTATAGGCCAAAGAATTTCAATTACTTCACAATCACAAGGTCACCCTTTGTTGGTTCCAGTTAAATTGATTTCTGCGTCAGAGTAAAGGGTAAAATTGCAGGTTGGCTCTTTGAAGCTTAATCTGAAAAGTTTTCAGTAGAGCATGCATATAGGAGCACTGATGTAAGTTTGGTTTGGCCATAAATGTAAGCAGAATGTCTGAAAACTACTTCTAGGAAGCTTGTTACACAACACTGTTAAGCCACAATTGCCCTGCATTAGTCCCATCCTTGTTTGAAGTTTATTGCATGACATTGTGGCGTTCCCTGGGCTTTACCATGTTGCACCACTGTTGGGTCATTTGACATAAAGATTCTTTTCCCACTTGATATAATCCATTATTGCCCCCCATCTCACTGTGGTATGTAATGACTTCAAGTGCCAATGTCTTGTTCCACTTCATTGCAATACTGGGAGATTAGATTATAGATCATAAATTGGAAGAGACCACAAGGGCCATCCAGTCTAACCCCCTGCCCTGCAGGAATACACAGTCAAAGCACTCTCTGACATAATGGCATTACTGAGATTGGTGTCACCCAGTGTGTGGGGGGACTGCTTTGCCTATCCCCTCCTGGCTGACCGCCCACACATTTTAGTTTAATTTAGTTTCATAATATTTTATACCTTTATTTTATGTATTTGTTAGCTTGTTCTGTATTGTATTTGGATTTATATTTATATAATTTGTTTTACAACTGTATTATATTAGTTTTATAACATATTACCCCTCGCTCCCTCCCTCCCTCCCTTTCTGTGTATACCTTTGGCAGGACTTACTTTTGTTTTATTACGGGAAGTACCATGTACACTGATTATGCTATATAAAATCATCATCAGTGTCATAGACCTGGTAGAGATAGCTGTGCTGTGCTGTCATGGGGCCAATTCTAGGGTTCGGGAGCATGCACCAACCGCACGCTCTTGAACCCTAGAATGTGCTGGCGCTGGTGTCATGGTAGCCTCCCGTCCACACCGGGGGGGGGGGGTACATTTTGACGTAAGTGAGGCGCAGCATATAGACATTGCCGTACATTTCTTATATAACTGATGTGCCACAGTGAGCCAATGGTGCACTTGTGACGTCCGTGCAGTGTCCCAAGAAGAACCTGGTTTTCCCAGGTTCTTTTTGGGATGCAGGGAGGCTGAGCAGTTTGGCTGCTGTGGTCTCCGCAGCAGTAGAAACGGATGTTTCCAGCCCAGCATTTTCAGGCGGTCTGTCAAGCCCCATAGTTCATTTGATAATTCTGATGAGAAATCTGTACTCAGGACAAGAGACCACTGTTACAACAGAATATAGAAAAACAGAATGGTTCCCAATTGGCAAGGGAGTCGGGCAACTTGTTCAACTTGTACACAGAGAACAAAGTTGGTTTAGACTTAGAAGAAGGAGAAGCGAAGATAGGAGGCAGGACCATCAACAATCTAAGCTATGTGGGTGACACAATAATACTAACACAAAACATCATGGACTTGGAACAATTACTGAGGAAAATCAAGGAAGAAAGTGCAAAGGCAGGCTTTTCCCAAGGAAACTGCACAACCAAAGGCAAATTTTTTGATTCAGGTGTGAGTACATGTGTACATGCACATGTGTGAAGCAGAGCACAACATCAAACATATTGTTATCAGTTGAATGTCAAAGAATAGTGAGCTTGGTGAAAGGCAATATAATGGTTAGTACTGTATGTTGGAATTTGTCTGGAATGACCTGAGATTGCACAACAAAGGGAAAAATGGGAACAACACAGCTGAAGATTTGCAACTTCTTTCTTTTCACAGAACCATATGGAAGTACCGTACATCTTGAGATCAACAACTCAGTTACAGCAATGAGCATCTCTACTAGGAACAGGTCATTTGTATAGTTAATGCATCATGACTGCTCATTCACAATCAGCACATGAGCATTACAACAAGGATCATTTGCGATGGTATCTTGCTGCTCAGAAAATCTATATTCCACCACTACTACTGGGAAGACTAAATTAAAAAGGAAGTACAGAGGGGTATTCAAGCTTGTAAAATGTGGGCTAGACAAGGTAACTATTACTTGGATTTGTAATTGGTTGCCAAAGGGTGCTCAACAATTACTCCTTTTCATCCTGGAGATAACTGACCAGTGGGGTGCCACAGTGTTCTGTCCTGGGCCCAGTGCTATTCAACATCTTTATCAATGACTTGGATGACAGAATTGGGAGCATGCTTATCAAATTTGCAGATGATATCAAATTACCATAGGAGTAGCAACTAATACCCCAGAGGACAGGATCGAAATTCAAAATGACCTGAATAGACTAGAAGTCTAGTCCAAAGCTAACAAAATGAAATTCAACATGGAGAAATTTAAGGTACTGCACTTAGGACAGAAAAATGAAATGCACAGATATAGGCTGGGGGATACCTGGCTGAATGAAACTATGTGTGAAAGGGATCTAGGAGTCCAAGTACCCCACAGGTTGAACATGAGTTAACATGTGATGCGGCAGCTAAAATGAACAATGCAATTTTAGGCTGCATCAATAGACGTATAGTGTCTAGATCAAGGGAAGTAATAGTGCCACTCTATTCTGCTTTGGTCAGGCCCCACCTGGAATACAGTGTCCATTCTGGGCTCCACAATTCGAAAAAGATGTTGAGAAACTGGAGCATGTCCAAAGGAGGACTAAAATGGTGAATGGCTTGCAAACCAAGCCTTTGCAGGAATGCCTTAGGTAGCTGGGTATATTTAGTCTGGAGAAGAGAAGGTTAAGAGATGATATGATAGCCCTGTTTAAATACTTGAAGGGATGTCATATTGAGGAGGGAGCAAGTTTGTTTTCTGCTGCTCCAGGGACTAGAGCACGGAACAGTGGATGCAAGCTATAGGAAAAGAGATTCCACCTCAACATTAGGAGGAACCTCCTGACAGTAAGGGCTGTTTGACAGTGGAACACTCCCTTGGAGTGTAGTGGAGTCTCCTTTCTTGGAGGTCTTTAAACAGAGGCTGGATGGCCATCTGTCGGGAATGCTTTGATTGTGATTTACTGTATGGCCGGGGGGGGGGGGAGGGGGGTTGGACTGGATGGCCCTTGTGGTCTCTTCCAATTCTATGATTCTATTATTCTTTCTAACCAGAATTTCCTGGCACTTCCGCCCTGCAATCAGTCATTTTACTTTATCACTGGCTTTATCACTCTATCTGTTCATGCAAGGCTGGCACTACCATCTGGTATCATTGTTAATATATTTTACTGGTCTAGCAGTCCAAGCAGTGCCACACAACTGAATGGAGCCAACCTCCTTTCAGTCTTCCAGTGTTCCCAACCTAATATACCTGTGGGCATTGTGTATTAAACTGAGGCTAGATTCAGCAGTCCAGTTCTGCTTCAGTGAAATTACCACAGCTCAAGAGGCCTGCTGTGATTCATTGCCCAAGGGCAGGGATGCAACAGATCTTATTTTGCCCCGAGGGACCCTTTAAACCCCAAACTGGCCCTGTCTCAAGGACTATAGAGAAAAAAAGCTATTGGAAACTATGAGTTTTAGGACTAATTGTCTGGGAGTTGTCAACCAAACTTTTCCATGCTCATGTAAACATTATTGTCTTTCAGTAAGAAGAGGGGGGAATTTTTCTACAGAATCAGGCTGGCAAAGTTCTTCTTCAGTGATGCATTTCATGGATTAGATATGAAGGCATTTTTAGCAATCAAAAGACCACCAGGGCCTAAAAGGACAGCCTGCAACTCTTGCATTTCTGCTGAACTGCTAGATGCTATTTTTATGTCCTTGCTTTTGTTACTTGATGTGTGTCAGCTGAAGGTGAAATCCACATCTTTTCTGCAGATCTAAAAGCATGGAGTTCAGGGTCAAGATAGTAAGTGTAAGGCTGGGATTATGTGGCTTCAAACTCTTTTTCTATAGAAATGCTACCTTGATCCATCCAGGGCAGATTGCTGCTATTAGACATGTATGCCCTGCTGCTCAGCAATGAGGAAGTTTTATTTATATATTTAGTTAAATATTTAGATCCTATTTTGTCCTACAAGATCTCAAGACAACATACAAATTAGACATTATTAATAGATAAAATCAATTTAAAAGAATAAGAATAACAGAGGAAAAACACATTAAATAAAATGACAAGTTTGAAACAGGTCAAGAATATTAAGACCATTTAAAACCATGTCCACAAATATTTTTGGAGTTAATCAGTTAGGCCTCAAAGGCTTTGCTAAACAGTCATGCTTTTACTTGGTGTTTAAATAAAGCCAGCACTGGCAATGGTCAGGTTTCCAAAGGGAAGGCTGTGTCTACAGTTGGGATGCCACAGCCAAGAAGACCTTTCCCACATTCTTACATAATGGTCCCACGAATAGAATGAATGGATAGACTTCAAACAGCACGAGGCTCCTTGGGTTTATCAATTTGGGAAGATAGGAAAATGCTGGTATCATCAGAGAAGATTTTCTTGCGCCTGTAATATTGATGATTTACATATTATAGTGCAGCACAACTTCTCATTACTACTGAATGTACACCCAAGTACCAGTATTTCCAGTTGCAACATGTGTACCTTACAATGTGTATGCATGTATTTTAAGGCATGTGATTTCTGCTTGTATATTTTACATTCATTGAAAGCAGGGTAGGAAAGCACAAAACCTGGTGTCCATTCTGGTGCACTTGAGGTTGAGTCATTCTTATCTGAAATGCTTGCGACCAGAAGTGTTTGGGATTTTGTATTTTTTTTTAATTTTGGAATATTTGCATATACTTAATGTGATATCTTGGAGATAGGACCCAGGTCTAAGCACACAATTCATTTATGTTTCATATGCACCTTAAATACATTGCCTGAAGGTAATGTAATACAATATTTTAAATAATTTTGTGCTTGAAACAAGGTTTGTGTGCACTGAACCATCAGAAAGGAAAAAGATCACCATCTCAGCCACCCATTATGGATTTTCGATGATTTCAGATTTCCAGATAAGGGATAGTCAACTTGTATGGAAGATGGATATAAAGACAAGGTGCATTTACGCTGCAGAAATAATGCAGTTTGACACCACTGTGCCAATGCATTATCCTTCAGAATCCTAGGATTTGTAGTTTTGTGAAGCACCAGCACTCTTTGGCAGAAAAGGCTAAATATTTTGTAAAACTGCAAATCCCAGGATTCTGTAGGATGGAGCCACGACAATTAAAGTGGTGTCAAACTCCATTATTTCTGCAGTCTAGATGCACTCACAGTAGCATAGATTGCAGGCATATTTAGCAATACTGAGAGGCTCACTGAAACACAGTCAAGACTAACTTAATTCCCATTCCTTTAAATGGGTCTTTAAACATGATTAGATTTGGATCTAATTCTATATCCACAACAGCATTAACTCTACCAATACATTTACAAAGAACTGTTCTCTCTGCTTCCCCCATATGCTCCTTGGGGAATTTTCTGTGATTAATATATATAATTAAAATACAACCACAATATGCATTTGGTGGTTAAGATTTCCTGACTTTGGAGTATTCAATTTCTTGATCTGGCACAATTAAGTCTTTAAATTATTCCTGGTCCTGGAGCAGTTGCATTGCATTCAGTGACATCATTCTAGAGTGAGCAGTTAGAAAACTGTGCCTTAATCACATTGAGGTTTGCAGAATTCATTTATTTAACTCTGATTTAGCATAAAATAAAATAATGTTGCTCTTATTTAGGATTTCAGATGAGAGAGAGAGAGAGAGAAGAAAAACAAATAATTTTGAATCAATATTAAATATATATCAATAGTGCCCTTAGTTATCAGAATAAAAAATAAATAAAATGGGTGCAGGAGGGCAAAGAGAAAAACACCCAGGGAAGTGGTGATAGCTGGTGACCCCCATGTAAGTGATGATTGTGCTCTGGGTTTTAGCCTTAATGTTGAACAATTTTGGTGACAGGATTAAGAACTTTCGATAGTCTCATTAAATTTCACATTTCATGGAGAAGTTCATGATGCATAGACGTAATGGAAATTCTAAATTTCAAGTATACACCTAGTCAATTTTGTCCCTTCTAAATTTGCTGGGCTACAGCTAAGGATCAATTGAGCATGAGCAAGATCTCTGTCATTGTCTCCATCTTACCACACTGACAGACATATCTGATGTGGAAATGTCCTCTTTAGTGGCTGCTCCCAGGCTCTGGACCTCCCTAGAGAGGTTAGACTGGCATCCTCCATGATAACTTTCCATAGGCAGGTGAAGACTTTGTTTGTTTGTTTCAGTAGGTCTTTAGGGGCTGATTGCTTAAGAAAAAGGGCCTTCCATAATGCACTGCACTGTTTATACTGGTTTAGTGGTCACACTTTTAATTGATTTTGATTGTATTGATAGTTTAATTATATTTTTATATTTGTATGATGTGATGTTTTTACTATATGTGTTTTAACTTTGGTAAGAGGCTTGAGTCCTAGGCTGGGAAAATAGCAGGATTATAACTAAATATATAATTCTCTGTCTTGATGAGAAATCTGTACATAGGACAAGAGACTAATGTTAGAACAGAATATAGAGAAACAGAATGCTTCCCAATTGGCAAAGGGGTCAGGCAAGGCTGCATCTATCACTCTGCTTATTCAGTTTGCGTGCAGAAAATATCATACAAAGATTAGGTTTAAACTTAGAAGAAGGAGAGAAGATAGGAGGAAGGAACATAGACACCATACTACTAGAGGAAAACATCATGGACTTGGAACAGTTACTAAGGCAGGCCAAAGAAGAAAGTGCAAAGGCAGGCTTTCTGCTGGACATAAAGAAAACAAAAATAACCACCACAGAGGATCTACTCTGTGGACAATGAACACTTCGCGACTGCCGAAAATGTCAACTCCTAATTGACAAGACTCGCCATAGGAAATTCATTCGTTCCTATGGAGAGGCAATACATGCAGAGAGAAAATCTTTCTCCTCTGTAAGTATCACGTCTGCAGAGTCCCGTCCAGCAGAACTATTTAGGGTGGTAAGGGAACTGACACAGGTTCCACCTGTGCAGACCCATTACTTAATCTGACAATGGCCTGCTGTGATATGTTTAACAACTTCTTTGCAGATAAAATCTCTCAACTAAGAGCCAACTTGGACGCTGGTATTAGGGCAGAATCAATTTATGAGGTGTCCAATAACTCTGCCAATGAGATTATACTGGATTGATCTGAATTGGTGAGTACTGATGATGTGGACAAGATCCTTAGTAAGGTGAAGAAGACAACTTGCCCTCTTGATCCTTGCCCATCATGGTTGGCCATCCAGGAGGGAGATGTGTTGATATCATTCTTGAGATGTATCATCAATGCATCCCTTGGGGAAGGTTTGGTACCAGCAAGTTTAAAGGAAGTGATTGTTAGCCCGCTCCTGAAAAATCCACAGAGATCCAAAACACACTGTAGAAATAATCCAGTTTGAGACCACTTTAACTGCCCTGGCTCAGTGCTAGGAAATTTTAGGAATTATAGTGGAGTGGGATATGATTTAAACTACAGTTGCCCCTCTGTTTTCGTAGAGGATCTGTTCCAGAACCCCCCCTCGCAAAAATGGAAGATCGCTTATATTCAAGCCCTATTGGCTGGATGGAGGTGCACACCCCATTTTGTCCCCCTCCATTTGCCGCCCACAAACAGGCGAGGGACGTGGACGTCAAGTCCACAAGAATGGAAGGGAAACAGTATATGGTAGTTCTAATCCCCAAATATTCACAGACCCCAAATACTCCCCCTACTCTTTCAATATTTTATTAGATATTTTTAGCCTTGAATTCATGGGTGCAGTTGAGATGAAGAACAATAAAATACAATTGATTGAACAATTAACCCCCCCCCCCACAACAGTTGATCAAAGCAATTACAGTCAGCCTTCCGTGTCCATGAATTCTTTATTCACAGATTCAACTATCTATGGCTTGAAAATATTTTTAAAATATATAAATTCTAAAAAGCAAACCTTGATTTTGCTAATTTCTATAAGACACAGCTTTTTCTATGTCATTGTATGTAATGGGACAAGCATCCCCAGATTTTTGTATCCATAGAGGGTCCTGGAACCAAACCCCAGTGGATACCAAGGGCCCACAGTATTGGTATTATAACATTTATGGATCTGACTGGTTTTTGGGTTGACCAGTTTCTTATGCCTGTCCCTCTAAAATGGCTTTTAAACCCATGGTTTGGCTGGAGAAGGTGTTAACGAGAGAACAAAAACACTCTGATGGGCTTAAAACGTGACCATGCATTCACAATCTCAGCCAATAGTTTGGTTTTATTTTTCACATCCCCTCCTTATATTCGCAAAATGCAATTTTTAATACAGTAAAGTACAGCAGAATTCTTCGCATGTTTACTTGGTGTGAACCACCATACCAGTGTGGTGTAGAAGTTTGGGTGTTGGACTAGGGCTCTGGAGACCTGGATTCAAATCCTGGCTTGGCAATGGAAACCCACTAGGCAACTTTGGACAAGTCATGCCCTCTCAGATTCAGAGGAAGGCTATGGAAAACCTTCTCTAAAAAAAATTGCCAAGGAAATTCTGTGATGGGCTTGCCATAAGTTGAAAATGACCTGAAGGCACAAAACGAGTCCTAGTACTTTAAATGGTACATGACCTAGGCCTTGTACTTATTCTTCAGCCAATATAGAGTATTAAATTTCTAGAAAAAAACAAAGATTTTTGTTGTTGTTCATCTATAACTAGATGATCTAGGAAATATCTGCAGCTCACTAAATTTTCCATTAGGTATATTTCATAATTCATTCACTATTAATTGTATTCACACATGTCTGCAATTTGTTCATATTTATTTCAAGCCTAAAGATTTCTTTTTTGCTGATGATATTTAGGTCCACAACACACACACACACACACACAATTCTCATGGGTTTTCAAAACATAACATTCAATGTTACACTAAAACTAAACTACCAAGCAGAAGAGGCAGCTTATGAAGCATTTTGTAGAACAAACTGTTTTCAATTTTAGGCAAGCAATCTGAAGTGTTGAGATTAATTTGGGAAAGGAAGTCACTGCAACTTGATAAAAAGAGAATGTCTATTTTCAAGTTGTTGCTTTGTGACATTTGCAGAATAGCACCAACAGGAGTTGACTCCAGTCCTCCTGGTTTGGCTAGTTCAGCCAATTCCACACCTTTCAATTAGTAACACAAAGTAAATACCTGTACAAGGGTTCAGTCTCTCTGTGTGTGAGTGGGGCAGCTATATGTAGGCTTGACATAAATATGCTACATTGCACTTCTCATAATTTTTCACCCTTGGCTTAGCTGGCTAGAGCTCATAGGATTTTCAGATCAACAATCTCCGGACAGCCACATATTTCCCATTTCTCTCCCGGGGAATTGAGGGAATTGTAGCAGGAAGATCTCAGACCAATGACTAACTGATTGTTGCTTTTGTCAGCCACTGTCAAGTAAGCCCACTAGGCTGGTCCCATCAACACTTGAACCAGCCTTAGCCATATGTAGTGGAGAATGATCAAGCCAACAATACACTTGCCCTTTGTAGAACAACTTAACAACCTGCCATATTTTAAATTTTTAACACTCACCTTTGGGAACTTGGTAGTAGAACCAGGGCTTGCAGGTCAAAGGACTAGGGCTTTTGATTAGCTGGGACAAAGATTTCAGTTACTGTACTAGCACTACCACTTCTTGGACTCTCTTTTACCTTCTAAATTTAACTACAGTCCTTACATTATTCTCAAGGGAAGGGGACAGGTTTTTCAGCAACAACGTAATGTTGTGAAAAATCTCTGCTGTAATATAAAGCATCTGGGGATGGTCTTCAATGGGCAATTAGCACTCATTAGCTTTACAAAAGATCTGTTCCTGGTGAAAATGCCAGAACTGATTACATGCTTGGATGAACACAGTTGTCTACCATTGGGAACATACGTATCTATGAAAGACTGTCATGATGTACCTCTATTCTTTAAAAAACATCACCACACCACTGTATTTAAGAAGCTTAATATACAAGCCACTTGGAAAAATATTTTATTTGCATTCAGATAGTTACTCAGACAGATGCTGGTGGTGATGGGGAGTCAGCACAGGTTATGTCAGAACCAGCTCTAATTGCACCAGAATATAGGTAAATATATAAAAGGGAGAAGTAGATTCATATCATACTGTACGGTGAAATGTGGCACAGGAAACTATTTAGTTATGCATCATAAGAATTCTAATTGTCTATGTGCCTAATTTTGGATGTGAGATTCAAGCATGAACACATTTACATTAATTATTTCTGCATCGCTATGGAAAAGGTTAACCAGGCCAGTAGAGCTGGAAGCCTTTGTAGCCTCTTCAGTGCTCAATATTTTGGCCATTAGCAAGACATTTAAGGATCGTCTTGCGAAAGATTAAAAAGACTGTTGGACATTTAGAAAACAGATGCATTAGAAAGAAAGGGAGAGAGGGGACATATCCATAATTTAGCTTCTCATCATCTTGAGATAATGACAGACTTGAAACGTTACTTCTGCTTTGTTCATTCTGAGTTCCTGAAAGCCACAATCATGCAACAATCTACCATCCTATTTTTTAGAGAAAAACTGAAAATGATGCTCATCAACAGAGGAAAATTAAAAACAACTCTGTTTACAGTTATGCTCTGGCAAAGAAGAAAAAACAACCTTGTGATCAATCAGTTGTGTGTCAGTGTGGGGATGCTTCAATAAGGCTCACAAATGAACAGATGATTTTTTTTCTCTCTTTCCCTTTACTTTATAAGTTCTTTGACAGTTTCTTTTGTATGATGTGATTTCATATTGGGTGAATCTAAAAGTCAGAGTTTCTATCCATCCACCCAAATATGAAAGCTGCCTTATTATATCCATACCCTTGGATACCAATATTGTTCATTCATCAGAGACTCAGGTATGTGATTTATTTATTTATTGCAAAGTTATCAGAATAATTATCCAACATTGCGTATTATCCACAACCCTGTGTAAGAGGTTTCTCATTTAAAAACAGGGATCTGGATCGCTGTTGGTCTACTGAAACTCAATTGGCTTTATGGAGCAGACATGAGCAATCAGCACAACACTCTACATGTCTACTCAAAAGTAATCCTCAATGAGATTTAGAAGATCTTCACAGCAGCGCTTACCATAGAGATCATTTTTCCACCTTGGAAAAGCAGAACCTCAGTGAGCAGTCTCATAGACCATATCTATTTAGTTAATATACAAGGATGTTCTGCTACTTTTGATAACAGCTACTGCAGTGATTTCCCCCCAGAATGGAAATGTTTCCAACCCAGGGAAATGTCATCATACTGGGACCACCAATTCTTCTGTCTGTTTGTTAAGGTGAAAAAGAAGCATAGCAATAGTAATAGCAATAGCAAGTACATTTCTACAAAGGTTATCAGTGCACTTAAGCACTCCCTATATATCCACACTGTAAAAATAATGCCCTTTGACACCACTTAACTGCCATGGCTCCACCCTACAGAATCCTGGGATTTGTAGTTTCATGAGACACCAGGACTCTTTGTGGAATATTGGTATTTTCAATGGCACGCGACCTAGAGCTGCACACTCAGGAGCATGCCCCATTCAAACCTATGGTACTTGAATATGTGCAAGCCTCCATTTTTGCAGGGAGATCTGGAATGGGAAAACGGAGGGTCAACTGTATAAACCATCATTATTTATCAAGCATATAATTTTTTAATGCAATGTCCTAATAATGGAAACAAGACCCTCCCTGCACTTAGGCTTTTAATATGGAACATGCGACAGAAGAGTATGAAAGAGAGAAAACCCAAGCAAGCAAATTCAGATTTTAAAATTACCCAATTGGTTTTAGTTGGAATAGCTACTGAGGAGGTTTCCGGTGGAGGTGGGTGGGAATGACAGTCAACCCCAAGTGACAGAACAGCATAGGCTTTGCTATCTTAGCACCTACATTTGAGCATCTACACTGTAGAATTAATGCAGTTTGACACCATTGTAAATGCTGTAGCTCCATTCTATAGAATCCTTGGATCTGTAGTTTTACAAGCTATTCCAACTAAAACCAATTGGGTAATTTTAAAACCTGACTTTGCTTGCTTGGCTTTTCCCTCTTTCATACTCTTCTGTCGCATGTTCCAGATTAAAAGCCTAAGCGCAGGGAGGGTCTTGTTTCCATTATTAGGACATTGCATTAAAAAAATTATATGCTTGATGTATAATGAAGGTTATACAGTTGACCCTCCGTTTTCCCATTCCAGATCTCCCTGCAAAAATGGAGGCTTGCACATATTCAAGTACCATAGGTTTGAATGGGGCATGCTCCTGAGTGTGCAGCTCTAGGTCGCGTGCCATTGAAAATACCAATATTCCACAAAGAGTCCTGGTGTCTCATGAAACTACAAATCCCAGGATTCTGTAGGGTGGAGCCATGGCAGTTAAGTGGTGTCAAAGGGCATTATTTTTACAGTGTGGATATACCCTTAGGAATATAGTACTCTGCCTTATACAGAGTTAGTTCACTGGTCCGTCTAGCTGAGGATTGTCAACATTGATTAACAGTGGCTCTGCCATAAAACCCAAGACCTTCTGTGTGCAAATCTGGTGTTCTACAAATAAACTATGGCCCCTCAAACACAACCAGTGCATGGAAATACCTCTGGGAGCCACTTGGTCCAAGCTAGGCTGATGAAATGTGTCACAGACAGTGCCTCCGTGTTTCTTTTCTCTGCCTAACAAGAGACAGCACTATTATTGCTTCTGTCACTGCAAACAAAGCCTATGGTGCTATCAGAGCTTTCTCACTGCAGAACCAGTAATGAAGGTACTTTTGCACTTGTCTTTCCTAGCCTCCTAGCACTGAGAGGAACAGCTGCAATAATAACCTTGACACTCCACTTTGCCAGGGAAAGTAACAAGGAGCTAGGAGAGGCAGTCATTTTGCAAGGGAAAGGAAATCACAACTGAACATACAAAGGGAATGTATTCCTCTGATGTCACAAGGATGAGTCCTTGTGATGTCACAAGTGTGAAGAGGATTGGAACTGATTGGCCATCCTGACTGCAGAAATGGGCCCTAGGGAATTCTGGATCAACAAGCCCACAATATGGCAGAAATCAGTTTATTGTTGTTGTGTGCCTTCAAGTCATTTCCAACTGATGGTGACCCTAAAATTAATCTATCATTGGGTTTTGTTGGCACGATTTGTTCAGAGGAGGCTTGCCTTTATCCTTCTCTGAGATGAGGAGAATGTGACTTGCCCAAGGCGACCCAGTGGGTTTCCTTGGGCGAGCTGGGAATCAAATCCTGGTCCCCAGAGTTGTAGTCCAACAGTTAAACCACTACACCAAACTTGCTCTCAAAACTCATTTAACTAGGTAATGTGACAATCCAGAGTTAAAAGGGAGAGCAAGTAGCAAAATGCACTCAGCAGTGGCAGTGGCTTCTACCGGTCCCATTAGGGCATGCATCTCATATTTCTTGAAACCTTGATGAATACAGGACACATGGGAAGTTTTTCCAGACCTCCTGCTACTGCTGAGGCTTCTGGAAGGCTCAGCAACAGCCTATTGTGATCCCCCCCAGGCTCTGTGAACTTCTTGTTCTTTTTAAAAATGTGTTTTCTTTTAACATTGTCACCTTATTATCTTGAATGCCATGTCCATAAAAATATATATTAATTCTAGACTCATTTTTCTCCATATTGAATATGGGGTTACTAAAGTTATCTTGGGCCTGAAACACACAGGCTAAACAAACTAGTTTCTGTCTGGTTTTGAGGCGGGGCATTCAGCCTCAAAACTGGGCAGAAACTATGCCCAATCCGTGCTCTGAATTTTCTGACTTTTCCTAGAAAATGCTCACCTTCACCCATACATATAAGTACCCCAATGCTAGACTGATTCTAAAGAAGCAATATATCCCTTAATTGTGAATATAAATGGCTTGATGCAGGAGTGCATTAAAAAAGGACGGAGCTGCCGTACCCAAGTGGTTGGGGTGGCAATGCCCAAAAATGAAAGTGTGACACCTCCAATGAATATAACTACAACATATACAAACTAGACAGTCCAAAAGGGGGCATGAGGTGAAGGGGAGCGAAGGGGGCATGAATGGGGGGCATGAATGGATGCTCTGATGCCCTGTAATGGCAGAGGGTCACAGGTGCAACTGTGCAGCCGAACAAAAGGGGGCTGCCATCCAATGGGATGGCATCTAGGGAGGAGGCAATCGCTATTGGCAGTGTGTTTGTGTGACGGTGCACAGGGATGGTGAGATGACCAAAAAAAAAAAAAAAAAAACCAACAAAAAAACCAGCGGTGCAGCCTGATGCTGTGCTGTGCTTTCAGGCTGTGTACATCCAGGCTGGCTTGGGAGTGGTTGATGTGGCTGGTGGGGGTTCCATTCAGTTTCAGAAAAATCAGCTTTGGGATGCTTTTTCCTGTCTATCTTTTTCTTCCCTGCACTAGGATGCTAGGATGCCAAAACCCTTCAGCTGGCCCTGGACACAAACATGTTCTTCTTTAAGTGGAAAATACAAATAAAGTCACCTGTAAATATTTTAGGGAAGGCAAGGCACCTCTGAGCATTCCTTGCATAAGAAAACCCCATGAAATTCATGGGACCACCATATGCCAACAGGCAACATGAAGACACATTCATACACACAGGAGTGAGACAGACTGTATAACAAGTTTTTTATATTTTCCATTTTTGTCGTTGTTTGCCTTCATGTCGTTTCCGACCTATGGCTACCTTAAGGTGAACCTATTTACATAAAAATGCAAATTCTGAAAACCTGTTAGTAAAATTTGTCTTAAGAAATGTGACTAGACACTTAAAAGTATGTCTACTCCAATATCAAATTGAAGCATGTCTCCGAAATGTTTCTGTCCAATACAAATTTTTAAGTTTCATGGTACAACATTTATACTTTTATCTCATTTCAGCTCTATCTTCCTCTTCCTCCAAAGAAACCAGAGCTACTTACATATAAAACCCAAGTGGTTTATCAGTCAGGTTTTTTTTTTTTTTTTACTAAGGATTGGAACTATTTGTCTTGGGCCCCATCCAGACTAGCCCATTTGCCCTGGTTTGATCCAGATGAGATCGATCGTGGCAAACCGATTCTATCCAGAGAGGAGTTCATACTATCTTTTGCCCCCATTGAGGCTTCCCGGTGCATTTTACCCCAACGAAGTTCATACATGCAAAAGTACCGATTAAAGATGGAGCCTCTTGGTTGTCAATCAAATGATGTCATGGTGATGCCATTGGCCGCGCGAGATGCTTGTGTTTTTTTTTTAATATTTTTAAATATTTGACAGCTTATGCGCATGAAGCATTTGGCTGGGAGCGGTGCGGATTGAGGCGATCCTTTCCTCTCCTCCTCCTCCTCCTCCTCCCAGTACTTTTTAAATTATTATTTACTATATGTTTCAATATTTTTTTTTATTTTTAAATTTAATATATATTTTATAAAATAAAATATTTTATTAAATATTTTATTATATTATATTTATAATATAATATAATATTTATATATTATATTATATTATATTTATATATTATATTATATTGTATTATTTTATTTTATTAAATAAAATATTTTATTAAATATTTTATTATATTATATTTATAATATAATATAATATTTATATATTATATTATATTATATTTATATATTATATTATAATATATTTATATATTATATTATATTATATTTCATTGTATTATTTTATTTTATAGTTATTTCATTTATTATTTATTTCATTGTATTTTATTGTATTTCAGTGTATTTTATTGCATTTCATTTCTTAGTAATTTATTGGATTTTTTTTTGTATTTTTTTGGTATTTTTTAAAATATATTTTTTTCTTTTTTTCCCCCATTGACAGCTGTAATTCGCTTTGGCTGTTCCGTTTTTATGAATGGGGCAGAGGGGGAACCCCTGTCCATATATGGACTGGGGTTCCCTTTAAAAGGGCCCCATTCATTCCCTTCCAGTTTAAAGAATGAATGGGGCCCTGAAAGGGAACCCCTGTCCATATATGGACAGGGGTTTCCCCTCTGCCCCATTCATAAAAACGGAACAGCCAAAGCGAATTACAGCTGTCAATGGGGGAAAAAAAGAAAAAAATATATTTTAAAAAATACCAAAAAAATACAAAAAAACCCAGTAAATTACTAAGAAATGAAATGCAATAAAATACACTGAAATACAATAAAATACAATGAAATAAATAATAAATGAAATAACTATAAAATAAAATAAAATAATACAATATAATATAATATAATATATAAATATATTATAATATAATATAATAATAAAAAATACATTAAAAATATTAAAAAAAATCAGGAGTGCCCAATTTTGCCAGGAGAGGAGGCATGTCCCCCCCCCCCGGCTTTTTCCCCTCCCCTGAACTTGACCTGAGTCACTGTATTTTATTTTAGTATTTTTTTAAATGTTTTTTTAATTTCTTATATATTTTTTAATTTTTTTTTTTTAGTTTGACAGCTTATGCGCATACTACGAGGCTCCGTTCCCATCGAATTTTATGAATGGGGAAAAAGGGAAACTCCTGTCCATATATGGATTGGGGCTCCCTTTCAATTTTTAAAGGGCCCCATGAAAGGGAACCACAATCCATATATGGACAGGAGTTTCCCTTTTTCCCCATTCATAAACTTCGATGGGAACAGAGCCTCGTAGAATGCGCATAAGCTGTCAAACTGAAAAAAATAATAAAAAAAATAAGAAATTAAAAAATATTTAAAAAATACTAAAATATAATACAATTGAATGCAATTAAATTACTAATAAATAAAATACAATAAAATACAATAAATAAATAAAAAATAAAATAACTCTAAAATAAATAAAATAATAAAATAAATAATTACTTAAAAATACAGTTAAAAAAATATTTTAAAAATGCTGGAGTGCCCGATTTTGCCTGGAGAGGAGGGATGTTCCTCCCCCTGGTCTTTTCCCCTCCCCTGAACTTGACCCGATCGTGATCGGAGCCAAGTTCACATTCCCCACAAACCGGGTTTTCCCAAAAGAAACGGTAAAAAACCCGCTTTGGGAAAACCTGGGTTATGGGGGATTTACCCCGCTACGGGTGTGCAAAATCCGGATTCAGTAGTGTTAAATCCAGTTTCAGTGTGAACTTCTTGATTTTAAACCGGTTTGCTAACCGGTTTATAACGTAGTCTGAATGGGCCCTTTATTAATAAAACTGAATTGCCTATTACGGTATGGTCTACAACACACTGCAGAAATAATCCAGTTTGATAGCGCTTTAACTGCCATGGCTCAATGCTAGGGAATTCTAGGAACTGTAGTTTTGTGAAATATTTAGCCTTCTCTGTGATGCTACAATAAACAACAATTCCCAGCACTGAGCCAGGGCAATTAAAGCAGTCTCAAACTGGATTATTTCTGCAGTGTGTTTTGGACCTATGACATCTTTCTGAATCTTTCTCTCAACCAAAGACTCTGTCCAGAAAAAGAAAGAACTAATTTTAAAATCCTATTGCAATCAATCAGTCTAAACAAGTTTAATCTAAGTACTTCATCACAACTGGACTGCAGATGGGAATGTTTGCTTTAAGTAATGCTAGAGATTTTGAAGCTGGATTTTTCCTTTGGATTACATTTTTATTTATAGACTATGTTTAGAAACCATTTAAATACCCAATCCCTTCAAACTGAAGTTGTTTTGGAAGCATAATGACCAATCCTCCAGTTCCCTGAGGCAGTATGTCAAGACAATAAAGTGAATTTCTATCTCTGTCCAGACATTAGTGGGTACTTTGGACGAACTAGAATGGCAACCTCAGAGGAATCCTGTTTTACAAAAGGCACAGATTTTCTAAGTAACTTGTTTATTCCCTTTAAATCAGAATAATATCCTAGCTGAGGAGGGCGATGTGTGGTTTTAGATCAAATATACTAGCTATTTAAAAAAACATAGATTTTCAATTTGCAGATTTTTTAAACATTTATTTTCTAGATACCCCCCCCCCCCCCCACAAGGCAAAGACAAGTTTTTGGTTGTTAACTGACATGTGCTGAAGGGTCTTTTGATGGAGAATGCTGCACTTTTACTCTCATTACTACATTTTAAACGTTTTAAAACTCTTTTAAACTCACAGTTTTAATAGGATTGCTTATTTCATTGTTGTTGTTTTAAAAATTATTTATATTTTTTATAATTTTTAAAGCTGTATTTTGCTTCAATGTATTACAGTATGTGAGCCACCTAGGATTGCATATGGAGGATATCAGTCCATCAACCAATCTTTATTATAGTCTATGATCAGCACCAAACCAAACTAAATCAAATCAATCAATAATTAAATCGAAATGTAAGACTTCTACTTGAACCTCTCCCACTGAAATAAATGGGATTTAAAAATGCTTTGCTGTGGATGAAGCATGCCCTTAAACCACAAATGAATGAAACTGAATGCACTGGATTAGCAGCATTTTTGTGAATACTCATCAAACCAAAATTATCTTATACATTTCCAGTTACCTAACCAGTAACTTCCACATTTAAGGTATTCACTGAACTGGTTGGTCATGTGGAATTCCTCACATCTTGGTACAGAAAAATAACTAGGACTAATTGATTTGCATCCATCTATTTCTGTTCAAGCATTTGAGAATTTGGACCTCAAGGCCCTACATGTTTATTCTCTGGCACTGTACTAATATTCTAATGTACTGTATATTCTATTCTAATGTATGTATTTGGACATTTGGACATATTCTAATGTCTGGCATTGTACTAATATGTACTAATTGGAAGAAGCTCAATCTCTTGCTTGAAATCAGTGTCAGCAACTGGAATTCATAAAAGATTTTGGAGGACATCTGGGTCAATCAACAGATAATTATTTCAATGTAGGGAGGAGAAATTCCCTTTTATATCCTGTTGCGTGCAGAAGTATACTAGCATAACACATTCCAGTTGTAGGGGAATCTTCTAAGTGAGAGGGAGGCGTCAAAAAGGAATGTTTCTGTCTGACATTACTAAAACAGCACTGTACAAAATAAAATTTATTTTTGTTAAAATGGGTAGGAATCCAGAAGTTGTTAGACTGCAACTCCCAGCATTCCCCAGTCTCTGCTGTGCTGGTCAGATTTCTGGGAGATGCATTCAGTAACACTTGGAGGGCCACATAGTTGCCATGTGCATGTGTGCCTATACCATCAAGTCTCCAGTCAACTTATGGAGATCCCTTGAATTTTACATAGGGTTTTCTTATGCAAGGAATACTCAGAGCTGGCGATTTGTTGTTGCTTTCTGAAATATATTCTACGGCACCTGGCTTCCACCCAATTAATATCCAGGGCTGATCCTGCTTAGCTTCCAAGATCAGGTAGGATCTGGTTCTTTAAGGTATTTAGGCCCTATCTGTGTTAAAAGGAAACCTATTTTGTCTGTCTGTATTTAGTAGCCAATATTTAATTCCTGCAACAAAAAAGTCTCTTTCCTGAGAGCAAGAAGCAGAAATATGCTTTGAATACGCACTCTATGGTCCATCAATTCACATGAAAGCTAACTGAACAACACTCAAGTGCATTGTGTGATTGCTTCTTTAGCTTTTGAGGAGGGGGATTCCCTTTGCCTTAAAAAGCACATCAATAAAAATCCTTCATAACAAACTGGATTACTGTAATGTAATTTACCATGGAAGTGACTTTAAAAGTCACTGAATGCAACTGCAAGAGTTCTGCCTACTGTCATTTTTCCAGAACGTGTGGCTTGTTTGTGGTTTCAAAGGGCTGGTCATTATCTTTTATAGTTCTTTTCAGCTTAAGACCTGGACACTTCAGTGGCTGACTCCTTCCTTAAGGCCAAGTTAGATACGTGAGATATGTCACATAATTTGACCTTGTGTCATTTACCATTTTTTAAAAAATAAATGGCACACAGGGTATATTGTGGGTGGATTAGGACAAAAGCTTGAAGGCAGGAGCATCAGACTTTTGCTCCTGCTATGGTCGAATTCATATTTATCTGGAGGGGAAGCTCCTAATGGTAGCACTGAAAGCTTTCAAATTTGGATCAGTAAACTACAAAAGAAACCTTATATCTAGTTCAGGCTTTACACGATCATAGAGATGCACTGATCCAGGTCCAACCCTCTGCCCCTGTCTTTGTTGTTGCTAGTACGTTGCAGCTCAATTTATGGAATGCTTTATCCTATGAGTTCACTTAGTTATGACCTGATGGTGTTCTAGAATTGCTGCACTGTGTTTGTATTTAAAATTTCAATAGGAATGTGTCTTGGTAGGTACTTTGTTTTTGGCTTTTGTTTTTCCTTCTCTGTTGTGCAGTGGTCTTTATCTGTTGAGTTGGTTTTATATACAGATAAGTCTAGCCCAGGGGTTCCCAACTTTTTTGACTCGTGGAGCCCTTATTTCTAAGGCAGAGCCCCTAAGGAGATTATCACACGGAGGCATTTACGTGGGTGAAACATAGGTGAAATGTTGCAGAACTGTTTCAGAAGCACAAAGGTTTGTTGCGCTTCTAAAACATGAATGAGGCTTCCCACTTCTGTTGATGAAGCATTCACAGAGAAGCCAGGAGAAGCCATTTTTGGAAAAACAGTATATCCTGTTATTAAAAAAAAATGGCTTCTCCACGAACGCTTCATCAACAGAAGGAAAGTGGGAAGTCTCAATTATGTTTTAGAAGCAAGACAGACAATCCCACCTTTGTGCTTCTGAAACAGTTCTGCAACATTTCACCTACCTAAGTGCCTCCGTGTGATAATCATTTAAGAGGCCTACCCTATGTCTTATAAGTTAATGGTGTTTAAATATATATATATATATATATATTCTTATTCTTTAATTTTATTCAATTTTTATTTCTTTCATTTTCATGGAGTGGCCTTGGAGGACCTAGGAAATGCACGCAGAGCCCTAAGGGCTCCTTGGAGCACAGGTTGGGAAACACTGGTCTAGCCCAGTGTAGTAGTTTGAATTCTGGACTAAGACACCATGAGATCATTTTTCAATTTCCTGTTTGGCCATGAAAACCCACTAGGTGTTGCACTATGTGATGAAAACACCCTGTGAGGAGGAACACTGGCTGCTGGAGGGAGGAGAAACATTACATTACTGATTTCCTGCTACATACTGACTTCTTAGCCTGCCGTTTCTGCATGGTGCTATTGCATTTAGCTTAGAGCCAATGTGGTGTGTAAGTGCAGGTCTAGGACTCTGGAAGACCAGGGTACAAACCCCTGCTCAGCCATGGAAAGCCAATGGGTGACCTTGGGCAAGTTATATTTTCTCAGCCTCAGAGAAATGCAGTGGCAAATCTGCTCTGAACAAACCTTGCCAAGAAAATCCTGAGAGAAGGTTGCCTTAGGGCAGAGGTTCTCAACCTTCCTAATGCCGGGATCCTTTAATACAGTTCCTCAGGTTGTGTTTTACCCCCAACCATAAAATTATTTTTGTTGCTACTTCATATGTATGCATTTTCTGATGGTCTTAGGTGACCCCTGTGAAAGGGTTGTTCAATGCCCAAAGGGGCCGCGACCCACAGGTTGAGAACCACTGCCTTAGGGTCACTCTAATTTGGAAATGATTTGAAGATACAGAAAACAGGGGCTGTTCTTTTAATGTATTCATTGATTCAGCTATGGGTATCTCACATAAGCTAGAAAGGAGGTGTGTGTGTGTGTGTGTTTAAAAAAGAAAGAATGAGTATACTGTACCAGACTGGAGTTAAGACAAGGGAGAATGAAGGCAAGAAAGGCTAAACTCCTCTTTGCCTTGGTGAATCTTCACATATACATTATGGAATCATATATGCTGAGTTCTTATTCATTCTTTCAGTTTGTGTATTCATAAAGGAGCATACAGCAACTCAAAGATTTTTGATGCAGGAAGAGATCTGTATTAAATATGAATCAACCGTAGCAGAAATAATAACAGCAAAACCTTTGGAAAAACAGTTCATATGGATTCGGGGGACATAGGAAGTACTGCAGTAGTTTGAGAAGTATTAATAATAATAATAATAATAATGTTTTATTTATAGCCCGCTCCTCTGTATCCAATCGGAGCGGGTTACATCAATTAAAAAATGCAAGATAAAATATACATGACCCATACCCAACCACCCGCCCCTTAAAATTAAATTAAACTAACATCAATTAAAATGACATAATAAAAATTTCAATTTAAAACGGCAACCCATTGCATAGAGATCAGGGTCAAGATGTTAAAATGCTAATGGGAGAGCTTAACCCAAACAGAGCCGGGAGGTTAAGAACTTTCTGGGAAGGCCTGCCGGAAGAGATGCGTCTTCAAGGCTTTTTTAAAGCAATCAGAAGATGTAATAAGACGCATCTCGTCTGGCAGGCCATTCCATAGCCTGGGAGCGACAGCCGAGAAGGCCCTCTGGGAGGTCTGCGTCAGTCTAGTCTTCATAGGCTGCAATAAGTTCCTCCCAGAAGACCGGAGTGTGCGGAGGGGTTCGTATGGGAGGAGGCGGTCCCTCAGATAAGATGGACCCAAGCCATGTAGGGCTTTAAAGGTTAAAACCAACACCTTGTACTGCGCTCGGAAACTAATCGGCAGCCAGTGGAGAGATTTGAGCACTGGTGTTATGTGCTCTCTCCTTGATGTTCCCGTGACAAGCCTGGCTGCCATATTCTGAACTAATTGAAGTTTCCGAGTTAGGCACAAGGGTAGCCCCATGTAGAGCGCATTACAGAAGTCCAATCGTGAGGTTACCAAAGCATGTACCACTGACTCCAGGTCCTTTGGCTCCAGGAAAGGGCGCAGCTGGCGGATCAGCCGAAGCTGGTAACAGGCACTCCTGACCACCGCATTCACCTGACTAGTCATGTGAAGCGACGAATCAAGGAGTACCCCCAGACTGCGAACAGGGTCCTTCGAGGAGAGTGTGACCCCATCTAGGACCGGGAGGTGTATTCCCAATCCTGGCTTCGGTCCTGTGACAGTTAGCACCTCCGTTTTGTCCGGATTGAGCTTCAACCTGTTTTCCCTCATCCAATCCATTACTGCTGTAAGACAGTCATTGAGAGGAGAGACGCCATCTGAAGTCTGAGCCGACGATCTTGTCATGGAGAGGTAAATCTGAGTGTCGTCAGCGTACTGAAGACACTGAGCTCCATGCCTCCGAATGATCTCACCCAGCGGCTTCATGTAGATGTTAAACAGCATCGGGGACAGGATGGCGCCTTGAGGGATGCCACAATTAAGCTCTATCTTAGAAGAGCAACTGTCCCCGAGCCTCACCCTTTGGGATCTCCCGGAGAGAAAGGACCGGAACCACCGAAGTGCAGTGCCTCCGATCCCCAACTCTCTCAGTCGACCCAAAAGGATGGAATGATCTACCGTGTCAAAGGCCGCTGGGAGATCCAAGAGCACGAGCAGGGTCACACTACCCCTGTCAATGCTCAAGCGAAGGTCGTCGGCCAGAGCGACCATGGCAGTCTCAACTCCATGTCCTGTCCTGAAGCCCGTTTGAAATGGATTCAGATAATCAGTTTCATCCAAGACAGCTTGGAGTTGGGAGGCGACTGCTCTCTCGATGACCTTGCTCAAAAATGGGAGCAAGGAGACTGGCCTGTAATTGTTTTTATCCAAGGGATCAAGGGAGGGTTTCTTCAGGAGGGGTCTAACGGCCGCCTCCTTTAGACAAGATGGTAAAGAACCCTCCCTGAGGGACGCATTGATCACATCCCGAAGGAATGTTTTCACTGCGTCCCCTCCCTGGGCGACCAGCCAAGATGGACAAGGATCGAGAGGGCAAGTCGTCTTTCTCAAACTTCCAAGGAGCTTGTCCACGTCCTCGGTACTTGCAGGTTGAAATTCATCCAGTAAAGAAACAGCAACGGAGTTATCGGACACCTCACCTATGGGCTCTGACAAAACATTGACATTCAAGTCGGCCCTTATCCGAGAGATTTTGTCTGCAAAGAAGGTGTTAAACTCATCACAGCAGGCTGTTGTTGGGTCCAGTAGGGGATTTGGCGCAGGGGGCACCCGCGTCAGCTCCCCCACAACCCTAAACAGCTCTGCTGAGCGGGACTCTGCAGACGCGATGCGTGCAGAGCAGAAGGATCTCCGCGCTGCACGCAAAGCCTCCCGATAGGCGCGAAGATGCTGCCTATGGCGAGTTCTGTCGGAGAAGAGTCGAGTCTTCCGCCATTTGCGCTCTAGTCGTCGTCCAACCCGCCTCATCTCCCTGAGTTCCTCCGAGAACCAGGGTTTGCGATTTGGAGCGGGTTGGAGAGGACGCTTGGGGGCGATTGCGTCGAGAGCCTTGGGAAGATCGGTGTTCCAGGTATTCACCAAAGCTTCGACGGAGTCACCGGCGTTGCCAACCATTAAACCCTCTAAGGCCTTCTGGAAACCAATTGGTTCCATTAGTCTTCGAGGGCGGACCATTCTAATGGGTCCACCACCCCCGGGGGGGACAGAAGTGGCTTTTAGTTCCAACTTGATCAGGAAATGATCCGTCCATGACAGTGCGGAGGTTTTGGTTACCTCCGCCCACGGATATTCCTGTTCCGTACTAAAGATTCCATCGAGTGTGTGACCCGCGCAATGGGTAGGCCCATTGACCAACTGGGATAGGTTCATGCCTGTCATGGATTCCATGAACTCCCGAGCTGCTCCAGATAGATCAGAAGAGCTGGTCTCAAGAGGAATGTTGAAGTCACCCAATACAAGAAGTCTGGGAGACTCCAACAACAACTCAGAGACCAGCTGAGTCAGCTCAGTCAGGGAATCTGTTAGACAACGGGGTGGCCGGTATACTAACAGAATCCCCAAACTATCCCTGGTCTTCAGGCCAAGGTACACACACTCGATGTGGATCGTTTTCCGGACAGGTTTCCTGATCAAAGTTAGGTTAGTTTTGTGAACTATTGCCACACCGCCCCCCCGCCCACTTTCCCTTATCTGCTCACTAACCGTGTAGCTGGCTGGGAGGGCCTGCGCCCAGGTAGCAGCGCTGGCATCTCCCAGCCAAGTCTCGGTGAAGCATGCCAGGTCGGCCTGTTCATCCACGAGAAGATCGTGGATGATATGAGTCTTACCTTTGGCCGACCTGACATTGCAAAGGAGCAGATTAAGGGATTGTGGAATGGTTGGTACGCTCTCCATGTTATCTTGGGAAACAGGGTGAACTGAAGAAGGGATAGATATCAGACATCGATCCCTTCTTCTTTTGTAACATTTGTTCACTCTGTTGCCGCCATACCTTCCCTGCCCCCACACAACCTCAATTCCTGCTCCCAGGCTATTCCCGGCTCCATCATCTGGTGCTGGAAATGATTTATCCGTCAGAAGTTTCTGACCCAGAATAGGAGCTCCATGTCTAACAGACAATGGACAGATATTAACATTTTCCTGTCTAGTCAGCTCTCCCATTATAAGTATTATGCCTAAAAACAAAAGGCCCTGAGGTAGAATGTTCTCCTTTATGGCTAACCTAGCCATGCAATGATGACGGGGAAAGCAATATATGGAAATGTCTTAGCTCCTCCTCTTGCGGCCAATGCCGCGTTGTTTTGCTGAATGGAGGGGTGGCCTTGGCAGTCCCAGGTGTTGCTTTCTCCTTCCCCGCCGCCTCTCCGCGCTGCCTGACCTCTGCTGCCTTCTTGCCCAGATGGAGTTGGGGAAAAAGAAGACTGCTTGTGGCTTGGCTTGCTGCTGGTCTTCCTGAGGGGTGGGAGAGGAGTGGCTTTATAGTTCACCACTCCTGCCACACCCTCTTGCTGCTGCCTGGCCTCTGCTGCCTTCTTGCCCAGATGGAATTGGGGAAAAAGAAGGCTGCTTCTGGCTTGGCTTGCTGCTGGTCTTCCTGAGGGGTGGGAGAGGAGTGGCTTTATAGTTCACCACTCCTGCCACACCCTCTTGCTGCTGCCTGGCCTCTGCTGCCTTCTTGCCCAGATGGAATTGGGGAAAAAGAAGGCTGCTTCTGGCTTGGCTTGCTGCTGGTCTTCCTGAGGGGTGGGAGAGGAGTGGCTTTATAGTTCACCACTCCTGCCACACCCTCTTGCTGCTGCCTGGCCTCTGCTGCCTTCTTGCCCAGGTGGAATTGGGGAAAAAGAAGGCTGCTTCTGGCTTGGCTTGCTGCTGGTCTTCCTGAGGGGTGGGAGAGGAGTGGCTTTATAGTTCACCACTCCTGCCACACCCTCTTGCTGCTGCCTGGCCTCTGCTGCCTTCTTGCCCAGATGGAATTGGGGAAAAAGAAGGCTGCTTCTGGCTTGGCTTGCTGCTGGTCTTCCTGAGGGGTGGGAGAGGAGTGGCTTTATAGTTCACCACTCCTGCCACACCCTCTTGCTGCTGCCTGGCCTCTGCTGCCTTCTTGCCCAGGTGGAATTGGGGAAAAAGAAGGCTGCTTCTGGCTTGGCTTGCTGCTGGTCTTCCTGAGGGGTGGGAGAGGAGTGGCTTTATAGTTCACCACTCCTGCCACACCCTCTTGCTGCTGCCTGGCCTCTGCTGCCTTCTTGCCCAGATGGAATTGGGGAAAAAGAAGGCTGCTTCTGGCTTGGCTTGCTGCTGGTCTATTAAATTTTGAAATTGCTGAGGAGAAATAAATAGCAACACTTACAGAAGTCATAATGAACAGAGAACATGTATTAATACCCTGAATTATTTTTTTTTCTCCCTGTAATCCCTCATTCTCAGAGACTGCAATACAGTACAAGAGAAAGACTCAGCAATATTCCTTCTAGCAATAAATGAAACCACAAAGAAAATGCTCATGAAGAAAACACATACTTCAAAAGGAAGGGATAACCTATACTAGGGTGTGGGTTTTCTTTCCGATATGCAAAACCTGGAGGATACTTCTTCTTTTGGTAATGGAGGAAAAAAAGTGCATCTATGAGCATGGGGTTCCAAGAATCATATGGCAGTTGTTTGTAATTGCTCTCCACTGTATAACTTCAGGATGTGTGCCGCTGTCAAGCATGAAAACAATCAAACAGCAGTTACCTGAAATAATAATCTTAATGATACACCTTTCTGGAAGATGCAGAGATGACGGCAGAGGAAGGAAAGCCAAGAAAGATAGCAATAACTGTCTGGCTTTCAATCACTACTCTTCTCCTGAGCTGAAATCCACAACAGCTGTTCCAACTGCATTTTAAAAAGTCCATGCTACATGGACCGTTTGTTCCTCAGGGAAACAAAATATGGTGGGAATAAACTCCATATGGAATCATCAATATATTAGATGGCTTTGATCCACCATATCCAAAATAAATGCAAAAATACCCTGAAATGAAGAAGATATTAGCAATTTTACAGTTCAAGATTCTTAGACGCTTTGAATTAATTGAAAAATTGAGGTTATGAACACACACACGCAAACTCAAATACACACGCATATAGAGAGAGAAATAGAGAAAGTCACACATTTTTACTGTTCCTTGCCCAATTATTTTAGATCCTAATGAGGTCTCCCTCCCCCAGCCAAGCAATAAACGAGAACCAGTTCACTTCCTCATATTTTAAAAAGGCCTTTCTTGTAACTCTTGGGTGGGGGCTGCAGGAGGACAAAAATATATCCTCTAGAGGGCATGGGTAGCATCTATAGTAAAAAGTATAGTAAAAAAATTGCTTTGGGGGTACCAGAGGGCCCCTGGGGCTCTTAAAATGGCATTGGGGCCACATGCAGTCCATAGGCCAAACTTTCCTCACCCCTTTCTTAGACCTTAAATCAGTGCTTCCCAAACCCTGACCTTCCACATGTCTTGGACTTTGGCTCCCAGAATCCCAGACCATTGGCTAAGATGGCTGAGGTTTTGGGGAGTTGCAGCCCACAAGATCCAGAATCACTCCCTAAATGACTAAAAGCTAATAAGGCATGTGTAAAAGCTAATAATGCAACTGAGCACTAGATATTTTGGACAGGGAAAATTTTTACACAGGAAAAATGAAATGAACAAATATGGGATAGATGACACGTGGCTTGACAGCAATACATGTGAAAAGGATCTTGGTAGATCACAAGCTAAATATAAGAAATGTAAATGCTATATAAGTTAAAGCTAAAGCTATAAGCGCCCTGGTGGTGCAGTGGTTAAATGCCTGTACTGCAGCCACTCACTCAAAACCATAAGGTGGAGAGTTCAATACCAGCAAAAGGGCTCAAGCTCGACTCAGGCTTGCCTCCTTCCAAGATTGCTAAAATGAGTATCCAGATTGTTGGGGGCAAGTAGCTTACAGTTGTAAACCGCTTAGACACTGCTTAGGCGGTATGAAGTGGTATATAAATGAAGATGTTTGTTTGACTGCTGTAATCCGCTTTGATTCCTCACCGGAAAAGGCAGAATAGAAATAAATCCAACAACAACAACAACAACAACAACAACAGCAACGTTGTAATGCAGCAGCCAAAAAAAGCCAATGCAATTCTAGGCTGTATCAACTCGGTATAGGGTCCAAACAGAGTGATGTAATGGTACGGCTCTATTCTACTTTGGTCCAAATTCACCTAGAATAATGTGTCCAGTTCTGGGAACCAGAGTTCAAGGATATCGACCAGATGGTAACCAAGATGGTAAAATGTTTGGAAATCAAGTCTTACAAGAGATGGTTTAGGGATATAGGTGTGTTTAGCTAGGAGAAGAGATAACTGAGATATGACGTGACAGCCATCTTTAAATATTTGAAGGAATAGAAATAGCAATAGCAAGTACATTTCTATACTGCTTATCAGTGCACTTAAGCACTCCCTAGGCAGTTTATAAAGTGTAAGCTAACTGCCCCCAACAATCTGGGTACTCATTTTAGTAACCTCAGAAGGATGCAAGCCTGAGTTGAGCTTGAGCCCCTGAGCTGGTATTGAACTCACAACCTTATGGTTTGTAAGTGAGTGGCTGCAGTACAGGCATTTAACCACTGTGCCACCATATGCTGAATATCATATAGAAGATGGAGAGAGATTGTTTTCTGCTGCTCCAGAGACTAGGACATGGATTCATATTACTGTACAAGAGAAAAAATCCCCCCAAAACACTAGGAAGACTTTCCTGGTGGTAAGAGCAGCTAAATAATGGAACAGATTCCCTCAAGCAGTGGTGTACTCCCCTTCTTTCTTTTGGGAATACTTTAGTTGTACATTCCTTTATGACAGAGAGTTGGATTAGGTGGTTCCTGGGTCACTCCCCATTATGTGATGTTATGATTCTATGACCCACTGGTGCCTCCAGAGCAGGAGTAGGAAACATTCAGCTGTCCAGATGCCACTAGATTTCATCATTCAGTAATCTTCATGTTTGGTTATACTGGATACAGCCGATGTGAACTGCAGTTCAATGATATCCAGAGGACCACATTTTTCTGTCAGTTCTATTTACTGAACAGCACTGGATGGCATTTTCTATCCAATATGTTTAGTGTTTTTTTTTAAAAAAAACAACAACAAACTTAACCAGTAAAAACAAACAAAACCACAAGTGTCTTATGTAGGTAAAATGTTATGAAGGTTAGCACTAAACATGCAGCAGACATTCATTTTCTTAGCTTTAGATAAGAACTTATTCAATTTCACCTCTTATCATTCACATTATTTCTTTTCAGTTTGTACTTCCTTCAAGTGCCCAGTCTTGTTTCTGCTGATTGTTCCATGAAAACAGCATCCTTTTAATGGCTAGAACATCAGAACAAATAAATTTCTCTTGAACCTTACATATCAGTAACTAAAGTCAAGTTTGCAAAAGGTGAAGATCAGATTTTTCAGCAACAAAGCCTTCAGATTTGATTTCCCATTAATTGTCATTATATTCTGAATGCAGCATTCAAGTTTTACGTGTGGCAAACAGGTAAGGAGGCAAAGAAAAGAAAGGGGAAAGGGAGAAAAAAGCACCATGCTGTTATCAAGTTGGCAACCAAACCTTCAGGTCTCCGAAGATATTTTCTTGCTTGCTGAAGGAAAAGCCATAGGCCAAAACACTGACAGTAGCTTTCTGCTCTATTCACCACAAATGTAACATGCTTGTAACCTATCCAAGGAGCTACAGAAAACCTAGTTTTATTCTCTCTTTTAAAAGAGTGCATGGAAGGCCCCTCTCAAACAGTAACTACTCCAGGAAGTTCTGAGTGAACTGTTATTCTTTTGAAAAGTTGTTTACTATACTTAAGCCAGCTCAAGGCAACTTCTGCACTCACATTTAGTGTTAAACCTGATGCCTGAACACAGAGAGGGGATTGTTCACACCAATTCAGAAAGTCCAGGGTTTTAAGTCAGAGAGGCTGCCAACAAGCTATTTTCAGAGACACATAACTTCAGAACTCTGATCAAATTTTTTCCCCTTAAGATTGTAAACCAAATGATTTTTAACCAGAATATTTACTTTAAAGACTGCCAGGCTGCCTTTTGATGAAGAGCTGAAGAGGGCTAGTAATCAAAGAAGAAGGAGAAGAAGGGCAGCAGGGGAAAGAAAACAGATTCAGAGAATACAATAGCAAATATTTTCCCCCCAAAAACCTTGCCAATAGCAAATAATATAGAGCATCATTTTATCAGAAACAGAAGCTAAAAAACAACTCAGATCTGTCCCAGCAAGGCAAAACAGTACTACTTCAAATATACAATACAAAAAATAAAATAAAATAAAATAAAATAGTGAAAATAATTTAGTGATTGTATTATCTGGGATATCCAGAGAAGGACATCCAATTAAATTATGAAATGCCAGATTTGCACAAGAGAAGGTGTTCTTTCATATACTGTAAGGGCTTAAATGTCAAAAGCAGAACACTGAATTGTGCTCAGAAATGAAATGGAAGTCAAGGTAAATCTCTTCACGTATAAATAAAATGTGCATCCTCGCAGGCACCTGTTGACAACCTGGCTGTTATTCTGAAACAGCAATCATGCCTCCAATGTTACTAAATCATGGATAACTGCATTGGAGGCATTACTTTCTGGAAGAGAATGCAGCTGGCAAATCAACTGAAGTGGCGGAAAGGTGCTTCAAGCTACAGATGCTACTTAAGCATCTATAAACCATACTGGGATTCGTAAGCATCCTCAAGCTGCAAACAAGTTTTTAAAGAAAGAATTAAACTGAACCCAGCACTGGTTGAATATTCCCTCTTTGGTCAGCAACACTGACAAACAATATTGACACCATGTTAACTGCATTCACTGCTTCAGTTTGTTTATCCAAATAAATCCCATTGCTGACTCCATACAACTGTTTAGAGATGCCTATATATAGGCATGTTGTTCTTATTGTTGTTGTGTGCCTTCAAAACAGTTCTTACTTATGGTGACCCTAAGGCAAATCTATCTGTTGGCAAGATTTGTTCATAGGAGGTTTGCTACTGCCTTCCCCTGAGGCTGAGACTGTGACTTGTTCAAGGTCACCCAGTGGGTTTCATGTTAGAGTGGGGAATCGAACCCTGATCTCCAGAGTCACAGTCTAATACTCAGTCCACTATGCCACACTGACTCTGGTATATAGGCAGAGCAAAAAATTTTGGCATCAGAAGCAGAAATAACATGGAAAGAAGAGGGATAGGTTCCTACACCACAAAAATGAAGAATTTCAATACATTCCAGTCAAGAGTATGCACATGTGAAATGAAACAACCAGGTCAGGTAAACTTTGTATATGAGGTAAGTAAACAAAAACATCTTGAACTTTCTAGAGACCACCTGAACAGTTCTTCCAAAATGTATCCAAGGATGAATTTTTCTTTCACCAGCTTGCACTATTCTTACAATTTCTATTTTGGTGGCTGAACTTACTGATCTGTGTTTTTTAACATGTGGGGGGAACTGGCGATGCAGGTTAATCTGTTATCCTCTCTTCTCTCTGGTTTGTTGTTTATGCATGTTTAGCACGAGATACTGTAGCTACCTTGCCTGTTGTAGGCAGGCACATGAAGCTCCAATAGGACCGGATAGAGTAAAGCCTCATTCTTCCTTAATTCAATCTTTATTGCTTACTTACTGCAGATACACTGAGGCAGCCCTAACATCAAAAATCTGCATTTCACCAAATCTCCTTTAACATCCTCCCTATGCTAATAGTACTATAAAAAAAACCTCCCAACTCAACAGAGGATGAAGAAGAAAGAGAGGCTGGGCAGCCATAACAAGCCTTTGTAAAAGGGAGCTTCTCTGTCAGAGGTTTTGTTAACTGAGGTATGCCTGTATCTGTATAGTGGGCTGCTCAAATCCTACTGAGGATAGAAGTGCACAAAAAGTCTCACAGGTTACAGAATTATCAGATGGGAAGGAAAAGTAGTTTTTCACCAGATCTCTTTTACCTGCTTGACACTGAATCTATGATATTCCATTCTATTTCTGTACCAATTGTGAGATGTTTTAAATGCCACATTATTTTTTAAAACACACTTCATGAAATACAAATTTTGAAATATTAATTATATTCTAAAATATTCATTTTTGAATGCAAATTGGTCCTTTTATTTTTTTAAAAAAGCTGAAAACTATACATATCACAAAATTTGGATAAATGTAAGCCAATGAGAACTGTATTCCCATTTGCCCAGCAAGTGAAAACACCTGTTCAGTGAAAAATGCAGACCAAAAGAGGGGGAAAAAAACCTTGAGCAATAAGTAGCAATGCAGTCAGAAACACAACCTTATTAGACATTACCACCACAGGAACTCAACTAAATTCAACATAGTGTCTGAGTACAAAGATTAATATCACTCAGAAAATAGACTCTGAGACCACTCAACACGTGAAACAGTATGTAGAATCTGTAAGTCAGCCTAGCAGGCTTTAAATGTAATCTTTGGAAGGCATGATTCTCTCTATTACATGACATATAAATTGACTACAATAAATAAGGGCTATCTCATAGCCCTTTCTCCTGTTCACTTTAATCTTCTTCATTATCTGCAGTCTGCTCCCTTCTCAGCTCTCTGTGGTCATGCCTTTCAGGAGATGTTCAACTGCAGCGGCAATGTTCTAAATTGTAGCTGATTGGAACTTAAACTGCAAGTGTTGCATGCTCACCAAAAGCACTTTAATAAAAACGAACATGGAAACTGATGTCATTGTGGCTACATTTCCTTTAAAGACACTAAGTCTAGGGATCTGGGATCCCTCTCAGGGTTTTCTAGCCTTTGGGGTACAATTGTTTCTTCTGCCAGCTCAATGAAAGCTATTCAAATGCCTTACAAGCCAACTCCTAAATATTAATACTACATACTTAATAGCACAGTAGAAGAGGTAGGGGCAGTTCTACCGTTGGACTGAGAGCAGTCAGCAGATGCTGGGGAATGGATGGCACACTCGAACTATTTCTTAGGACCCCTTCCTATCCACTCCCTTGTGTTATAGTACAGATCTGTGAGTCTAATGGACAATATCCTGAAGCCATAACTGAGGGTACCACCTTCGTGTGCAGTAGAGGATACAACCTCACTGCCAGTCTTTGAGTGGCAATACAGTCAGAATCTGTATGTGGAATGGAGGGAAGCACTATCCTTTCCTTTGCCTTAGTAAATAAAATTACACACACACCATCAATGCAGAAAATCCACCTAAAGTATTCCCAGTAGGTAGCTGTCCAGCCTCTGAAGTCCTCCACAGAAAGAGACCCCACCATATTTCTAGGCAATTTGTTCCATTGCTGACCAGTTCTTACCACCAAGAAATTCCTTGTAATGATCAATCAAAATCTAACCTCATGTAACTTAAAACCATTAGAACTGGTTCTAGCCTCTGGAGCAATAGAATAACCCTGAACCCTCCTTCATGTGACAGCTCTTAGATATTTAAAGAGTGTACTCACATCACCATGCAGTCTTATTTTCACCAAGCTGAACATGCCCAATTCCTTCAACCTTTCCTCTAATGTTTTGTTTTCCATACCTCTTACCATTGTTGTTGCTCTTCTCTGAACCTGCACAAACTTGGATATATCTTTCTTAAAATGAGGCACCTAGAATTGAATGTAGTATATTAGATGAGGCCTGGCTAGTGCTGAATCTATTGTGACTGTTACATTCATTGTCTTGGAAACTATGGTTCTATTAATGCAGGAAAAAATACGATTTGGCCTTTTTGCTGCAGCATGACTCTGCTGGTTCATATTCAATTTATGATTAACAATAATCCCAAGGTTCTTTTCACATGAACTGCTGCTTAACCAAGTATCCTTATATACATAAGTGTGCATTTGGGTTTTGTAGCCTAAAATTTCTTGGAGTGTATCTGTTAAGAGGTTATAACTGCAAAGAAAGATAAGCCAGCATTATGGAGTGGTATGAATATTGGATTAGGCCTCCAGAAGATCCCTGCTCAACTCAAGAAATCCACTGGGTGGATTAGGTTTAGAGGAAGTAAACAGTAAACCTCCTCTGAGCAAATTTTGCCTAGAAAGTACAGTATAGTAGTTTGAGCATTGAGACTACCATTCTGGAGTCAAGGGTTTGAATCTTCACTCAGCTGTGGAAAACCATTGGGTGACCTTCAGCAAATCACACACAGCCTCAGATGAAGGCAAAGGCAAACTCCCTCTGAACAAATTTTGCCAAGGAAAGGCTGTGATAGGTTTCCCTTAGAATTGCCATAAATTGTAAAACTAAAGGCACACAACAACAACAACAACAACAACAACAACAGAGAAAACCCTAAGAGAGGAGTGCCAGAAGTCAGAGTTGAGCATTTAATAAGAAACAACACTTTTATAGAATTAGGCTGTAGAACAGAGAAGTGGGAAAGGAAAAAGATAACATTTTAAATTTTTTGTGACCTACAGAACTATTTGTAGTGTAGAATCTCGGGGGGGGGGGGGGAAGAGAACCTAAACTGAAATTGTCTCCCCACCACCCACCCCCATTGAACTAAAGACACAAAGATCAAGGGTGCATTAATCAATCAAGAACATTTCATGGCCACAAAGGAAGTTCTCATTTAAAAAGTATTTTGAAAACATCATCCTGAATTCTATTCAATACTTTCAGACTAGAACAGGCCCAATGAATCAGTTGTTGAATGGTGACAGAACACTGACATTAATCCTGCTAATTCATGGATCTATTATTGATGGAACTAACAACAGGGTAGGCCAGTGTTGGAGAACCTTTTAGAGACCGAGTGCCCAGACTCAGTGGTCTTCCTGCATTGGGTGTCACCTGGTGTGTGTGTGTGGACTTCTGGAGGGTGGAACTTCAGCCTTCTTGGGGTGGGACTTCCAGGGATGGGACCTCTGGAGGGAAAACCCAAGGTGCAGTCTCTCAGCTTCAGGCTAGCTAGCGACAGCAACTCCCCCCCCCCCGCCCCGTGTCGAAACTTGCCAAGAAAACTCCATGATAGAGTTGCCTTAAGTTGGAAACAACTTGGAGAAACCACACACACAAGTCACACTCCCTCATCCTTAGAGGATGGCAATACAAATTTGCCCCCCTCCCCCAACAAATCTTGCCCCATGACAGTTTCACCAGAAGGGAGGGTGGGTGCTCTGGACCCATAAGTTGGAAATAACTTGGTGGAACACAACAACCACCATGAACATAGTAAAGCACAGAAGGCACAGCACAATAACAAGAACAAAGAGAGTCAGTAGTTTCAGTGTGTGACTCTGGAGACCAGGACTCGATTGCCAGCTTGGCCATAAAACCCAATGAGAGACCTTGGATAAGTCACATTCTCTCAGCCTCAGAGAAAGGCAATGGCAAACCTCCTCTGAAGAAATCTTGCCATGAAAACTCCACGGATGGCCTCATTACACCTCCCAAAACTACAGTTCCCAGAATCCCACAGCATAGTGACAGAAAGGAGAGAGCTTCTGGCCAGAATAGGTGGAACTTCCTCCCAGAAGGGTCATGCATCACCCCTCCTTGTCGCAGATTGGTTTTCTGCAGGTTTTCCTGGTTCTCCCGAGGCAAACTGAGCCACGACAAGGAGCCAGGCCAAGCACGCATGCCCTGCTCCCTGAGCCTATTTGCTGTGGCTGCTGCCTGCCCTTCATGTGCCAAAGAGGGCACACATGCCACAGGTTCACCACCACAGCCCTACAATAATGTATACCAGTCTTATAGAGGTACATAAGTAACTTCAAATCTAACAAAACTATGACAATACCTTCACTCATGGCAACTTTTAAGGTGGGGAAATGTTTTCAATCAATAACTGTACAATTTTTACATTAAGACACAGGCTAACTCTTGGTGACATACACAAGCATAATTCCACCTTATCCTTGTATATGTATAGTGCACCTGTGCCATATGTGGGCTCGCCATACTTGGCTCCCTTGCCTATGCAGAAGCCACATGGGGAGAAAACAATGGTGCGCACACTCGTGTCGCATGCACCACACTGTGCTGCAAGCTCACAAGCCATTATTTTCAATAGGGCACGAGTATACCCACTTTTTCCTTTATGCGGCAGGAAGTCCAGAATGGATCCCCCACGTAAGACAAGGGTTCAGTGTAATTTATTTTGGTATTCCATTCCTCCTTCTACAATGACAAAAACCTCCCCTGGGACTGTCATGTTGCTGTGACAGTTGACATCAATGGTAATGCTGTTTCTGATGGAGACCAAACAGTAGCAGAGAAGAGGTTGGATATGTTCCTATAGCCAGACCCAAACTGATGACATCCTTTGCTGAGACCTCTGAAGAACCCTCGCAGATCTTGGTGGAAGATGTCCTTAGCCTGTATGTGGTTATGGCAACATAGCCAGACACTTCTCTAATTCCTCCTACCTGTTCTTCTCTAGCCATGGAATGGCCATTGGGAAGAGGCTAACAATGCAATATGATGTGTTTTCAGACTGGTTACAAAAAAACCACAGTGGCGTTTCACATGCAGTTGCATGTGCTGGCACTTGCATGTGCATGCACACAAGCACACAGCATGGTCTCTTGCAAATTCATAAAACCCATGTTTTAAAGCACCATAATGTTTTATTCAAGCTATCTCTTGGCAGCCAAAGATAACCTGGGATTTGTAGTTTGGTGAGGCACTAGAGCTCTCTAACAAAGGATTCTAAATAGTTCTTGAAATTATAAATCCCAGTATTCTCTAAGATGCAGCCATGGCAGTTGAAGTGGTATTGAATTGTTACAACTGTGTAGTGTGACAGAGACCCAAAATGGCTGCATACCTATACTCAAGGTTTTATGCTTTTGCCAGCATGGAACATTTGGGATGGAGGAGGCTATAAATGAGATGTTTCCTACAGTTCCCAGTGTCCCTAGATGCTGTTGCCAATACAGTAGCAACACCCAGGGGCCAATATTTGGCTGCATCACTGTGGTAAAGCTTTCCTCTGTGTTTGTGTGCATGAGCACAAGAGATGGAATAAGTCATTTACTTGTTACAATCAAAATCTAGGTTGAGAGATGCATTTTGTTACTCTTAACAAAATGCCGCTGTGCAAAACAAGAATAATTGGTTGCCCTTTACACAAAAGCCTACAAAATGGGCATTGCCATTCTACAAAAAGAACATCAATGAGAGAACCTTGAATGGAACAATTGCCTTCTGCAATGGAAGCCTTGCTAAGTGGGTTGATTTAATTCCCCCCTCCCCAGTTTGCTGGGCTGTACACAAAATCCATCATTGTTGCACTGGGTTCTCCCCCCTCCCGCCGCCCCCCACAAGTCTTGTCTCTAGAGTTTCAAAAGGAGAAGGAGGCTATGCATACTTTGGGGAACAGTGATATATTTGTTCAATTATCTGCAGACCTACAGCCTCTTCATCAAATTAGCAGATCTCTATTTATAGCTGATTATACTGTAGGGGTGATCTAATGAGAAACCCATGGAGTGATAAAACATTGTCAGGGTCTTACTTTCTTAATCCTCCCCTCCAAGGGTCTCTTGTGCATTCAAACGCTGAGGCCACTGGTACAAAGAACACAAGTATAAAGCAGAAGGGATTCAGGCAGTAAACAAGGAATTTCAAAAAGTAATGTAACCCATTCAGCACTGCCAAATGACATATTTCACTACATTTTCCCCTTTCAAATTTGTGGTGCACATTTGCATTGCTTAAGTGATAAAGCAATACTGTAAATCTAATTAGGCACAAAGTAATTACTCTGGCAGTGAAGAAATAAATCAAGACTGGATAAGGAGAATCATGAAAAGGGTGCTTCTATAGATATGTGAGATGTTGACAAAGAAATTAGAGCTCTTGAGATATTTTAGGAGTGGGTTGGAATTTTATTGTATAATTCCCTGAAATCAATCTCATCTATTGTGGTTTTGTCACTAAGTAGGCCTAAGAATGCTCAAATCCTCTCTATAATTTGACATCACGACCAGGCCTGTTTGCTTGAACAATTTATGTGTCCTTCCGAAGGCTATTAAAGTTTCTGGCCATGGTGGCTGAGGGATTCTGGGAGCTGCTATCTAAAAAAATACCTTTCCAATCCATGATCATAGTTCAAAACAGCAACTCTCGGTGTTCTAATAAATTACTGCTAGAGATATAAAAGAGAGCCAGCACCGTGTAGTGGTCTGAGTGTAAGACAGACTATGGAGATTTGGGTTCAACTCCCCACTTGGGCATGAAACCCACTGGGTGACCTTGAGTGAGTCACAGACTCTCAGGCCCAGAAAACCCCATGATAGGTTTGATTTAGGGTCACCATAAGTCAGAAACAAGTTGAAGGCACTGAACAACAACAGATTTTTAAAATGTCTTTGAACTCCTTTAACCCACATTGAGGCAAATGGGACATTTCATTCTTCCATTGTCAAATTTTATTGCAGGATTCTTCCATAATTTAGACCAGCATTTTACAACACTGTTCTCCCAAGAGTTATAAACAGTGTACCACATTTCAGGCATGTGTTCCATTCTTTTACAGAGCAAAAAGATGTCTGTAACAAAAATTGTCCTGGCCCCTCTGCTGGATTCATAACAGGCAAACAAACAGATATTGGATGATAGATAAGACAGACAGACTGCAAATAAAGAGGGCTGACAGTGAGGGAAAACAAAATTCCTACCTCTCAGGAAGATGCATTTTTTGGATCGTTAGGAACTGTGGAATGCCCTTACAATTGATAAAACTGCAGTGTCAGTCCCTCAGGGGGACTTTGCCACAGCTTTGTTGAATGTCATCAGCATCTGGTGGCATCCATAGATTTATCAGAATAACTAACATTTAAACCTAAATCCAGTTGTTAGTCCCAGCTAGAACAGACCCAATAAATCAACTGTTTGAATACCCAACTCTCATGTGGATCCTATTAACTCAGTCAGTCTGCTCTAAATGAGACTAGGCCTAAATATTAGCCTCTGATTTTTGTTGAAATAAAATAAATTGAAGCATTTTTGTGGAACATAAAAACTTCTTAGATCAGATGAGCTATATACATCAATCCCAGGACTGTCTGCTTTGACAAACAATTATTCTACTGGGTCTCAGCAATGGCTGTCTGCATTACCTGCTATATAATAGTTTTTGGTGGCGATGCCAAGAACTGAAACTGGTACTATCAGCATGCAAAGCATGTACTCCAACACTGAGTCATGGCCAATGATGGCTCTTTGTAGAGCATAACCCATTATTCTTTTTATCTAATCACTTTTCTTAATCTGTGTCAAAGGAAAAGACACAACTGCAAAGGAAAAGGAGTAAAACTAATATTTATTTGTATAGATATCAACAGAAGACAGCTGTAATCCAGAGGAGAGGTATGTACATGGAGAAGACATTTCTCTTTTCAGATCTCCTCTTTGGATTGGGAATATTCATCTGGATAGTAACCTAAATGTATATGCCCATCCACACAGCATTGCTTGGAGTAAAATGACAACCCAGATTCACATTGTGGCTGAACTAGAGCTGGATTAGGGCCAATACATTAAGTACAGCTTTGGAAAAAATGCTTCTTGCGCCAAACCTAATATAGATTACATTGTACAGACAGATACCTTCTCTTCAGATACATCTTCAATGAGAATGCAATCCAAAGCAATAATTTCCACAAGAGCAGGTGTGTGTTGTTTTGTATTTCTATTACAGCATTTTCAGTCAAAACTGTTCCAGCATTTAAAATTACTATCTAGAGACGGACAAAGCTTGGCTCAATATATATTCTGCTTAAGCCCCCATTATGAAGTAGATAATGCAGAAAGGTAGGATTAGTTTTCTGGCAATCATGAGTAACACAGAAACCAGTAATCGGTGATGAAAGAAGAAAACCTGTATTAACATCAAACTGTTTTGTGACTTAAGGGATGAATATTTTATCACTTAATTGATTTTTTAAGCAAAAACAAGCCCATGAGGGAGAAGGAAAGCATTTGTGAAATTAGTGTGTCATTATCTCACTAGTTATGCAGTCTATATAATTTTATATGAGTATTGAAAAAACAGCTGATGTTCTTAACCCCATAACAATGGGCAGAATCCAATGGGGGTACTTTTGCCAGGAGAATCAGGAGAACAATTTCTTCTCACTCCTGCAGCCTTACGGTACAAAAAAAAACTTACAGTACTACTATATTCAACATTCTGAAAACGTTTAACTTCCACACAAAGATCTGGCTGCACTTGAACATTGTGTTAAGACAGGAATTTAACAAAATCGAGTTTAGGCTGGGATAAATATGTATCTTACTCAAATATCACCACATAGTCCTCAAACTGCTGGAGGAAAACAGAATCTTCATATTTCCAGTTGGGATGTTGCTTAATAGAGCCCTTCAAAAGGACTCAAAAGTAATCTCTTAATATAGTCTGCAACCTCATATTTCTATATTACCTGTCCACTCATTCCAATAAAGCAAACAGCAATGCATAGCTTTGTGATACAAATTGAGTATTCCTACCCATTTCACCTTTTACTGTGTCTATGCATTCACATGCAAGTGAATACACACAGGCTTTTGAACAAGTAAAGACACAAAGGCCAGGATCTTGCCAGTGGTTTACACTGACACAACCTCATGTTATGCTCATGTAAATACTTCTTAGGTGTTGTGCAAGGAGCTATTCAGTGCCTCTTTGTGCAGTGCCTTTGTCCCAGGTATGCAATGGCACCTGGAGGCTCCTAGATGTACCTCTTCTCACCAGCCATAGCTTGGTTGAAGGAGTGTTCCTGGATGATATTTTGCTGCACTTGTGTACTCAGGGAAGAAGTAGCAGCCCCCACCTCTGAGCACCAGTGCATGTTCTCCAGTGATATTTATGCTCCACCAGCAGGCCAATAGGATGTTGGCCAAAAAGTGCTTTGGGGTGTGCATAGTTACACCATGGAATTCATTGAATGATCTGGCAAGGTCACCAACTATCAGAAGCTATAGGTGTCCATTCACCTTCTGGAGAAAAAAAAGTTACCTACATCACCAAATCAATTCACCATCCTCTAGCTGTGCTTTCAATTATCATTCAGCTGTTCTGTCTCTTTTGAGACTATGAAAATCAGATCTTTTTGCATGGAATAAAATGTACAATCTCCATGAAACATGGTCAAGACAAGGAGCAACTGAAACTCAGTTGCTGCAGAGTTTGCAAGGTTTTTGTTTGTAAGCAGCCAACAACATTATTACTGTATATACTATAAGTCTAGAAAATTTAGTTAAAAAATTGACCCCCAAAAACCTGGGTTAACTTATCCATGGGTCAATATAAATACATAAGTACATGTATACAAGTATATATGTATGTAAGTACTGTACTTTAACTCTTTTTTTTAAAGGGAACTATTGCATTCTCTGAGAAGGGTTGCGAAAGATGACAGCTTAGTCTGTCCTGGGAGCACCTAAAAGAAGCACTCCCCCACCCCATCTCATTCATCCAGCCTTTGTGGTGAACACAAAAAGTTATGTCTGCCAAAATTTTGCAAGTTATTTCGCATAATTTGCCATTTGCTTCATTGTTTACATCCTTTATTACAGGCACCTGAGTTTTACCCTTGACTTATCCACAGGTCATATCAAAATCCATAATTTTACTCCAAATTCGGCCCTTGACTTATACATGATGTTAACTTATAGTTGAGTATATACGGTAAGTACAGCAGCTCCAAACTCCCTTCGCCATGCCACCAGGTTAGTCCCTATTTCAGCTATAGTTTTTAAAATATAACTCTTTGATTTCTGCCCTCAAAACTAGCAAAACATTTTGTTTTCCTCATTCTACCAAAACATCATGTTTCTCCTATTATTAAATAATTGGAAATCCAGGATCCTTCTTAATTTTTGGAAAATTACAAAGAGATCTAACAAGAGATTCACATCCATCTTCTGCTCAACATTTTAAAAATGTTCTAATGCAGGGAAAAAAGGCAAATATGATGGCTAGAATCCTACATATGCTCCTTAGTTATGTAACTACCGTACCTCAGTTGCACAGATAAGTATTGTCACTTGGCCTGGCCCCCAGCATGAATTACTAGGTAACAGACACTGTTAGCAATGGGGGTCTGTTCTCCTGTTGATCAGGATGTAGCAGACTGACATTTCCATCCACTCCTGCCAGCAATTTTCAATGTGACAGTCAGAAGCAGAGTCCCTGTTGCAATTCCTCTTTGCACTAGAGGTGGAAATGTCAGCCAGTGGTGTCCTCGTCAACAGAAGAACAGACCCCTGTTGCTTGTAGTGGCTGTTGGCTGGTTAGGTAAGGACTGAGGGATCTTTATGATCATTACATATTCCCTACAGTACTACATATATAAAGATTATTAATACAAATCAGTTACACGTGTGTAATTCTAGCTGACAGTTTTAAAAAGACAACATGGTTGGCTGGATAGTCTCTCTTTTCCGCTTTTTAAAACATGCTTTCTCCACACTCAAAAACCCGTGCTAATTCTGTTTAAAAAAATACACCTGCACTTTTCACAAGTTTCTTTCTTGTGCTTTCTTCATATATATACAAACATGCTGGTCCTATAAATCAGGGTAATTGTGGTTGCATAGATGTTGCTGGACTACAGCTCCCATGATTCCTCAAAACTTGCTATGCTACTTAGGGCTGATGGGAGCTGCAATCCACTAATATGGAGAGGGCCATAACAACCCACTACTATTGTAAATGCTTAGTTATATACATGACATAGATTTCCAAGAATACTGAGCTATGACAGCAATTATGATTGTTGCCTCCTTCTGTCTTCCTCTACCCCATGCCATTCATGGGGATTCACCTATTTTTCTCAGGACCTTCAAAATGGTAAAAAAGAAACACATCTCTTGCTCAGTTCAGCAGATCCCAATAACAAGAAGAGTAAGACTGCACTGTTCCAAGGATTTATAGTTAGTTTTTAAGAAGGAACTAAGGATTAGGAGGTTTTATTGGTCCAGGGTTTCTGTATAGGTATGTGTTGTTATAATTTACTGTGTATACCACACTGAGGATTATACAAGCAAAAAGTGGAATGTAAGTCTTTTAAACAAACCAAACAAAAAAATGAGATAATTCAGTTTTTAAAAACCAGCGACAATCTTCTCTGTCTTCCATCTATCCTTTCAGGGTCCCACAAATCAGATCCAGCATAGTGTAGCGGTTTGAGATCCAGCATAGTGTAGTGGTTTATCAGATCCAGCATAGTGTAGTGGTTTGAGTGTTGGACTAGGACACTAGGAGACCAAGCTTCAAATCCCTACTTAGCCACAGAAGTCCACTGGGTGACCTTGGGCAAGTCATAACCTCTCAGCCTTAGTAGAAGGAAATAACAAACCTCTTTTGAACAATTCTTGCTGAGAAAATTCATGTTAGGTTTGCCTTATTATTGTCACTGCTTTGCACCTTCAAGTAGTTTCCAGCTTATGGCAACCCTAAGGCAAATCTATCATAGGGTTTTCTTGCAAGATTTCTTCAGAGGAGATTTGCCTTAGGGTCACCATAATAACTTGAAAAGACACAGCAATCTCATATCAGTTGTTATTTATCTCAGGTCATTATGGGACCCCAGCCTAGTCAACTAAATCAGCTGGCTTATCAATGAATTTCAGTAAGGTAAATTACTAAGGTAAATGGGTAGCAATCACTGCAGCTGTACCTCAGCCATAGCTTTTTAAAAGTGTACCATGCTGAAATTCTTGTTCAAGTATAACAAAATAACTTCAGAAGAAGATGTGTTCTAGCTCCAGGCCAACAGGTGATTAGATAATTAGCCTATTAACAGCACTATGTGACAGCAGTAAGTGTCAGGAAATATTAACGGCGAAAGCAGAATTATAGCAAACGACTAGACCAATGAAGGTTGTCCAATCAACCAGAAATATGTCATGTTTTAGCCAAAGGGCTATTATGCTACTGAAAGAAAGGAACTGTACCAAATGGCACATCCTGCACTAATTCATCCTTTACTACATTACCAAGTGGAACCAAAAAGCCACAGAAAAAGTCATTGTTGTGTGTGTGTTTTTTAATCAAAATGACAAGACTTCACTATTTCCAAGTAACACATGCAAATTGTGGATTTTGCTATTCAGGAATAATAAATACATGACAGATCTGCAGCAAAATATTACAACACAAAATGCTTTCTCTCAAAGTGCCAGACAGCTGTTCCTTCTTCAAGGTACAGTTGTCCCTCCATTTTTGCGGGGGATCTGTTCTGGACCACTACCATGACCATCATCACCCCTGTGAAAATGGAAATCTGCAGATATTCAAGCCCCATTGGCTTGAATGGCTGCACACTCCCCTATGTGTACCATTTTACCCCCCCCCCCCCGGTCCGTGAATTCTGTGAAAATGGAGGGACAACTGTATTTCATTCTGCTCCCCCTTGGTTTTTCATCAAAAATTACATTGAGCATAGTCAAGGCCAGAGCTTGGAAAATATACCCCTTTTTGAAACACCACCACCACAACAATTTCCCAGTTTGGAAAAGGTAACTTGTCTGAGCTCTGCTTAGAGCTTTTGCAGCTACCACCAATCAGAGTAAGCTACAGCTGCATAGGCAAGGAGTGCTCAAGGAACACCTGGAGCAAAAGAGACTGTGAGTCAAACGAATTCGTATATTTAGCATGTTATTTGCAGAGGTGCTCCTCCTACTGGTGAAAGATATCTATTTGTCACAGCACATTGTTCCTCTCAATAATGTAACTTGCATTTAGTAGCTCTGTTGTTTAGTTAGGTATTGGAAGGTAAATATAAGATTAATCTGGATATCTGAGTGCTCTGATGACAACCCTCTATGGGAGAGAAGACACATTCTTCTTTAACATCCAGCTTGACCATATATTCTTTAGTACATTATCACCTTAGAGTTTTGCTCCATATGCACACAACAAACAGCCCCTCCTCTAAGCATCTGTTTTTGTCTTGCTAATGGAATTTAAATTTTATTTATTGGTGTATCCACATGGCCAGAAGGACTAAGGGAATGCATGAATATTGTATGAATATCCCTCCACACCACCTGAATCAAGCACAGTTAAATTCTGACAATATGCTGGCTTGTGACTAACATTGTCATATTTTTTTTCTCCTGCATAATTTTTAACTCCTTTGCCTGATGGAGAAGCCAGGGGAGCTTCAAAAGATTGCAATATGTATTTTGTGCATTTTGGTTGGCACAGAAAAGGTATCACTGCTTTGTGGATTTTGGATGTTATTCTTCTAAGCACAAAGGATTGTGTTATGCATTGTGGTGCACACAAGACTGGTGCTTGCTTATACTTTGTGCTTTGCTTTGTGACACACATGCCAAAAATGTAGACCAATAATTTAATTCAGCACAAAGCAGTTCATGATATATTCTATTTACCAGGATCCCACAAAATTTCCCTATTAAAGGCTAAACTTAGATTTTTTATTTATTTATTTATTTGCTTTCAGTAAGTACCTAAAACACTGCTGTTCTACAGGGCCCTTTAATCACAGAACTCCCAATCAAAGCATCCCTGACAAATGGCAGTCCAGCCTCTATTTAAAGACCTCCAAGGAAGGAGACTCCATTACACTCCAAGGGAATGTGTTCCACTATCGAACCGCCCTTACCGTCAGGAAGTTCCTCCCAATGTTGAGGTGGAATCTCTTTTCCTCCAGTTTGCATCCATTGTTCCAAGTTCTAGTCTCTGGAGCACCAGAAAACAAGCTTTATCCCTCCTCAATATGACATCCTTTCAAATATTTAAACAAGGCTATCATATCACCTCTTAACCTTCTCTTCTCCAGGCTAAACATCCCCAACTCTGTAAGTCGTTCCTCCTAGGGCACGGTTTCCAGACCCTTCACCATTTTAGTTGCCCTCCTTTGGACACACTCTCCAAATCCTTTTTGAATTGTGGTGCCCAGAACTGGGCACAGTATCTAGGTGAAGCCTGACCAAAGCAGAATAGAGTGGCACCATGACTTCCCTTGATCTAGACACTATACTTCTATTGATGCAGCCTAAAACTGCATGAGCCTTTTTAGCTGCCACATCACACTGTTGACTCATGCTCAGTTTATGGTCTACTTGGACTCCTAGATCCCTTTCACATGTGGTCTCGTTCAGCCAAGTGTTCCCCATCTTATATCTGTGCATTTCATTTTTCCACCCTAAGTGCATGCAGTACTTTGCATTTCTCCATGTTGAATTTCATTTTGTTAGCTTTGGCCCAACTTTCTAGTCTATTCAGGTCATTTTGAATTTTGATCCTGTCTTCTGGGGTATTAGCTACTCCTCCTAATTTAGTGTCATCTACAAATTTGATAAGTATTCCCCCAAATCTTTTATCCAAGTCATTGATAAAGATGTTGACTAGCACTGGGTACAGGACAGAACCCCATGGCACCCAACTTGTCACTTCTCTCCAGGATGAATGTTTGAGAATGCTCTTGTTCTAATTCTTTAAAATGTATTTTAAGATTGTATTTGGATAGTTTTAAAAAGTTTTTTTAATTATCTTTGTATTATTTTAATTGTTTTTATTTGTTCATTGTCCCAGGAGTGCTTGTGAAATGGGAGGTGATACAGAAATACCATAAATAATTAAATAAAAATTGATTGCTTTAAATGAAATGCTATAGCGGCATACAGAAAACCCAAACAAGGCATTTTAATTTCCTGATTAATCTATTTTGGGTTTGTGCGTCATGGCTCTGGTAAATAAGAAAACCAAATGAATTCCATTTTTGGAGTCAAAATTAATTAGGCAATTAAATTAATTAATTAATTAGGCAATTAAAAATATAGATGAAGGTTAGTTGGTTTTCCTACAGCCACCTCTGTTTTACTAATAGACTAGTTAAATGCCTCCTTATTCTTCCCATTATCAGTAAGAGAGAGGAATGTGTCATTAATAAGCAGCAAAAATAATATGGTCTCAGGTCCATACCTAAACATGTGGTAATGATGCAACACAACAGTCGATCACAGGAGCAGAGGAAAGCACACAACAAGGGTGAAACATCATCTCCCACATTTAAATAGCCTGGTTTTACTAGTCACAATATTCATAAAATTGCAAAGTATAAAATGCACATGAATCACCTGCGTACTTATTGACCAGGTATTGAGGCTGTAGACATCACTTCCTAGTTTTTGAGGAATTGGTGGGAATATTGTCTGCATTATTTGCCTATACAACTCTCTCTCTCTCTCTCTCTCTCTATATATATATATATATATATTCTTTTTTTAAATAAAAGCTAAAAATTGAGAATGAGAGCTATGAATATTACTGCGATGGTTTCTTTCTGTGTTGCTAATGGAACTTAAATTCTGTATAACAGCCCCTTTTCTCTAGAGCCTGCATGGCCAAGGAGGATGAATGGCCTCTCCCTATATAGATATTTCTCCACACCATCTTAACTGAAAACAAATATAATAATATCTTGACCTAATATACACCTGCGACTACAACATTGTCATCCTCCCCTTTCTCCTGTATAATTTTTAACACCTTTGGTGATGAAGTAGCCAGTGGAGCTTCAAAAGCTTGCATCATGTATTTTGTTGGTGAATAACCGGCTAATAACTGTATCACTTTTTTGTGGATTTTGGATGTTATTGTACTTTGCTGTATGGCCAATAGGGCTACAGCTGGATATGTTTAATGTGAAGGCAAAACCTCCTGCTTGCTATAGCTATGGTCAGAACTTGGAAAAGCTGGTTTTGGACTACAGCTCCCAGAATCTCTCAGTTAGGAACTATGCTGGCTGGATGGTTCTGAGTAATGCACCCCACACCAGTAACATTTTCTAGCAATGGCGCTGGCTTTCTTAAATGTATCTATAAAAAAATGATGTTTTATGTACATTGTAATCAGAAAGTTATATCTATGTATCTGGCATCCTGTAAACTTAATATGCAAGTTATGCATATATTACCATGTTCATTTGTGCCTTTTTGGAAAAATATTCCAGCCACTACTGTTTCATAAATAAAACAAAGAAATGAATTCAGCCTTAAGGAGATTAAGATATGCACAGTGGTTCCAGGACTCCTCGTGGATACGAATATCTACAGATACTCAAGTCTTATTCTCTTCAGTGGTGCAGTAAAATACACAACAAGCCTTCCCATATCCCACTGCCTTCTGGATGTTTTCAACCTCAGTTCCCAGCCAACATGTTAACATGTTATTATTAAGGAATCTTTGGAGCAGCAGACCCAGACCTTTGGAAGGCACCAGATTGGAGAAGTCCGGTGTATATTCTTGTGTGCTGAGAAGTAAGAGCAAAGGAAGACTACTTGTAGGTCTCCAGCATCTTGTCAACCATGGCAGGAAACTGGATGTTGGAACTTCAGCTGTAGGGCTAAATCTAGTCCTATCTGTTTCCTACAGAGGCAAATCCTCACTCATTATGCAATAGTTTCCCAGTTAAAATCCTTGCTTAGCCATAGAAATACACTGGGTGACCTTTGGTAAGTCACACTCTCTTAGCCTCAGAGGAAGTCAAATGCAAACCTCCTCAGATCAAATCTTGCCAAACCCTGTGATACCAAGAAAACCCCATGAAACACCTTAGAGTTGGAAACAATTTAAAGGTACACAACAACCGGGCTTAGTTACCAGAAGTTAAAGATTTAAGATAAAATATGCTAAAATACACTAGTCTTTTTGGTTCTACCTTTTTGCCTTTGGCTTTGTGGCTCCCAAGAATTACACTTGGGGCTGAAAAGTTTACCTCTAAGAAGTGAGACCAGAAGCTGTTTCTTCTAGCCTCCCAGTTGAACCCCGGTTTATGAAAGCCAAACCATCCCAAGCAAAACATCTGAATAAGTTTCAAGAATGAGAATTTATACAATTTATATAATGGTATAATAACTATACCATACTATGTAAGGATTTTAAGTGGGCTTTTTTAAAAAGCAGTTTTCCAGAAAACATTCAAGAGATGCTACACACAGCGAGACAGAAAAGTTAAATGCAGGAAATTGCAGGGGGCATCTTTTTTGCGAAATATAAAATAAAAAGTATCTTAAAATACTGAGCTCTATGGTACATTCCATGGATAGAAGCTGTTGTTAAAATGTACCAAGCAGCTTTGCAGCTTCCAACATTCCCTATTCTGCCCCTTCTAAGTCAGAACACAAATAAAGCTTTATTCATGTTCAAAATTCTAATCCAATTTAGCTGCTGTGTTGTTATTTCAACCAGAAGAATACTAGAACCAAGATCCTTTAAAAGATCCTCTTCTACCCATCTGTTTCCTCATGGTCTCCAAAGCCAATCTTTGTAACAGGTCTTAGAAAAGTTACTTTATTGTACAACCACTGCCAGTTCTGGCTAGAAGATTCTGGAAGTTAGTTTCCAATATTTTCCAAGCTTTACTTTGTAATACACAACCCCAGATCAAGCCCGTACAACAATAAAAACCTACTTTGGGTTTATGGAGCAAGGAGATGAACCCATGCAAACCACAGTTTCTAATTCTGTCCAAAGTGGATGGAACTGCAGTTACCACAAAGGGAGGAATAATATATAGAACAGGAAAACACAAAAGGAGAGGGGCACATGCAAGCTCAAGGCAAGTGTCCTCAACAATTTAAACATACCGGTAGTAGGGATCTTTGCTTTTTATGGGCAAAACAAGCTGCAGGGATAAATCTACACAAAAGCAAATGGTCTCATTTTCTTCCTGAAGTATTGGAAGAATGTGTGTGTGCATGCACACATGCACATGTACCTTCAAATCACCTGTTCATTTACAGCAACTCCATGAATTTCACAGGGTTTTCTCACTTTTGTCTCAATTACAGTGATAACGAGTAAGGTTTGGGTCTAGAAATCTTTGGGTCTGCTCTGCAAATATTCACCCTCCATTTACAGAGTATAGCAACAAAGATGAAATTGAAATACTTATCTCTAACCCCTCTCCATAGGCATACAGCAACAGCACATCTCTGTCATGTCCATTGTATGCATACATATATTTGGCAATTGGAGGTGAGTTCAACGGGTACCACAGACTGCCAATACTGTCTTACCATTAAGCTGAAGTTGATTAGATGGCAATTAATAGTAACACATCACCCAGGAGGTACATAAGATTATACACTCAGTCTGCAGTCACCTGATCCCAAACCTATTTTTCCAAATCTTCCAATAATTTTTTTCCAGTCATTTATATTGCACAAGGAAAGAAAACATCCATGCTGCATATCCATACACTGCCATTTGCTTTTCTTTGACTTGATAACAAGAGTAAGCATTGCCAACTGAATGATAGGCCTTATATTGCTATTATTACACCTTGGAGAGACCCAAATGGTTATTTTTTCATCTCAAGGATGCTCAACAAACTTTCTTATCACCTCTGCACATTTGGGTTTTGCCTTTTTACCCACGAATGGTGCTCCTAGCAACCTTTATGTCTATCTTTATTAAATTCTTCTTATTACTTTTGCACCAATTTTCCAATTCATCAAGAACATGCTGATTTCCATTCCTCTCCTCCATCCCCTCCTACCTCTTCAAAGAGCTGCAGATCTCCTATTTGTATAGTGAAGAAATGCATTGTTCCAGGGATTCCCCCCCCCCCCCAAATATTAGTGTTGACATAGGCCTATCTGAAATTGTAGCACATTTTCAATGTAAACATATTTTACAAGTAGTGTTTGACTTTCTGTTTAAAAATGATACCGTGCAGAGAAGCTCCCTGGATTTGTTTTTTTATACTAAAAAATGAAATTGGGTCTTAACTGCATCAGGTTACTGATTTGGCTGAAGATTAAAATTCTGCAAATAAAAGGTACTGATAAACAACCTAACAACTGGATTTCTATTAAATCAGTAGACATTTAATCAATACACCTGGTTCAGATTTACCATTTCTGCTTATAGATGTAACTTACAAACCCAGTTTTAGGCATACAGATAGGATTGCCCCTGGCATTTAATTTGTAGGGGAAAAAAGAGTGGGAATGGAAATATTCATACTGGTAAAAGAAATGGATTTTTTCAAAGTGCAGAGAGAGTCTTTTTATCCTGGCAAATGAAAAGTCTTAAAATCAGATTTTTCACCCAACAGATTTCTCAGTATTAAGTACACACATGCCAAATGTGACAAAAATACTTTTCCTAAGACTATAATCAATGTTCAGTAGCAGCACAGAAAAGAGGTAACACCCTATTTCCTGATTAATAAGTGAGGACAGAAAAGATTATTTGAAGCCTAAAGCAGTTTCTATAATTATAAAAGAGAATCTGTACCGGTCTTTCAGAATTCTATTGTCAGGATTATGAAATCGAGACATCTAAAACTTGGCATATATACTAAGATTCTAAGGGCTTATATCCTATACAGTGGTCCCCTGGGATCCGAATCCCCCGGGGAACGAAATCCCCGGGACCTGAAACCGCTGGGGGTGAAAAAAAGTCCCCAGGATGCGAAAAAAAACCCGGGTTGCAAAAAAAATTTGCAACCCGGAAGCTTTAAAACAGCGTACTTCCGGCACGCTGTGCATTGACGAAAGCGGTCCCCCGGGTAACAAATGACTTCCGGGATACGAAGGTAATCCCGGAACGGATTACCTTCGTAACCCGGGGGACCACTGTATTTGTTTTTGGGAGGAAACCTGATTAATTGTGCCTCTGACTTTGAACCCTACAGTACCACTTTCTGTCATTAGGTAGCAGAATTTCCTAACCAGCTCATAGATTTGCATCCTATACAGTATGAAGCCAAAGGAAGTAGATTCAGGGACAGAGTTATGAGGCTACTCTAAAGACTATCATTCCCTCATGGGTCTTCAGGGAATCAGCATGACAGTGGGCATTTTGAGGGATGGTTACAGACATGATTTCATTCAGACACAGCAGCCACAACCTGTCCGCTTCTGACAGCTGAACAATTCTATTTGAAGGCTTCACTGTGACAAACAAAGGATTATGGGAATCTGTGTGAATCCAGATACCTTCAGTGTTAAACAACTAAATAGCATGATGCAAAGGGATCTTGTAGCGCCTTTGAGACTACTGGTAACTGTGTGAAAGAAGTTGAAGCATAAGCTTTTGTAGACTTTGTCTACTTTCTCAGATGCATGGAGTGAACTGATGCTCACTCCATGCACCTGAGGAAGTAGATTAAGTCTATGAAAGCATATGCTACAACTTCTTTCTCACAGTCAGTCTCAAAGATGCTACAAGATCTCTTTGCATACTGATATTCCAGACTATCACGGCTTCTCTGAATCAAATGGCAAGAAACATTGAAGAGGCTATTTTTATATAATGCAAGGGAATATAACACCAGGAATTGGTAGCCATACTGGCCTTACCACAGGGACACTGGAGACACCCAATTCTTGCTGACCCCCCCTCCTCCAGCCTTTACCTACTACAGCACTGCTTGCCTTCTGCCAAGTTTCAGAGAATCCCCCAACCATCCCGAGCAGCCTTCTATAGAGTGGGATCTCCAGTGGCTAAGCAAAACCCATGTGCCTTGTTCTTTCATGAGTGCTTTCTGTAAACGGCAAGCCACTATTAGATGCAGACTACTAAACTTCTATTAAATCAGAAAGTTAAACTACTGTAAGTCAAATACTTTGAAACCTAACACCATCTTTAATCCATTTTTTCTCCAGCTAAGGCTGCCAAAAAAGAAAAGAAAAGAAAAAGAAAGAAAGAAAGAAAGAAAGAAAGAAAGGGCAAGGCCTAGGTTCCTCTGCATCCTCCTTGGGTTAGCAGACTATCCACTAAAACAAAACAAAAAAACACACACAAAAAAAGCTGAAATCTAAGTGGAGAAATTTAGGAGGAAGATGTTAAAGGCAGAAGAGCTGCTGGCCAACTCTGGTCTGACTGTGAATGCCAGGTTAAGCAATATAGGTTGCAAGGAAAGCCACAAGAGTCCATGCAAAAGGGGAAAGAAAACTGGTATGATTCACATGCTTGGGGTTCTTTTCATCCCTGGAAAAAATATTTCATCTCTTTTCTAAGATGAATTGTTTAGCTAAAAGCTATCAGTCTGTGTGAAGTTCCCTAATGATTACTCCCACAATGTATAGTGAAGCATCTCAGACAGGAGAAAACAGCCTGCTGTGATTTATTCCTGTAAATTGCATGTATGTTGGTTGACTAACGTAACAAAGAGCTCTAAATTTTAGGATGCAAAAACAAAAGTTCCAACTAACGGTTTTGTAATGTATATTTAGTTTCAGTAAGCTACTGGTACAAAATGCAAAATAAGGGGCATTTTGACAATTCTTTTAATGTATCAAATCCACTATGTTTGTTGTATGTCCAAAAATTACATGAATTGATAAATTCTGTGGTTGAATGGATTTTGTTGCTGTTGTATGTCTCCAAGTCATATGTGACTTATGGCAACTCTAAGGGGAACATATCATAGGGTTTTCTTATTAGGTGTCTTCAGAGAGGGTATGCCATTGCCGTCCTCTGAGCTGGGAGAATGTGACCTGCCCAAGGACATTCAGTGGGTTTTTATGTTCAAGTGGGGAATCAAACCCTGATCTCCAGTCGTAGTCCAGCACTCAAACCACTACATCACACTGGCTCTCTGGAAGAATGGATTATACTGTTTGAATCTAATCAATAACAACATAAATAAATAAATAAGAAAATAAACATTATCTGAATTTTTCAGAAAATTGAGAAATATTTTCAAAGACTTCCTCTCATTTACCAAACAACAAGAACAGGATGGTTTCAGGGGTGGGGGAAAGATACGGCTAATTTTCATTTTGACTTTTGTTAACTTTTGTGATCTTTTAAAGGGTACTGTAGAAACATTTTGGCTGAAATCCAGGTGATATCTTGCTGGTGTCTTGAAGTGCCATAAAACAGTGGTATAAACTACAAAATGGGAGACCATGATTGCCAGTAATTCAGTGATCCTGAAATTTAACCTACCATTTCTAGTGTTAAACTAGGTAAAATATTTAGCACACATTTAGAAGCAGTGATCTCATAGTTGGCAAAAAACATCATTTTGTCTTAGCACATGCCTTCTTTCATCTTTGTATCTTCCACTCCAGCATTCTTTGTTTTGTGATAGGTTATTAGAAGATAAGCACAAGCTTAATTGACATGTCTGTCTGCTGAGGAACACATCTATAAGGAAGCCCTGTTGTTTGTTAGAAAGGGATAAGTGCTAATCACTGGGAATATGCATTTTACGCATATGCAAGGTTTCGGGATCTCAAACTGGGTTTCAAACAATCAGATCCAGACATATTACTCTATGCACCAAAATAGTAAATACAGGAAGCTCTGGCCTTTTTGCCACTATGATGCACTGCAGATGGCATCAGAGGGTGACCAATTCAGGAGGGATCAAATGGCTAATTGGCCAACAGGGTTTCATCTGGTACTATGAAGGTCCTGACTCTGGACACTTTATTCACTCTGAACAACTCAGTGTTCAGCTGAAGACTATTCCATTTCTAGAACCAATCATTCCCACTTAGCCACAGGCTACCAGCCCCAATATGAGAGATGGAAAAGTTTTCATATGCCTGTTTCAGTAACAAGCGTTTCCTGACATAACTCTCTGCAGCCAAGCACAGAAGGTGCTATATCCACAAGAGAACAGAAACACAATATTGTTTTCTGTTGACATGCCAGCCACGTAGTTCAGCATGCCCTGAACTTGATAAACCTCTGGGTTTTCCCAAGCTTGCCTCCAGCCACAAAAGGGTAATGAAACAGCTGGCAGGCCATAACACATGGCTGGTAAGCTAGATATGGCTAAGAGCCATGAGCTTAATAGGTTTGCAGAGTATGAAGGATTAGAACAATAGGGAATTTTGGCTAGAGAGGAACAGGAGCTGGTATGCCAAACCAGGCAGTGTATTGATTCTTCGTATTAAAAGGCCTACCACTATGTCCATTCTTAGCAATCCCAGAAGCCTCTCTGGGCAGTAGCAAAGCCTGTACTATTGATGCAGGAAAGTTTACAGGGAGTGTTCAAGCACAAGACACAAGCTCACTTGTAAAAGATGTATATAAGCAGCAATCTGCATTCTACATTCCTTCCCCTTTGCCTCTTTAAAATGCTTGTTTTCCAGCAGCTCAGTTCAAGCCTTCATTGCTGGGGCTACTTAAAATAAAAACATGAGTGTGCTCCTGAGCAGATATCGCTTCTACAAATTGTGTTTGGGGATCAATAAAAAGTCTATACCCCTTCCATACGTGCAGTTGTAGTTGTTCCTCATTTTGAATGGGATTCTTTTGACTTTTGTCTGTGTGACCAACCACAGCTTCCCATTGCATATATCCAAGAGCAATGGAAAAACGTGCACAATACTTGCATGTTATGGCATATGTATATTGCTCTCCTATGGAATGTATTTCTCAGAAATATCTATGCCTGAAATTTTAAAATCACAGCAGGTTCTAAGCTACAGAAGTGAATTATTCAACTATCACACAACTGGGAGTCAATGTCTTTTAAAAAAATTCTCCCTATCTGTGCTTTTTAGTGGGGGAGGCAGTTTGAAATATGTTTCACTTTAAAGCACAATTCCAAGCACTTTTCCTTCCACAGAATCAAAAGACTACTGCCCTGTCCATTTTTCTCTTTTTACCAAGTAAAAACTATATAGACAGGGAGAAATGAATTTTACATTGCTTCTAAAAATCTGAGCCACCAGCACAACACCTATAAAGAAATAACAGAGAAATGATAGAGAAATCCTATCAATTCAAGATCAGCCTGTAGGCAGGAGATACCTTTGGTCACACAGAGGGATCTCTATTCCTCTTTAATATGGTATTTAGCAAATAATTTTTTAATTAAATGACAAACTTATACGTTCTGACAAGGAATCACTGTCCCTGTCCCAGTAGTTATATATTCAGTTTCAAGTCATTTATATATAGGTGTCTCAAAGCAGTATTTACTTCTGATTTAATAAATTTACATACTTTCATTGCAGCAAAACCAAACTGGATATCATGTGGTTTTTTCTTGATAAATGAGCACAAAGTATTTTTTTCCCTTGAGAAGAAACAGAAAAATGAAAAATAAATAGAAGAACACCTTATTCTTACATTGGGGTGAAACAGATGGGCAGGAAAAAGTGGCTTGAAGCTGCCTTTTTTAAAGCCACACCGAAACCCCACCAACCACACCACTAACTCCCAAGGCAGCTGGAGTGCTCATGTCATGACCACATGACATGGGAAAAAAAAACTGCTTCTTCTTGAATTGGCTTTTCTCTGCATAAGGCACCTAGAGGGCACTTTCCTGCTAGCTTCAAGGCATGTTTCATCTAAATGTCATGCCTTCAAGCCAGCCTGAAAACACCTCTTTTTGCCTGTCTGTTTAGCCCCATTATGTCTTAGAAATCTCTTGGAGCTGATCTGAACAGGTCTGAGCCAAGAATAAGCCCTGATCCCACTGCTATAAAGAGTTTGTCTGTGCATATACAGACAATGACACAGGGTGCATCTACACTGTAGAAATAATGCTGTTTGATACCACTGTAAGTGCTGTAGATTCATCCTGTGGAATGCTGAGTTTTACAAGGTCTTTAACCTCCTCTGCCAAAGACTGCTGGTGCCTCATAAAACTGAAGGGAACAGCAAGCTAACAACATCTGGTAGGCAAAGGTTTCCTACCCATGCACTAGAATCATAGAGTTGGAAGAGACCACAAGGGCCATCCAGTCCAACTCCTTGTCATGCAGGAATACACAATCAAAGCACTCCCAACAGAAGGCCATCCAGCCTCCAGCTAAGAAGCTTCAAAGAAGGAGACTCTGTGACAGTATATTCCACTGTCAAATAGCTCTTACTGCCTGGAAGTTTTCCCTAATATTAAGGTGGAATCTTTTTTCCTGTAGTTTGACCTCAATTGCAGCATGTCCTAGTCCAGCCATAGTGAACCCATGACATGTGTATCAGAGCTGGCATGCAGAGGCCTCTCTGTGGGCACACACGCCGGCGTTGCAGGGGCCCCTCAACTTGTTACCGCACACAATTTTTATCATGAGCAAACTGGCATGCAGAATGAAGGGAGGGTGCCCAGATTACGCTTCCTCCTTTCCAAGCGCCAGTTTACTTGCGAGTAAAATGGTGGTCAGGAGGGAGGGAAGGTACTCAAAGCACCCTCCCTCCCTTCCAAGGGCTGGTTTACTTGCAAGTAAACTGGTGCAGGACAGCAAGGGGTGTGTCCTTTTGGCTCTTATAATTTACCTCCATTTCTATCAAGGCAGCGCTGAGGGAAGAGCCCATCGGAGTGGCGTGTGGAGAAAAAGTCCCACTTATGGCAACCCTAAGGTGAAACTATCATGGAGTTTTCCTGGCAAATTTCATCAGAGAGGCTGTGCCTTTGGTGTGCGTGTGTGTGTGTGTGCCTTCAAGTTGTTCCTGGCGACCCTAAGGTGAAACTATCATGAGGCAAGCTTCATCAGATAAGGACTTCCATTGCCATCCTCTGAGACTGAGAGAGCGTGATGTGTGTGTGGTGCCTTCAAGTTGTTTCCAACTTATGGCGACCCTAAAGTGAAACTGTAATGGAGTTTTCTTGGCAAGTTTCGTCAGAGGGGAGTTTGCTATTGCTAGCCTGAGTCTGGGAGAGTGTGCCTTTTGTTTCCCCTCTGGAAGTCCCGCCCCCCAGAAGGTGGAAGTCCCACCCTGGAAGGCAGAAGTCCTGTCCTCACAAGCCCCCCCCCCCCCAAGTTTGGGCACTCTGTCTCTAAAACGTTTGCCATCACTGTCCAAGTCTTTGGAGCAGTAGAAAAAAAAGCTTGCTCTATCCTCCATATGACATCCCTTCAAATATTTAAACAAGGCTACCATGTCATCTCTTACCCTTCTCTTGTTTAGGCTAAATATACCCAGCTCCTCATAAAGCATGATTTCCAGACCATTCACTTTTTTGGTCACCCTCCTCTGGACACATTCCAGCCTATCCATATCTCTCTTGATATTTGGTGCCCACAACTGTAGCCAGTATTCCAGGTGAAGTCTGACCAATAATAAACAGAGCAGTACTATTATTTCAATCAGTCTAGACACGATACTCCTATTGATGCAGCCTAGGATCATACTGGTTAGGACATGTTTATCTCTGAAGCAGAGCCCTTCTCCAGAGTTGCTTTCAAGATGGAATTCATAATGGTGCCCATTTCAACACTATCCTGGTGATTTAGCAGCTCCTAAGTTCCCTAATGCACAGCACAATGAAATATTACCATCACCACTAATAGGCCTAGGCTTTTTAATGTCTGAGAGCACAAACACTGTTTAGTTCAATAATGCTACAATGGACAAACATAACCTCTCTGTTTAGTATGGAATATCACTTAAGGGCCGCACTAGAATCTAGGGCCTAGATAAGCAGGTGGGCAAAGAGCACATAAAAACTAAGTAGATTTAAATTAATTAAACTAAATAACTTTGAACATATCAGGGATATTTAGATTCTGTTGTCTCAGATTTACTGATGATGCTTTAGCCCATTTACAGTTGTGAGTCAGCCTTCCTAAAAAAATAGGTGGCCTACAACAAAACAGTTCAGTATATAAAGATGCAAAGCAATCCTATATAGCATCTTTGAGACTAACCAAAAGAAAGAAGTTTCTAGCATAAACTTTCACAGATTCAGTCTACTTCATCTATATACAGGAAATCAGTAGCTGTTCCCTCCAATCCTTCCTTTATTTTTTAAGTCAATAGTACTTAATGTTAGACTGCTCCCCAGTTTGCATGCTCAGCTGGACTTAAAGTTCATCTCTTGAAAGTACAGGTGGGACACATTTCAGGTAAAACATATTTGTGGGTGCCTCTAGATGCACAGCTCTGAGTCCTATTAATCAAGAAGTACTGTATAGCTGTTCAGTGTTTTCTTCATTAACATACTTTCTGTGATGAGAAAATTTGGGAGGGTACAAATGGAGGACCCTCAAACCCTTTGTGAATGAAGCAGGGCAAATGTATAATAAAAATATCTTCTGAAAGCAACCTAGGACTGAGGCACTCACCAGCTTAGAGATGACATGTACCGGTAGGAAAAATTCCAGTGTAGCAGCTGCATTAATCAGTAGCAGCAAAATACACACAGAGGCAAAAAGTACCATGGCATCCCAGAGACTGATTTATTGCAGTGTGAGCTTCTGCTGGACTAAGAAAGGAGGCCAAAACAAACATTGAATTTGAAGGTCTCTCTGGTGGTGGAACAAGTAGAGGCAATTTAAAGGGAGCTGGAGAAACACTTTAGATCCTAACAAAACCAGAAAATCAAGCTGTCTAGTAAGCAAAGGGAGAGAACATATCTGAAGTACTACAGAAAGAAAGATAAGTTCATGAGCAAAGGCAACAATAAACACTGGAAACACTATGCACCCTTTCAACAATTCACATCAAAGTGGAACATAATATCATAAATTTTGTTATTTGTAACCAATATGTCACAGTTGCTACAACACATTACAGGCATGATTTATTGAATCTTATTTTGAAAGCATGTATTCAGACACGATTGCTCTCTTTTGCTGGATCCCAGAGAAAAGTTAAAAATCATACATACATAAAATTCAGTATCTTTCAAGATATTAGTTTTTAGTTATATTATATTAGTTATTAGAGAAATAATGTTTGAATATAACTCATGGTGATGGGTACAGCTGTCTTTAACACATTTACTTAAAGTGTCTCAGCATTTATGTCTGCCTATCAGCTGCTTTATAAGTAACAAATCTGTTCAGGATCACATCTCAGTAGATTTAGGAGCAAGTAAGCCTTAAAACAAAGCCAATGTCCAGAAACTTTGCTATATCAAATGCCAACTGCAAGAGCAAATTAGGCAAAGTTAACAGTAGTGCAAACATTTCCTAAGCACAAGATCATAAATGTGATTGGTTGCACAGGCAAACAGCCAGGAACTAATTGAGAAACAAATAGAATGACGTAGTAAAGTTCAGGTTGTACTCAGCCAGCCAGTCAGATGTGAGAAGTTAACAGGGGCAGAGAAGGCCACACAGTGTAGCAAGCTGAGGAACCACCATCTCTACCAGACCTCTACAACAACATTTCCCAAGTTTCTGACAGCTCTAATCCTCCCAACCAAAGTTCTGTTAGTTAAGGTTTCAGGTAGGAAAAGAGAAAGCTCTCTTCAACTAAATCATAGTGTTGGTTCATCTAAACTCAGTATTACCTAAGGTGACTTGTAGCAGCAATCCAGATTTTCACAGTGGGACTTTCTCAGCCTTACCAGATGTCAAGAACTGAACTAGGGACAATTCATATGTAAAGCATGTGCTCTGCCCCAACCTACTAGCCCTTTCCAGATTCAAAGAATCACAGAATAATACAGTTGGAAGAGACCACAGGGGCCATCCAGTCCAATCCCCTACCATGCAGGAATTCTCTATTAAAGCATCCCCAACAGATGGCCATCCAGCCTCTGTTTAAAGACCTCCAAAGGAGACTCCACCACACTCCAAAGGAGTGTGTTCCACTGTCGAACAGCCCTTACTGTCAGGAACTTCCTCCTAATGTTGAGGTGGAATCTCTTTTCCTGAAGCTTGCATCCATTGTTCCATGTTCTAGTCTCTGAAGCAGCAGAAAACAAGCTTGCTCCCTCCTCAATGTGACATCCCTTCAAATATTTAAACAGGGCTATCATATCACCTCTTAACCTTCTCTTCTCCAGGCTAAACATCCCTAGCTCCCTAAGTCGTTCCTCATAAGGCATGGTTTCCAGACCCTTCACCATTTTAGTTGTGCTCCTTTGGATACGCTCCAGTTTCTCCACATCCTTTTTGAATTGTGGTGCCCAGAACTGGACACAGTATTCCAGGTGGGGCCTGACCAAAGCAGAATAGAGTGGCATTATTACTTCCCTTGATCTAGACACTATACTTCTATTGATGCAGCCTAAAATTGCATTGGCCTTTTTAGTTGCTGCATCGCACTGTTGACTCATGTTCAACTTGTGGTCTACTTGGACTCCTAGATCCCTTTCACATGTGGTCTCATTCAGCCCAGTGTCCCCCATCCTATATCTGTGCATTTCATTTTTCCACCTTAAGTGCAGTACAATAATAATAATCTTTATTTCTAGCCTGCTCCTCTGTGAAACACATTCAGAGCAGGGTACAGCAAGATTAAAACATACAGATGAAAACACTTCATCAACCCATTCCCAGCCACCCACCCCTTAAAAATAGATTAAATTAGCAACAATTTAAAACCATAACAACATTAAAAGCATAATTCATCCTTGATAGTTCTTAGTTGAGGAAAGAGATAGGACCAAGCAAGGGGTGAGATTCAATTAATACGTCCCGTTTCTGAGCCGGGATCTAGGAGGTTTCAGGGAAGGCCTGCCGGAACTTTACATTTCTCCGTGTTGAATTTCATTTTGTTAGCATTGGCCGTTTTCTAGTCTATTCAGGTCATTCTGAATTTTGATCCTGTCCTCTAGGGTATTAGCTACTCCTAATTTGGTGTGATCTGCAAATATGATAAGTATCCCCCCAATTCTGTCATCCAAGTCATTAATAAAGATATTGAATAGCACTGGGCCCAGGACAGAACCCTGTGGCACCCCACTTGTCACTTCCCTCCAGGATGAAAAGGAACCACCTTTTGGGTGTGGCCAGTCAACCAGTTACAAATCCATGTAACGGTTACCTTGTCTCGCCCACATTTTACAAGCTTGTTTGCAAGAATGTCATGGGGAATCTTGTCAAAGGCCTTACTAAATCAAGATATACTATATCCACAGCATTCCCTTCATCTACCAAGCTGGTAATTTTATCAAAAAAAGAGATCAGATTTGTCTGGCATGACTTGTTTCTCTGAAACCCGTGTTGACTTTTTGTGATTATGGAATTATCTTCTAGACTGTTTAATGATCTGCTCCAGAATCTTTCCTGGTATTGATGTCAGACTAACTGGACGATAATTGTTGGGATCCTTTTTTCCCCCTTTTTGAAGATGGGGTCAACGTTTGCCCTCCTCCAGTCTGCTGGGACTTCTCCTGTTCTCCAGGAGTTCTCAAAGGTTATTGCCAATGGCTCCGATATTACATTTGCCAGTTCTTTTAATACCCTAGGATGTAGTTCATCTGATCCTGGAGACTTGTATTCATTTAGATTAACCAGGTATTCCTGAACTAACTCTTTATTTACTCTGTGCTGAAATTCTCCTATTCTGCTGCGTTGTCCTCAGGTTGAACACCTTTTGCCTCTTCTGATTGTTTGTGCGGAATAAGGCTTGGGCTCCTAATAGGCTTTCAGCTCCTCCAGTCATCCTAGGAGTCCCCAGAGGACCACACACCCTTCCCACGACACTTCTGTTTGATGAATTCCCAACCTTTGAATACCATTTTTCCTTTACAGCCTGAAAGGCAGAAATGCCTTTCATCAGGCTTAGTTACTTGCTGTGAAAGCTTTCAGGTAAAATATGCTGGCATTTTTCATTCCTTTCACCCCAACCACTCCTAGAAAGCCACTCCTGTAAACTTTTCTGAAATGGAATTCAGTTCTTGGACTGAAAGAGGCTTTGTCTTAGAACAAAGTAAGATAGTGGGCCCTTCTTTTGAAGCTTACTCACTTGCAGGAGTGGCTTGAGAGACGAGATGCCATCATACTCCATTACCAAGTGTGGGTAGGATAGGGAGAAGCAGCAATAGGCAGGACTGTGAATGGCATGGCATCCTTTTTTTAAATAAGAGAGGGGCAGCCAGTTTATACAATAGTTAAATTATACAAATGATTAAATTAAGGAGGAGGAGAAAAGAAGAAGAAGCAACACTCCTCTGCCCACAAACATATGATTAAAATTTAAAAAATGTGAAACTGCTTCTTTTTAAAATAACAGCATTAACAGCAACAAGTTACTTTCTCCCTCACCCCAATTCTTAATGGTTAAGGAAACGCAATTACTTTTTAAAACAACAACAAATGCTCCAGGTTCTGGGCCATTGGTCTATGCAGTTCAGTATCATTACTCTGATAATTAATGGCTTTGCAGCATCACAAGCAGATTTATTGTCCAAAAATTTGCAGTGTATTTTAGACTGTAAGCCGTCTTGGGAGAAAAGCATGATGATGATGATGATGACAATGATGATGATGATGATGATCATCATCATCATCATCATCTATTTTTTCCTAGAAAAATCAGGGATTAACTCCACAGGGCTTTTCCACTACAGTCATAGTGTTCTACTTTGATTGCTATTGCAACATCCTATAGAATCCTGGGATCTGAAGTTTGCAGCCATGGCAGCAAAAGTGGAACCATGACACTATAATTGTGTAGCATGAAAGGGCTCAATTACTTCCATTATACATACTATGTGTTCTATTATTTATCTGCAGACCTTACTCAACAAGCCACAGCCCTTCCTTATCCATTTTCAGTTTCACAGTGTGTAGAGGTAAAAATGACCTGGCCTTGGAATAAGTGCAATCGGTGTTTCTTCATGTCACTGTTCTGTGCGCCTCTTGAATGGAAAAGCAGGAGTGTAGTGACTCATGCATGCACACAACAGACAGCCTCCTCTGAGGCGGAAAACATTCTTCCAGTTCCGCGCAACAGAAATGTGCCAATGACTAGCTTACTTGCACAGAGAGAGAGAGTTGTGTATTTTCTGAAGCGACTGCTGCAGCTTTCCTCCAGGGAAGAACAGGCAACTCAAAGGAGACTTATTGAATGGCTGACTGTGGCTTGGTTCTTTCAACAGAGCAACTTCTCACTCACAGTACTGAACTGCTTACGGTACTCCTGGGTCAGATGGGCTCATTGTCATTATAAGACAGCTCCCCCTTTCCCAACCTCTTTGAAGACAACATTGTTGTCATTTTCTTAAGTGAAATGTACTTACACATTCAGGAAATATCTTTGTTGCTCATGATAACCATTTCATTATGTAAATGTACCAAGAGACATGGGGGGAAAGGTGCAAGCTTTTTATAAATAAAAGTAATAGGCACTTTGCTTGATTATCATTCCTTATGGAGACAGACACTTTGTGGCAGGTATAAATTACAATAAAAAGAATTTTTAAAAGTGAAAGCTGGAAGAATGTGCTTTACCAATGTAAAGATGACATAAATTGCTTGAGGTCAAATAACATAGGTTTTTGGCAAATGTATTTTGAAGACCTTTTTTTTAAAAAAAAACTCTTACAGGAAAGAATCTTTTCTACAATATTTATTTTAATTTATTAAATGTATACAGTATCTTAAGTTGCCACTACAAATAATGTTCAAGTAAGCTAGCAACAAAATACAATATAAAGTACCAAATTACAATTAAGACAAATTATTAAGACAATTAAGATATGAAAGCAAATATCTTATCCATACAAGAGAAATAAAGGAGCAATAGAAATAAACAGCAATAGAAATAAACAGATGAGTTATTCTAATGAGCATGGGCAGGGGTACAGTCCGGACCCATTTGGGGGTTTTGGCCCTGCATCATGTAAACAGGACACAGCAAGCCCAGGGTGAGTTTGGGATAAATTGTCCATGTAGACAAGCCCAAAAGACTGAGTTCCTCCAGAGGTTTCTTTTTAAAGCAGGCATTCTGACTGCACAAACTGCCATATTTTAAGGAAGACAAACAGACACACATGTTCCTTGCTTACATGCCATATTTATAAAGGGATAAGTATCACTTATATGCTATACAGCAACAATTATATTTATGAATCTGACTCAGATCATTAACTTCTTTATTAACTGGACAAGCCAATGGCTTGTACACTAGAATAAATTCCCAAATCAGTAACACGCCAGTGAAGGAGTTATTCCTGCAGTCTCATGAAATTTATATTATTAAAACTGATACCTCTCCAAAACTGTTGTTAAACCTGGAGCAGAGCAGACCCATTAAACCAATAGCATCCACACTGCAGAATTAAAGCAGTTTGACACCACTTTAACTACCACGACTTTATCCTACAGATTCCTGGGATTTGTAGTGTGGTGAGTCACCAGAGCTCCCTGTCAGACCAGGCTGAATATCTCACAAAACTACAAATCCCAGAATTCTGTAGGATAGCCTCATGGCAATTAAAGCAGTGTCAAACTGCTTTAATTCTATGGTGTAGACACATTATTTGTATCAATTTGCCACTCAACAGTTAATTCAAGACTAATCAATAGGATCTGGGCCAATATGCCTGGTTTCCATCCCTTGTTTCCAACTGCACATTATAATTTCTCAGATTGCACATTTTCCCCAGCAGAATACATTGCGCCCAACTGCATATTAAAAAACAAACCTTAGTCTACCTCTCTCTGGGAATGGGACAAACTATGCTGTTGGTTTTGGTCCTGCCTTCTAAGAAAATGAGTTACCTTTTCCTGTATGTTCCATACCTTGCTGTCAGTGAAAGGAGCATAACTTCCTGAGCACCTGAAACCTGATAGTATTAGGCAAATATTTATTCCTACAAAAAACACTTAAATGAATGGTAGCCAAGAGCCACTTAAGCTTCAAGGTTCCTTACAAAACACCCTTTTCATGATTACGTATTCATACAGCAGAAGGAGGTTGGGCTCTCTACCAAGAACATTAAATGCATTATCAATGTCAAGGTGAATTGCAATTAGGATGCATGAGATTTGGTGACAAGAAAACTTTTACATTATTGTACTTGAAACATTATTGAGATGACAACAATCATTAAGGTTTTCAAGCTCATTTTGTGTGGCCTATCTACTTTGAGATAAAAACCTCATCTCCTTACAAAGCTAAATAATACCATCCATAATAGCATGTCAGTAGCAAAATAGTTTTGCCAACAATTCTATTCTGTTTTGGACAGAACACTGCAAAAATACATATCCAGCAAACAACCAGTTTGATATTCAGTAGCAGTTCACAAGCAATTGATGAAAGTCAATGAAAACCTTGAGAAAGATATGGATCTGCTGATGACTAATGCTGCTGGTGAACTGTACTATGTATACATTCTCCATGAACATCATACAAAGTTGCACAGGGTTACTATGCAGACATGGAGCTTTACAGTAATGATGGCAATTCTCTTCCATGTCACAGAAAATGTTCTGTGCATGTACAATGCATTTAACCCCCTTCTTGACCCAACGACGGCCTGCTGCGATGCATTTAACAACCACTTTGCAGACAAAATCTCTTGGATAAGGGCTGACTTGGATGCCAACATTTCTTCACTGTCCGTAAGTGAGGTAACCAGCAACTCCACCACTGTCATTTTGTTGGATGAGTTTCAATCTATAAGTACTGAAGACGAGGACAAGCTCCTTGGAAGCATGAGGAAGACGACCTGCCCTCTCAATCCATGTCCATCATGGCTGGTCACCCGGGGGGGGGGGGGATAAATTGAAGACATTCCTTCGGGATGTAGTCAATGCGTCCCTCAGGGAAGTTACCATTCCATCCTGTCTAAAGGAGGTGGCTGTAAAGCCTCTCTTGAAGAAACCTTCCCTTGATCCCCTGGACAGAAACAACTATAGACCAATTTCCTTGCTACCGTTCTTAAGCAAGGTGATTGAGAGAGCAGTCGCCTCACAACTCCAAGCTGTCTTGGATGAAACTGACTTTCTTGATCCATTTCAAACCGGCTTTCGAGCAGAATATGGAGTTGAGACTGCCATGGTTGCTCTGACAGATGACCTCCACTTGAGCATCGACAGGGGTAGTGCGACCCTGCTGGTGCTCTTGGATCTCTCAGCAGCCTTTGATACTATAGATCATGCCATCCTTTTGGACCGGTTGGGGAAGATGGGTATCAGAGGCACTGCTTTGCAGTGGTTCCGTTCCTTTCTCTCTGACAGGTCCCAAAGGGTGAGGCTCGGGGACAGTTGCTCCACTAAAATCGAGCTAAATTGTGGCATCCCTCAGGGCGCCATTCTGTCCCTGATGCTATTTAATATTTACATGAAGCCACTGGGTGAGATCATTCGGAGGCATGGAGCTCAGTACGCTGATGACACTCAGATATTTTTCTCCATGACCAGATCATCTGCTCAGACCTCAGATGGCATCCCTCCTCTCAATGACTGTCTCACAGCGGTAATGGACTGGATGAGGGAAAAGAGTTTGAGGCTAAATCTGGACAAAACGGAGGTACTGACAGTCACCGGCCTGAAACCAGGTCTAGGAATACAACTCCCGATCCTAGATGGAGTCACACTCTCCTCACAGGACTCTGTTCACAGTCTGGGGGTACTTCTAGACTCATCGCTTCACATGACGTGTCAGGTGAATGTGGTGGTCAGAAGTGTCTGTTATCAGCTTCGGTTGATACGCCAGCTGCGACTTTTCCTGGAGATGAGGGACCTGGAGACTGTGGTACATGCGCTGGTTACCTCATGTCTGGATTACTGTAATGCACTCTACATGGGGCTACCCTTGCGCCTAACCCGGAAACTGCAACTGGTTCAAAATATGGCAGCGAGGCTAGTCACTGGAACATTGAGGAGAGAGCATATAACACCAGTCCTTAAATCTCTCCACTGGCTGCCAATTAACTTCCGGGAACAGTACAAGGTGTTGATTCTGACTTTTAAAGCCCTACATGGCTCGGGTCTAACCTATCTTAGAGACCGCCTCCTCCCATATGAGCCCCCTCGCACACTTGGGTCCTCTGGGAGGAATCTGCTTCAAACTATAAAAACTAGGCTGTCGCAGACCTCCCAGAGGGCCTTTTCTGCTATCGCTCCCAGGCTCTGGAATAACCTGCCAGATGAGATGTGTTTTATTACAACATTGGAAGGCTTTTAAAAAGCGACCAAGACGCATCTCTTCTGGCAGACCTTCCCAGATAGTAACTAATCCTCCCACTGTCTGATGACTCCTCCCCCTCCTTGTCCCCCACCCGTCCGGCTATACTGGATTTGAAAGAAACGTATTTTAGATTTTAACTGTTTTAATCATGACTAGTTTAATTCTGTTTTAAGGGGGGGAGGTGGGTATGTTTTGAAAGATTTTAACTGTATATGTTTTTAACATGTTGTACCCCGTCCCGATTGCTCGCTCAGAGGGGTGGGTTAGAAATAATAATAATAATAATAATAATAATTATTATTATTATTATTAAAGCATTACCTGGCTTAGAGAAGCTGTGTGCGAACTGTGAACCAATCTCAAATTGAACTTTCCAAACAAATGCGAAAACCAGAATATCAATGGGGTCTGTTCCCCCCCCCCCAGCCTAACTGTCAAATGGGTGGATTCTGTGTGTGTGTGTGTGTGTGTGTGAATGAGGAGAGGGAGAGAAAGACATACATACACACACACACACACACACACACAGAGAGAGAGGGAGGGAGAGCTTCACCATTTACTCTGTGCTATAACTACACTAGAAAAAGCCAACTGCAAGATTCTATGAAAGGCTTTTTAAAATAATTAGCCTAAGTGCTGCTAAGGAACCAAGGAAGGACAGCTGTGGGTTGGTCAGGCTGGCTCTCTGCCTCTGGGTAATATTTAATTTACAGGGACTCTCTAACAAGGGATTAGGCACATGAAGAGGATTGTGGGGAGGCGCCATCATCATCATCATCACCACCACCACTTTTAGGAACTAGAAATGACATCCTAGTCAATGGGGGATTTTTGGCTTAGGGTGGCCAAAACAGCAATAAAACAAACAAACAAAAAAACACTATCACATTTTAAACTCAGAGGTTAAGAATGGCAAGGACCACATGGGACATTGTGCCCAAGAGCCCTATGGACTCATGTGCCACACAATCTCCACCTCTCATCTACCTTGACCAGGAATCTCCACCTCTCATCTGCCTTGACCACTGGTGGCGCAGTGGTTAAATGCCTGTACTGCAGCCACTCACTCAAAGCCATAAGGTGGCGAGTTCAAGACCAGAAAAGGGCTGAAGCTCGACTCAGGCTTGCATCCTTCCGAGGTCGCTAAAATGAGTACCCAGATTGTTGGGGGGCAAATAGCTTACAATTGTAAACCGCTTAGACACTCCTTAAGGGTATGAAGCGGTATATAAATGAAGCTGTTTGTTTTTGTTTTGTTTTTGACCAGCAGTAGGTTGAATGGGTTTTTGCTATGAACATTTATTTCTCCAGCCCTAAATATAGATTGAACTGGGGACCTTTGGCATGCAAAGTACATACTCTGCCACTAAGCTACAGCCCTTCCCCCTCAACTTTGCTCTATGTATTCCAAAGAGAGCACAGGCTCATCTTCCAAGATTGGAAACTGGTGTGACTCTTCATTTCTTCAAGGCAATTCAGCTCCTCAAAATAGACTGTCAACACCCACCAACCTGCCAGTACAGGATTTGAAGTGTTATGCCTGAGTCTCCACTTCTGTTTAAATACATGATACCTTAGTTTGGGGTTGTTGATTTTTAAATTTTTCAAGTTTATCCTTCTTTTACTTTCTTTTTGGAAACTTTCCCAATCTCCAACTGGGATGAGCCACAGCAAGCCTTTTGAAAGCCTAGAAGAGGATGTCACAGAAGCCTGTAATTTGAGCCAGGGAAAGCGAGGACAACTATAGCAATTAGATTGTCTTAAGGATCATTAGCTCCTCTCTCAGCCTCTCACTTAGTGAGGGAACAGCATAAGGCTCTGATTACAACCTTCCCAGAAGTTTCAGATTTAGGTTCATCAGAAAGAGAAGCCATAGTGCTACTTACCACGGACAGGCAATGTAATAATAATAATAATAATAATAATAATAAATCTTTATTTATATACCGCCCTTCCAGTGATCAGGGTGGTGTACACGTAGAGGAATTAAAACATATACAAAAGTTAAAAGCAGTTAATCAAAAACAGTATTACAATTTCAGCCCAAGAAATAACGGTGGTTCAGTCCAGTCATGGTGGGAGAAGAATAGCAGCGAAAAAGGGTAGGAGCGGGAGAAAATCAGGGGTAGGCTTGCTCAAATAAATACGTTTTTAACCCCTTCTTGAACTGGGTAAAGGAGGCATGGGATCCATGGGCAATGAGTTCCAGAGACTTGGGACGACAATAGAAAAGGCCCTCTTTCTAGTAGTAGACAATCTGGCCTCTGGAACTTTAAGTAATTGCTGCCCGGAAGATCTAAGTGTGCGGGGCGGATTATGTGGTGAGAGACGGTCCTTCAGGTACTCTGGGCCCAAGTCATTTAGGGCTTTATAGGTAATAACCAGCACTTTGTACTGAGCCTGGAAGCGAATAGGCAGCCAATGAAGATCTTTTAATATTGGCATTATATGGCAGGCCCTGAAGGCTCCAGTGACCAGCTGTGCTGCCATGTTCTGCACTAGTTGTAGCTTCCGAGTGTGATACAAAGGCTGCCCCATGTAGAGCGCGTTGCAAAAGTCCAATCGAGAGGTTACCACAGGATGTGGTACTATCCTGTTGTTTCGGCCTATAGCTTCTGCAGCCCCAGACCACAGGCTCTGCTGGCTGAGGCCTGTTGGAGTTGTAGTCCAAAACATATGGACAGTGCCAGTATTAGATGATGATTCAGTTTATAAAGAGAATTAGAATTAATCGCCATATGTTTTAGACAGAAACAAGCTAAAAGCATCCTTGATAGATCTTTCTCAAGCGATAGGCTGCTGCTAGTATTTCTCTTATATTAGCACGTGCTACTTGCATTCCTTTTGGGCACATGACTATATACTTCTTCCAAGTGAGGCAGACCCCTGCATTCACAGTCCAAAGATAAAAGGATCAGCCACTCTCATGCTGGTCTCATAGGCTGTTGTTGTTATGTGCCTTCATATCAATTCTGACTTATGGCAAACATGTCCTAGGGTTTACTTGGCAAGAATTGTTCAGAGGGAGTTTTCCATTGCCTTCTTCTTAGACTGAGAGAATGTGATGATGATTCAGACTCACCCAGTGGCTTGCCCAGAGTCATCCAGTGGGTTGCCATGGCTGAGCAGTGACTTGAACTCTTGGTCGCTGGTAGAGCTCTAGTCCTATACTCAAAACACTACACCACACAATGGTTTTCTTTAAGTCTCCATGGATTTGCTAATACAGAAGTGCAAATGCCCACATATGCACTCTATGGGCATCGTTGCTTTGAAATAAGGCACTGGAACAAAGCAGTGTAAGCCACATTTTCTGCAGAACTCTTATAAAAGTAGTTGAATCTTGCCAAATAATTAAGGGAAGAGGCGCTGGGGCCAGGAGGTGGGCAAGGAAGGCTGCTCATAATTAATTTTCCAAGCCGACATGAATGAGGAAAGTCCAGCATGAACGTTCTGTTATAGATATGAAAGTAGTAGAGTCTCAGAGGAAACTGATGTTTTAAACTATTTTAAACTGAGGGAGAGACATTCATTCAGTTTTTACCTTGGGGGAGGGTGTTGTAGATTTTTGAATCTATTTCTACAAAGTGCCAACACACCCTGCACCATAGACGACAGCAGCAGCAAAGAAATGAGTTAACACAAGGAACTACCTTTCTAAATTGATAGGATCAATTACATCCAAATCCAAATATTTTCAAATATTTTAACTACTAGCAGGAACAAACCACTTTTTAAAAGTAACTTTCCACATTTAGATCAGATCTGTGTCAAGTGTACTTTTATTTTATTTTTATTTTTTTGGCTTTGGTCATGCAAGGTCATTTTCACTATATCTCCAGTGAGTCCAAAATACAAATAAATAAATAAATAAATAAAAAAATAAAAATTGGTGTGCTTGAGTGTTAGAATGTGTAGTGCATTAAGGAACTCTCCAGGGGAGTAGTATCTAAAAAAGCCAACATAAGGGCCCTGGGAGTTGCATAACAGGTGCTCCTTCCTGTCATAGTATGGAGGCATGACACAGTGGTGGCACAGCAATTAGAATAATCCAGCATCCTCAACATAGGGCTGAATCAACAAACTACTGCAGCAAGGGGAAAAATAGCACTGTTTCAGTGGTGCAGAGCTAAGTAGGACACAATCGTATGCCTAGTACAAGATAGTGCTTCATCTACAGTGGAACAGCTTTCTGACAGAATAGAACAAGAGACAAATTCTGGTGTTTGCTTTGTCCTTAAGGGAGAAAGAGCACTCAGAACTCACGCTCCTTTCCTCTTTATTCTGGAGAGCTGATTGTTATGACACAAACTTTCTGACTTTGATTCTTTAGATAGGTTCTTTCACATAGCTATTTGAGACTTGACCTCTATTGAAAATGGAAAAACCTGCACTGATGTTGCTTGGCAGTTTAGTTACCAAACTCCATTTCTAAGCTGAATGGCTAGCCTTATAGCCTTTGCTTTTTCCTCAAATGTTTTTGCAACTTCATGTATAAGACTGCAAATTGGGCTCAGTGGTAAATTTGGACATGTTGAATTGAGCACAATCATATTCAGATGGATGTGATTATTGTACCCACAAGCTAAGTTTAACAGCCTTCTTGAGTTCAACTGCGTGGTTTTGCCATGGACATGCTGCAATTGGTGATAATGATGGTTATGATGGTGGTGATGATGCAAGGCATTTGAAAAGCAGGGCCTTTGCAGTTACAGAATTAGACTTGCAAGAACTAGGATTCCCAGATTCAGGAAGAACCTCTAGCAATCATGTATTCATGCATGTAGTTCATTTTTTTCCTTCTATCCCACACAGGAACATGTTTTCTTGCTAAGGAAAGAAAACAGTAACTGCAGTACTGTTGCAGTTAATTCATGAAGTACACATTTCCAGTAAAAAAAAGATTGCCCATTGATGGGTCCAAGAACACTCTAAAACAATTAACTTTATCCCTTAGAGAGTATGCAATCCCTTTCAAAACATTCTGAATGTCAGGTATCTCATCAGACAAACTACCCAGTCACAAAGTATATCTCAATCTTGTTTTGACCAAGGCTTATTTTACTGATCCTCACTCACTCCTTTATCTTGCCTAGGTACTACCATAGTTGAAATACTTCACTTGGATTAGATGAAAAAGAGAGCTAAACCTGGGCTTTATCTGCATATTGGTCACACCCCAGCCTACACCCACAGATAACTTCTAACAGTTTCTTGTAGATATTGAAAAGTATGGAAGATAAAGTAGAGATTTGACATGCTCCTGAATTCATGTTGAGAGTCTCAAGTTAGAGTTTAGAAGTAAATCAAAGTAGGGAGAGGCAGGGAGCATATTTACCCACAAAGAAGAACCCATATTCATGCTTATGTACAAGCCAGGCCTTAGGACGAAAATTTAGGACTGAAGTTGTCTGAAGAGTTTGATGTAAGTGCATCCCAGCAGGTTTATCTCATCTGTATAATGGATCTATATGCAACAGCTTCACATTACCTGTAACCTTTTTAGAGGGGAAAACACATCTTTTGTTTAGACTGCCATTTTAAAAGTTACTTTTTTCAGCCTAAAAAAAGCACACTGAAGTAAATCTGCTGCCAAATTGATCAGTACTAGTGGAAGTCTTTCATGATTTAAGCTCTTCATGACTTTGTAACCCTATAACTGAAGGACTAGGGGGGCAGTGCGGCATAGCGATTTGAGTGCTGGACTAAGGTTCTGGGAGACCAGGGTTCAATGACCTGCTACATGTCACACACTCTCAGCCCCAGGGGAAGGCAATAGAAAACTGCTTCAGAACAAATCTTGGCAAGAAAGCAGCAAATTCATTGTCACCATCTCAATCCTATGGCATTTATGTTCTTAACAAACTGAATTTTCAGAGCAATTAGAAATTATCTTCAATTTTATTCAGGCTCGGGTTTCTTTGGATGACAGAGAAAACTAGAATCTAATGACATGGTTGTGTTTTGTTTTTTGTGTTCTGTTGTTCCTGTCATTTGGTAATAATTGTTTATGAGAGCCAATGTACTAGTATAAGTGGTTAGACTGTTGGACTAGGACTTGAGGGACTAGAATACAAATTGCAACTCAGCCAAGGACACCCACTTGGTGTACTTGGGCAAGTCAATCTCTCTTTGCCTTATAGGAAAGCAATGGCAAACCTCTGGATGAATGTTAACAACCCTACAACAGGGTTGTCATAAGCCAGAGTTGATTTGAAAGTACATAACAACCATTTGAAAGATTGCTTCTTCCTAAACATACATACCCATTAATATTTCTCCAATATATAGCAGAAGAAAGCACAACAGCAGCATATGTTCCCTTTCCATTGTCCAAGTTACAGTAACTCCTGTTGGTGACGTGTCTGTGTATGTACTTTTTTGGTTGTTTGAAAAGGAGGTATTCAGTACTCCTTGTATAACATTCATACCCTTCAGGCAAACACACAACACATTGTCACAGCTACTTACTATCCACTGGGGCATTGGGGTTCCCCTAGTATACATGGCTGTAGTTCTATAGCTGAGAGAAATGAACATATACTGCCTTTGCAAATATCCACAGTCACTAGAGATTCAAGAAGGCAGTGTCAGCTCTGTTCTCACAGTTGCAGAACTGCTGGATCCTGCCTGGACATTTCCCAGGCTTCTTCCCTTTCCCTGGCCAGAAAATAGCCATGGCAGCATGCTCCAGGCTCTGCTTTGTATGAGGGGGCATCTGAAACTTCACAGGCAGAGTGTTACACTTTGCTTGTCTAATGAAAGATGCCAGACAACAAGAAGCTGCTCTCAACCAAGCCTGCAGAACCTGGAGGAAGCTGAGCAGGCAAAGGCAATAAAGCTAGATTGCCAAACACAATGGAAAGGACCATAACACACACAAAAAATCAAAGGCTGCAGACTCAGTTTGAAACATCAGATGCCAGGTTGCAAGGCTGGAAAAGGCCTCCACTTGAGGCCCATTAGGAGTGGCAATGGAACAGGAGTAGTATGGAGCATGTCATTTCAAAAAAAAGTATAGTAAAACTGAATTAGGCACAAAGATAAAAATTAGGAGTAATGCAAAGAAATGTGTACACTTTCCCCTTATGTTTTAAAAGAAAGCCATATTCTGAGGCAGGCACAGGATGCAACAAATTAAGAATTAGGGAGTGGGGGGGATGTGGAAGGTAATTTCCACATCTAATCAGAAGATGGTGAGGCATCTGTGGTGGAGTTATCCGAAGTGGGACTGGCCACTGATCTCCAGGGATCTTTCCTTAGCCCTGCCTATACTGTCCATTGGGTTTTCCTACATAAAAAGGCCTACAAGAGGCTTTCTGTTTGGAAGTGGAAACTTGTCTGAGCACTAAGAAATTCCTGGCCCTGATGCATTAATGCATTTCTTGTCACATGGCTCCATATTTTGACTCTAATTCCCTGGCTCAACTCTTTGCTCCTTCTATTGTTGCTCATTCCTCAGATGTGACATACTGCCCGCCTGAGAAGAAAATGCTCAACTAGATAGACCAATACTCTGACCCCAGAGAAAATCTTTATATAAGCTTAAAACAGTCCCATGTTTTCTTACAAAGTCAAAGCAACACTTCTCAGAATGCTGGTTTCATATAACAGGCAGATGGACAACAAAACAATAAAGCTAAATCCCAAGTCAAGATGCATGCAGGTCCATGTCAGCAGTCCCATTGCCAACAGTCGGGAACAACTGTGAAATCCCTTCAATTAGGCAGTTCTAGAAACATGCAGAAAGGTACAACATGGGTCTGCCATGACAGAAACTGTGCAAAGATATTGGTACTTGGCAGTGGAAATACAGGCACAGGCTATGAATTAAGAGGCGGCCTGTAAACAGCAACTGCCATGTAAATCCACCACTCTCTACATCCTACAGAAGATTAGCCTTTTAACAAGAACTACTGCAATATGTGTGTCATGGCTGAAAAGGAAACAAAAAGGAAACAATTGTGTACAGTAGATAAACTCAAATTGTCAAAAAAAAAAAAATCCCACCTTAACATTAGGAAAAACTTTCTGATGGCATGAGCTGTCAGAATGCACTGCTTTGGAATGTGATGGAGCTTCTCTCTTTGGAAGTTTTTAAACAGAGGCTGGATGGTGCTTGTTGGGAGTGCTTTGATTCTGCCTGCATGGCAGGGGGTTGGATTTGATGGCCCTTGTGGTCTCTTCTGACTCCTTTGATTCTACAATACAGCCTTTTAACTCCAAAGTTCTTTAGGCTCAATGCCTCATGAAGCACAAATGCACACAAACGCTTAAGAAAAACAAACAAACATTAGGAGAGTTATGGTCTGGTCAAGGCTTATTTTCAGTAGATAGTTCCAATGCAATACCAGTTGGTCTCAGGGTTGTGCATGCCTTTAATAGTTCCTCGTCATAATGGTTGTGCACTACCTTCAGTCTCAGAAACAGTATTCTTTAATTCCTTTGTGCATCAGCTGCTGGGGAACTTGAGTTGGAAGGGGCAATTGAATTCCTGTCCTGCCACAAATAACAGCTTTGGATACCATCCTGGGAGAAATTCAATAAATAAAACAAACAGCTTGGCCATAAACATGAAAAAATGTCAAAGAAGATGCCACCATATGATCTGGTTCTCCATGCTTCTTCTTATGTTCACATGTTTTCTGTCTCCCACAAGTTTTTTGTTAAAACATAAAGCCATCTTCATTTCAATCCAGCAGTGAAACTTTGGGGAAAAGAGAACCCAGATACAGTTAATACAGCCTAGTTTGAGTGCTATGGCAAAACGGGAGCTATGTAGACCTCCCTGCTGACCTGGAGGACCTCCACACCTGATCCAGTAGCCACCAAGGGCACATGGTCATGGCATTTACACCACAGTAAAGCCACAATGGAATTCTGACCATAATATTGCAATTCTAAACCCACTCATCTGAGAGTAACTCCTATTTAATACAATGGGACTTCTGTATACACAAGACTAGCCTGTGCTTTGACAATTTAAGTTTACATTATCTATCTGTACTACCTTCATATACCACAATACTCATTTAAATTGAAGTTTTTATTTTCTGTCTCTTAATGCGAGCACTGCAGATCAGAGAAATACATTGTGGGGTATGAACTTCTTATCAGGAAAAAATGCTGGGTGCCCTGGAGCTGTTTTATAACTGCTAGAGAATGGAAAAGCAGAGATTTACTCGACGAAATGTTATTGGTTGAAAGAATCCAGTCTTGCACGACAGTTTCTGCTATTAAAAATGGAAGCATAATATAATTAATGTTTATCCCAAAGGCGATTTAAAAAAAAAAAATTAAAAAGAGGGGAATGAGAAAGTATTTGCCAATATTTATGACAACTTGAAAATATACGAAGGGTAAAAGAAATTTTAACACTGGAATAAATGAAAATAAATCTGAATTTTGCCTAGGGAGCCTTAAGGTTTGCCTATATGATGAGCAGAGGGATAATTGTGCTATGATTTAGTAGCTAAAACACGTACTCTGATTGTCTGGTTGGAGACTGTCAGCTGCTCACACAGCTGTGAATCAGACAAGGTCGGAGATGATGAGAGCCAGCAATGTTTCAGCATCATAATCAATTTGTGCCATCAGGGGGTAGGATGGGTGCTGTATACTGCCACCCAGCTCTCTTTCTAAAGATCCCACTAAGGAGAATTATTCATCTGTCTCTCCTCTTTACCCTATTTTATTCCACTACCAATCAGCCTTGAGCTTTACTACTCAAAGTTGGCAGCTCTGTCCCATCTGGATACTCTCTCTATCCTTGAGCTGCCTTCTTGTAATGAATCTTCCATTAAACAATGCAATCAGAATACCTTATGGCATTTTCCCTGTATCAGTCTAGATCCAGACATAGTCATAATTAGACCAGACCCTATTAAGGTTAAATCTGGATTTTGGTAGCATTTCTTTTCTTATGAACAACACCTTGGGAAGGTAGGTGTGTGTGTTGTGTGCCTTCAGATCACATCCAACGTATGGCAAACCTATCATGGGGTTTTATCGTCAAGAGTTGTTAGAGGAATTTTTCCATTTCCTTCCCCCAAAGCTGAGAGCATGACTCTTGCCCAGGGTTACCCAGTGGGTTTCATGGCCTAGCAGGATTCAAGCCCTAGACTCCAGAGTCATAGTCCAACTCTCACACCAATATGCCAACCTTGGGAAGGAATCATCTTTAAAGGCATCCTAAGAATAATTTTGACAACTAGCATGGTATGGTAGTTTCAGTGCTTGACTGTGGCTTTGGAGACACAATTCAGCCATGGTAATCCTCTGGCTGACCTTGGGCAAGTAACACTCTCTCAGCCTCAGAGGAAAGCAAAGGCAATACACCACCCTCCAAACAAATCTTGCCAAGAAAACTCTGTGCTGCCTTAGGGTTGCTGTAAGTTGGAAATTACTCCAAAACAGACAACAACAACAATACTAATTTTAAATTAATACAAATAAATAAAGACTGGCTGTTATAATATTTCAGATCACAACATTACAATATGTTTGTGCCATCTCAGGACCACAAAAATAACAAGCCACCCATTAACTGGGGGGGGGGGGGGGGCTGGGTTGCAACAAGATGTTCGTTAGATTCCTGAGAAGTCTTCAAAAAGAATAATGCAAATACAGTACTAGGTTTAGAACACTCCACCTAGAACAGGTATGGGAACACTGAGGCTCTCCAGATGTTGTTGGACTGTAACTCCCAGTAGCTCTAACCGGCACAGCCAATTTCTTTCTTTCAGTTAGTATCAAAGGTACTACAAGATCTCTCTACATACATCATAGCCTGGGAGTTGTAATCAAATAACATCTGGACGGTTGCATGATTCTCAACCGTGGTCTACAACATGATTCAACTGTCCTCCAAATATTCTGGCTGAATACATTTAAGAGTCACAGCCCAGGACACTTGGAGAAAGCTGGTCTATAACACTGCTTCCCAGGTTATCTGATGTGAGAACCAAAACTGTTTTTTTCCAGTAGGCCCACGACTGGCATTAAATGTGTACCTATTGAGTACAATTGTTTCTTTCCTGTCTTGAAACCTGTCAATGTCTGGCAGTGAGTGGATCAAGGACTTGCAGCAGTCAAGGGACCACCACTTGAACACAACCTCCTCAAAACTGAAGGTTGCATTTAACTATCTTGACTAGTGACTCCTGACAGATTTTTACTTCACTCACTCACTCACTCATTCATTCCTTTCTTATTTTATCAAGCACCAACCACTCCTTTCCAGAGATTGTGCACTATGTGAAGAAAATCCTTTTGTCTATCCTGAATCTACTGCTCTTTGAATGAGTAAACTCTAATTATTGAAAAGGAAAGCCAAAATGCAGTCCTGTTAAGGGGTAGACAACAGGCTAAAGTCTTAACAGTCTTCATAATTAACAGACTCAAGTATGAAATATAGCTGGATTTGTACTACTGAAGAGTGTGTGTGTGTGAGAGAGAGAGAGAGAGAGAGAAAGAAACTTTGTGCTTTATTTTGACTGTAATTCAGACTTTTAAATACTTGGTTCATTGTCATTTTGCTTCATTTGTTACAGTGACACACATTTGTTTTTTGGTCACCAGTTCTGATGCCAATGACCAAGACTGGGAATGTTTTATATTACAATGATCTCAAACACATTTTATATCAAAACAATGGGATAAATATTTATACCAGCACCCTAATGCAATCCAAGCATTTCCCAAACATTACAGTGTTCTATAATGGGAAAAAGTTCACTAACATAATATGAGCATCCATGATGTCTTGTCTGTGTTAAAGATTTGACTATGTATTTAATACGAGTTATGGGCTTATCTGTCAAAAATCAAAACATATTGATTAAGGAGCACTGCCTCCGTAACAATAAAAGTAAAATAAATTTGAAAAACAAAAACAAATAAATGCTTTATAATTTCATAGACTGAAAGTGTCAGACAAACATTGTGAGAGAAAGCATTAACAATATCCATTGTTATGCAAAGAAACAAGAAGACAATAAAAAGTTAGAACAGGAGACCTCTTACATAGAATCTGAGATATCAAAGAGAAATTTAAACCAAGAGTAGGGACCAACAAGGGAACACACCATACGATCAAGAGAAAACAAAAGCAATGAAAATAAGCCATGAAAATTACACACTGAAAAACTGTATAAAAGATATTCCTGTATGACAGATTTAGCCAATGAAGGAGCTTTTGATAATGAATCCACAATTTTTAAAAGTTAAGTGGAAACAGCTCTCAAAGTATAGTGGGACCTCCGTATCCACTGGGGTTTGGTTCCAGGACACCTTGTGGATACCAAAATTATACACAAGTGAAGTGGTGTCACTTAGATAAAATAGAAAAATAGAGGTTTGTCTTCTGGATTTTGGGGGGATGGGGAATATTTTCAAGCTGTGAATGGTTGCAACAAATCCACAGATGCAGAATCCATGGATAAGGCGGATCGCTTATACTTGGTAATAACGAAGTGCCAGGAACAGATGGCATATCAATAAAGCTGTATGAAGCCTGAGAAACAGAATCCATCCACATTATAACAGAAATCTGCCAAGAAATATGGTTAGCAAAACAATGGCCAACTGACTGGAAAAGCTCAATATATATCCCATTCCTCCCTACTCGAAAGGAACTCTAGAGGTTGTTGTAACCATCAGACCACTGTATTAATCTCCCATGCAAGCAAAGATTTTGCACCAGTCAAGATGCTGAAGATTTTACAATAAATACTAGTTTATTTTACAACAAACACTTGCCAGCATGACGTATTGATTTAAGTGTTAGATTATGACTCCGAAGACCATGGTTCGATTCCCATCCTGGCCATATAAACTAACTGGGTGACCTTGAGCAAGTCACACTCAGCCTCAGGCACAGGCAATGGCAAACCTCCTCTGAACAAATCTTGCCAGGAAAACCTGATGATAGGGTCACTGTAAATTGGAAGCAACTTGAAGGCACACAACAACATGTAATTTATATGCAGAACATATACAGAAAGCAGGATTAAAGTTGGATGAAGGAGTAATGAAGCCTGGGTGAAGAAACATTAGCTATCAAAGACATGCAGATGAGACCATGCTACAGAAAATAGAAAAGATTTGGAACAACTTCTGAAGAAAATAATTAAAAAAAGAAACTCCAAAATGGAGCTCTGGTTGCACAGTGGTTGAATGCTGGTACTGCATCCATTCACAGCCACAAGGTTGTGAATTCGATCCCAGGCAGGGCTCCAGGGTTGACTCAGCCTTGCATCCTTCCGTAGATCGCTAAAATGAGTACCCAGCTTGTTGGGGGCAATTAGTTTACACATTGTAAACTGTTGAGGGAGTGCTTAAGGGCACTGATAAGCAGTATAGAAATGTACTTGCTATTGCTAAAAGGAGGTTTAAAGTAAAGGGTGGAAAAAGATGACCACAGATGATTTACATAACCTCAAATTGGTTTATGAAGCCATACAGATAGCTAAAAATGTTCTATACCTTGGTTCAGAGATTAATCAAAATGTAAATTGACGAGTAAGACTTGGAGTGAAGCTATGAAGAAACCAAACAACATTCTAAAATGTAAAGATATATAACTGAATACCAAAATCAAGATTATCCATTTCATAGTGCATCTGATTTCTATGCAGGGTAGTGAAAGCTGGACAATGAAGACAGCTAATATAAAAAGAACTAATCTGAAACGTGTTGTTGGAGGAGGGTTTTACAGATACCAAGGACTGCCCAAAAGACAAAAAAAATGGGCCTGAGAGCAACTGAGCCTGAATTCTCCTTAGAAGCCAAAATTACTATTTTGGGGCTACTGTATTTTGGACATCTCATGAGACAACATGATTCATTAGGTGAAGAGAGTAGGAAAACAGGAAGACCTTATTATAGGTGGATCAAATCAAGGAAACTATTGCAAGGTCTTAATAGACTTTTTATGACAGGATGTCTTGGACGCCTCTTATTCGTAGAGCCATTGTAAGTAAAAGTTGACCAGTTAAACTATGTGTGGTGACAAAGGAATGAATGACAAGCTTGAGAGCTTCTTGCTCCTCTCTTATCTTCCCAGCTTCAGGAGAAACTTATCAGGTTGTCAAACAACAGTTTCCAAGATGTTAATCCAAGAAACTATGGTTTCACTATGCTACCAACTCCTCTCAACTGGTAGGTGTTTTTCCAATCTTCAGGCCTAAAACTGAAAAAGCCAGGCTAGCAATCATGGTAAATACCATCCTCAAAACAGTATTGTCATTTTAGTTGTTCACTGAAGTCAAGAAAAACAGTTCAGTAGGAAAACGGTCTTTCAAGCTTGGCAATGTAGTGGGGTACACAACTTCAATTAGTTATTAAGCCGCATTTTATACATTTTTTTCTCTTATTCAGAGTGTTTGAGAAAACATACAATAATTTGCCAAACATAAAAGAATTCATTATGTAGTTGCTTTCTCCATTCGAATGACAAAAGCTTATGTTGATAAAAGCAACTCTTATACAAACTGAAGGATTTAAAATATTAGCCACATACACCCAGGTACTTCATGCTCTAATAACATCATTTATTTGCTTTTCTGCAACCATTTGTTTCATTTGTCAACGGGAACCAAATACAAGAAAACCACTTATATGTGCAGCGCTTAGAAAAAAGGGCAGACACTTTTGTTCTTTGCCTCAGTCAATCTACTAAGCATTTTTTTTTATTTCAAAAGTAAACAAGGAATACTTGGATTACATATTAAACATTATTAGTTTATGAATGTCTTGCAAAGGTTTCATTAGTGACTCCAAAAATTCACATAGGTTTCTATGAAAATCCGATGTTATCCTAAAACAAATTGGAGTCCTAACAGATGGATGATAATGAAGCCAGAAAACAGATACAAAACTGTAAATGTTAAAGATTTGTTCCCCAATATCCTGCCTCTCTCAGGCTCTGTAGATGGAGTAAAGCAACAGAAATTGCTCCATTGATTTTTCCCTGTAAATTGGCCCTAAACTGAAACACTTGCCACACAAATTATGCATACGGACATCTTGAATCAGGGAAGGTCATGACATCACTCAAATAACATCGCATCAGTTTGAAGAATAGCAACAATAAAATTATTCTTCTATTTTTTAAAAAATGTGCAAATCATATCAGTGAGGCAAGGTTTTCTGATTGTACTTTGTGCCGTAGCATAAATTCATCACAAGCATTCCCAAGATTCTATGATGGGATGATGGAAGAAAAAGTGGAGAAGACCCTTTCATCATGCTGCCTTTTTCATCATGAGAATTATTCCATGGTAGCTCTTTTCTGAACTGTTTGCTAAAGAGAGAAGCCAGACAGGAAGTGTAAATGCACTATATCCCCTTGCAGTGATAAAGTGGAGTGCAGTCAAAGCTCACAGGTATGGAGTCCTGGGACTTTCTGATTAGCATTGATACTGACACTAGCTGTCAGCCCTTTCAGACTTCACTGTCCCTCTGTGCTTAGCTGCAAAGGCACTGAGGGAATGTTTTTTCCCCCAACAGAAATATATTTGTTGCTAAATATTTCTGTAACTATGCAAAATATTTTGAGATGGCTTAGTCTCTGATAAGCAATTAAAGATCACTAGTTTTGCAAAAGACCTGATCTTGATGGAAATGAAGACTATGAGAACCAATTTGTTAATAGGGATCAACACGGTATTTCCATCCTCTCCCTGAGAGCCTAGGTATGAGATGATGTATTAAGTCACTGTTCCCATGTCAAGCTACATTCTAGTTCTCAGGAAGGGAAAATTCTGATTCAGGAAAGAGAAGAGGCATGGACTATTCTAAGATGGCCACATGTAGGATCTCCATCTGAAGCTTCCCCTGCAGGTTTGTTGTTAGTTACCCTCTAGTCGACTCTGATTTATGGCAATCCTGTGGATGAGACACATCCAAGACTCCCTATCTTCTACTACTCTGTTCAGACCCTGCAAACCCATGCCTGTGACCCCATTGATTGAATCAATTCATCTTGTATTCAGTCTTCTTCTCCTTCTTCTACACTCTAACTTTCCTAGCTTGTTTTTTCTAGTGATTCATGCTTTCTCATTATGTGACCTAAGTACAACAGACTCCATTTGATCATCTTGGCTTCCAAGGATATTTCTGGTTTGATCTGTTCAGGTAGCTGTCCAGATTCTTTTTGAAGGTGTCCAGAGAAAGAGACCCCATCATCTCTCTAAGTAATTGGTTCCAATGCCAAACTATTCTTACTATAAAAAGTTCCTTCTAATGTTCATCAAAATCCACCCTCCTGTAACTTATAACCATTAGTCCTGGTCCTGTCCTCTAGAGCAGCAGAAAAGAAACCTGTCCCTTCCTCTCAATACCTTTGAGGTATTTAAAGGGAGCAATCACACCACCCTTCAGTCTTCCCTTCACCAAGCTAAACAAGCCCAACTCCTTCAACCTTTCCTCATATGTTTTGTTCTCTTTGTCCAATGTACCCCAAGAACATCAACATAAAATCATTTTTACACTAAGAACTAAATAAAAGCACACCATAGGTGCTTACCAGGCTTGATCATCCCATCAGCTATTTGTCCAAGTGTGCTACATGCTGACTATGAATAAAATATGTGTAGAAAAAAAGAAAAAGAATCTAAGGGGACACTGGAAGCGAAAATCCATAGCTGTGCATAATGAGGGAAATTTGCTGCTACAGATTTATGTTCATTCCTAACATTTTATTTATTCATCAAAATAAAAGTTTCTAAGGGGGCTAACAAGCTATTGAACAAAACATAAAATCATATAAAGTCATCCAATAAATATAGTAATATTGATCAAGACTGAAGAAACAAGAAAAGGAACTAACTAGGGTAAGACAAAAGCCCCCAGAGGCCAACTGTTTTTGCCTGTCTGTCTGAAAGCTAATGGGAAGGAACAAGAGAGATTTTCCTTACGAGAAGTCTACAAATGCAGTGCTGCCACAGAAAAGGCCCTGCCCTATTCCACTACTCTAATAAAGCATGAGGTAGAGGCTTGGGTGTTGGACTAGGACTTTGGGAAACCAAGGTCTAAATCCCTGCTCAGCAATGGAAATCCACTGGGTGACCTTGGGCAAGCCACTCTCTCTCAGCCTCACAGGAAGGCAATGGCAATCCCTCTCTGAACTTATCTTGCCAAGAAAGCCGCATGACAGGTTCAGTTTAGAGTCACCATAAGTTGGGAACAACCTGAAAGCACACAACAACAACAACAACAACAACAACAACATCTGGGGCCAAATCTGAATCTCCCAGGATTCCACTCTCACCCACTAGGATCCCCAACTGTAAAACCAGAAACTTTCAGAAAACTGAATATTTCCTTCAGACTGAAAGAGGTTTCCCACCCTTGCTATAGGTAAGGGTGGGGAAAGTGTCCTACCAGTTGCATGCACCTTCTGGGTTCCTATTTTGTGGTTGCTGAGGGTGGATTTAAAACGGGCATGTTTTCCCCCAAATTACCTATTCCCCCAAACGATCCAAATAATCACAAAACTGAGGCGGGGTGGGTTACCTCATGCCCTCCTACACAGTAATATCCCCCTAACATCTGTGGAAATGAAGAAAATTGGCATTTTCCCCATCCAAAATGAAAGAAGAAGAAGTGGGGCTACATCATTTTAGACACTTTAGGAATGATACTGGCTGGAGGGCATAACCTACCACCTTTATCACTGCCCTCCCCTGCTCTAAATAGCACAGACAATTTGAATTGTCTCTGAAACAGAAATAACCTGCCTTCTTGGCAAGTCCCAAGTGAATCTGAATGGCAGGACACATTAACCTTTTTTAGCCCAAAGGACACATGCACTCCCAGGTCACCGTCCAAGGGTGGCACAGCAAAGATGCCTGCTGGACTCTGTTATACGCCACCAACAAACACAAGACAAAACCTTTTCTGTAGCAACAGCCTGACTGAAGATCTCTCTACAAGATATCAGTACATAGAGAGATCTCGTAGCACCTTTGAGACTAACTGAAAGAAAGAAATTTGCAGCATGAGCTTTTGTAGACTTCAGTCTACCAAAGCTCATGCTGTCAATTTCTTTCTTTCAGTTAGTCTCAAAAGTGCTACAAGATCTATGTACTGATTCTACAGACTAACACAACTATATCTTTGAATTCTCCCCAAGATAGGTCCGGTTGGCTCCATCATTATTCTGTCTGACAAGCAGTAAAATTTGTGCTGCAATTTCCTTTTATTTTTTTTAAAAATTCAATTTAATTTTTTTAATTGGTTGGATTTTATGCAGTCACATATTGGTTTGAGGATCCTGGTGGACAGAAAATATATAAATTATTTATAAATAATAATGCAGCCAAAATTAGACAGGTTCTAAGGCCACTTTCTCCCTCTCCCCATCTCCTCATGCTTTTTCCTTTCTGCTTCTCCTCTACTCTGTTCCTATGTATTTTTTTTCACTTGCTTTCTCTGTCTCTTCCTATTCCCCCTCCAGTTAACAGCCCATTCATGCAGACGTAACCTTTTTTCTAGGGGTAAGTGCTGTGATGCACCAGGCAGAGACTGTTAGACTTTCCATCCTTGGTTGTACACCATGACATACACCCCAAACATGTAAAGGTCACATTTGCATAAATTAGACTCTTTTCCCTGAAAGGGGGTGATCTTCCACCCCTATCCAATGCGCCAGGAAGTCCAATTTGAGAAAATCTTATTTTATGACTAAACATTATTGCATATTTCTGTTCCAGAGCAAAACTAACTGCCAATACCAAGTTTTATACTCCATGCATAATGAAAATCCTAGCACCTTTTGAAGTCTTTAACAATCCTATGCTGAATAGGAGAACATGATTTAGGGGAAATTAATGCATTTAACTTTGGTACCCTTTATGCAAACTTACACAAACATTTAGTTTTCTAGATCATATATAGTGGGCACTGACTAATGCAGCTACCTCCTAAAAACAAAATATTCTCTGATATGCAGAACAAGAGCTACTGTCATATGCTGACCTAGAGGTATTTAAATGCTAATATTATGCTTCTACCTACCACTGATTTTCCACCATGCTTTTAAAGAGAATTTAGGCATTGTTCTAAATGGAGTTTGGACTGAGAGGGAGGGAGAGACTGAGCAAGTACACAGTCAAATAAATGGTTTGGCAACTTATTTCTGCCACCAATGTGAATACCTCAAAATGCAGAACAGACCAAACATGTTGAGAACTGAGGAGGGAACACATAGATAGACTTTAAAAAAATACTTGAGCTACAAATGTTTACACATATTAACTAGGGGCATAACCCAGCACAAACTTCTCCTAAGCAAAGATTTACCAAAATAAACAGAAGCTGTCCCATTAGAAATGTTACTGGGCTCTTGTATAGCTCATATTCACTTTAAATATGGCACAGTTGGGACAACTGAATTTAGGATCTTAGGCAGAATACAATCCACACCTCTATGCACCTCCCCCTTTAGAAACAAACAGATGCATCACAATCAAATATTAGATCACTGAGCTTGACTGAACTGATCTGCAATTCAGCTGATTTTTTTTTAACATTCACAGCAGCCATTCTCCAAGCTAAGCAATAGTAATTTTGATTTTCCAATCCTACATTGCTGGAAACTTGGAGCACAATACAGTATATGCTTATTACTGGGCAGGGAGCCCAAGCAAACTCAAATGGGACTCCTTTCAGAGTAAGTGTGGCTATGTTTGGGCTGTGGGACAATTTCCCCGTGTGTGACTCAGGCATGGGAGGATAGCAAGAGGGATAGCACACCAGGAGTTATAGGAACAGCTGCTCTCCTTGGGGAGCTCAATTTGTAACCAATCACTGTCAAAGCTCTCCTACCAAGTTTGACTTCTCCTAACAGCTGTAGGAAACTCAAAGAAGCCTAAGATCACAACATAGCCGCAAATACAAACAAACACATGGCAAGGATTTCAGATGGTGTGAAATATTTCATTTAACTTTAGCAGGATGGATGCTTCCTTGCCACTAGCACACACACACCACTACACCTCTTCAAATCTAAAGGAAAAGTGAGCAAATTCATAGAGCAAACTAGCTAGGATCATACAGGATCATACAGAATGCCATTAACAACCCTTCTTTTTGCATTCCCCTCCCCAAATGAAAAAAGCCAAAACCACCTTTTTGTGGATGTATTACAAGGAGGGAGGAAGATAGGTATGGTGTTGATGTTGCTGTCAAAGACAAATGGGTTACCTAAGTGAGCAGAAAGGCTACAGGAGGTTGTGCAAACAAAGAAACTTCTAATTCTGGCAAACAACAAGAATAACACCACAAAAGTGTGTCAATTCCTTGGTTTGATTAAAAGAAAGGAAGTTTGTCAAACACGGTTTGTTAGCCAGGAATTATAGGGAAATCTCCTACTGGACCCTTCGTTTCCCCCTTTGCAAATAAAATAAAAATAATGTATTTAATTTCAATAGTTAGCCATTTATAACAGAAATCACTGTTCCAATGCCATCATTTAAGGCACGCTCACACAGCTCAGTCACAAGAACTTACTCCAAGCAAGCCTGTATGCCTGGACATTATTCTCATGTTTTGCCTGCCATTTTTTAAATAGACAAGAGGGCCAGGTCTTCTCCACTTTCACCAGTTACAACACCTTTTTGCTTTGAACCATAAATGTTGGCAAACAACAAATATTAACTTTGCAACTTTGCAACTAGTTTAAAACAGACATATTCTCCACCCATCACCCAAAATAATCAAACAACTTGAAACTTGCCTCTCCTCCATGTCCATCAAATATCCCAAATATGGAGGGATGGGTCTTATTCACCAGGTCTGTGATGACTTCGAACCTGTCCTCCATGTGATCCCTCCGGCCTTGGATGGAGTACACAGCCACATTGTGGTTCTTAAACTCCCAAGTCTTGGAAAACTCTGCATCCAGCACATCCAGACCCCCCAGCCTGTCATTCTGCATGATCTCTGCCACTTTGCCCTTCACCATCTTCACAGCATCCCTGCTGGACTTAACAATAGTCTTCACTTCATCCGTATGGAAGAAGTAGCTCCACAGGGCCAGGCTGATGCATAGCAGAAAGAGTGTCTCTGGTCTCAGCAAGAAGTAACGCATGATCCGACCCAGCAGAGAGAGCAAAGTCATTGTATCCTCTATCATTTATTACAGAGGCAGTGGATCCCCCCCACACCATGCACCACACACCCTGACGGCTGGGATGGGTCTTGAGACAAGGCAGCAAATCAGCGCATACTGTGGCAATACAAACTCACGGAGGGCAGGGTTATCCGCTGCTACGGCTGCCACCTCCTCCTCTTCCCCGTGTGCTGCTGTTTCAGGGAGAGCTCAGTCACAGATGGCGAGGGGAGGTCTGATGTCAAGTTGTAGAAATCAGCACTCGCTCCTGTGCAACCAAGGGCAGGTGTATCTGTGTCCCCTTTGCTGGCTGCTTCCGATGACAAGCATGAGGCTCTCAGACAGACTGCAAAAGATAGCAAGCATCAGCACATGAGGGGAGATGAAGGAGGCAAAGCCAGTGGCCAAAGAGACCAGGCTTTTCCCAGGCTGAGAACTCCTGCAAGGTATTCTTGCTCCAGCCAGGACAGAGGCGAGAAGAAGCACCAAGGCTTATATGATGCAAGCCAGCCAGCACACAAAAGGATTCTTCTGCCTTCTCGTCCCCTGGCTGCTGTTTCCCAGGCGCCCGCTCCCAGCTGCCCAGGGATGCCTCTGAAGTGGGACAGTAAATCAATTCATACTCAGCTAAATGCAACTCTTGCCAACTCTGGACACTTTCACTCAGCTGCCCAACCAGGACCAGTTTGCTAAGTGCATGATCCCAAAAGCAGAGAGAGATCAGAAAGTATTTTAAAAAGAACTAATGAACAAAAAAGAAAAAAGAAAGAATCCACATGTCAAAAACATCCACTGGGATGAAACAAAGTGGGCTTAAAGAAAGAGCTCTTTTGGCACTGAGATGAATCCAAGTGCATAGATTGAATTAGAGCACATGGATCGAAGCAGGTTCCTTGAGAGACTCAATAGAGCCTAGAGGAGGGCAGCATGGGGCTTTCAAAAGGGAAAGGACGGTTATTTTTTGCAATGGACAAGGTGTGCAATGACTCCAAGGGGTCAAGGAGCTGGATACTAAAGAATTCAACGACGTAGCTACGTTAGTCTGGAAATTCAGTATGCCAAGGGATCTCGCAGCACCCTTGAGACCAAATGAAAGAACAAAGTTAGTAGCATTCAAAGATATAGCTATGTCAGTCTGTAGAACCGGTATGTAGAGAGATCTTGTATCATCTTTGAGATGAATTGAAAGAAAGAGGTTGGCAGCATGAGCTTTCATAGACTTAACTTCCTCAGATGCATCTCTCTACATAGCGAAGTTGGTAGTGTGAGCTTTCGTAGACTTGAGCCTACTTTCTCAATTGCAGGGGCAAAAGGGGGCTTAGGTCGTGGTGGTTGTTCAGCAGAGCTGCATTCATTTATATTTTTAAGTGTCTGAGTTTTGAGGGCCCTCAAAACAAGACTTTCGAGCAAGGCCAACCTGGAATTGTTTAACAAGAAATGGGCTCAGCTCTTTCTCCAGCAATCCCAGGCACTGTCCCAAAGCTTTCCCTGGCAGCATCCCATGGGCATCCCCATCCTTTTTTGCTCCCCGTCCCTCAAACCCTGAGACATTCAGGGCATTCCATGAGACGAAGGGGGAGAGCTAGCTGCTTCTGGCACTGGCTGGAGTTGGCATGCAAGAAGGGGCACCACACTCTCTCAGCCTCAGGGGATGGCAACGGCAAAACCCCTCTGAAGAAACTCACCAAGGGTCACCATAAACCTTAGAGATTGTAAACTGCTCAGAAAGAGCTGAGTTCACTATTAAGTGGTATAGACATGTAAATGGCATTGCTATTGCCACGAGTTAAAAATGACTTGGAGGCCCGCAGCGATGATCCAATGTGGCATTGTAGTTTGAGCACCGGACCAAGGTTCGAATCCTGGCTCAGCTATGGAAGCCTACTGGGAGATCTTGGGCAAGTCACACTCTCTCAACCTCATGGGAAGGCAATGGCTAACCCCCCTCTGAAGAAACTTGCCAAGGAAACATTACACTAGGGTTGCCGTAAGTCAAAAATGATGTGGAGGCCCACAGCGACGAAGGGAATGGCACCCCAAACTCCACAAAACAACACAATGATGATGAGGAGCATACCTAGAGTGGCATAATGGTTTGAGCGTTGGACTAGCATTGGACTAGGACTCTGGAGACCAGGGTTCGAATCCCGGCTCAGGCATGGAAACCAACGGGTGACCTTGGGCAAGTCACACTCTCTCAGCCTCAGAGGATGGCAATGGCAAACCCCCTTCGCTCTGATGAAATATTGCCAAGAAAAAAACCCATTCAACACCTTGGGGTCACCATAAGTCGGAAAGGACTGGAAGGCCCACCACGACAACCCGGTTCAAAGGGAGAAGGAGGGACAGGCGCAGGTTGACCCAGGTGCCCTAACCGTAAAGGAGGACAAGGCCCTGAAACATGTAGGACCTCCAATGGAGGACACGGCCACATTAAAAAAGCTGGAACCACTGACATAAAGATTAAGCCCCTGTTTCTTAGTCCTGCTCCAAATGGAGGACCTTTTGGGATCCCTCCCTCTGGGCAGAAGAATGGAATGGAGGACAGGTCCTGGAAAAGGAGGACAAGCCTGGTTAGCTGGACCTGATCAAGCCAAAGCTAAACACACACTCATAGCAAGATTTTAAAAAAACCTGCTTCTTTGTCCTACTCCAAATGGAGGACCTTTTGGAATCTCTCTCTCTGGGCACAAGGCTGGAATGGAGGACAGGTCCTGGAAATGGAGGACATGTCCTGGAAATGGAGGACAGGCCTGGTTAGCTGGACCTGATCAGAGCAAAGCTAAACACACACTCCTAGCAAGACAAATCTCTGCTTCTTTGTCCTGATCCAAATGGAGGACAGGTCCTGGAAATGGAGGACAGGCCTGATCAAGGCAAAGCTAGAAACCTCTGGTGCTAGAACAAACCACCATTCCCAGAACTGCCACAGAATGGAGCCCTGGCTCTTATAGCGCTATGAAACCGGGTTATCCCCGCCGTGTGGGCGCAGGGCCTCCTCCTGGCCCCCAATGCCGCCCTCTGCTCACCTGCAGGGCTCAGGTTAGTCCCCCTTTCTCTCTCCTTTGCGCCAGTAGTCCCTCACTGTCCTCCTCCTCCTCCTCCTCCTGTTCTCCTCCTCCTCTCGCCTCCCCGCGGCCTACGAATCCCGGCAGCCTCCGCGCGCAGGCCCCAGCGAGGCATTGGCGGACAAAGGCGGCAAGGGGTTCTGGGAGTTGTAGTGAACAAGAGCTCTTCTGCTTCAGAATGGGGAAGCAAGAGAGCTCTCCTGCGCCCTCTGCAGGGAGAGGTGGGTTTTGACACCGCTGCTCCCCAACATAAAGGTTTTGGTAGGAACTGGGAGGCTCAGGGGGAGGAGAAACGTGGGAGAGGCCCTAGCTGCTGCTTCTTTTATAATTTAACTTTTTAATTACATTTTTTTTAAAAAATTAGATTTTAATTTTTTTTAATTTAGATTTTTACTTTTTTTAAAATGTAGATTTTTAACTTTTTAAATTTTAATAATAAATGTTTTTATTAAATTTTAATTAAAAAAAACATACCATATCAATACAATCAATAAAAACAATTATCAAAAAAACCGACCAAAAAGATTATATCACATTAGCTAACAATATTTGCACTTTAAATACTTTATTTTTAATCTAATTTAACTTAACTTTAATTACATCTTTAAAATTTAAATTTCTAATTTTTGAAATTTAATTTAATTTTTGTAAATTACATTTTAAAATTTAAAATTTTAATTTTTAAAATTTAATTTAATTTAATGTTTTAAATTACATTTTTAAAATTCATTTTTTTTAATTTTTAAATTTTAAATTTAATTTTTTGTAAATTATATTTTTATTTTTAAAAAATTAAATTTATTTTAATTACATTTTTAATTTAATTTTTTATTTTTTACAAAAGTAAAATTAAAATTTTTCATTTTAAATTTTAATTTTAAAAAATCAAAATTCTTTCAAAACATAATCTCTTACCATTTTAAAGACATAAAGTGGTGTACATATAAATAAAATTATGCCATGGATCAGTTGTTGTTATATGTCTTTGAGTTGTTTCTGACTTACGGCAACCCTAAGGTGACCCGATCCTGGATTTTAAAAAATAATAATAATTTTAATTTTAAAAATTATTTTAAAACTTTCTTAACAAATCATCATATCTTACCACCTTAAGCACATAGAGCAATGCACATATAAATACAATTAGTCTGTGCATCAGTTGTTCTGTGCCTTTGTTTCTTTCCAATTTATGATGACCCTAAGGCAATCCTATCCTGGATTTTTTTTAACAAAATAATTTTATTTTTTTTAAATTATTTAAAAGTTTTCTTTTAATACACCATCTCTTACCACTTTAAACACATTAAGCCACGTACATGTAAATGTGTCTAGGCTGTGCGTTTGTTTTTGTTCTGTGCCTTCGGTTGTTTCTAACTTATGGTGACCTATCCTAAATATTCAATTTAAAAAATCAATTCAATTTTTAAAATTCTTTTTAAAAAATTTCTCTAAAAATATCATCCAACCACTTTAAACATATAACACAATGGACATATAAATACAATCAGGCTGTGCATCAGTTGTTGTTATGTGTCTTTGAGTTGTTTTCAACTTATGGTGACCAGCTTTTTAATTGAAATAATTAATTTAATTTTTAAAATTCTTTTCAAATTTTCTTTAAAAAACATCATATCTTACCACTTTAAACACATAAAGCGATGTACGTTTGTGCATCAGTTGTCATTGCATCTTCAAGTTTCTGATTTATGGGGTTGTGGAGCTAATGCAGAGTGAGGCAGACAAAGAGAAGCCCTGGCAACATCCAATCAGGATGAGCCAAGTGCCAGCCAATGAGAGGAGAGTTAGGAGTGAATAAATAGTGCAGGAGAGGGAAGAGAATGCCTCTCTAGGAATCTCTAGGTCCTTCAGTGCATCTCTATGGTCAACATCTGCCAGACATTGACCATAGAGTTGCAGTGGAGGAGCTACAAAGGCCTAGTGGAGTGTTCTCTCTAGGAGTCTCTAGGTCCTTCAGTGCAGCTTTTGGTTAAAGTTGACCATCCCGAGAGCACCAAAATGAAGCATGAATCCCATCTACTCTCTCTTCTATCCAGCACAAACAGTTATGCCATCCAGAATTTTCCAAGTTCTTTGGCATTATTTTCCTTGGCATCATCCTTTACATCCTTTGTTACATGCCCCTGAGTTTTACCCTTGACTTATCCACAGATCATAGCAAAATCCATAATCTTGGCCTGAAAACCTGCCCTCAACTTATACATGAGGTCGACTTATAGTCAAGTATATACAGGTAAGTATGAAGACAAGAATTGATAAACATAACACACAGTGTAACAAATAGTGTGTGCCAAAAGCGTACCACCTGTGAACAACTTCCCACACAAGTGATACTGTATTTAAGTTAACCTCCAAATAAACTTATAACATTGTTTCAACACATGAGTGTGTGAAGTGCTTTTAAGGATAAAGTTACATGTTACTAACATTGAAGAAACTATTTTATTAGAGTCCCTTGATTGGTTTAGGGAAAAAGTAAGTCCCTATCACAAAAGAGTTTATTACACGAAGGGAATTGGAAGTATAATCCAATGGCAATCTGAATGCAATCATGGGGTTTCTCGTGATTGCATGAGAAACTATCACACGCAATTTCGGGCACTGGGAGGCAATTTCGGGCAGTTCTGAACACAATGCTGTGTCAATACGCAATCATGTAAATTTGCTGAACTAGCGAATTTACTCAATTCCGAACTGGCCTCACCTCCATTTCTTTCAAAATTGAGAGAAATTCCTCCCATGTGACAAACTCCAAAGAGGTGGCGATGGTGGGATAATAAACCCCAGACTTTCAGTGTCAGTTTGCAGCTTGCAGCAGTGTATCTGCAATATACAATACAGTGTACAAAGCTGGAAAGACTAAGATATTACTTCATTTGGCCTTGTAGTAGGCCAGGTAAACAGCAGATGCCTCCAAAATCCTTTTACTGAGAGTGTGTGAACAGCCAAACACAGAGAAAAGAAGAGAGCAGATAAGTCAACTTCAACAGTTCCCCCCAGTTGATTTATAAGTCTGGCCATGAAAATGGAAATCATAGGAATCAGGTTGACTCAGCCCTCCATCCTTAGTAGGTTGGTAAAATGAATACCTGGCTTGTTGGGGGCAATTGGTTAACACATGGTAAACTGCTTAAAGCGTACTTAACACTAGAAAGTGGCATAGAAATGTAAGTGCTATTGCTATTGCTACAAGAAAAGCTGAGGTTGGTGAAAGAAAAGAAAAAATCCCTTGTTGCATTTTGGAAAAAGCTTTTAAGTGGTCTTTAGAGAATACAATTTTTTTTCTTGTTTACATATGCAAAGCTGCCTTGTCTGTTTCGTTCCAGACGTGTATATTGTTTGTTTCGTATTTTTTAAAAAAGTTTGAGAAGAAACGTATCCCTGTTCTTTCCGTGTAATTTCTTCCTCTGATACTACATTTTTCTGTTAAAGAAACAACATCTAAGTACACATCTGCTTTCTTAACTGAAGTATACCTGTATATCATTTTGTCCCTTTTACATGTCTCACCATCTGATTGCGTTACGTTACTATAGACTGCTCTCCACTCAAACACACCTTTTACACATAAAAGAAAAACACAACACTAACCTCTGCTGGCCACTTGAGGGCGAAGTTAACTTGCCCTGGTGACAAGATGAATGTCCCCAGGAAGATAGATGAACCCCAGACCTCTCTTTTACTTGAAAAAAATTGCTTTTCCCTTTGCGTGAAAAGTTACTTTTTAAAAGTAATTTGTCTCCCTTATGTGTGATGTACCTGGAAAGTCACCAGTGAACACTGCTACTACAGTGATGAAAAACTAATTCATTGTGTTGATTGTTGCACTACTCATAACTTTCCCATTCCATTTTTTGAGTGAGAAACTTTGGATTGATAACAAAATGGCATAACACTTGAAAAATATTGTCCAGATCTCTAATGTTGTTTATTGTATCAGACCACTACTGCTGTTTATCATATCAATCTTTTAAAAGAGGAGATGTTTCAATGTGGATGTGCCAAACAAGTGAGTTATGGTCTCTCCAGAGTTTAGAAGTTGCAAGTTACAAGCAACATAGTTACTGGCAACACTTTACTCTTGGGGGCAATAGGTTTCTTTTAAAAGAAACATAGGCCCTGTACAAATGGGCGGAATGCACCATCCTGGTGCCAATTCTAGGGTTCGGGAGAACAGACAATACTGGATTAGACAGATAAATAGTCTTACTTGGGATAAGGCAACTTTGTATATTCCGTCTCTAATCCCCTTCCAAAACCAAAGGTCAGAAACACTATTTCAAAATAAGCCACACACAAACAAACAAACAAAAATCCGTACAGCTCCACTAGGAGTTCTTGTTCACCAAACAATTACTTTTCCTTTTCATAGGAGAAGGGCTTTACGGAACCATTCCCATGATGTTACAATGGGACCTTAGACTCAAATATTTGTGTGACATCTAGCATGGTGACAGCTATGTAGCCAACAAGTTGCATGTGGCATTTTGGTTGGTGGAACCTTCAAACTCATTTTTCTCAACCAAATACAATTTTTTTCAGTGGAAAAAAGTGGTTTTGGCTGTCAAGGCTGGTAGGATCCACCCAAAAATAGGGTGGGAAGAGGAGAAGAATTAGAAATGGTCAGAAGGTGACCAGAAACCATTTCCAGTTGCTACAGGAAGCAGCTCCATGGCCTGCCAAGGGTCCACTGGAACCACTGTTGGCCCACCAGCCCTTGACTGCATGTTCCCACCTGTGGCAGAATGTCAGGCTAGGACTGGGGAGAACCAGGTTGAGAAGTCAGCTCTTACTGGCTGAAATGTTTGCCAGCTGCTCCCTTTTGGCTTGACTTGCCTTGCAAAGTAACTTTGAGGATTAAGACCTAAGCATGTTGTCAAAAGGACAATTCCTGAAAATGTAATAGGTATAACTGACAACCCACCTTTCTATTGTGGTGGGATTGTGTGCTCCTGTGAGCACACAAGGGTCTGTGCTGATGGAAACAGTGCTGCTGGTAGAGTCAAGTCAGACAGGCTTTTGCTGAGGGGCCAGATTAAATGTGCCAAACAGCTACTGGTGGTGACAGTGGCAGAGGATCTCTCAGAAACAACAGCAGTGGCCCTATAGCTAATACTTGTTAGTACTATGCAGAGGGAGACATAGTAAACCTCCCTTTGAAGATCTTTGACCATGAAAATCCTATAATGAGACAAAATGAAACAAGAGATAGTGCCAGAAGATGAAACTCCAAGGTCAGATGGCACTCATTAAGCTATTGAGAAACAGCAAAGGATAACTATGTTTACTTCTGTGGCTAATGATACAACTGGCCTCAAGCGGAAAGGATGTTTAGCTGTTGACTTGCTTAGAGGCAAAAGGAAGGTCCAAAGTTGCACAACACATATTCTAGCAACACAGAATGTGAGAAGCATGAATCATGAAAGCCGGACAGAGTATAACAAGAAATAGAAACTTTGTAATGAATGTGGTGAGAGAACTTAAGTGGACAGGAATGGGACATTGGGGCTGTTCAGACTGGCCATTAAGGCTGACCTGGGGGCATAGTCAGGGTGTGGCATCCATATGACGCATATCCCAACTCCACCCTCATGGCAGCATGACACCATGCACCTCTCCACAGTGTGCATTGCATCACGGCACTCCTCTGGCACTGCATTTGCATGATGGAGCACCAAAGGAGCACCTTAAAGCCATGGCACTGCAGCTATCATGCCCTTTCCAGCCACTTTTTGCAGCTCCTTTTTTGCACCCTGGAAAGGCCAGACTAGGGCCATGGCATGCGGTTGCCATGGCCCCGATCCAACATAGCTGGAGGTGGCTGCAGGCTGCCCCTTGGGGCGGTTTGCAGAGTCTGATTGTGAGTTAGATAATTACACAGTGCATCACTCTGGAAATGAAAATCGAAGAAGAAAACAGTCAAAGGGTATCATGCAAAGTCTGATAGAATCACGTCAATAAGACTTCAGGGATAATTTAACCTTAATCCAAGTTTACGTTTCACCTATAGAGGCAGAAGAAGAAGAATTAAAATATTCTATGCTGGAGTCTAGAGGATATTGATCACACACCAAAATAAGACTTCTTATTAATCATAGGTTATTGGAATGCAAAAACAGGGAACAGAAAAGTATAAAAGATTACATAAATATTTGGCTTAGGATCAAGAAATGAAGCAGGAGACAAAGTGACTGAAATTTGTGAGGCCAGCAGTTTGTTCAAACACATTCTTCAAGCTACCCAAAAGTTATTATACACATGGATATCCCTTGAAAGCCAATATAGAAATCAAATAGACTACATAACTGGAAACAGAAGATGGAGAAGCTTCATTTTCTTTGCAAAAAGAAGACCAACAGCAGACCATGAAGAACTAATATAAAAAATTAGAATAAAGCTGAAGAAAAACACTAAACCAACCAAATCAAGCCCCAGAGCCCTGTTGGCAGGAGGAAGCCAGTGCCAGGGCCAGGGTTTGAGTTTTGGAGCCCTGAGGCTTTGTCCTGGGTGCCACACCTGGAGATGGGGCTCTGAGAGTCAAGCCCCAGCCTCGACCCTAGCTGACTGGGCAACAAACTTGGTCCCTAAAGCCAGGCTGGGGCAGAGAGGAAGGAAGGAAAAGATAAGGAAGGAGGGAGGGAGCAAGGAAGAGGGTAGAAGGAGAGAAGGGGGAGGGGACACAAGGGACTTTTGTCCCCAATGGTAGTGCTTGTCATCCTCAGATGCTCAAATCCACAAATGGTAAGTCCCTGCATAAGGAGTCTGAAGGACAGTCTGAAGAACATCTCTGTAGAATTTTAAAATAATGTGAAAAATAGATTTGCACTATTAAATTGACAGGGTGCCAGAAGAATTCTGGACTGAAGCCATGGGCACAGTGGTGTCGCTGCCCAGGGTGACACCCAGTGCAAGGAGGGGCTTCCAGGGGGTTGGGGCCAAAAAGGTACCGACTACCTGAGTGACACATGCTGCTCTACATGTGAGAAAGGTGTGCAGCAAGGAGAGGGAGCTGGGCACTCTCCCTCCCTGCTGTGCACTGTTCTGCTCACATGTAGAACAGCGTACAGCAGCGAGAGAGTATGCCCACCCCCCTGCCACACGTGTAGAGTGGCCCGCAGCAGCAAGGGAGCATGCCCATCCCCACCTTGCCATGTGCTGTTTTACTCACATATAGAGTGCCATGCGGCAGGGAGGGAGCATGCCCAGCCCCCCTTCCTGCTGTGAGATGTTCTATTCATGTGTAGAGTGGCCCAGAGAGGGGGAGGGCTGGGCACACTGCCTCGCTGCTGTGCAGCATTCCAGAGTGACAGCACTGAGGTGGGGAGGTGCCCTCAACTCCCTTGGTGTCGCCACATTGTTCTTCTTGTGCTACTGTTATCATAAGAATGAGGCGATGGCACTAACTTTGGAAGGCAGACTGCATGCCACCCCTCTTCTGGTGTGTCATCTGGTGCACCCCCCAGCAATGCCACTGCATGGACATTATCAGGGAGGAATGGAAAAAGACTCTATCTGTAGCCAAAGAGAAAGAGAATCTTCAATGGATGGTAGATGAAACTATTCAATCTGTTAAGTATAGATGAGAAGCAAGGGTAAAAGGTAATAGAAATGGAGTCAGAGCCCTGAATACAAATGCTCAACAACTTGTGCACAGGGATAAGGAGAACTATCATAATAATCAATGCAGAAAATGACAATAAAAAGGAACAATAAGGGACCTCTTCCACCAGAGGACAAGGCAACTGCAAAATGTAGGACAGTCAAGAAAAATGGAGGACACAACCAAATAAAAGCTAAAACCACTCATATAAAAGTAAATTCATGCTTCTTAGTTATGCTCAGAATAGAGGACATTTTGAAACTGTTCCTGGATAGAAGATTGAAACGGAAAGGACTGGTTTGGTCCAAAATGACCTGGAGGTTCATAACAAGAACAAACATCTATATAAATTCTCACTGTGTTTTAGCCGTTATATTCATCATGAACTTTAGAGGAACCTTAAATAGGCACTTCTTTTTTGTTGGCATATTTTATTTTAAAAAAGATTTATGTGCCACTGGATTGAAATTATTTTAGCCACAGTAATGTTTGTAATACCCTATATTTTTCTTAAACGTCCTACATTTTGCAATGCCTTGTCCTTCTTTGCAGTTACGACATTTGGTCACTCGGGTACTGACTGAGCAGTGTGATGCGGTAGCTAAGATGCTATTGTTTCTGACTAATGGTGACCCTAAGGTGAACCTATAATGGGGTTTTCTTGACAAGTTTCTTCAGAAGAGGTTTGTCATTGCCATCCTCTGAGGCTGAGGGAATGTGACTTGCCCAAGGGCACCCAGTGGGTTTCCATGGCTGAGCTGGGATATGAACCCTGTTCTCCAGAGTCATAGTCCAACATTCATACCACCACACCACAGTGGCTCTCTGGTAGCTAAGAAGCCTAAGGCAATTCTAGACTGTAAGACTGACTGGTAAGATTGCTGCAGTGTTTTCCTTTATTGCATGCAGTGCCACGTGACTTTGCCACCTGTCAGGAAGCTGTTGTGAGCGTGAAGAGGATATATTCTTCATAGATCCTATAAAGAAAGAGTGAAAGAGAAGGTTATGTTTATTGTTCAGCAGAGCCAACACATAAGTGTTTATCATTGCCATCTTCAAATACCAAGTTGAATCATTCCAAAGGTGTTACAGCTATCTATGACAGATACATGATGGGTTTGCTCTCTGTTGCTCCTGATGGTTGGATCTTAGCCAATGGGTTAAAAAGGAGCTTCCAGATGTATGTACAGAGCTGTGTAAATTTACAGCGCTATATAAATAAAGGTTAATAATAATAATAATAATAAATATTTAAAGGAGCATCTTAATAGTATGACCTTTTCAGTGGCATTGGAACTACAGTTCTATAGGACAATAGCTGGATACCAGTTTTTGCTCCCTGCCTAGTCCAGCTGGGCTGCAACAACTTGCTTTTTTCCACAATGGAAATGTTATGAATGATGTCATTTCTGGTTTTCTGTCAGTTTTTAGGTGGCAAGGTGTGACTGAGAAATGAAGTTGCTATGTTTTAGGAAGGTATAGGGTTGTTTGGGGGAGGTAGGCCAAATCAGCCTTTTTTGGGGAGGGGGCACAGAATTGGGGATGGGGTCCATATGAAGTCTGTGGGTCACTTTATCTCCACCCTGCTCTATAGAGTGCTCCAGGGTATCATTAATGATTCCAGGCGGATTCCCAGAGTGGTTATAGTCTTCTGAAGATGTAGAAGATGACTTGGTTTTTGCTTTTTAATAAATACAAAGAATACAAAGAAGAGGAGAAGTTGTTTAACAAAGATCAAGAAAAGTCAGTTTTCATGGAGCAGAGGCGGCAAAACCACAAGTTCCAAGCAGGCCTTGAGGGGTGGCATGTGTAATATTTTTAAAAACACACAGTACTGTTTTGTAACCTTAAGTGTAATATTTTTAAAAACACACAGTACTGTCTTGTAACCTTAAGCTATTAATGGTGCATAACATAACACGTTATACCCACTGGGCTGAAAACATTAATTATAATGCTTGGTGGGTGGAACAACATGAAATGAACAAACTCTCCATTCTAGTCAATGTGTGTTTGTGTGTGCTTGTGTAATGTTCATCACTATAATTTATTTGATAGAAACTTTGAAGGCGTCATATCAAAAGTATTATAAGTTAGGAAGAAATTCAGGTCCCTGAAAAGAACTGAAAATATGTGGAGAACTTTAGAATGCCTGTTATTTGAAAGAAATCTAGTCCTCCGCTTGATATCTGCCAAAAGAGCAAGACATTCTAAAATTCTAGGCTGGAATTCAGTATTGTAGCTATGAATTTGTAATCTAGAGTTATTTATTTATTTATTTATTTATTTTCAAGGATTGATATATTGCCTTTCTCCCACAGTGAGATTCAAGGTGGGTGATAGTAATTTTAAAAAATTAAAGCTAAAAGTTACAGACCCATTACTGATTTGTATTCACAAAGACTATACTATTGCCATAACTGTAAAGGACCCTCAATCCTACCTTAAAAGCCACCAGCCAGTTTGAGTGACAGAGGTCTGTTCTGTCAACTGAGGTACAACACAATGATGTGTCCATAATTTCCCTTCAGTGATGTCTGGTGAGACAATCAGAAGCATGATGCCTGTTGCCATTTTTCCTTGTATCAGAGATTTTTGGTGGGAGGGGGATGGAAACATCAGTATGCCATACCCTGATTGATAGGAGAACAGATCTCCATCACTTGCAATGGCTGGTGGCCTTTAAGGTGGGATGATGATGATGATGATGATGATGATGATGATGATTTTATTTATATTTTCCCACCTCTCCCTGTGGATCAAGGTGGGATTACAGCCTAGTAAAATACATTCAATGATACAATTTACAATAAAATACAATCTACAACTATAATATCAATTAAATCAATTAACCTTAACACATACAACAAACGTAACAGTTAAAATTATTCAGTAATTGTGATCTAAGGTACTAAAGACCATATCAAGGGTACAACGTGCACTGTGTGTTGCCCCTGAGACTAACTGGGACAGGCGCATGTTTGTCATGGAGAGCATGAACTCCCAAGCTGCGCCTATTAGATCTGAGGAGCCAGACTCAAAAGGGATGTTGAGGTCGCCCAGGACTGGAAGCCTGTAGGACTCCAACATCAGCTCCAAGAACAAATGTGTCAGCTCAGTCAGGGAGTCTGTTAAGTAATGGGGTGGATGGTATACCAACAGAATCCCCAGACTGTCCCTAGCCTTCAGGGTCAGGTACATACATTCGATGTGGTCAGTTTTCCAGACAGGTTTTCTGATCAGAGTGAGATTACTTTTGTGGACCAAGGCCACTCCACCACCACCCCCGCCCACTTTCCCTGGCCTGCTTCTTGATGGCCTACCCAGCTGGTAGGGCCTGACTCCAGGTCACATTACTATTCTCCCCCAGCCAGGTTTCTGTAAAACGTGCCACGTCGGCATTTCATTGCAATCAGATTGTAAATTATATGAGTTTTATTTTTAACCAACCTGTCATTAAATAGGAACAAGGAAAGGGTCTGTGGTATGGTCAGAACACACCCTGTTCTGTTGGGGTAACAGGGTGAATGGATCTGAGATGAATTTCAAGCATCGAACTCACCTTCCCTTGTAATAATATTTCACCCTGTTAATGCTATATATCCCCTTGCCCCACACTTCTCCAATTGCTTTTCCATAGTTAGAATCAACAAGTTCTTGATTTGCTCCATCCATAATATTAGCTCCCCAGTCAACCCCGATGGGATGAGATGGGCAAGGAGATGCTACGTAGTTAAGTAAGTAGTTCTTGGGGTTGCCTACATGATAAATCTACTCCTCATTCCAGTTTAATAGCATGCAATCCAGCCACATGTTATTCACGAGAGTTTGGGCTTTTTGCTTGGAGTGCCCCCCAAACCTCCTTTAACTTGGTAGAAAAGGGCTTTGTGGCTTTTATCAGCGTATCTGCAAAAATCTACCAAAATGAACATTATTGCATGCGTCGCCATCTGTCTGCTTCACATGGAATTGGATGGCTATGCATTTTTGACAGAAGGAGGGTGAATAGATGCAAATTTATGCAGGAAAGTGAAGACAACCATCAATGCAAATGTGCGAATATCTGCAGTATAATTTGCATAATTCACTTCCGTGTAGACTAGCCCCTGGTTAAATATATCAAAAGCATTCTTAACTAAGCAGTTGGTATAGGATCTTGGCACTAATCTTTACCCAGGCCTATGTTCTATTACTTTATTGGTTCCTGTGAAAGTATGATATTGTCTTTATTCTTTCTAAGAAGTGTCAAAGCGCTAGCAGACTGTAAAAATATAAAATTGCTCAGTAAGAAGATACACAGATTAATCTGCATCACTAGTCAGCAATACCTGTTTTACTATTATGTTCTCAGACATAGACAGGGATTTCCTACTCACATTTGGCACTCTGGTACAATGAAAGCACCTTTTATTATATATATATACAGTATATATATATATATATATATATATTGCAAAAAATATTGAGAAAAAATCTAACATTTTCTAATTTTCATGTTAACACATTTTATTTTCTGGTACTGATCATAATTCATTGTTGATTTTGATGATAATCAGAATCAATTAGCTGCCTTAAGAAAAGAGCGAAGACAATTTGCTATTTAATATTTAATACAAATCCATCTGTGTTTTTCTTTCCCACATGCTCTGCTGAGACATGGGTTTTCCTTTGTTGAATATGAATTAAAATGTGTGAAGGCAATTTTAATAATCATAATCATAATAAAAAATTCAGCTGTGATTCATTTACACTGCATGCTCATTGAGGTCACCATTATTTTACTCTAGGGAAAGTTTGTGAAAGTGAAATCTATAATCTTTGTAAATTACAGTACAACATTTGAAACATGAATATCTACTGACAAGAGCCCAAAGAAAATTGATTTTATGTGGAATAATAATACCAGTCCAGCTCATTAGAGATTTAAGGTTCCGAAAGTTCTGGTGGTTAAGTTCTTGAAAGAACTCCACTGGGTCAAAATGCAAATTATAGTTTCATACAGGGTATTTTTGCATTAACAAACGGGTTAAAACTGAAGAAACAAAACAAACAGCTTCATTTATATACCGCTTCATACTTAGTTTACAACTGTAAGCTACTTGCCCCCAACAATCTAGGTACTCATTTTAGTGACCTCGGAAGGATGCAAGCCTGAGTCAATCTTGAGCCCTTTTGCTGGTCTTGAACTCGCAACCTTGTGGTTTTGAGTGAGCGGCTGCAGTACAGGCATTTAACCACAGCACTGCACCACCATTGATTATGTTATCAATGAACAAGGTGTCTCTTCAACTAATTCCCACAGCACCAAACTTCTAGTTGTTAACTGCTGTCAAGTCAACTTGAACTTATGGCAACCCTATGAATGAGAGACCTTAAAGTCACGCTGTTATCAGGATCCCTGCTCATGTCTTGCAAACTCAGGGCTGTGGCTTTCTTGAATCTATCCACTCATAATGGAGTCATCATCTTTTTCTACTTCCTTCTACCTTACCAAGCATCATTATCCCTTCTAATGAGTCATGTCTTCTCAGGATATGTCCAAAGTATGGCAGTCTGAGCTTAATCGTCTTGGCTTGTAGGGAGAGTACAGGATTGATTTGCTTTTTTGTTGTTGTGTGCCTTCAAGTCATTCCCAACTTATGGTGTTCCTGAGGTGAACCTATCACTGGGTTTTCTCAGTAAGATTTCTTCAGAGGAGATTTGTCTATGCCCTCCCCTGAGGTTGAGAGCATATGACTTGCCCAAGGTCACCCACTGGTTTCTTTGTCAAACGGGGACTTGAACCCTGGTCTCTAGTGTAACAGTCCATTATTTGCTCTAGGACCCATTTCTTTGTCTTTTTGGCAGCCTAGAGTATCTGTAAAACTTTCCTCCAGTCGCATATTTCAAATTAGTTGATTTTCTTCCTGCCAGTTTTCTTCACTTTCCAGCTTTCACAATGACATATAGAAATTGAAAATATGATAGCAGGGATAATCCTGACTTTGGTATTAAATTATATACCTTTATACTTAAAGATCTTGCCTAGTTCCTTCATGACTGCCCTGACTAATCCTATATTTCTTCTAATTGGAGGCATTGAACAGGCCTTGCCTGAAGGGAATAAGAGCCCTCCCTCCAGTCCATCTGCCTTGGTCCAGGCCTCTGAGGGAGAGAAGATCTGCTGGACTTTCCCCTTCCCCACCACCTCTCCCTTCTCCTTTTGTGTCGTGTCTTTTTAGATTGTAAGCCTGAGGGCAGGGAAATGTCTAATTAACAAATTGTAAGCTGCTCTGATAGCCTTGGCTGAAGAGCGGGGTATAAATAAAATAATAATAATAATAATAATAATAATAATTAGAGTCCATCTAAGACTCTGACAGGCAAAATATCAGCTATTGGCTGATAGGTTAATACATGCTGGGAAGGGGAAAAGAAGTGAATTCACCAAGGGCAATGTGTAGCTGGTTATGCTGATGTCACCTCACTGTGTCTGTGAATGTTTGGCCTTAACAGGGTTGCTTGGTGTCATTGTGAACCCAAAAAATGCAAGGTGAGACCGATTTTTTCCCATCAGTTTAGACATTGCCTAAATGGAATTTATAGTGGCATTAATTTGCCATCTAGCTATTAAATGTGTCTATTTCTAGTTGGGACAAGTGTTTAAAGTCTTCCCATTCATTCAAAGGAGGAAACCAGTAAACAAAAATCACTTTGTGCAATAAATATACATCACTGTGCAGATTTTTGTAAGCCAACATAGCCTGTATGCTATTAAGACATTTTACAGTCTGAGGAAGAACTGGCCACATTGTTTTGGCTTCCATAGTAGAAAATCCCATATTCTCACAAAACTCCCAAACATCCAACACACATTCCTAACATTTATTATATCTTATATGTTATGTCTTCCACCCCTAAAATGAAAAGTACCCCTCCCAAACCTTTAGCCTTTCCAGATATTCTAGCCGCCTGATAATATATGTTGTCCTTTTTTGCATTCTTCCCAGCAATATGGCCTCCTTTTATAGATACGTACATAAAAGTGGTAACCAGAACTGCATATCATATACCACATGTGAACACAACATGGATTTGTAGAAGAGCCTTACAGTACCATGATTTTAAATGTTTAAAATTGTTTTCAGTCTTTTAAAAAACTCCTAGCATGGAATTCTTTTCCAAGAGGTAACTTTATTTATGTTCTTTCTAGGCACAATAGTTATCTCTTACATTGAAAATAGAAGGGGAAGGGGAAACATCGGCAAGAGAAGGAGGAGATAAAGCAGGATCTGGATATGGCTTTCTGTGGAAGGAATAAGAAAAACAGGAATATTCTGCTGATGAAGCAATGGAGTTTATTCCCAGGTAATTATGCATAGGATTGCAGTTTCACTGATCCTAATAGATTGGACATTGTATTATGTACAGGATCCATCTGACGGGTGGAGTTGGATGTTTATGTATGAATACATTATCATGATGAGATTTTGCACACCCACATTTACTACTATGCCACTAAGCAAAGTTGACAATATTATAATCTACTGTGAAAGTAAAATGTGGGAACAAGCAGGCTTGAATGCTAATATTTTAAGAATGTGCCTTAGGAAGTAATCCAGTTTCTGTTCAAATCAGTTGTAGCATTTGTATGTATTATAATGGTTCAAGTTTAGTCATTTTTTAAGTCTGAGGTATTGACAAAATATCCTGAAGGCAATTTCAGTAAACAGACACACAGGATTAAATATAAATTACAGATACCTAGACTTCCTGTTTTAGGATTAAAAAAGAGCAAATGCAAGCAGCGAAAGTAAATTTGTCAACAGTATCAAAATGCTCAAGTCAAAACAATGAAGGAGATGGGCCAGAGACAAAAAGTGCTCAGAAGAAGGCAAACTGTGAGGCCTCTGACCCCTTATTAGTGGGCTTTGTATAGATTAAGATATTGTGGGGTCTTGTTTAGTAATGTTTAGAGACAATTCCTTACTTGAGACAGATTTAGAAAATGCTACTTACAGGCATGTTCTAACTCATGTGGACTGCTAGAACAGAAGAAAGCTGGAGATCCTGGTGCATTATGGCAGTTTTGCACAGTCCTCATTCTGTTGCATATATTTATGGAATTCTAAACATTACAGATACCAACATTCGGGGCAAGTTGATTTTTGCATCTGGAGGCTGTCAAGATACAATTGGGCTTGAGTTCCCACCAGACCCAGCCAACACAGCCAATGTGGTCAGGCATTGTGGGGAATTCAGTCAAGCACCCCTAGAGAGCACTGTCCCCAGCTCTACTCTAAACCATGTTTTTTCATTTCTTCCTGAGTGTGTATGTGTGTGTGGGAGCAGAAAACTAGGATACCAAGGGCCCACCGTATTTCTTTCTGAATTATGCATGCCTTGAATACTTTCATTTCCTATCATATGGAGCTCCTCCTTCACCAATTCCACCCATCTATTTTTGTCTGGAGATGGTGCTATCCCAGTTTTCTACTGGCCGAAATTCATACAATACCTCATTTGAACAGGTTCTGAAAGGAAGGTCATACCCTAAGAAGGAATCCTAATACAGCACACAGAGGCAGTTTTGCACCATGAGTCTGGCAATCACTTGATGGATTTCACAAAGAGATACTTTCAAACAAGCAGCTGCTTGTGTGTGAATATAATGGTATATAGTAGTGGTATGAGTATTGGATCATGACTCTGGAGACCAGGGATTGAATCCCCAGTCAGCCATGGAAATGTACTGGGTGATCTTGGGCAAGTTGCACTCTTTCATCCTCAGAGGAAGGCAAAGGCAAATCCCTTCTGAACAAATCTTGCCAAGAAAACCCCATGATAGATTTGCCTCAGGGTTGCCATAAGTTGGAAATGACTTGAAGGCACAAGACAACAAATAGGAGAGCTGCAACACCTCAATTATGCATGTTTGAACAGGCCTTAAGAAGGCTATTCTGGATGACAGATTCAACCAATAACAGAAGCATTGCTCTTCTGAATTGCAGTATGTTTTTCTGACATCAGAATATGTAGTCCTTTTATCTGCAAGATGCCATTGATTTTCCATTGGTTTGCAAGAGCATGCATTCATTAATATTTCAGCAGTTTAACACTTCTTGCTATTTGCTTCTAGCTATTTATTCAGTGGGATTAGGTATGAGGCAGAGCTTTCATTAAGTAAACCTACCAGCTCAGTCATAGGATCAGCTCCATGGCCTGGGGTCGGGGGAGACTTTCAGACCTCCAGATATATTAGACTTTGATTGCCAGATGTCCCAAACAGCATACAGGACTATGAGAGTTGTAGTACAAAATATATAGAGCAAGATTGGGGGATTAGGTGACTGAAAACACATTTTAAAGGGGAACAATACCTTTGTTGTTTCTGGTTGCTCCTCACTCTGAAGCAGCTAACTCCCTCAAAAACTAGAGAGGGGACACATCATCACACCCAGTTGCCAAGATGGCAACTGTGATGGCATTACTGTGGCCCTTCAGAACTCAGGAGCAGTCAAAAGTCAGTCAGTGTGTCAGCATATGCCCATGCTGATGTACACCCTGATGTTCCTCAACTTTCATTTTAACAGTCACTTGGGTTCTACTTGCATGCACACTAATATACTCTGTATATTTTATTCAGTTGACATTGAAGACTATTATACCCCAGACTAAGGATTTTATCACAGGACCACCATTCTTGCTGCAGTTGCATCAATGAAAGGAAATGCATACATATCAGTTTGGGAGCACTCTCTTTCGCACACCTCTTTAGTAGCGCAACCAGGCTGTTGCTGGTCCTTTGTGCTCTCTTCCACTTTGTCCTTAATTTGGGGGTTGAATGACCCTCTCACAGAGGTTGCCTAAGACCATCAGAAAACACATATTTCCAATGGTCTTAGGAACTGAGACACATAATAATCTTATGGTTGGGGGTCCCCACAATATGAGGAACTGTATTAAAGGGGTGCGGCATTAGGAAGGTTGGGAACCACTGCCTTAATCCCATCTTCCTGCCCTATGATCTATCCAGTGTGCTTTCCATTTGTGTTGTGTGTGTGTGTGTATTTGTGCTTTGTTTTTTAATGCAATTCCAGAGTTCTGCTAATATGATTGAACAACAACAACTCCAAATAAATAAATAAATAAATAAATGTTTAAAAAATGGGGAATTCTGGAATAGTGAGGAGGAGCAGAGAGAGGAGGAGACATGGCAACCAGATGACTGCCCAGTCCTGGAACTGCCACAAGAGAAACATATTTCACCTGAAAACTAATGCTATCCCCCCCATGATTAAGAGCTTACTGATTGGTTTTCCCCCCATCAATGGCAAGGTGGACTCTAACAACGCTTTGAGGACAAGGCAACAATGCGACAGTGTTGTGTGATAGATATAATCAAAGGTGCTATTTGCCAACTTTTATGGCAGTTTAAAAGCTGTGTGTGATAAAGTCCTAAGACCTAAGTGGTCTTCTCAAAAAGCAGTGCAGAAAAAAAAGTTGAGAACAATCAAGTGGTGAACCACTATCAGTGGAGAGGATGGAATACTTTGTGTATGCTCAGAGGCACTCCTTTATTACTTCACTGGTTTCAGATTTGGACAAGTGTTATCCCCACATGATATTTGAGCTAGTGGCCAAACCATACATGATGTGAGAAATCTATGACTGGAATCTTCCATAGTTCAAAACAGAATAACAGCAGTGCAAGGGCAGCTAACTCTTTTTCCAAACCCATTTTTTTTCCTTATAGAAAACATAATAGATTCCTGAAACTATTTGCCATATGTGGGAAAATGTGCATCTCCTTTTACCACACTACTGCACTGATCCAAAGCACAAACACAACAATTAAATAACAATAGGAACTCATAATCATAGAACATTTGTCTCATTTAGGTTGGTTCTAAGCCATAAGTATATTTAATCCACTAACATCCCCCACTGGCCATTCTGGGCCAGAGATTCTGGGACCTGCTGTCCCAAAGAGTAATTTTTCTGAACTCTTGCCAGCCAAGACATATTGTCATCCAAGGCCGAGTAGCAAACAGCATCTTCAACTGAGTTATTTTAACAGAGAGGGAAGAAAACCCTCAAATACTGTCATTTTTAGCAGAACTGCAATAATAACATGCTGTACAACTAACAATTGTGTAACCTTCTTGACACCCACAATCTATTGCCTGAAATTTTCCTCTCATTGTGTCTAGTTGTTGGACCAACTCTGTTAAGAGTCACGACAGAGCCATATGCAAACATTAAAAGGCAGCAAAATTGCTAAGGAATATAAAGAAACAGATCCAGAAACGTTGTGGTGTGTCAGTAATGTTCAAAGTTCAAATAGGAACACTTTTATAGCTTTCTGTCCAGAAAGGGACCAGTTTGCCATTTTTGATTTGTGGACGCTTCATTGCTGTCTCCCCTTCAGGTAGCCAAATGCCTTTGGCCAGCTTTGATTAGATTCTAGCAAAAAAACTCTACTAAACAGAGATCTTGAACAAGACAGTATAGTCTTGCAACCTATTCTTTCAGTGTGCTATCTCATTAAATGTTTATGGATTGGGATGCTGAAGCAAATCTTTAGAAAAAGCCTAAAGAAATATGGGCTGGATTAATGTACAAAAAACATCCTAATAAAAAGAGGAAATCCACAAAGTGTAGTACAAAAATAAAAAGAGGAAGCAATGATTTATAAGCCCTTTCAATCAACCATGAAGAGGCAACTTTCTCTTTTTATCTTTTGCAGCCTGTACAAAATCATCTGCAACAAGGAAAGTTAATTTTCATGTTCATTAAGTTTTACTTGTCACAGATGTACCATGTAGGTGTGTGTGTGTGCACACGCACATGTGCACACATTTTAAGATGAAGCCCCTAAATGATTTATGTGGCATCTATAGTACTATCAAAAATATCTGAAACTTGAAGTTCAGTGTTTCCTTTTGTTTGTTTTGTATTTGGAAGCTTCTCATAACCTGAGGCCCTTGTCTGTAAGCCTGCTTAGCTGGCACATAAATCTAGCTCTGCATGTTTGTTTGATTGTAGAATCATAGAATCATAGAGTTGGAAGAGACCACAAGGGCCATTCAGTCCAACCCCCTGCCATGCAGGAACTCCCAATCAAAGCATCCCCAACAGATGGCCATCCAGCCTCTGCTTAAAGACCTCCAAAGAAGGAGACTCCACCACTCTGTGTCTTTGTTTTGTACTAGTTTGCAAAACTTCATGTTTGAGTCTCATCCTAAAATCTATACATACTTTTACATTTTTTCCTCATGTGCACATTTATTTGTGCAATTGACCTAATTTACATGACTTTTACTTATTGACTTGAAAATGCTTGTGCATATCCTCCCCCCCCCCCCAATTATGTGCATTCTAGGTTTTTTTGCATTTTAAAATATGATTTTGTGTGTGTGGACTTTATTTGTTTGAAATGCCCTACAACTCTAAAAAAATGTGTGCTGTTTAAAGCAGGTTGCATAGGTTTCTCACAATATGGTTTCTCTCAAGTCAGAGACAAACAACTCAGGTCTACATCACTGGCTGTCTCTGATTTGGCTGGCTTTCCCATCCAGAAAAACTTTATGACCATCTGTGAAAGATAAAGTGCCCCAGTGTCTGGATCATGGTGCTTGTCCTGTGGCTACAATCTGCAAATTGATATGCCTGGTGAGTCAGGAGGTGTCCTTTTTGCATTCTGAATGTTGTGAACATAAAGTTGCCAAAGCAATGTCTTGAAAGAATCTATTATAATCCATTTTCTGTCATGCCATGACTGCATGCATTGCACAAAACCCTCCAGAATCATCTAGACTGCTTGAAAACAAAACATTCTTTTTCATATTGAGCGGCTAGTATTCTGTCCATTGAATCATGTGCATGCACTGTCTGTGCATGACTGTTCCAGCTGTGAGGACTAATGAAACGTGACACCAGGAAAAATGCCAATACACAGAGGTGACCTGTACACCAAAGACAGCCAATATTTCATGTGTTGCTGTCAAATCTAATATTATCTTCCAGCAATCCCCAGCATCTCTCTTTCTTTCTCTTCATCTACTTCCTTGATCTGCTTTCTCTCTCATCTTTTCTCTCATCTCTCATTGACAATATGTGACCAACTTACTTCCTACATACACATACTACTATTCCTCCTTTCTTTGTCCTGTTCTTTGCTCATCATACTTCACACTACTCACTGTGAAAAACTCCAGTGAGGATAGCAGGAGAGATGACAAGGTGGTGGGGGGGGGGGGGTGAGGATAATGTAACAAATGAAAAGTGTTTGATGTTGTGTGCCTTCAAGTAGTTTCTGACTTATGGTGACCCTAAGGTGTTTTCTTGGCAAGATTTGTTCCGAGTTATCTGATTTGCAGTCAACAGAGATGCGTGGGTAGCTGGGTTGAATGTTTGCCTGCCACTTCCTGCAAAGCTATTACAGTTGCCTTCTTGCCTAGAGTCTGGATTGTAAAGCACTGAAACAAGGTGGGATCTTTATATCATTGCTACATTTTGAATGTATTTGGCATCTAACACTCGTTACACAGATGAATCTGACTGCTATGCAGAGACAACTGGTGGCGTCTCTTACATTGCTAAGCATATTCTTTACGTGAAGTTATTCTTTATGTTAAAGGTTCCTCTGTTCCATGCTGTCCCTTCCTAATATGTGCTGGCACCATGTTGCAACATGGGTGATGTGAAACAATTACTGTATTTGGAAACTTAATCTGGTTCTAAATTACAATTACTAAATTGCTATCTTGCACTACTTCATTCAGATTGCTGACGTGAAATTTGTTCTAGTAGCTAAACAGCTTCCTGTTTCCACACTATTCTTCTCTTTTTCAGAGGCCTTTTTATTCTCTCTCCCACTTTTTAGGGTCAGATGTGTGGCTACTGAAAAGGACAGCTTTCTTTGTCATGGCACTAAATTGTGGAAATTTCTCACTGGACATTGGTGATATTTGTTGTTATTCTTTAAATACCAGTCAAAGACTGTCCTGTTCTGTCATACTTTTAATGAAATTTAATTGTTTTGTGACATAGTGGTTTGAGTGTTGGACTATAACTTTGGAGACCAGAGTTTAAATCTCTGCTGAGTCATGAAGCCTGGTAGGTGACCATGGGCAAGTCACATTCTCTCAGCTTCAGGAGAAGGCAATGGCAACCCCGCTTTGAAGAAATTTCACAAGAAACCCCTGTGATAGGTTCACTTTAGGATCACCATAAATTAGAAATGACTTGAAATACACAAGAACAAGAACAAAGGTGCCTTCAAGTTGATTCTGATTTATCATGGGGTTCTCTTGGCAGGATTTGTTTAGCGGAACATTGTCATTGCTTTCCTCCAAGGTGGAGATTGTGAGGAAGTAGACTTAAGTCTACAAAAGCTCATGCTATCAACTTCTTTCTTTGAGTTAGTTTCAAAGGTTCCAAAAGGTCTCTTTATATACTGATTTTACAGACTAACACAGCCACATCTTTGAATATAGTGGATATAGTCATACAACTTATAGTGGATATAGTTTGCAGCGTGGAGTTGCTATTGATTGTCTCTAGCACTCTCCTTCCTGTTTGGAGTTCCTTCTTTGATAATGGGGACAGGAGAGCTGGTGGTACCACAGTCCTGAACAAAGCAAAAAGGAAGTACAGTTGGTCCTCAGTGTCTGTGGGGGATCCATTCCAGTTCCTCCCACTGATGCTCAAGTCTCATTGACTTCAATGGTGATGGGGCCACATGACCGTGCCACCATTGGAGACAATGGCTCTTTGGAGCAGCAGCCTTCCTCCTCCTACTCTTCCTCCCCAAGTCATCTCTTTCTTTTCCCTGCTACTCTTTCCACCACCATCTATGTCTCTACCTCTTCCCCGCTGCCACTTCCTCCTCTTCCCTGCTGCTGTACCACATCGCACCATACCACCCTCCCTCCTCTTTTTCCTCCTCCTCCGTGCTGCCATGCCACACCACCTCCTCCTCCTCCTCCTCTTCCTCCTTCCTCCTGCTGCCGTGCCACACCGCCTCTTCCTCCTCTTCTTCCTCTTCCTCCCTGCTGGCGTGCTGCGCTGCACCACTCTTTCTCCTCTTCTTCCTCCTCTCTGCTGCCATGCCGTGCCACCATTTACTCCTCTTCATCTTCCTCTGCTGCCCCCCCCCCCCCATGGGTTTGCCATCCGCAGATGGTCAAATCCGCAGGTGGCAAGTCTGCAGATAAGGAGGGCCCACTGTATAAAAAGAAACAAAGTTCCATAACTGGAAAAGACACTGTTCTAGAGAAATGAAGGGAAGAACAGAAAACAAGCAGGCAGGAATCTAGAGAAAAAGAAACATAAGCAAAAAGGAAGGTCCTAGAAGAGCCAGACATTGTGTGGAAGGGAATGGATACTTACATTTGCACATATTAGTTTGAAACAACTAGTCAAACATTGACTGTAAGCCTCCAGTTAACAGTGGTGAAATTTCTGAAAACAAAGAAAGTGGAATAAACATTGTCTGATTTTTTAAAAGGGCTCACTACTAAATTCAGGTCCATACAGGTTAAGTATCCCTTATCTGAAATGCTTGGGAACAAAAGTGTTTTGGATTTTGGATATTATTATTAATAATAATAGTAATAATGCAAAGGTGTCACTATCTCAGCCACTACTGTGAATAATTTTGGATTTTGGGGTACTTTGGATTTCAGATTTCTGGATAAGGCAAACCCAACCTGTATTTAAAAGTCAATCAGTTGTATATGACATTTAAAAGATTTTGGACAGTCAGGCTGGGAAATACTTTTGCCTGAAAAGCTGCTGCTTGTATTTTAGGAACCACTGGAGGTAACTGGATCAGTGTGTTCTTTTCTTTTTGGGATTTATTAGCCAGTTCACTAGCAACTTCTTCAGTGTGCACAGGACAAAGAGGGTTTTCTTTTCTTTTCTTTTTTTGTTTTGCTTTGGCAACATTTGCTAAAGAAATCTTGGTACCATATACCCATTTTAATTACAATCATCCTACACATATTATTAATATTATTATGATGACTTTTTTTTTTTTTTTTGCATCATGAGGATAATCTGTAATGACACTGCTCCTCTGTTTATAAGACATACTGGTATCAGTGCTCAGCATTTTCTCCTGTTTGGATCTTAAAGATTATTTTTTATTCATCTGCTTCTCTTACCACATCTGCCCAAGTTTCACTAATACTCCCGGATAATGAAAGCAAGATAATTAGTTTCCCTAATTCCAACTCCTTTAATGAATTGTGAGGGGAAGAATAGTGACAATTTAACAGCCTTTTGCATGCATATGTACAGTGTGAAATAAAAGTAGACCATTTATTTCTATAAAAGTAGAAATAAAAGTTTGAGAGAAAATATGAAACATGTACATATGTACCTTTTGTTGTTTTTGTGTGCCTTCAAGTCATTTCAATGTTATGGTGACCCTAAGGCAAATGTATTATGGGGTTTTCTAGGGCTGAGAGTATGTGAATTACTCAAGGTCACCCAGTGGGTTTTCATGACTGGGTGAAGAATTGAACCATAGTCTCCAGAATTGTAGTCCAACACTCAAAAAAGTTATTATTTGGATTAGATATTAGATAAGGATTGTCTCTAAAGGCCTTCCTCATCATGAGGATAATCTGTAATTACACTGCTCCTCTGTTTATAAGACATCAGTGCTCAGGAAGTGCTTCGTTGCTTAGAACCATAAACCTCTTCACTTCATTTCTGGCATTACAGCCATGAGATGCCATGAGGGGAGCTGATTCTCCTTCCCGTTCCCCTCACTATTCCAAAGCAGGCTAACTCCATGCCTGTTTATTTTTAATTTTGCTGTGTTTGCGTAATTATGGCAATTATGAAAGCAATTAAAATTATTACTTTTTAAAATGTTATTTTATTGTTTTGCCATAAGTATGCAAACACAGCAAAGATAAACAAAACAAAACAAAACCCTGACAGACACAGAACTAGCCTGCTTTGGGAGGTGGGGAGGGCAGGAGAATCAGGCCCCATCCTGGCACATGACTGCTATTATGCCAGAACTGAAGTGAAGGGGTTTATCACACCATAATACATATGCTATAATAATGACATTGAGAGTTCATTGATGGGTTTTGCCTGTCAATGAAAAAGTGCACTACAGTAACAAGGTGGCTGCAGGATGGACACAGCCTTGTCTGATAAAAGACACTTTTATCCTGTTAAATTCCACTTTTTAGCCTTGTGTAATAATGTCCTACATCCTGCTGTAATCTGGAATTTTCATACAGCAGCTGTCATAGTGTATGAAGGCATAGCCTTGAGTAGGAACATTCTTATAGGCAAAATGACTACCTAGATTTCCCCTCCATATGTTCAGTGCATCGTGCACTAAGTAAGGATAGATGGAAAGCAGCCTTACTTACAACTAGATGACTCAACTATAGCAGCTGTCTTAATTGTTTTTGTGCTTGATAATTTTGTATAATTCCTTATTAATACTTCCTGAGGAGACTCAACTGCACAACATTCTTGTTGGTTCAATTTTATCTGATCATTTCAGGAGGAGCTCAGATTGCCACCTTTTTCTTGGTTCCATGCTTCCAGGTGAAGTACAGTACAACCTGTGAAGTACATGGGGGATCTGTTCCCATTTGTTTCCATGGATAAGTGAAAATCTGGTTAACAAATAATTCTATATTTCTGGCAAAAGCTGATGATAGAGTTGCACTGGAGGATTTCCAGACGCCTAAAGATGTGATCCCTCTACATGCCTAGATAGCTAGAGAGGTGGTCTCTCTAGGTATGTGGAGCCTTCCAAAATGACTCTGTAGTCAATCTCTACTGGAAGTTGGTCATCGAGTCATGGTGGAGGACCTCCAGGTGTCTAGCAAGACATTTCCCCCAGACACAGGTAAAAGAAACCATGGTTGCTGGTCCCAAAGATATGGGGATGGTACTATAGCTGGCAGGAGCAGGTGATTGGATAGAGCCTGTTGAATGCCTGAACCAGGATCTAACCCAGAGTGGTGTATTTGTATATCTACCTCCATGATCCACCATTATGGCTATGCTGGCTAGGGCTAATGGGAATTTTAATCCAACAACATCTGGAGGGCCCATATTCCCCACCCTTGTTTTAAACAATGTTTCATTCAGAATTAGCTTTAGAAATTTTCACTGTGATGAAATATCATAACTCATTCTACCTCACTCTAAACACAGGATAGAATATTTGAAACACCACACACACACACACACACACTTATGAAAGGAGACTGGAGGCAAGGAATTGCTCTAAAATGTCATTACAGTGTGGATTGTTGAATATTGCTTCATGGCAAATTCCGCTCCAATTTTGTTTACACTTAACCTTTGCAATTCAGTAAAGCAGAAACATTTCCTGGTAAGTGCTGCCCAAGAACCTCTGGATACTTGTGAATTTATGAGCCACTATTCAATTAACTTTGAAATTCCTATCCTCCATTCAACTTACCCCTCATTTGTCAGCCTGCAAAATGATCATAAAAGTGTTCTGGATACTGATGCTCCAAAGAGACCTATTGATTCAGGTGTATGGCAGACTCAGTATTACAGCTCATTTCATGTTTCATAAACTTTTAGATCAAACATTTGTCCCTGACATGCCTCCCTATGTGATTGACATACTAGACCTTCCTTTAAAGATGAATGAAATCTCCCTATGGAACTGCAGACTGTTAATCAAGTAAAATTTTGCTTTAGGATGTCTTCCTTTGTGTATTACTTTTTGAAGGTGAATGGGGTTGAACTCACAGTTCTCCCTTTAAAAGCCATACATTTCCTCCTACATTAACTTCAATAATAAACTGATCCACTGGGCCTATATTGCACAATTATCCCAATGGGTTTACTTTGTCTAAGAAGAGAATCTGTCTGATATGCATTCACTTATGCAGTGATTGAAGAAACATGACAATGCTGCATGCTATCTTCTGTCAAAGAGGACTTATACTTGTGTGCTCATGTTAGTCTTCTTCAACATGGTGCTCTCTATGTGTGTTGACTATGATTAGCACTATCCTTATACAGGTTGAGAATCCCTTATCCAGAATTCTGAAATCCAAAATATTTCAAAATCCAAAATTGTCCACATGGGTGGCTGAGATAGTGACATTTTAGTTTTCTGATGGTTCAGTGTACATAAACTTTATTTCTTGCACAAAATTATTTAAAATGTTCTGTATAAAATTACCTTCAGGTTCTGTTTATTAGGTATATATAAAAACTAAATAAATTTCATGTTTAGACTTGGGTCCCATCTCCAAGATATCACATTATCTATAAGCAAATATTCCAAAATCTGGAAAAAAACCCTCTGAAATTCCAAACACTTCTGGTGCCAAGCATTTTGGATAAGGAAGACTCAATCTGTAACATGCATGGCCTGACTGAGGGCATGAGTTGGTGATGATAAGGTCCTACTGCTTTGCATTTAAAACAATATGGGGTAGAATAGAACTAAACATAGGTCCAAAGCACACTACAGAAATAATCCAGTTTCAGACTGCTTTAACTGTCTTAGCACAATGCTAGGGAATCTTGGGAATTGTAGTTTATTGCAGCACCAGAGCTCTCTGACAGAGAAGACTACATGTCTCACAAAACTACAGTTCCCAGTCCCAGAATTCCCTAGCATTGAGCCACGGTATTTAAAGCGGTCTCAAACTGGACAATTTTTCCAGTGTGTTTTGGACCTTTGTTTTACCAAACTGTTGCAGAAAGGCTAGACACTGATGTTTGAGCAAAATTTCATGTGTGATCTGGTGCAATTATCATGCCAGATCTTGCTACATCAGTAATCTCACGAGACTTTGAACAATATTTGCTAGACCATATATAGGCCTGACCATGAGGTTTTTATACTTTTATATGCATCTCTTTGATCATTATTGATTTGTACTTGCTGTTGTTTTCCATAAGTTTAATGCTCTCTGAACTTTCTCACATTTATTGTTATTGTTTTCTTTCCTCACTTGCAGTATCTTCCACTTGTCCTTATACTCTGTTTCTGGATGGTATTGGTGCTTTGGCACTCCTTAAGACTTCTCAGTATGGACACTGAAGGCCCTGCAGCAGTCACCTGCAACACCTGTGGGATGTTTGTCTTCTTGCCTACAGAGGTGGCGAACTACACCTGCCACAAGTGCAAGTTGGTAGTCCTCTTGGAAGAGAAAGTACAGCAGCTAGAGGAGCAGATATCTGCACTCCAGCATCATAGAGAGCAGGAGAATCTCCTGAACAGGTCAGACCAGAATGTCTTGGGTGGGAAACAGACAGAGGAAGTTGTTGGGGCGGAGGAGGTCACTCCACATACAACAGAGGTAGATGCTTGGAGGAAGGTCACACACAGAAGTAAGGAAACCAGGGAACGTTCTGTGAGCGGCTTGCAGCTACAGAATCGCTTTGAATCTCTCTCTGTTGTCAGAGATGATGAGGAAAAGCAGCAGGGACAGACATCAGGGACAGAGCAGGAGAGCCTGAGAGTATCACGAAAAGGAACAGCCACTGCTAAGCCTCGGAGGAGGCGCGTGGTCGTGGTGGGGGACTCCTTGCTGAGGGGTACAGAAGCAGTGGTTTGTGGGCCTGACAAGATGTCTCGGGAGGTGTGTTGTCTCCCCGGGGCAAAGATCCATCATGTGATGGAGAGGCTGACAAGACTTGTCAAGCCTACTGATGAATACCCCCTTCTTTTGGTTCATGTGGGAACCAATGATACTGCAAGGCACAGCCTTCAGAATATCAAAAGGGATTATGAGGCTCTGGGAAGAAAGCTGAAAGAGATGGATGCACAGGTTGTCATCTCATCTCTACTCCCGGTAGAAGGGCATGGTCCAGGAAGGGAGAGGAAAATAGCAGAGGTGAATAACTGGCTCCGTAGATGGTGCCGCCAAGAACAGTTTGGATTCTTGGATCATGGGCTGCGGTACCATGAGGAGGGACTTCTGGCAAGGGATGGACTGCATCTCACGCCAGTTGGCAAAAACGTTTTTGCCAACAGTCTGAAGAATCTGATCAGGAGGGCTTTAAACTGAGTTATGTGGGGGAGGGAGACATTATACTGGAAGGCAAAAGGGATGGAGAGAATAGTCCAAGTGGCATAGAGGGAACAAGGCAAACAGTGCAAGGACCCAACAGTAGGAGGCAAAAAAATGTGCAAAAGCAGCAAGTAAAGAGGACACATGGTCTTAAATGCCTCTCCACTAATGCACAGAGTATGGGAAATAAGCAGGATGAACTTGAACTCCTAGCACAACAAGGGAAATATGATATAATAGGCATCACTGAAACCTGGTGGGATGAGTCTCATGATTGGAATGTAGAAATAGAGGGGTATAACCTTTTTAAGAGAAACAGGCCAAGCAGGAAAGGAGGAGGAATAGCATTATATGTCAGAGATATTTACACCAGTGAAGAGATCCAGGACATCAGTACTGGAGGCCAAGTGGAGAGCATCTGGATAAAAATTAAAGGAGAGGGAAACAACAGGGATGTTACTGTGGGAGTCTACTACAGACCCCCGACTCAGGCAGAGGAATTGGATGATGCCTTTCTAGAACAGATAAACACATACTCAGAAAAGAGAGATGTAGTAGTGATGGGTGACTTCAACTATCCTGATATTTGCTGGAAGTCAAACTCAGCCAAATCCTCAAAGTCTAGCAAATTCCTCACTTGCCTGGAAGACAATTTCATTGTCCAAAAGGTGGAAGAGGCAACAAGGGGATCAGCCATTTTAGATCTGATCTTAACCAACAGGGAAGACCTAGTTGATGGGGTGCAAGTGGTTGGATCCTTAGGTGGAAGTGACCATGTTCTCCTGGAGTTTGTAATACAGTGGAAGGGAGAAGCTAGGCATAGTCAGACACGCACTCTAGACTTTAGGAGAGCTAATTTCAATAAACTTAGAGAAATACTGGGAGTGATCCCATGGTCAGGAATACTAAAAGAAAAGGGAGTTCAAGACGGATGGGAGTTTCTCAAAAGGGAGATATTGAAGGCACAATTTCAAACAGTTCCAATGAGGAAGAAAAATGGAAGATGTCTCAAGAAGCCAGGATGGATGACTAAGGAACTTTCAAATGAGCTAAGTTTTAAACGGAACATGTATAAGAAATGGAAAAATGGAGAAATCACGAAAGAGGAATTCAAACAAATAGCCAGGACATGTAGGGATAAAGTCAGAAAAGCTAAAGCGCAGAATGAACTCAGGCTTGCTAGAGAGGTTAAGAACAATAAAAAGGGCTTTTTGGATATGTCCGCAGCAAAAGGAAGAAGAAGGAAACAGTGGGGCCACTGTGTGCAGAAGATGGCAAAATGCTAACAGGGGACAGAGAAAAGGCAGAATTACTCAACACCTTCTTTGCTTCAGTCTTCTCAGAAAAGGCAAAGGGTGCTCAACCTAAGGATAATGGAGACAGAATAGAGGAAATTCAGCACAGAATAAGTAAAGAGGTAGTACAGGAATACCTGGTTAACCTAAATGAATATAAATCTCCAGGACCAGATGAACTACATCCTAGAGTTTTAAAAGAACTGGCAAATGTAATATCAGAGCCATTGGCAATAATCTTTGAGAACTCCTGGAGAACAGGAGAAGTCCCAGCAGACTGGAGGAGGGCAAACGTTGTCCCCATCTTCAAAAAGGGAAAAAAGAGGATCCCAACAATTATCATCCAGTTAGTCTGACATCAATTCCAGGAAAGATTCTAGAGCAGATCATTAAGCAGAGAGTCTATGAACACTTAGAGGCCAATGCCATAATCACAAAAAGCCAACATGGGTTTCAGAGAAACAAATCATGCCAAACGAACCTGATCTCTTTTTTTGATAAAATTACCAGCTTGGTAGATGAAGGGAATGCTGTGGATATAGTATACCTCGATTTCAGTAAGGCCTTTGACAAGGTTCCCCATGACATTCTTGCAAACAAGCTTGCAAAATGTGGGATAGACAAGTTAACTGTTACATGGATTTGTAATTGGTTGACTGGCCGAACTCAAAGGGTGCTCAACAATGGCTCCTTTTCATCCTGGAGAGAAGTGACCAGTGGGGTCCCACAGGGCTCTGTCCTGGGCCCAGTGCTGTTCAACATCTTTATTAACGATTTGGATGACAGAATTGGGGGCATACTTATCAAATTTGCAGATGACACTAAACTGGGAGGAGTAGCTAATACCCCAGAGGACAGGATCAAAATTCAAAATGACCTGAATAGACTAGAAAGCTGGGCCAGTGCTAACAAAATGAAATTCAATGCGGAGAAATGTAAGGTTCTGCACTTAGGGCGGAAAAATGAAATGCACAGATATAGGATGGGGGACACCTGGCTGAATGAGACCACGTGTGAAAGGGATCTAGGAGTCCAAGTAGACCATAAGCTGAACATAAGTCAACAGTGTGATGCGGCAGCTAAAAAAGCCAATGCAATTTTAGGCTGCATCAATAGAAGTATAGTTTCTAGATCAAGGGAAGTTATAGTGCCACTCTATTCTGCTTTGGTCAGGCCCCACCTGGAATACTGTGTCCAGTTCTGGGCACCACAATTCAAAAAAGATGTGGAGAAACTGGAGCATGTCCAAAGGAGGGCAACTAAGATGGTGAAGGGTCTGGAAACCTTGCCCTATGAAGAACGTCTTAGGGAGCTGGGGATGTTTAGCCTGGAGAAGAGAAGGTTAAGAGGTGATATGATAGCCCTGTTTAAATATTTGAAGGGATGTCATATTGAGGAGGGAGCAAGCTTGTTTTCTGCTGCTGCAGAGACTAGAACGCGAAACAATGGATGCAAACTGCAGGAAAAGAGATTCCACCTCAACATTAGGAGGAACTTTCTGACAGTAAGGGCTGTTCGACAGTGGAACACACTCCCTCGGAGTGTAGTGGAGTCTCCTTCCTTAGGGGTCTTTAAGCAGAGGCTGGATGGCCATCTGTCAGGGATGCTTTGACTTGGAGTTCCTGCATGGCAGGGGGTTGGACTGGATGGCCCTTGTGGTCTCTTCCAACTCTATGATTCTGTGATTCTGTGATTCTGCTGGTGGATATGGAAGAAAGGAGGGAGGGAGCATCAGGCGTGAGTTAAATTGGGAAGGGCAGAGATCACCACTAGCAATGGATAGGGGAAAAGTAGGGGGTGTCTGTAGTCAGGGCAGATGCAGGTGACCACACTCTCGGCTTAGATGTCAGACATAGGACATTCAGTAGCTGAGGTTTGGACAGCTTACCACACCCATGCTGAGAAGTACCTTGTACTGGATCATTGGACCCCTTTCCCCCTCCTTCATGTTGTCCTATACATATTGTGCAATTATATGATTTACAATTATGATATTTTTATTAAAGTTATGGTCAATTCTACAATACATAATATGATGTCCAACCTTTGGTGTTGGTGTAGTAATCCACCAAACAATAGCTTTGATCTTACCTTTCTTCTGTACCTTTCTTATCTTGCTTCCGTAAAGGGGTCTAAATTAGGAAACAAATTGTTCAGCAAAGGCGAATGAGTGACAATAGCTAAACACATGCAAAGAAGCTTGAATCTGAAGTTACATAACGGGTGTATCTTAGCTTTAATTAATATTCATTTGCTACAGGGTTTTACTTGTCCCATCTAAATTTTCTCCTTCTGTTTTAGAATTAAAATGCAGAAAACACAGCTTTGGCATATCCATTCTGGAGCTTCAGAGAAACTAGGCCACAGTCACATATTTAAGGGCTGGTCTGGTAGTTTAAGAAAAGAAAGAAAAAGAAAGAAAAAGTTTATAGGCATATGTTGGTAGAAAATGTACAATTTTCTTTTTTTTACAAATTTTGCAATTAACCTTCTGAAAATAAAATTTTAAAACACATATCACAATACAATGCAACACTCTAGTCATATATCAGATGTTTTTATCTAAAACATGTTGTGAGAGATATGCTTTATAATAATAATATATATCAAACTATATATATATATATATATATATATATACAGTGGTCCCCCGGGTTACAAAAGTAATCTGTTCCGGATTACCTTTCGTAACCCGGAAATATTTGTAACCCGGGGGACCGCTTTTTTTGCCAGACCGCGCGGCAAATTTAAAGGGGCCGCACAGTTTTTTTTATCGTAACCCGGGTTTTTTTTCGTAAGCTGGGCCCGTTTTTGCGGCCCCAGCTCTTTCGTACCCCGGGGTTTTCGTACCCCGGGGGATTCGTAACCCGGGGGACCACTGTATATAAAACCATGAACCCAGCTAGGGAATACCAGAGCACAACTTGTCTCAGCACTTATACTCATTATCTAGTTCACATGTAATTACTTTCTATTCCTTGGGGGAAGAAACCTTTTTGACAAGGTCTAAAATGTCCAGCAACAAAAATTATAATTGAACACATAATTTCACCATATTTAATAGTACAATGTTACCAATAGGTAATAAATAAAAGGATAATACCCCTATGACAAACAAACACTATTTCTGTCCAAGGAAAGAATAAACGCAGCATCTTGCTGAGCTACATTTATTGTCACAAGACTCTCTCTCTTTCCCTCTGTGTATGTGATTGGCTACAAATGTTACTTCTTTATTCTGCATGTGCCATGTATGACATATATATGTGTGCATGTGCTTTCAAGTCACTTGTCGTTTTATGGCAATCCCATGGATTTCTTAAAGTTTTCATCAGAAAGCAATACTCAGAAGTAGTTTTGCCTTCTTTTGAAATATAGCCTATAGCACCTGGTATTTGGTAGTGGTCTCCCATCCAAGTACTGACCACAGATGATTCTGCTTACCTTCCAAGATTAGATGGAATTTTTTTAACTTTAGGGTGCCAAGACAAAAATATGAGCTTTTGAATGGGAACCATAATCAGAAATTACAAATTTGTCTTTTCAAGATAGTGATCACTAGACATGGACAACTCTGAATCTATCCAGTGGAGCATTTTTTAAAAAGTGTAAGTCTTTTTTTTTCATTATATCAGGGAGAATGGCAGTTTCTCAACAAGTACAATTCTATAAAGGGTACTATAAAGAATTTGTTTTGGACTCTGCATTGAATTAGGCCTGAAGTCTGGGGACAGGTTCACTGCATGCCAGTTTGACACTTGCACAGTTTACTCCCAATGCAAGGTTTTGCTTTTGATGGTGATGGTAGCATTTTAGGTGGTGGGTTGCTTTTCTCTCATGAAAAAGGAAAGAGGTGATATAACAGCTTAGTATCTATCTATACTTCTAGGTCATGACTTCCAAAGAAAAAGAAGCCAATCATCCCAAAGTGTGGCTCCAAAAAAGGTGCACAAAAAACTAGCTCCTCCAGACAACGGGAAGGCAAGGAAAGAAGCTATGGCAGATGAGACAGGTTTCTTCAGGGACCTTCACAATTTCTTGTACCCCTCAAAGAGAAAATAGAGCAGCTGAGCCTCTTGACTCCTGAGATTATAACACCAATCTGGGCATGGGCTGAAACCAGGCTGGGACCATGTCTTATCGCACAACTCTATGCCCAGATCATTACCATCCCATGCCAGAACAGGACTTCTCCCATACTTAGCTAAAAATACTTCTTTTCCATTGTTAGCAAAGTAATGGGAGACATTTTGATCAAGTATGGGATGGTAACGATCTGGGTATGGAGCTGTGCAATAAATACATGGTTCCAGCCCAGTCTCATCTCATGCCCAAATCGGGGGGTAAGTAATGCGATAATCTCAGTCTCTCCCCACCTCTGCTGCTCTACTGTTGGCAGGACTTTGGGGAAGAAAAGTGATTGCCAGAATAAGAATACCCCATCTGGTGAGTTGAGCACCTCCAGGTGCCATTATGCCTCTGTATCCTGCAAGAAAGTTGATAGTAAAGACCTGGTTTTAGCATGCATTGGTCTCAGTCTGGCCACATAATTCTGGGAATTCTAGACCAAAAAAGAAAGAAAAAAGAAAGAAAAAAAAATCACTTTTCCAAGGACGGTTATAGCAACAGGAGAAGGTGATTACCTTGTCCCAATGAAATGCAGATTTGGAGAAAATGAGGAGCCATGGAGAGAATTTGGAAAAGTTACATTTTTGGAGTTTGGATTTAGAATTCCAGAATCCCCTAGCCAGCTTGACCACTGGATCTTAGGGGTGCTGTCCAAGAAAAAAAAACTTTTCCAAGCTCTGAATTTTAATTCCTGAACCAGTTGTTATGGGATCAGCAGCAGTATGATAGAAGAAAAATATCCCTCCAGTGAAATGTATACCTAGCACAACAATCTCCAGTTTTCATAATATAGCTTTACTACCATTTTGTTTGCCCTAGTCATCAGATTTAGTTTGGCCTAAGGGCTAAATGTGACCAACTAAACAGGTTTGAAACAACAGCTTTGCTCTGAATGTTCCATTTTAATATCCAGTCTGATGAGTTTAAACATTAGGATAGACATTTCATTGCTAACCATAGCAGAAACAACAAGTAAGTTTATCTTTGGCAACAATTGGATCATGATCTAATGTTTGAATTTAATCAAAAAGGGATACAGATTATCAAAGCTCAGTAGAGATAAAAATGTATGGACTGGTATCGTCCCAATCAAAGAGAATCTTGGGCATTTCCCCTCAAGTCAGATTATTCCAGAAGAGAGAACTTTGGACTCTCTATATCTTTGTGGATTTAGGTTTATTTACAGATTTACAAATTAAATAGGGTTGGATGGGTAACAACAGTTGGCACAAGGGATAAAGGCAGAAAATAAATCAAAGTTCACTGAATAGCAATGAATTTTAGTTCAACTGAAGCATGTACTGCAGTGCTGGCTATGCACATATGGATCATCAGTTTTTCTGCTGCAGTAAAACACAAACTATGGGGAATTCATAGCAGATGTTGCTAGTTAAAAAGCCAAACAAACGAAGCTGATTTTCCACCAAGTAATGAAAAGGCAGGGTGTCTTCACCAGCAAGCCGCAGCAGAGGCATAACTCAGTGCCTGGGGTCAAGGAAGAAGAAATACAAGTAGACCTCCCAAAGCCAGGTGCTGCCACCATAAAGGCTCCATCCACACTGTAGAATTAATGCACTTTGACACCACTAACTGACCTGGCTCAATGCTATGGAATCCTGGGATTTCTAGTTTTGTGGGATATTTAGCTTTCTCTGTCAGAGATCTCTGGTGCCACAATAGCCCACAAAACCCAGGATTCTACAGAATGTAGCCATGACAGTTAAAGCAGTGTTGAACTGCATTAATTCTGTAGTGTGGATGCAGATCTTGTCTGTCAAGGGATGGACTGGACACTGGGCAGGAGGTTCCCATTGGTTGGTGACCCAGGGGCAATAGCCTACCCAGTCCAACAGCTTGTGTGAGCAATGTACTCAGAAAATCTGGTTGCAAGCTATTTAAGACTTTGTAGGCCATAAGAAGACCTGTGAATCAGGCTCAGAAATGTGGTAGTATCCATTAAGGGAGATCTGTCTCTTGGAGGTAAACATTCTGTGAAACTGTAACCAAGGGCCAGAGAAAGGCAAAAGCTGCATGCTTAATAGACAAGGGTGGAAGATCTCTGCCTCATCTGCACTGCAGAAATAATGCACTGTCGTAGTTGTCATTGTTATATTCATATCCCACTTTTATCGCAATAAAGTTTGACAACATATAAATGCCACGCTTGAATGCTATGAAATACTGAGATTTGTAGTTTGTTGTGGCACTGTCCCTCTGACAGAGAGCCATGGAAGTTAAAGTGGTGCCAAATTGCTTTATTTCTGCAATGGGAGTGCCATAACATCTGAGTGTCCTGATGCGTAATCTGTATTAAGGACAAGAGTCCACCATCAGAACAGAATATAGAGAAACAGAATGATTCCTGACTAGCAAACGGGTCAGGAAAGACTGCATACTATCACCCTATTTATTGAACCAATATACACAGAATACTGTACAAAAAGCAGGCTTGGACTCAGATGCTGAAGGAGTGATGATAGGAGGAAGGAACATTAACAAACTAAGATATACAGATGATGCAGTACTACAAATGGAAACAAACAAAGACCTGGAGCAATTACTGAAGAAGGTCAATGAGGAAAGTGCAAAGGATGGATTAATGCTGAACATTTACAAAACCAAAAAAATAATAACCACAGAAGATCTATAAGAATTAATCCTAAACAATGAGAAAATTGAAATAGTTGAGGAGTTCCCATACTTTGGTTGAAATATTGATCAGAATGGAGACTGGAGCCAAAAAATCTGAAGAAGACTAGGACTGGAAAGGGCAGCTATGAAAGAACTGGACAAGATCATAAAAGGTAAAGACATAACTCTGAACACTAAAGTGAGGATTGTCTAAGCCATTGGATTCCCCATCATCATGTATGGATGTCAGAGTACAGATGTGGACAGTTTTTTAAAAAGCAGATAGAAAGAAAATCAACTCATTTGAGATATAGTGCTGGAAAAGAGTGTTGAGGATACTAGGGATAGCCAAGAAAACAAACAATTGGCTTCTAGAACAGATCAACCCTGAACTCTTTCTAGAAACCAAGATGACTAAATTGAAGCTGTTGTATTTTGCTACATCAATGAGAAAAAATAACAAAGACAATGTGCTATGAAAGGAGGAAGGCAGTAGAAAGAGAGGAAGATCAAATGCCAGATGGTTAGACTGAATCAGGGAGCCCATGGGCCTGAGCCTGCAGGACCTGAGCAAAGATGTTAAGGACAGGGGGTCTTGGAGATGTCTTGTCCACACGGTCTCCATGAGCCAAGGTCAACCTGAGGGCAGTTAACAACAACAACAACAACAACAACAACAACATGCAGATACAGCCTGAGACTCAGTTCAGTGTATAATTTTACAGATGCAACCTATAAACAAAAGCAGAGAATAAAGACTTTTGAACAATCTGTTCAACAAAACATCACTGGAGAAACAGAAACAGAAACAACTTGAATTCTCCATAAAGACTATGGAGGAACCAAGCAGTGTTTATGAGATGATTTAATTTTTACTTTAATTTTTCAAGCCTTTAGTCATATGGCATTCCATAACTGCTTCCACATCCCATGTAGTTTAGTCCATCAGCTAATTCTGAAGAAATGACTGTTGTCTTCTACTCTTCTTCAAATCCAAGTGTCAAAGAGATTGGCAAAACTACAGTAAGCTATCCGGTATAGAAAGGACTTAGATTACAGCAAAATCATTATTAATCTTTGCAAAACAAACAAACAAACTTTGTTGAGTTGGAGAACCAGATTGTCCACCCAGAGAGACAGGAACAGCTTGACCCTTATTTAGGATCATTATTATTTGCACATTTTTTCCAACTATCCAGTAGGTCAAATATCCAGTCATCTCATCATTCTTACTCCTAGACAATGAGCAACCTGATTATGAAATTAGAACATAAAATCAAGTTCTAGCTCATATCACACACGCTGGGTGTTGCAATTGATCCGAAAGGATCATATCTTATTTCTGCCTTTCTAGGAGCAAAAACTCCTGTTGCTGACACATGCTTGTAGCTCTGATGACGGATTTATATTGCACTTCCCTGATGCAACTTCCCTTAACGAACATACAAACTCCTACATGATTAAACAGAAATGTTAATTAAATACATAAAATGGCAATGAAACCTGGTTTCCTAAATCCACTGTTGGGAGCAAGGCTAAGTGACCAAAATGGGGCTTTTTTTTTTTTTTTTTTTTTTAGCAGACAGGTATAGGATTATACTGTAAAAGCTGCCAGGAGGAGAATGTCAGGAGGAGAATGGAGGACAAATGAGGGAAGAAGCCCCTTTAACATCTGGCTCCCTCCAGCCCCGGACCATCTCAGCATGGGTGTCGGCCCATAAAACCTTGGGCACCTCATTCCCCACCAGGGACTGCCAGGAGGAGAATGGAGGACATGTGAGGGAGGAGGCCCCTTTAACATCTGGCTTTGTCCCTTCCAGCCCCGGACCATCTCAGCATGGGTGTTGGCCCATAAAGCCTTGGGCACCTCATTCCCCACCAGGGACTGCCGGGAGGAGAGTGGAGAACAAATGAGGGAGGAGGCCCCTTTTAATATCTGGCCCCCTCCAGCCCCAGACCATCTCAACGTGGGCGGCCACCCATAAGCCTCTGGTGATACTAGGGGTATTGTCTTGTAGTTAAATTTTAGTCTCCCCCTTTTTCAGTGTGTTAAAATGTTATCTCTTAATTGTCATTTTTAATCAGTAATTTGCAACGTGCTATGCTGTATTTGTTTTATTACTTCATTGCTTGTTGGTATCTGTTTTGTTAATTTTTGAACGGGGGGTTGGAATTGGGGATTTTTTTGGGATAATTATTGATTGATTGCTGTCGTTGTAGTGTTTTGTTGTTATTGAATTGTTTTTATTTTATTATGTATTGCTATGTTATATTTGCTTATTATTTCATGTTTATTGTTAATGCCTGTATTATTCCCACTATTGTAAGCTGCCCGGATTCCCATTTGATTGGGCAGAGTATAAATAAATCTTATTATTATTATTATTATTATTATTATTATTATTAATATAAGGGACAACTTATCTGTATTTAAATTACAGATGCCTATCAGGGTCAGCATAGTCCAGCCCTGAGGCTTCACCCCCTTGACATCTCCAGAATCCCTAGACAGTTCTGTCCAAAAAGAACATGAACTGCTGCTCCTGGAAGCCTACGGCCCAATCCAGACAGGCACAAAGTGGTGCGTTTAGGGCTAAAAAACCCGCCTTTAGGGCTGGGGAGGTCACAGCGTTTAGACCCTCCACAGCCCTAAAGCGTATGGGCGCCGCCATTTTTAAATGGCAGCGTCTGTGCGGACGCGCCATGATGGCATCAAGACACAGGCAGTGTTTAGACATGCTGCGTGCGCCATGACACCATTGCGCCGTGGGAGGGTGCCAAGCGCGCCCTTTCCGCGGCGCAAAAAGGAGCTTGAAAATCGAGCTCCTTTTTGCTTCCGGGTCTTTGACGCAGTCTTTAAATGGCCACGGCAAAGACCCGGGGAGAAAGGAGCCACAGTAGTGGCCCCTTTCTCCCCTCAGCCCCACTGAGGGAAGCAGAGTGCAGCCCAGGGCACCCACTGCACCCCGCTTTGAGGCTGCGGGGAAGCAGCAGTTTGCTGCTTCCCCACGGCCTCTGGAAGTGGCAGTTTGCCACTTCCCCACGACCTCTGGAAGCGGTGGGATGGGGCCCCATCCCGCTGCTTCTTGGGGCGAGTACAGATCGCCCCTTTTGGGTGGTCTGGAAAGCCCCTACATGTGCAAAAACTTTTACATTTTACTAGCTTGCAAAGCCTCTTCTTGTACTGTTTAACATATTTTAAAAAGTCAATTTTTGAGAAGAAGAAATGGACCTCTGACCATTTAATTTTATGTATTTATTAAAATGTATAAACCTGGGTTGCATATGGTCTGCATACTCCTATCCACGGAGGAATGTGGTAAGATCCATCATTGACAGTTAAATGCATGTCTATCCCATCAGGGAAAAGATGGGATAAGTTGTGTGCGATAATTTCCTTTAACTCTGCCTGTTTGGATTTTGCCATGAGTCATAAATGAGAAGGCCAGGTGACCAGAAAGTGATAAAAGGGATTTCTTGACAAGTACCAGTGAGTCCTCAGTCCCTCAGTCTAAAAAGATACAGCTGGGAAACTACACCTGTTTAAACAGGAATGCCATGTTATTTTCCAAACTGCATAATAAAAGGGCCTTCTCACATTTCTCACTTGCATCATGCCATTTATACACTGGTGCGAGATTGTGCATTTTCTGCATTAGAGTCGATAAGAAAGGCTTTATTTTTCTCCATTTTTTATTTTGCCCTGGAGCATGGCTTTGTTCAGGTTTCACTCTGTTTCGGCTTCATGCATCATATAAAGAACTGAGGCTTGACACGGGTTGAAACTGCTTTTTTTTTCCTAGTGAGGACAACCCCATATTGAGCCCTCTCAGAAATTATCAATCAGAAACGTACTAAATAACCAGCACACCATCCCCTGAGACAGAGTGAGCAAGAAAGAGTGCTATTATGCTTGATCCCCTTCAGAAAAACAAAAGCAGTTTATCCTATGCACAGTGAACAAATGGAGAGTACATTTTACACTTGTTCAAGTCTTCATATTGGATAATAATGGATGGGAGAAGTAATTTGTGTTCCCTCTGACTGTTGCTTCAGGCACTATGATAGCTGTGGTAACCTGCCTGGTGATTCAAAATTATAGCAAGAGGTACAGTCCCTGCAGTTCACATTTATACAATATGTCTTTGAATTACACATTAATATGCTATAAATCAGCCATTAGTTTCTTTAAAATTTAAAGTTCAGTCAACACAGACACAGTTTGTAATAAAAAAAAAAAAAATTCTTAACAGCACCAGTAAGGGAAAACTGAAGGGCTTGGAGGGAACGTTTGAATGGTATAGATGTGTTACATTAACAAGGGGCTGTAGCAGACAGGCTTGATCCTGCTTTTCCAAAAGTGGGTCAAAACTCCACTGCCCACATGGCCCACTTGCATGGCAGTCTGAATACAGATGGGCCGACTGCACAGTGAAGTATTAAGCTGCACCACTGGGTAATTTTTGTTGTTGTTACACTGTCGCACAAACACACCACCTGTGACCTCCAAGTACCTAACACGTCTACCCAGATGTCATCCCATTGCATGGCTGTCCCTTTAATCAGCCATGGCTGTCCCTTTAATCAGTACAGAGCATTGGTGCATCAGTGTGTGAGTGATACATTGGCAAAGCACAATGATGGAGGACCCCCATACGTGCCTCCTTCACTGCCCATGTCCCCATGTTGGACTGCCTGGTTTGTGTATATTGTAATTAAATCTATTTGAGTTGTTGCACTTTCATTTCTTTGTTTGCCACAGCCCCATACTTGCATTGGGATGTTTATATGCATTAGTGAAGATGCACGTTTTTCATTGTGCGCCGGACCATCCTGGCTTTTTTTTACTTCAGCTTTTTTAGCCCCAGAGTATGGCTTCAGTCTGGTTTCCAGCTGCTTTTGAGGTGTGCATTGTCTAAACAACCCCCCTTCATAGCGGCTAAAAAGTGGCTCTATTTTGACCGTCTGTGTCACCCCTAGGAATCTAAATATAGGGGGTACCTTTTTAAAACACCTTTCCATCTCTACAATATCTTTTTTAAATGTAGTTACCAATAATGTAAATAGTATTCCAGACGAGGTCACAACAAGGATCTACTGTATATAAGATCAGTATAATATTGCCAGTATTATTTCTGATTCTTTTTCTAATTATGCTTAACACAGAATCTGCCTCCACCCCCACCCCCCACCTCCCGGCAGCCACAGAGTGGGTTGACATTTTCATAGGACTCTTTCAAACGGGGAGGAATTTCTCCCAACTCCGAATGGAGCCAATGCGGATTTATGTAAATTCGCTTGTTTAGCGAATTTACATGAACCCCTGCTCCGTTCGGAATTACTTCCCATTACCCGAAAATAACCCTCTCCTGCCCGAATTTGCATGCGAAGCTTTAATTCGCAATAAGGTAAAACCCATGATTGCATTCGAATTGGCTTCCCTCTTGCCCGAATTTGCATGCGAAGAGTTAATTTGCAATAACATAAAACCCATGATTGCATTCGAATTGACCTTAAATTATACTTCCAATTTAGCCTTGTATGAAAGAGTCCATAGAAATATCAGCCATGACTCCCAAATCTCTTGGTAAGTTGCTGCCAGCTCACATGTCATCAGTGTATAAGTGAGGACGGGATATTATACCCAAATATGCATCACTTTAAACTTTTCTTTGCTGACTTTCATTTTCCATTTTAATTAGGGTTGCCATAATTCTCTTTCACAAAACTGGGACAAAATGTTTTTTTTTAAAGTAGGACAAAATGTAGGTAATTCAAGAAAAATGGAGGTTGCAACCAACTAAAAGCCAAAAACATTAACAAAATAAAAAACGTCAATATGGTTTGTGTGTTGGACTAGGACTCTGGAGACCAGGGTTTGAATCCCTGGTTGGTTATGGAAACCCACTGGGTGACCTTGGGCCAGTTGCACTCTCTCATCAGGAGAAGGCCATAGTACCTCCCGTCCCCCGAACCAATCTTGGCAAGAAAAACCCAGCAGAGGGTGGCCCTAGATTTGAAAGCCTTTGAAGGCACACCACAACCACAAAGCCATGCTCCAAATGGAGGACAGGTTGGCATCTCTCTTTCCTGGAGAAAAGTCTGCAATGGAGGACATGTCCTGGGAGGACACTCCCTGCTCCAGCCCCTTCCTTTCCTGACTTTGGCCACCACCGAGGCCATAGCTTCATGGTGGAGGAAGTGGCATTCAGAGATGGCGGCCCATGGTCTCCCGATTGAGAGGGACTTCACCACCACCCAGCCAAGCCAACACCAATGCCGAGGCCACCCATGCCACCCCTGCCCCTGCTGCTTCCAGCCCTGCTCCAACCTCTGATGGCTGCCTTCTCTTCTTCCTCCAGCTTCAGGATGGAGCCCACGAGTTGAGTGGCACTACCGAGAGAGAGGTGTGCAAGTGGCCATCCATCTCTCTGCATGTATTGCAGGCTCTGCAGGCCAGGACCCAAGAAGCTTTTTAATTGGGGAGATGGAGGAAGGAGGAGAAGAAAAAAGGCTGTTGGAGACAATGTTGTGCTGGCCCCCAAGCCCTCCTCTGGCAAAGAAGATGGTGGCAGTGGCAGGGTTGAGGTGGGAGGTGCAGCTAGGGTGTCTGGAGGGCTGAGGTCTCTTCAGTATTCACACGAGCCTCAGCCGGTGGGCCAGACCTCTGCTGCAGGCTCTCTCTGGGCCTCCTCCACAGGCGGCACTTCTTCCTTGTTTTGCTCCCACCAATTCAGGGCACATTTTGTCAATATTCAATCTGACTGGAGACTGAGGCCTAGAATGAAGCAGGACTCTGAGACTGGAGGGTCAAAAATGCCCAGCTGGGCCAGGACATTTTTTAGATCCTCCTATACGGGATTGTCTCAGTTTTCTAGGATGTATGGCAACCCAAATTTTAACGTCAATCACTCAGTTTGGAGAGATCCTTTCAGAACCTTCACTTTTCTTCTCACACCTTTAAATAATTTATTGTCACCACATCATTATATAACCCTAATTCCAGGTTTTGTATTGGGTTTCTGATTCTCTGTACCTCAAGCTTAGAGATAACTATGGGGCTGTGTAGATCGACCATTAAGGTCAACCTGGGTGTCGAGTCAGGGTGTGGTGTCTACATGACAAACACCCCAAATCTGCCCTCAGGCCGGCATGATGCCATGAGCCACACCACACGAGGCACGGCATCACAGTGCTCCTCTGGGACTGTGTCTACATGATGCAGCACCAAAGGAGCACGGAAAAGCCGCTGCAGCCCATTCCCAGGGTAAGCAGTCTTTTTGCCTGAATTTCTTCCAGTATGAGCAGCATCAGTTTAAAAAAAAAAGAAAAAAAATCTAGTTCGTGGCTCTTTTATGGTACATGATTATAGCATTATAATTCCACTTGAACTCTCTTGTTGAAGCACTAAAGCTTTGGCTGAGAATTCTAAATCTCTCTCTCTAAACGGCCAAGGATTCCTTAGGATGTTGCTATGGCAGTTTATATGGAATCATAGTGCTAGAACTGTGTAGTGTGAAAGGGCCCCTGGAATGATGACTCTTTTAAAAAATAAAACTTGTCTTTATGATATTGTTGGGATGTTTAGAAATAAAGCAACTAACAATAAATATAAAACCTTGTTTTTAAATACCAGTCAGTGCATCCTTGCTGTCTTCTGGATAATTACCAGAGTATGGAAAAGATTGCAATATATTACTTGCTATTTAATTAATATTAATTACTACTTGAACTGGAAGACAAATAATAAACAAGTTTTCTCCTAAGTCTTTCAGGGACATGTTTGAACGAATGGTGTTGCATCTTTGCCGCCACTCCCTCCCTCCTCCTTCACTCTGGATGGGTGCTTGTGGGGACAAGTAGAACAAAATGCAACCGGCAGCAAAGACCAGTGGAGGAAAATCCAAGGAAAGGAAGCCAGCAGTATGCTGCCTCATGGATGGTGCAGAGGCACACAGAGAAAAGGAAGGCCTGGTGGAAAATGTGGGGGAGACGGGTTGGAATGGATATGCAACAGACAAGATAAGAGAAGATGGGAGAAGGTGAGAAGACAGAGTGAGTGAAAAAGAGGAAGAGGAAGAAAAGGAGGAAGAGCAGAGGGAGCAAATAATGGAAATCAAAACTAAGGAGACACAGGGGAATGAAGGGAGACCACATGAGAAAAGTTAGATTCTACTGGCATAGCCTCCAACAGTTATGAGATTAAAATTGGGACACGTGTGGCCCAGCAAGATGTGGCCAAGAGTGTGATAAAGATGGGAAAAGCTATTAATGAAGTAGAACACTCAAGCTAGGAGACACTGCAGCAGTTTGCCTTTGCATGAATCTACTGGGAATGGCAAGATTCGACCCCTCCCTCTTCTCCCTCCCTCCCACTGAGTGCAAACCTGAATGCAAACTATTTTTGCAAACTATTACCTGAGTACAAACTACTTTTGCATTTTGAACTCAGGGCTCATTTACATGGGCAAAAACCCAACCCCCCCCCCAAACGCTCTCACCTAGTTTTCCCAGTGAGTTGACCAAACAAACTAAGGATTGATTGGGGCTGAATCTGGGCCTTTAATCAAGGCTTTAATCCAGAGAGGAAAAAGTAAGTTTAGAGCAGAAAATTTGTGTGTGTTGACTGTGCTCCACATAGCGACTCTCGTGTGAGGCTGGGGGGAGTAGTTCAGAAATACATAGATTCGCACATATGGAGGCAAGGGTGGGGGAGAGAGAACAAAAATCTGGAGTGGCTCTGGGTGTGTGGCCAAACATATTGCGATCTACCGAGAGCCAGTGTGGCATAGTGGTTGAGTGTTGGACTGAAATTCTGGAGATGAGGGTTCAGTTCCAAGCTCAGCTCTGAAACCCACTGGGAGACTGCACAAGTTGCATGTGTTCAGTGTCAGGAAAAGTCAGTGGAAAACCTCCTCTGAACAAAACTTGCCAAGAAAACCCCATGGTGGGGTGGCCCTAGGGTCACCATAAGTCAGAAACGACTTGAAGAAACACAACAACAACAACCACATACCACTATACTACATTAGCTGTCTCATAATTAAGCAAATCATTTAATTAAATAGTATAGGAAAGTGAAAAAAAAGGTTTTTTTTACTTGAACCAAGATTGTTGATGGCCTAAATATTTTAGTATATCTTGTTTCTTGCAGTATCAGTCTGATAATGAATTTTAAAAGCATTAAAACTTCCTTGCTTTTTTAAAAAAAATGTGCTTGATACAGGGATGCCATTTTAGGGTAATATACAGATGTCAGGTGTAGTTTTAGTCACTTACGGTAAAGCTGATGATCAACAAACTAAATAATGATTACGAGTAGTTTTGTAATGAGCACACACTTCAAAATATGAGAAGATCATGCTGAGGAACACCACAGAATGGGGCTTGGCTAGTAATAAAACCTGTAATGTGCCCAAGTAACCAGTAACTTGCCCAAGACATCGAATATAAGGCAGAGATTCTATCTTAGGTCCCAATGTATAACCTTATTTGACACAACATCAGAAAGAGAGAGATCCAAACTCCTCACATCCTCAAAAGTGATGATGCTTAGGGGATAACATGCAAAACTCTGCACCAAACCACATCAGATAATATCCAGCCAATCCAATGCATCCATCCCTTCCAAATTACACTTATTATGACAACACAGAGTAAACACTATATTTACATATACACATAAACTGCCCATACACCCCCGAAAAGTATTTCCATGCCATGCATCACTATTCCTCTTTGGCTAGCAATATTTTTGGCATTGTTTTCTTGCTGTAAATGATTAAAGGTAGATTTACACATGTACTTCTAAATGGTGAGTCAGATCTCCCCCTCCCCAGCATATCATACAGAGTGTATAAAAGGTGTTGTGTATAAGCACCACTTCATGTGGAGACACACAGAACCGTGGGCCAATGTCTGTTACTACACCCACTGAGCCTCAGATTTGTTATATCTCTGGCTTTGTGTAATGAGCTGTCATTGTGTGATAGGTGATGAAATGTCAAGGAAGAGACAAAGTCTTTATAAGAGCAAGAGTATTAAGCCTTCAGGATCAGAGGTACAGTAAATGGGATCAGCACAAGATACAAATGGTTTGTGCATGCTTTTCAAGAGCAATACCTGGAAGGTAAGCTTTTTTCATGTTGAATGGGGCTTACACAAATTTTATTGAAAAGTAATCAGCTACTTTTTGCCTTTAAAAATATCAATGGCAGATTTAACTATGTTTTTGAAAACATTTTAATTTAAAGTTGGAATGAGTGATTGCCAAAGCTGATGTTAAGTATGCACTTTCTTGGGAAGAACATTTTTATAAACAAGAATTAAGAATGGTTTATAATATGAATTAATAATCACATTTCCACATTGAAGAAACATCAGTCAGCTGTTTTGATTGATGGGGGAACAGATCCCTGCCACTTGTAGCAGCTGCTGCCCGATAAGTGGGGATTGGGAGACTTTCATGGTTTCTAAACTAGTCAATATGTAGGGATCATAAATATGCACCAGTGACAAATGTATAATTTTTAGGTTATGCATTATAACTGACTTAGTAAATTCTGGCCACTATCCTAATACAATATGTTAAGTATTGATACCACTCTGTACTTATTAACACTCTAGATGCCTTCAAGAAGGCACTTAAGACGGATCTCTTCTGGAGGGCCTATCCATTTGACCTGCCTTAGTAGTTTCTAGAAATATTCTAGCCCCATTGAACAGACAGTGACATTCTGAGATTGGATTTTTAGGATTAAATGTGTGATGTTTTAAGTACATATTGTATTATTGTTTTCTATGTTGTACTCTTGCCTCGATCCATGGGGAGAGGCGGGAAATATAAATAGAGGGGCCATTCAGACTACCATATAAACTGGTTTGTAACCTGGATTAAAACCAGGAAGTTCATACTGGCGCCGTTTTTTTCACTAGGGAATCCGGATCTTGCATACCCGATGCAGCGCAAATCCCCTTAAACCCGTTTTTTCCGAAAGCGGCGTATTTACTGTTTCTTTTTGGAAAAAACGGTTCAATCGAATGTGAACTTGGCTCCGATCATGATTGGGTCAAGTTCAGGGGAGGGGTAAAGGCCAGGGGGTGGAACATGCCTCCTCTCCCTGCAACCACCGGCTTTAATCCAGTGCTGTCTAATAGTTTTTGCAGTAGGAGTGCTTCATCGGGCACCTCTGAATTTTTTTGATTATTTTTACAATTTGACAGCTTATGCACATTCTACATGGGGCTCTTTAAATGGGAGGGGGAACCCCCAATCCATATATGGATAGTTGGCTTCCATATATGGATTGGGGTTCCCTCTCCCATTTAAAGAGCCCCATGTAGAATGCGCATAAGCTGTCATATTGTAAAAATAAAAATACAGAAGTGCCCAATGAAGCACTCTTGGTGCTGAGAAAAATGGAGGAGGAGGAGGAGGAGGAGGAGGAGGAGGAGGAGGAGGAAAGGATCCCCACAAGCTGCACTGCTCCCAGCCCTATGCTCCATGCGCATAATCTGTCAAATGTAAAAAAGTATAAAAAAAGTGAAGCGTCAGATGGAGCTCTCGTGGTGCCAATAGCTGCATCAGATGTCACCATGACATCATTCGATTGACAACTAGGAGGCTCCATCTTGAATTGTTACTTTTGCATGTATGAACTTCAGTGGGATAAAATGCACCGAGAAGCATCGATCGGGGCAAAGGGTAGTATTAACTGCTTTCCGGAGAGATTCGGTAATGCCATGCACGATCCGATCTGGATCTAACCTGGGCAAATGGGCTAGTATGAATGAGGCCAAAGATTTTATTTATTATTTAATCTAGGTGGATTTTTGTAATCCTGTTCCTTGTGATTCATATGGTTGATAAAAGCTGTCCAGACCTACTCAAAACAGTGTTTGTCTCTTGTTTTGTTCATCTAGTTTGGTATGTCTTTTTTTGTCAGAGAACCCCTTTTCATCCTGGAGAGAAGTAACTAGTGGGGTACCACGGGGTACTGTCCTCAGTGCAGTGTGATGCAACATCTTTATAAATTACTTGGATGATGGAATAGAGGTTATGCTTATCAAATTTGCAGATGACACCTAATTAGGAGTGGAACAGGATCAGAATTCAAAATGACTTTAACAGATTAGAGAGCTTGACTAACAAAATTTCAACAGGGAGAAATGTAAGGTACTACACTTAGGCAGAAAAAAATATATGAAAGGCTCAGATATAGGATGGGGGACACCTGGCTTGACAACAGTACATGCAAAAGGGATCTAGGAGTCTTAGTAGACCACAAACTGAACATGAGTCAACAGTGTGATGCAGCAGCTAAAAAGGCCAATATGATTCTAGATTGCATCAATAGGAGTACAGTGTCTAGATCGAGCAAATTAATAGTGCCACTCCACTCTGCTTCGGTCAGACCTACCTGGAATACTTTGTCCAGTTCTGGGCACCACAATTGAAGAAGGATATTGACAGGCTGGAACTTGTCCAGAGGAGTACGACCAAAATGGTAAAAGGTCTGGAATACATGTGCTAAGAGGAGTGGCATAGGGAGCTGGGTGTGTTTTATCTTGGAGAAGAGAAGATTAAGCAGTAACATGATATATCTGTTTAAATATTTGAAGGGATGTCATATTGAGGATGGAGCAAGCTTGATTTCTGCTGATCCACAGACTAGAGCAATAAATTCAAACTACAGGAAAAGAGATTCCACCTAAACATTAGGAAGAACTTTCTGATGGTAGGAGATGTTTGACAGTGGAATATGCTACCTTTGGGTGTGGTTGAATTGTCTTATTTGGAGGTTTTTAAACAGTCTGTATGGCATCTGTGTGTGGGAGCTTTTATTATGTATTCTTGTATGCCTGGGTGTTGGACTGAATGGCCTTGTGGTCTCTTCCAACTCTATGATTCAGTGATTCTAACTAATTTCCAGAGTCTGTTATACCAGTTATTTATACACATTGTTGAATTTTCTTAGTAGCTGCTTGCACTGATTTGTCTCATTGCCATTAACAGAAAAGAGGTAAGCTTCTTGTTAGAAATGTTTGTACTGGTATCACAACTCAAACTTAGCAGAATGAGCCAGGATCCAAATTAATATTTTGAGAGGTAGTTATATTTAATTCCGCTTGTCTATCTAGCCAAAACATCAGTACTATATACATACCTTTTCTGCATCACTGTTCAATAATGGAAGAAGTTGGTGCAGCAAATTTATGGCTATCAGAGACCTCCAGTCCCCCTGCTTAAACCACACTTTCACCAATCCTCTCTTTTTCTGCCTTGTTGATTACTCTGAGTGAAATAGTTTCCCACATCCATATTTATTCCACTCCATACTTTCAAAGGCCTTGTAAGCAGCCAAGGAAAGAATATCCAGAAATCCTTCCCCCTTGTTTAAATGAATTACAGTACATTCAGAACTTGCCTAATGGGATTTTAGATTTGCCAATCCGGTCTAATCCTGTTTGATTTTTATTAATATAGTTTGTTTCTGTTGTGCATCTTCAAGTCACGTCCAACTTATGGTGATGCTAAGGTGAACTTATTACAGGGTTTTCCTGGCAAGATTTTTTCAGAGGTGGTTTGCCTTTGCCTTCTAAATTATAATCTGATGTTTAAACCACTACACCACACTGGATCTCCCAATATATCTTACTATAAAAAACATTCAATCTAGAGGCCATATGGGTGTTAACATTTTGTATCTTGTTTTGTCAGGGACATGAGTCTATCAGAGCCTACGTGCTGCTGATCTTTGCATGTTTTTGGAGCGGATATTCCTAAAACATGTGTTGACTGTGGGATCATCCAATCCTGAAGAATACTGTTGAACAGTATTGTGCATTTTGGTCCCAAGAAATTATTACTTAAATAGAATTCACCAGTTAAATTATAAAGTCTTGAAACTTTAAATGCCTTTGATTCCTCTTCTGACACTATTGGTCCATTTAGCAATTGTTCCTGGTACTGCTCTGATAGTTACCTTTTTTTGCTTTTTTAAACATTTTAGACAAGTATCCTATATAGTAAGAAACAGCCCCCCCCCATGCCAAAATCCATGGAGGCTCAGGTCCCATTGTATACAATGGTGTGTTTTTTATATAAAATGCCAAAATCAAGGTTTGCTTTTTGGATTTAAAAATATATATATTTTCAAGTCATGGATGGTTGAATCTGTGGATGCAGAATGGATAGATATTGAGAGCTGACTGTATATCTGTCTGGCACGTTACTGCTTATATAGAGCTAATTTATTTGTTTTGTAATCAGAGGTGTTCCAAAGGAGAGGGGTGCTGACTGCACCAGGTGACATTATTAGAGGAATGTCACTATGTTAACCTGGCCTTCACCTGCCATGCTCACTTTGCTTAGTTTGCCAGAGGAGAAGGGGGAAAAAACTACCACCATCTAGGATTCTTGGCAAACAATGGCCTTCAACTACATGTGAAGGCCCTTATATGCCAACCTGCCATCTCATGTAAAGTCTCATGGGATTCTGAGTCCCAAAGATACCTCAAATAAGATCTGGCATCTGGCAGTGGGAGAATCATGCAAATGAAACATGGTGGCACCATCATCACCAGGAAAGACACACTAAGCATGGTGGCAAATGTGAGGGTTACAGCAAACTAATCATAGCAGGAGTAGCATTGGAGGAAAAGTCAACCTGTCCCAGTTGAAAGAAAGAGAGATCAACAAACAAGTAAACCCAGTGGCAGGAAGGATTTTTTATTATTATTATGGATGGAGGAGGTGTGTGTGTGTGTGTGTGTGTGTATGAGAGTGATAGAGACAGAAGTATGACCCCTGTCAAAAATACTATCCTTGCCTAAGCTATGCATTTTGGGGTGAGGGGATAGAACATCTCCTTTCTTCAACTGTCTACCGCTTCTTTTCCAGTTTCAGTAAGAAGCAAATGATTTATTTCCCCTAATTAATAGTAATACTACTACGAATAACATCATCATCATCATCATCATCATCATCATCATCACCATCATCACTATCATCATGGTATCCATTCCCATAACACCCCCACCCCCAAATCTGACCCAGGGAGTCCTTCCTTAGCTTCTTTCAGAAACCTTGAGAGGCCTTTGTCTAAACCTTTCCCCTTCCTTCCACTCTAATGGGCTTTAGTCTATTTTCCTCTATCTTTTTCCTATATGAAATGCTGTTTTTCACTTTTCTTGCTTTTTTTCTGGGATCCCACTGCTTTATTTTACTTCCCCTGTGCTCCTTTCCCATCTCCCCTGTTCTTTCTCTTCATCCATCCAGCTATCCATTCATTTAAAAATGTGGGAAACAGTGCATCTCTCCACCTCCTCTATTGTCAATTTCACCTCCTCCTTGTCTCTTTGATCTATTGTGTCTTTTTATCTTTCAAAATGTTACACCCTTTCCTTTCACTTACTGTGTTTCTCTCTCTATGTGCGTTCTAAAGGAATCGCATAGTGTCCTTCCTTTATGATTTTTGGAGGGTGTATGTGTCTATTTTCCATCTCTTATTATCATTTTTACGGTTCTTAAAAAAAGATTCACACAATTTATCTTTTTAATATATTTTGCCATGAAATGTGTATATGTGTGCTGTCTTGCTTTTTCTTTCACAATGCCTAATCTAAAGGTCACCCATCCATTTATGCTAGAGTATATCTATGGGTATACTTAGAGGTTTCTCTAAAGTAAAGCCCACTCAGGTTTGCAACAGGTCTCCTCCAGTTTCTCTTGATCTAACTTTCTTGATAATCTGATTTCTTTTTCTTATTATGTATGCTTGAAGGGATGCTTCGCAAAGAGGCATAAAAAGAATTTGTAAATGAATAGGTTATTTTTCAGAGGCTTTGTTAATGGATATATGCCTGAACTATAATTTAAAAGAAAAAGAAAAAAAACCCCACACCATCTAGGGAAGGGTGGTGTGACGGGGGTAAATTCACACTAGACTTTTATGGCATTATTATTCCACTTTAATTGCCATGGTTTCATTCTATGGAATCCTGGGATTTGCAGTTTAGGGAGAGGTATTTAGAATTCTCAGCCACAGCCTTCCAGTGGCTCCCCAAACCACAAATCCCAGGATTCCATAGGATGGCAGGTAAAGTGGAATCATAGTGCTATGTTTATGTGATAAAAATGGGCCCCAAGTGACTTATATGCTTACCCAGTCTAATGTCCAGGTAAGGCCTGTTCTCCTTTCTATTTAATGGGTCAGCAGATCAATAATTCTCATGGATTCATTGGAGTGTAGTCAGAACTAACAACAGGATTTAGGCTTCTGTCTGAAAGACTGTTCAACTGAACTCTGTTTTAAACATAAAGACCCCTAAGAAAGGAGAACAAGCCTTGAAGTTTCTAGTCCTCATGGTTCCAAATAAAGCTTCCTTCAATAATATTTCAGTTTTGAAAATTTCCTTAAAACCACCACATTGAAGAGGAACCAAGTATTCCAGGTTAGTTTGAATCAAAGCCTTGGTGTCCATTAGTGTTGCCAGCAGTGATGAGCAGTAATGGTTCTCTTGGCCTTTCAGGCACTTGCTAGTTGTTTATGTCTCTGCTGTTACCATTACATTCAGTGATATAGGGTTATTACCATTTATGAGTAACATTAGTACAAAAATATTATCAAGGATTCTGAATGGTGAGGAATGGGAGGAGGACAATGGTGTGTGTGTGTGGGGGGGGGCGGGCGGGCAGGATACCATGCATTACTGCACCAGGTGACACCAACCCTAGTGAGATTATGGATTTATCTGATTACCTGAAAGTGATCCTTACTTTCCCTAAACTGCTGGCTGAGTGATTACTAATGCTCAGTCTAATATTGATAAGTCTACCTTTACTCCAGTTTTAAATATGTGAAAGGCACATGCCTGGGCAGTCATTTGAGCACAGTCTAGTCATGTAGCAACATGAGGTGATAAAATTCTAAAAGCATGGGGTGCACCAAACTTAAGATGTGAAATAACATTTTAAAATGTTTTCTGCATATATAGCCAACAAGGTGAACTTGGACACATCATATTCTCTCAACTTCAGAGAAGACAAGGGCAACCCCTCCATGAACAAATCTTGTCAAAAAAAAAAAACCCAGTAATAATTTCACTTTAGGGTCACCATAAGTCAGAAACAACTTGAAGGCACATAACACCATACTACTATGAAGGGAATGCTGTAGATATAACACATCTTCATTTCATTAAGTCTTTGGCAAGGTCTGCCATGATATTCTTGCAGACAAGGTGGTAAAACGTGGACTAAACAATATGACTATTAGGTGGATTTGTAATTAGTTGACCAGCTGAACCTAAAGGGCACTCAACAATGGCTCCTCTTCATCCTAGAGAGAAGTGACTACTGAGGTGCCACAGGTTTCTGTCCTGGGCCCAGTGTTATTCAATATCTTTATCAATGACTTGGATGAAAGAATAGAGGGCATGCTAATCAAATCTGCAGATGACACCAAATTAGGAGGAGTAGCTAATACCCCAGAGGATAGGATCAAAATTCAAAATGATCTGAATAGATTAGAAAGCTAGGTCAAAACTAACAAAATAAATTTCAATAGTGGGAAATGTAATGTACTGCACTTAGGTAGAAAAAATAAAATGCATAGATATCGGATGGGGGACATCTGACTTAACAAGGCTACATGTGAAAGGGATCTAGGAGTCTTAGGAGACCATAAGTTGAACATGAATCAACAGTGTGAGGAAAATGCAATTTTAGGCTGCATCAACAGAAATACAGAGTATAGTTCAAGGGAAGTAATAGTGCCACTCTATTTTGCTTTGGTCAGGCCCCACCTGGAATACTGTGTCCAGTTCTGGGCACCACAATTCAAAAAAGATGTGGAGAAACTGGAGCGTGTCCAAAGAAGGGCCACCAAAATGGTGAAGGATCTGGAAACCATGCCTTATAAGGAGCAGTTTAGGGAGCTGGGTATGTTTAGCCTGGATAAGAAACAGTTAAGAGGTGATATGATCGCCCTGTTTAAATATCTGAAGGGGTGTCACATTGAGGATGGAGCAAGCTTGTTTTCTGCTGCTCCAGAGATTAGAACATGGAACAATGGATGCAAGCTAGAGGAAAAGAGATTCCACCTCAACATTAGGAGGAGCTTCCTGACAATAAGGGCTGTCCGACACACTCCCTCAGAGCTTGGTCTCCTTCTTTGGAGATCTTTAAACAGAGGCTGGATGGCCATCTGTTGGGTATGCTTTGATTGTTAGTTCCTGCATGGCAGGGGGTTGGACTGGATGGCCCTTGTAGTCTCTTCCAACTCTATGATTCTATAACTATACTTCTCCATTGTTTTCTAGGAGTGGTGAAAACGATTAATCTTCAGGAACTTGTCACTGGATACAGGTATGAATACTTTTTGTGCAAAGAATGTAGAACATTTATCAAAACAGCCTTAGTTGTGATTTGGAGGTATGATCTATAACTTCTTTTCTCCTCCCTTCTCCCCCCGCCCCCTGCTCCAGTAGTCAAATGTTAAGCCTTTTAAGTGAGCTATTTACCTTTTATTTTTTTCAAATGTGTAAAGCAGGGAACTTGGTCAGAAGTCTGCTTGTTTGAAGGCAGCAGCAAACAGAGTTCATACAAATCATCTTCTTAATACACATTTGTACACACTACATATACAGCTGATGTCATCTTGAGTCTAATTCTGGGGGAAAGAGTAAGAAATAAATAAAATGAATGGGTGAACTTGTAGTGGTCCAGATATTTTTGGATAAAACGTCCAATCATTCCCTGATGGAGTTCAACAACATCTGGACCACTGCAGGTTTTTTACCCATTTCAGCAAAATAAACTGTGTTACTGTATTTAAAAAACACCTTGCATAATATATTCAGATTCCATCTTGAAGAAGGTTTGTTAATTATGCATGTGCTATAGTACATTGCTGTAGTTCTCTACAAATTGAAAGTTGAGGAAATAATACTGATGGGGATATTCCTGTTTTGCTGCAGGATTTGCAGTGGAATCAAGAACAAGCAACAAACTGGAATGAAATATAACCCTGGAATACTGTTACCAAACACAAATTAAATGCAAACTATATGCTACGCCACTGATTACATCATTCACTAAACAGTTTTCATTTAAACTCCACTCCCAAAGATACACAAAAGACTCAAAGCACCTACAGTACTTAATAGTTACATACATAAACACTGTTCCCTCAGTGTTTGAGGACCTTTTATCACTATGCCATGATATCAGGTATGACGAGGGAATACCGAAAATGTACAGGAGAATACTTTCAGGACTCAGTGTGCAGAATGATTCATGTTTTAGTTTCATTAAAAACTGTTTCAGGACAAACAGTTGGGGCTGGATCTTATTGGAAGTCCAACTAGATTAGACCTATTGAATAGAGAAATCAATGGCATTTATGTAAATGAATCATTCAACATCAAATCCAATTGGTCTGCTTTGCTTAGGACTTCCAATAGAATCCAAGGCTCAGAAGTTTGTTTTCTCACTTTCACCTCCCACAAATGACTGATATATTAACATTGTTTTTGTTAGGCCAAATTGTGTGTGTGGGTGTGTGTGTGTGTGTGTAGGGTCTCTAGTTTATGTCTCATTTCAGTTGAACCTGTGTAGGAGAAATTCCTGCTGAATTTGGCAAGTGATAGGTTTATAGAATGTTCTGTCACATCCTTTCTTTGAATCAATGTTTAAATGATCCCATCCATGCTTTGTTGACCCCATAGGAAAAGGTTCCAGAAACAACGACTTATGGCATTGGCAACCATGAAGCACTGGAAAAAGTTGGCCTACTGTCTTTTTATGGAATACATCCTAATCACTGCCAGCTTTGACTTGGAGCCCTATGAACAAATAATTGTGCATGGTTCTTTGACGGTCCTCTTTGTTATGTTGGGGATGACAGTTTATAGATTCATTACTCTGCAACTGCCTCTAGCTTTTCAGTACTTTCTACAGTTCTTTCTTGTTGAGTAGCCACTTAACTGACCTATACAGTTCTTTCTTGTTGAGTATCCACTTAACTGACCTCTACATGTTATGATTGTGCCTGTGTGTCTTTTTGACTACATCTCTGTGTCTGTATGTAATTTCACCAAATTGTTTTGTAAACAGAATAGTTTTAAAGCATATGCTTTAACTGGTCCTCACACTTTGTCTCCTGCACTCCTATATGAGTTTACCAGTTTTGATAATTGAGTTTTAAGTTGTGAATTGTGGAGAATAAGGGCTGGTACAGATGGCCCTAAAGGGGCAACTTGAAGCTGCCCCTTTGAGAGCCAGATTGGGGTCGCATCAACCACATGCCATGGCCCCAATCTGGTGTTTTTCTGGCCCAAAAGGAAGTGGCAAAATGCCGCTCCTTTTTTGGGGTGGAAAAAAGCCACCCTTTCTGCCGCAGCAGTGGTTCTTCTGTACTCCTGCAGCATCTAAACACTGTTGCTGGAGCGTCACAACACTGTCTGCTGACTTGTCAGGTGGGCAGCATGACACTGGCTTGGGGGTGGAGTTAGGGAGTGCATCTTTTAAACACCATGCCCCCACTCCGCCCTGAAGCCGGTGCTTACTGATGGTCTGTTTCGGTCATATGAGACTTATTTAGATCACCTAGGTCTACCTAAAGGTGAAAGACAGTAAATGAGATGCTGAGAGAAAGATAGAAAAAAATGGAGAGAGAGAAAAAACCAAAACATTAATGTGCATCATTAAAAGTACTTAAAGGTGAGCTTCATGGTGTAGGGTGGTACAAAACTTATGTCCAAGTTCTGAAAAGAAGATTGAATACAGCTGTTTCTGCCTTAAAAGAGCTAACCTAACTTATAGAATTACAATCCACACCTTCAAAGCTCTAGTGAAAAAGCAGTGAAATAAAACAGCTACATATGCCAGATGTTCGGGTAATGATATATTCCTTGACCTGTTGAAACATATCTTGATGATCAGTGAAAATTTCAAAAAGTTCCCATTACCATAAGGCTTGTTGTTCCACTGCTGAACTTTAGAGAGGCCTTGGGTGCATTCCCACTACGATTTAAAGCGAATTGCTGATCAGGTTATATGACAGCCGTTTCCATTTGAAACCAGTTCCAATCCTACTTTGATCGATTTCTGTCTCATTAAAGCGAGGCAAATGCAAAAACCCTGGTTTTTCCAGAGACTAGTTTCTTAGCAGTTCTTTTGAAAAGGATTGATTCGGAAGTGTGCTCAACAAGTGTGAACGAGGGATCTGAATCGCATCATTCTGAATGGGAGGGACTAATGGCAGAGGGGTGTTTACTATCTCTCCTCAGGTTTTGGTAGATCCACCATTCCCCTCTCCCCTGTGCTGCCTTTGTGCTTGTGGTGTGACTGACGGGCACATGATTTTTTTAAAAAATAAAATTGATAGAAGATTTGATTGATTGATTTTTGCAGCTACTTGCAATCAGTGAGGCAAGTGGTTGCAAAACCAATTAATCGAATCTTCTATCAATTAAAAAAATTGATAAAACATTCAGTTCATTGGTTTTGCAGCTACTTGCCTCACTGATTGCAAGTAGTTGCAAAACCAATGAATCGAATATTCTGTCAATTTATATATATATTTCCCGAATTGGGCTGCCCAGGCTGCCGCCTTCATCACTTATGACGCACAGATGATTGACATGCATTTTAAAGCAGTGCAAACTAGTGGGAATGACAATTGTGCCAAAAAAGAAGTGATTCCAAGGGTATAATGAAAGGATATGCTTTCATAGTGGGAACAATGGACCTTTTGAAATCAATATACCAATGCGGAGCGAAGGCGAATCCTAAACCAGTCTAAATGTAATTGGGAATGAGACCGTTGTTTCTTTCTGAAGAGATGGTTTAAAATTAGATTACTTCTGACTTGGAATGACTGGCTTTGGAAATTGTTAACGTTCATGGAGCTGGATAAACTTACTTGTCTAGTGAAAGGAAATGCCTGGTCTCAAAGGAAAAAAAGTTGGGTACCACTGTTTGAATTTGTTAAAGATGAAAAGAAGTTAAACAATCTGATTTGGCAAATTTAAGGGTGGAAAAGGAAAATAAATAAATAAAAAAATAAAACCAGGATCCATATATACAGCATGACTTAGATATCAGGTTTGACACAGAATTTATTTGGTAATTATCACAGAGTAGTATATAGAAAAGAAAACAAGATAGAAAAAAAAATGTTATCTGGTAAATAATCGGCAAATAGAAACTTTAAGCATATAAGATTGGTATTAATGTTAAAGATTAAACGTAATTATGATAGAATTCTGAACTCCATAAAAAAGTTTATGTTTTTCCATGTCTATGTTTCTGTGAAGGTGTTGTTATGGATGATAGGTATGTATATCCATTTTTGTTTTTGGTTGTTATGTATGTATGTATTGTTATGTTGGTACGTATGTATGTATTGTTTTACTTTTTTAACTTAATAAACTTTAATTAAATAAAAAATAGATTATGAGTGATCAGGGTTGATTAGTACTTGCACAGGAGGCCACCTGAGAATAACAGGTGCTGTATGCTAGATTGAGAAAAAAGCAATGGGAAATTACCCTGAGTATTCCTTGCCTAAGAAAACCCTATGAAATCATGGGGTTGCCATAAGGCGACCGGTGCCTTGAATGCACATACTTTGCTTGATAAGATTAAAAAGGGGCTAGATTCTCTAGCAGTTCAGTTGCAAGGAAGGTGGCTAGTAGAGGTAAAGTAGAGCTATGTATAGCAATTCCAACCTGTTAAAAGTAACACAGTACTAGGTTCATCTCGTTACGCATATATCCAAACTGTGATAAGATACAATCTACCACTGAAAGGGCTAGTCTATGCTGGGGCAATAGTCCGAATGGATTCTGCCCCTCCTTCCCCAGCACCCAACCAGGAGCCATCCTGGATGACTTTTTTTCTGCAGGGACATTGGGCAGATTGTCAATTCTACCTGATTGTCTTTACAGAGGTTCCTGAGTCTGTCGCTGCTGCTGCCAACACTACCCCACTACTGCTACCTCCACCATCACCTCCGCCACCACTGCACCTGTTGTCTTTGCCAACTTCCTACTACCCTGTTGCCTCCCTGAAAACTTGGAGAAAGTTCCTGGCCTGAATGGTTTTTCTCCCTGTTCAGTAGCATAAACTTTGCTGGTGCACTCCTTGCTCTAAGACAAATGAGGTGCTCCTATGTGATTTGGGCACCTCACTGCATACCCTCATGGGCATTTTGTTGCATACCAGTTGGAGAGGGATAGCATCAGGCATCGTATGTCTTTATCACTGCAGATTCAGAAGGAGAGCAAGTTTTCAACAGGTTTTTAAACAGAGTAGAAAAGCCCCAATTAAGTGCTATTAAATCCTATTAATTTCAACTAGAAAGTTACAAAAATGTTACATTATTTTATATGGCAATGGATTGGACTTAATGATTTTGCCAGGCACTTACAATCTGGAGGGATGAAAAATAATTTCTCCCATGGCTCAACATAATCTCTACGTCCTCCAGCATGACTCTGCCAGAAGCTGACCATAAAATCACACTGGAGGATCTAGAAATTCCTAGAGAAAACACTTATCTAGGTATTTGTAGGTCCATCCAGTATTCTATGGTCAACTTCTGGCAGATGTTGACCAGAGTTGTGCTGCAGGACCTAGAAATTCTTAGAGAAGTGTTCTCTCAGATTTTTTTTTGAAAAATAGAGATTTTTAATTCATGTTTTTTCCACTTTTGCAGGGGCCCCTAGCCTCCGTGAATGTGGAGGGCCCACTATAAACCAATGCATTTTAGCCTAGAAATATTAATAGACTTCTTCAGGAGAGTGCAACCTTAAAGCCACCTTCAAGGATACTAAAACAGTGTCTCCAAAGTTTATGCCTGGCAACTGAGGAGTTTGTTCCTTGCTTGCTCCTTTCTGCCTGTACCCACAAACCTGGGGAAACTGGGTCCCCATTCAAACAATTAAAGTGCAGTTACACCATTTGAGATGACATGGTCCCATCTGATGGAATCCTGGGATTGTCAGTTTTGGGAAAAGCATTAAGAATACTAAACCAGAGCACTCCACTACCTCAACAAACTACAAATCCCAGGATTACACATGACAGAACCACGGCAGTTAAAGTGGAATAATAGCATTATACAGTAATTGTATAGTGTGAATGAAACAGCTTCATTTAACAGCTTCATTTATATACTGCTTCATACCACCTAAACAGTGTCTAAGCAGTTTACAAGTGTAAGCTACTTGCCCCCAGCAATCTGGGTACTCATTTTAGCGACCTCGAAAGGATGCAAGCCTGAGTCAAGCTTGAGCCCTTTTGCTGGTATTGAACTTGCAATCTTATGATTTTGAGTGAGTGGCTGCAGTACAGGCATTTAACCACTGCGCCACCAGGGCGCTTATAGCTTTAGCTTTAACTTATATAGCATTTACATTTCTTATATTTAGCTTATATTTAGCTGCACCCCACTTGCGGAGGCGGGGCTGAAGTGAGAAAGGGGCTGCTGCCACGGTCCCTTTCTCCCAGGGTCTTTGCCGCGGCCATATAAAAGCCGCGGCAAAGACCCGACGCTAAAAAGGAGCTCCATTTGGAGCTCCTTTTTTAGTGCTGCAGAAATGGCGCTATTTGCACCCTCCCGCGGCACAAAGGCTTCATGGCATGCGTAGCATGTCTAGCAGCTGCGCACGCCATGATGTAATCATGGCGCGCCCATATGGACGCCGCCATTTAATAATGGCGGCGCCCATACGTGCTAGGGTTAGGGAGGGTGTGAAAGCTGCGCCCTCCCTAACCCTATTTGCAGCTTTTTTAGCCCTTATTGTGCTTTTTCATGCCCGTCTAAATCGAGCCAATGTGAATAAACCCGAATTGACTCAGGATAAAACTCTCCATGCCTTTAACAGGTTTCAAATGCATTTGCATCATCCACAGCCCAGGCAGTCAAGGAAGTGCCCCCCTTCTGCAGCTCAACACACACTACTGCTGAAAAAAGAGGAAAAAGACGAAAAGGGGAAAGAGAAAAAGGGATGCCAACCCTCCTGTGTCTGGCTAAGAAGTGGGTGGAGGCACAAGGGAAGGGTGCCCACAGGTGTGAGCAACTGAACTCACAGTCACAGAGATGCAGAGCAATGAAGTTCCCAGAAAGATGTGGGTTCCATGGTGTGAATAACAAACCTGGCATGTGTGAGTGAGTTTATTCACATCATTCTGGTAAAGAAAAGAAAAGAAAAGAAATGACATGTGAATGAGGCCCCACTTCTTCAAAATTGGTGATGATTAAGGGACACATGCAAACCTCCCCATGAAAATGTAACAGATGTCATTCATCCAATCCATGCATGCAAACCTCCCTGTCAAATTACACGTATTCAGTACAGAGAGAAAGGTATATACACACACACACACATATCAGGGCTGGGGAGTAGTAGTGATTTTGGAGTTACTCCTTGACCTACTCTGGAGTAAGATTTTTTTCTTAATGTTAATCCTACTCCTGCTTCTGTAAAAACCTTTTACTCCTTACTCCTACTCCCCAGCCCTGGTGGAAAGCCCCAGTTGCTTTGCAAGGCTGGTGTGTTGTGTGTGTGTGTAAGTGTCTCTCTTTGCCTCCCAGTCCCTTCCACAGTGCAACACACTGTAATAAAATTGTCTTTGCATGTACAATATAATAACAGGAATAAGGAGTAACAAATATATTTTGTTTCTCCATATTCCTACTCCTACTTGTGCAAAAACCTCTTACTCCTTACTCCTACTCCCCAGCCCTGATATGCATACATACATACATACATACATGGCTAGCAGTGTTTTAAGCAATGTTTCCTTGCTATAATGATTAAAGGTAGATGAATGCATGTAGTGTTAAATGATGAGTCAGACCCCCCCCCTCCCCAGCATATCATACAGTGCAAATAAAAGTCACTGTGGGTAATCACCACTTTGTGTGGAGACACGCCATCACTTACAGCTCTTAATGTCAACTTTGGGCTTGAGGTCTAGGAAATACACCTAGTGGTACTACACATGCTGAGCTTCAGATTTACCATAACTCTGCCTCTCTGTAATTTGTTTAATAAGTTGTCATTATGCAGTGGGGGTGGTAGAAGAGTTGATGTCTATATAAGAGCAATTGTATTAAGCATACAAAATCAGACACACAGTAAATTGGTGACAGCTATCAGCAGAAACACAGTTGGGTTGTGCATGCATTTTCTAGACTGAGATCTGAAAGGTAAGTTTCCTTCATACTGAATGGGGCTTGGGCAAAGTTTTTTTTGAGACAGTCTGAAAAGTAATTGACTACTTTTTGCCTTTAAAAAATCAATGGCAGATTAAAGCATATTTTCAAAGACACTTTTTAATTTTAAGTTAGAATGAGTGCTTACCAAAGGTGATGTTACATATGAAATTTTTAGGAAGAACATTGTTATGAATGAGGATTAAGAGTGGTTCATAATGGGAATTAAAATCATGTTTCCACATCTCACATTTTTCCAGAATTTTCTCACATAGCAACAGCATAGAGCTTAAAACAATGAGAATAGTTGTCCTGGAATAAGGAATACTTTTAATGATATTTCTGCAATACTTTGGGAAAAAGTAATAATAAGAGAATATCACTTATAATTAGAAATATTATAGTTCAAAAGCAATGGATAGGGGCACTACTAGTGGGGTGCAGATCGCACCTGATGATACCACAGGGCAGAAGGTTACCAGGAGTGCTGGTGAGAAGGCAGCATCTTCCACATCTGATGGTTCTGCTGGCCAGCAGGTAAAGATACTTGATAGCTGCTCAACAAGACCTGGAAAAGGCTGTTGGAATAGGGAATAATAAAAGGAGGGGAGTATTAAAAATCATTTGCACCAGGTGTCAAATATACTAGGGACACCACTGGTGATGGAACAAATATATGACTGTCATGGTTTTAATTAGGAAATGTCTTTTCAGTCTTGATCCTGCCAGGGTTTAGGAATTTTTTAAAGCAATTGAACTTTTTTTTAAATTTTATTTATTTATTTATTTATTTGCTTTGCCTTGCTTTTTTAGAAATTGTAGGAAACATGGCAGATGAATGTTAAGGAGCCCACATTCTCCAACCTAGCGACCTCCTGTTGTTTTGGAGTATAACCCCTCTCCATCAGCAAAACCAGCACAGCCAATTGGCAAGGATGATAGGAGCAGTGGTCTAACACACCTAGGGGGCACCAAGTTGGAGGTGACTGTCATAGATCAAGTTGCAGCAAAGCATGTGCTTGGCATATATAAAACTCAATGTATGAGATTAAAAGATTTTGAAGGGCTAGGGCATGGAAAAGACCTTTGTCGGAAGCCCTGAAATACTGCTGTTTCCAAAATGCATTCAGGGATTACCTTTTCTTTCACCAGCTACGCTTTTTTAATGAGATTCATGGCCAAACATATACATGTATGCTTTTTTTACATTGTGTGTGTGGGGAGGGGGGGAGGTAGTACATGCTCATCTATTGCATGGAGGAAAAGGAATTGATGAGGGCAAAGATTTTTAAAGCCCCCTCCCATCACAGCTATGTATAATCCAGTGGTACTCAAACTTTTTACCTTTGTTATCCCCTTTACATCTACATGTGGACATTGTGCCCCCTCCCTCGATGTATTATATGAATAAAAATATTTTGTTTATTTAGTGTGTGTATTTTCATTCATACATTCATGTATATTCATATTTTAATATTTTATAAAAAAAATAACATTGTTCAAATTAGAAGTTTTATTTATATAAATTCAATATGTAGTTCAACACATTTTAGAGAGCTAGTGTAAGTGTGCTATAGTGGTTTGAGTGTTGCACTATGACTCTGGAGGTTAGGGTTCGAATTCTAACATGGCCATAAAACTATCTGTGTGACTCTGGGCAAGTCATACACTGGGTGACCCTGGACAAGTCAGCCTCAGATGATGGCAATGACACCCCCCCCCCCCATGAAGAAACCTGCCAAGAAAACCCCATAACAGTTTTGCCTAAGGGTTGCCATAAGACAGAAGCAAATGAAGGCATACAACAACAAAACACATGTGCAAATTTTACACATGAAAATGTTTGGGGAGAGGAGGCAGAGGAGGGATCCCTTTGCAACTCTCATATCCCCGCTGTGAGTCCTGCTCCACTATTTTGGGAAATACTAGGTTAACACTTTGTGTTCAGGTTTTCAGTGACTGAACCAGAATCTTTCAATAGAAACCTCAGAGAATTGTATGCATTTAGATTGCTCCAGTGAGATACTGTTGTTGTTATTGTTGTTGTTGTTGTTGTGTGCCTTGTTGCCAACCTATGGCAACTCTAAGGTGAACCTATAAAAAAAGGAAAGGTGCAACAAGATCCCTTTGCACACCTGTATATGAGTTATCCTAAATTTCACAGGAGCCCAGGATTGCTCACCCAGAGGGGCATATAAATAATAATAATAATAATAATAATAATAATTATTATTATTATTATTATTATTCCAAGTTTGCTGGATATTTTCTGGTAACTTTTGGCCCCATTCCCCGTTACAAATAAATCGGAGTGCAATCTGCATCAATGGATTGATTTGACAGCGGAGTGTGCTTCCCACTACATTTGCCCCGATCGCATTTTCTCCCACCACCTTTGCCCCAATCACATTTTTCCCTCTAAAATAATCCACTTATGATTTCCATTCATGAATGAATTGATTCAAAATGATTTAGTTCTAGCTGGCCAAAAGGGAAATTTAAATAGATTCTGATCAGATGTGGTTCTCACTTGTGCAGATTCGATTTATTATACTTTATTAAAAGAAGTGGAAAAAAATCAACATAAAAAAGATGCGGGTTAAATGAATCTAGCGCATGGCCCTCCTCTCGGAATCGCTTCAGTGATTCAGATTAAGTGGGAACCATGGTCGCTTGAACCAGTTGAAACCGATTCACAATCCAATGTAAAAGGTAGTGGGAATGAGGCCTTTGACTCCATAGAAAAACTCCATTTACCATAACTCTGTGCCAAAACACACTGCAGACGTAATCTGGTTTGACACTGCTTTAACTGTCTTGGCTCAATGCTAGGGAATTCCAGGAGTTGTAGTTCTGAGAGATATTTAGCCTTCTAAGAGAGCTCTGGTGCCACAACAAACTACAATTCCCAGAACTCCCTAGCATTGAGCAAGGGCAGTTAAAGCAGTCTCAAACTGGATTATTTCTGCAGTGTGTTTTGGACCTCTATCTGCAATCTCAATGCTCTTTTTTTATTACTGTGCTAATATAGCTCTCTCCTGCTACCTCTGTGTGTGTGTGTGTGTTGTGTGCCTTCGAGTCCTTTCTGACTTATGCATACCCTAAGGTGACCCGATTGCAGGGTTTGCTTGGCAAGTTCCTTCAGAAGTGGTTTGCCATTGCCATCCTCTGAGGCTGAGAGAGTGTGACTTGCCTAAGCTCACTTAATAGGTTTATTCGAACCTTACTGTCCACAGTCATAGTCCAACATTCAAACCACTACACTATGCCGGCTCTTGCTATATGCCCTGTTGGCCCCACCAAAGTGTGTAATGTACTGGCAGGCAGGACTAAAGACCTCTGGGAGTTGTAGTTCTTCCAAAAGCTTCTAAAGGATTGTGTGGAGCTTGTTGTTGGCCAGAAGGAGTCTTGTGAGCAGCACGAACCCAGCTCTGCAAAGATCAAGGGAGTAAGGAGCAGGCATATAGTCCACTTAAGAAGAGTTTGAGTCTCTCTGCCCTACTTTATCCTCATAACAACCCTGCGAGGTAGGTGAGCCAAGTGTGTGTGATGGTCCAAAAGCCACCCAATACATTTCATGGTTTAACAGGGACTTGAATATGGATCTCCCAAGTCCTGGTCCGAGATTATGCCTCATGGAGAGCCAGCGTGGCGTAGTGGTTGGACTCAGGAGAGCAGGGTTCGAATCTCAGCTTGGCCATGAAAACCCACTGGGTGACTTTGGGCAAGTCACACTCTCTCAGCCTCAGAAACTTGCCAAGAAAAGCCCATGATAGGTTTACCTTACGGTCGCCTTAAGCTGGAAATGACTTGAAGGCACGCAACACACACACACACACATATATATAGGGACTGCATCCGCACTGCAGAAATAATCCAGTTTGACATCACTTTAACTGCCAAGGCACAATGGTAAGGGATTCTGAGAACTGTAGTTTGTTCTGGCACTAGAGTTGTCTGACAAAGAAGGCCAAATGTCCCACAAAACTACAGTTCCCAGATTTCCATAGCCTCAAGCCATGCCAGTTAAAGTGGTGTCAAACTGGATTACGCCTGCAGTGTGGATGCAACCGTAGACTACCATTTCGTGGGGGAAAGTGGGATACAAAGAAAAAAGACGAAAGAAAGAAAGAAAGAAAGAAAAAGTCACCCTTCCAGTTAGTTTTCCTCTGGTACCACAGCAAACTACAGTTCCCAGAATTCCACAGCATTGAGCCATGACCATTAAAAATGGTGTCAAACTGGATTAGTCCAAAACACACTGCAAAAATAATCCAGTCTGAGACCGCTTTAGCTGCTCTGGTTCAGTGCAAGCGAATTTTGGGAACTGCAGTTTTGCGAGACATTTAGCCTTCTCTGTCAGAGAGCTCTGGTGCCACAATAAACTACAATTCCCAGGATTCCTTAGCACTGAACCAGGACAGTTAAAGCAGTCCTCTCAAACTGGATTATTCCTGCAGTGTGTTTTGGCCCACAGTCCACTGTAAGCAGAACTCAAGATCCAAGGCAAATCCAAACAAAGTTCTTAGACTTAAAGCAGGTTGTTCAGACTGAGGAGGTTTGGCCTGAGGCCTGGGCTTTGTTTCAGGCCAAATTTGCTGGGACTGGCTCTAGGGAATCCACTGACTAGATTCCCTGGATGCTGGAAGGTATCCTTGAGTTCAGAGTTCGATTTCTCAAGCTTTCAGTAGGAAAAGAAAACTAGGGCTGCGTTCACACTGGAGAAATAAACCGGTTTAAGTGCCACGGCTAAATGCTGTGAAATTCTGGGAATTGTAGTTTGTTGTGGGCCCAGAGCGGAGCTCTGCTCCGCTCTGGGCCCCACAACAAACTACAATTCCCAGAATTTCACAGCATTTAGCCGTGGCACTTAAACCGGTTTATTTCTCCAGTGTGAACGCAGCCGAAGTGTGAGGTGAGGCACGACCTTTAAAAAGGGCCACTTGAGGGAGGCTTTGTGAGCCAGTAGGCCTAGCTTTCGATTGTACCTTTTTAAAAACCCGCTTTTAAACTCTTCTTAAGTGTGCATGATAAATTAGTGTGACTGCGACAAACACTTTGCTTTTTCACATTACGTATGTCGTATTTTCCCTGTTGTCGTCGTGTGCCTTCCAGTCGTTTCCGACTTAAGGTGAACCTATCACGGGGGGTTTTCTCAGCAAGAGAGAGGATTTGACATTTCCATTCTCTGAGGCTGAGAGAGTGTGACTTGACCAAGGTCTCCTAGTGGGTTTTGTGGCCGAGCGGGGATTCGAATCCTGTTTTCCCAAGTTGTAGTCCAATGCTCAAACCACTATGCCACGGTGATCCAGCTATATTTGTTTTAATTCCTTAGGCTGCATCTGCACTGCAGAAATAATCCAGTGTGGCACCACTTTAGCTGCCTCAGCTTAATGCTATGAAATCCTGGGAGTTGTAGTTTGTCGTGGCACCAGAGCTCTTTGACAGAGAAGGCTAAATGTCCTACAAAGCTATACTTCCCAGATTTCCATAGCATTGAGCCATGGTAGTTGAAATAATGTCAAACTGGATTATTTCCGCAATGTAGATGCAGCTGTAGGCTGCCATTTTGTAGGGGAAAGTGGGATGCAAAGAAAGAAAGTAAGCTCTCCATATCCGCAGGTCCTTTATCCACAGATTCAAGCAACTACAGCTTGAAAATGTTTTTAAAATTATATAAATTCCAAAAACCAAATCTTGATTTTGCTATATACAGGACACCACGTTGATTATATTTGTCATGTAGCCTTTCACATTAACACTGAACACCAACATGGGGTTACCAGGAGTACCATATGTACCCGACTATAAGACAAGAAATTTTTGCCCAAAAAGTGACCCAAAAAACCTGGGTCGACTTATATAAGGGGTAATACAGTAATAGTCTTGCTCCTTCCTTTTCCCTGGACCTTGTCTCCTTCGAAGTGACAGCTGAGCTACAGAGGAGGAGGAACAGTGCGAGCTAGCCTCAGAAGCTTCCTCTTCAGCTTGGCGGTCTCCCAATGGGACAGCTGAGCTGTGCAGGGGAAGGAAGCTTACTGAGACCCAAATTATACCCTCAACTTATTCGGGGTCATACCAAAATCCCTGATTTTGGCCCCCAAACCTGCCCTCGACGTATACATGGCGTTTATGCATGAGTATATACGGTATGTCCAACAAGTGAAAGTTGGGTGAGAAGATGGCATCAGGAGATAATGACTTCATCTGGACTGCAGAAATAATCTGAGTTGACACCACTTGAGCTGCCATGTCTCTGTGCTGTGGGATTCTGGGAAGTGTAGTTTGTTGCAGTGCCAGAGTGGAACTAACTTCACTTTCCAGAATCCCGTAGCATTGAGCCATGGCCGTTCAAGTGGTGTCAGCCTGAATTATTTCTGCAGTGCAGATACAACCATAGTCACCAACCCTGCTTTTCCCTCACACATTTATAGAAATAATATTGCTTATTTTCTTAGAATCATAGAATCATAGAAATTTAGAGTTGGAAGAGACCACAAGGGCCATCCAGTCCAACCCCCTGCCGTGCAGGAACTCCCAATCAAACCATCTCTGACAGATGGCCATCCAGCCTCTGCTTAAAAACCTCCAAGGAAGGAAACTCCACCACCCTCCGAGGGAGTGTGTTCCACTGTCGAACAGCCCTTACTGTCAGGAAGTTCTTCCTAATGTTGAGGTGGAATCTTTTTTCCTTCAGTTTGCATCCATTGTTCCGAGTCCTGTTCTCTGGGGCAGCAGAAAACAAGCTTGCTCCCTCCTCAATATGACATCCCTTCAAATATTTAAACAGGGCTATCATATCACCTCTTAACCTTCTCTTCTCCAGGCTAAACATCCCCAGCTCCCTAAGGCGTTCCTCATAGGGCATGGTTTCCAGACCCTTCACCATCTTAGTTGCCCTCCTTTGGACATGCTCCAGTTTCGCCATATCTTTTTTGAATTGTGGTGCCCAGAACTGGACACAGTATTTCAGGTGGGGCCTGACCAAAGCAGAATAGAGTGGCACTATTACTTCCCTTGATCTAGACACTATCCTTCTATTGATGCAGCCTAAAATTGCATTGGCTTTTTTAGCTGCCGCATCGCACTGTTGACTTATGTTCAGCTTATGGTCTACTTGGACTCCTAGATCACTTTCACATGTGGTCTGATTCAGCCAGGTGTCCCCCATCCTGGATCTGTGCATTTCATTTTTCCGCCCTAAGTGCAGAACCTTACATTTCTCTGCGTTGAATTTATTTTGTAAGCATTGGCCCAGCTTTCTAGTCTATTCAAGTCATTTTGAATTTTGATCCTGTTCTCTGGGGTTTTAGCTACTCCTCCTAGTTTAGTGTCATCTGCAAATTTGATAAGTATGCCCCCAATTCTGTCATCCAAATCATTAATAAAGATGTTGAATAGCACTGGGCCCAGGACAGAGCCCTGTGAGACCCCACTGGTCACTTCTTTCCAGGTTGAAAAGGAGCCCTTGATGAGCACCCTTTGAGTTATAAATCCATGTAACAGTTAACTTGTCTAGCCCACATTTTACAAGCTTGTTTGCAAGAATGTCATGGGGGACCTTGTCAAAGGCCTTATTGAAATCGAGGTATACTATATCCACAGCATTCCCTTCATCTACCAAGTTGGCAATTTTATCAAAGAAAGAGATCAGGTTTGTTTGGCATGACTTGTTTCTCTGAAACCCATTTGTGATTTGTGATTATGGCATTGGCTTCTAAATGTTCACAGCCTCTCTGTTTAATGATCTGCTCTAGAATCTTTCCTGGTATTGATGTCAGACTAACTGGACGATAATTGTTGGGATCCTCTTTTTTTCCCCTTTTTGAAGATGAGGACAACATTTGCCCTCCTCCAGTCTGCTGGGACTTCTCCTGTTCTCCGGGGTCTAACAGTGGGTTTCCATGAATCCTGAGCTAGGATTCAGATCCTGGTCTCCCAGTGTCCCAGTCCAATGCTCAGACCATTACACCATGCTGGCCCTCAAATCATTTATACCACAAGAGTTTTGTCTTCCCTCTGATCTGTACACTGAAAGTGTTCTGTATATATTGCAGCATGCTTTTAACATCCACTAAGCCAGATGTATGCCACTGTTTTTCTCCAAGTGTTTTGGATTGCAGTTCTTATTATCCCTCATCATTGGCAGTGCTGGCTAGTGCTGGCAAGGGAACAGCAGGTTGAGAATATCTTGAAGTCCAGAGTTGTTCACCATTTCATTAAATGACATCTTTTCTTCTCCTTCCTGCTGTTTCTGAGGTGCCTTCCAGAGTAAAGATGCATATGTTCTTATGATACAGCCTCTTGGATTTTATCAGTTGTTGTCAGTTCCACGTTCACATGCTTGGAGAGCTGTTTAAAGCAAATTTGTTGGATCTGCACTAAGGCTATTTCAGTTTAAAACAACAACAACAACATCAGGCTGTCATTTACTTAGGTGACCCTGTGATTTGAAAGTCAAATTTTCTCATTTTAATTTTTAAATATTTTTCTTTAGGTGATAGTGTAAGTGTAAAAGTGCCAATGATGTAGCAATTTAAAAAAGAGAGAGAAAGGAGAAGTGAAGGATACTTTTTTCATTGATTATGTCTAGGAATGAAAAGCCTATGAGAGTGGGAAAAAAGGATGCAGCTTATGTTGGGAGTTGCCAGGAAAAATATCCAGGACAACAAGAATGTCATTTTGATAAATTTTTAAAAACCCAAGGACTACAGCAAAAAATACCCCCCGCTTCTGTCAAACTCCTAACACATTCGACCCGTCTGGAATAGCTGTAAACTTTCCTGAATAGGCAGAAAGAGATTGGTGAGAACTGGGAAATGGTTATGATCTGAAACTGGAAGAGGAGAAATTTCTGAGAAAGCCTTAACATATGCTAGGAATGTACTCTTCTGTTGGAGAAGAGGGAAAGAAGAGTATTTAGCATCCTTATTGAAATATTAATTCCAGAATTATTTGGAAAATGCTATTTTTGTTGTTGTTGTTGTTGTTGTTGTTGTTATGTGCCTTCAAGTCAAGTCTGACTTATGGCAGCTTTATCCTAGGCTTTTCTTTTAGTGAGATTTATTCAGAGGAGGCTTGCTATTGTCTTCCTTTGAGAGAGTGTGATTTGCCCAAGGTCCCCTAATGGGTTTGCATGGCATAGAGGGTTTCCATCTCTGGTCTCCCAGAGTCCTAGTACAACACTGAGACTATACATCATTTTGACTCCCTATCTTTGGCAGATGTTAAATTGCTATAAAACCAATATATCAGCAGGTATACACATGTACCCAGAAGTCACTGAAACATATCCCACTTTTGTCTCCCCCCGCGCAGTTTGGCTCCTTTTCTTCATTCTGCTGGTTTGATTTTTCTTCTGATCTCCTCAGACATCAACAGAAACCTGAGCATAGAGGAAAGTCTATTAACACGTCAACTTTCATCTGCAAACACGTAAAGTATTTATTAATTCTTTTTTTAATCTCAGACTTTTAAAAATGCAATATTGTTCTGTTAAAGCAGCACAAACTAATACCAGCTCTAAAGCTGAAAAAGTATGAATTAACTACTGTTTTTGGTTGTCCTGAATAGCTTTTTGCCTTATTGCATGACATACGTAAGCAAACATGCAGTGTGAGAGAGAAGCAGCTTTCTATTGAGTGAACACTAGGTGTCGCTTACATGGCACTGTGATGTCTCCAGATTAGAGATAGGGGAATTATCTCTATATTACATCTTTATATTGGATCAAAAATTTACCAAAATGTACAGAATTGAAAAGTGGCAGAAAAAAACACCTAATTTGATAAAAAAATGTCTCACTTACCTTGAATCCTGTTTTTCTTACATGTTCTTGCACGCAACTCGTAGGATATTTCACTGCTGTTGGTTTGGCACTTTCTAGACCTCTCTGCTGAAGGGCTACTTCGCAAAATAACTACACAAGGATCATTGTTGCAGAGTAGAAGAAACATGCATGCACATTTGATCCTACTATGTTAAGTAACAATTATGTCAGGCTTTAGCCACTGTGGTACAATCCTGCTCAGTGCCCTTAGCTCCATCCAGTGCTGCAATGTAGTGCCTATGGCTGCATATATACTGCAGAATTAATACAGTTTGACATTACTTTAACTGCCATGGGTCAATGATATGGATTTATGGGATCTGTAGTTTTATGACCTATGTAGCCTTTTCTAGCAGAGAGCTCTGGTGACACTACAAACTATAAAACAGTATCAAACTGCATTAATTCTGCAGTATGGCAGGAACCTGAGGCTCTTCCTAAACTGGAATTGAGCCTCTGAGCTGAAAAATCCCCTCTTCCCTTCAAAGAAACGGAACTCCTAGAATCTTAGGAAATTATCTTATTTAGCTGTATCTTTGTGTTATCTTAAAATCTCTCACTAAATGTCTCTCCCCCTCCCCCTTTGGTTTTTACTATTAGGTGTAACATTTGGAAATCCTCAAGAAAATGATGGTTATTAAGCGTGTGATCAACAGCATCTATTGGTTCTACTGGCAATTCCAGCTGGTCACAATGACTTATCTCATGGATCCTTTTGAATGGTGGGTCTTCCACAGTTTTCTTCTTGTTACTTTTATGCTGTCGGCATACGTTTTTTATGCCCTTGTTCCCCCTCAGATTCACCTGGTTCTGGGGCATGTTCGTCATTTACTTGGCTTTCAATCAGGAAGTACCATTTCAGCCGTGATGTGAGCTTGTCATCAATATCACTGACTGGGCTTTTTTCCCCTCCTGGCATATTTTGCATGTTTTTAAGCATTGTGAGTACAACCAGTGGAGACTCTGGAATCTATAGACACATGTGGACATTTTTATTTTTTGAAAAAAGCTTCAATGAAGCCACCATGGTTAATTCTTTCTTACGCCACTTGTTGACTGTCTCTACTTGTTTGGAAAAAAATGGTGAGTGGAATGTTATCTGAAAATTTTACCTTTTTCAGATGAAGTTCTTGTTCTGTAATAGGTTTCCTGGGATGTTTATTTGTTATCAAAATTCTGTCTCACAACACAGTTCTTACTGAAATGTTTTTCAATTCATTATGTATAATTTTTCTGTGACAGACTGTCAAAAGTAAATAAAAAGTGGAAGAAAGCAGAACGACAAAGAAGAATGTTTTTGTAGCATACCTTGAAGAAGGTTATTATCTTGTAGAGGATCTGGGAATTAACTCCAAAATGTTGTGTCACACCATGGACTCTATTCAGATTTAAGCTCTGTTCTATACATGCTTATTTGTGAGAAATCAAAATTTAGTGTGACTTATGGTCTGAATAAGTCTGTATAGGACTGCACAATTATTTACACTTTGTTGCACATTATTACTTGTTTAGCTTCACGCTCATCTATGTGAAATGCATTTGTCAAATCCTTCAGTGAAAATCTGAGGCACAATATACATTGCTAAACAGAGATGTGTAGCTCAGGTTATTTATTTGATATCCTAACATTATCCAGGTTATCCACAAGAAGAGAGAAGGAGCCATGATGGATTGATTAATTTACCCAAGTCTTTTGGCTATCATGGTTATCTTGCAGTAGAAAATTCAGTAACTTAATTATGTGTCATTTGAAGAAATAGTTAAACTTGTCTGCCCTGAGCTTGTTCCTTTCACTTTATAGATATTCCTGAATTCAAATTCACATCAGCCCTAGATAGCCCAGCCCGTGGTCGAGTATAATACCGGGGTAGTTAATCTGCACCAATCCCTCTTTTAGCATTTCTATCTCCACGCATAGGCTGTTTGTTAAAACCTACATTTGATTGTTTGTTCAATAAATATATCAAATCAAATTAAAACACAAAAGTTTTCAGTTTAAAATACCTCAATAAAAGGAAAGGAGAGCTAGCGTGGTTTAGTGGTTTGGGATTTAAGACTCTGGGAGACAAGAGTTCAAATCTCTGTTCAGGCATGGAAACCTATTGGGTGGCCTTGGACAAGGTATACTCTGCAGAAGAGGAAAGTGATGGTGGCAAATTTCTGAATAAATTTTGACAAAAACACTCATTATAGGGTTGCCAGTAAGTCAGCTGATTTGAGGGAACATAAAATGCATAAGATAAAAGTAAACAACAGTTCACTTCGACTATAATAAGATCTGTGGTGCCAGAAGCCTGTTTGACTAAAAAGGCTTTTGTCTGTTGGCAAAAAGGCAAAAGAAAGGGGTCCAACCTCCTCAGCAGAAAGTCCCTGGACACATGAGCAGTTATCAGGAAAATCTTTTTTTTTTAAACTTACCTTTCAAACTTGCCCCAGGGCAGCTGTTTTGAGGGAAGAACCTCTCTTGAAGATCTGTAAAACTGGATAGACTCATAATGTTGAATACAGTTCTTCAATACCCTGGCTCTCCAAGTCGTAAAATACTTTACAGGTTCTAGGTAGTACTTTGACGTGGCTCAGCATGTGTGTTGCACTTCCATGTGTTTTAAAATATGCATGTTGCACTTGCTGATGTTTTGGCACATTAGAAAGGCAGGAGTGACTAGTTAGATCACAAGAGGGGATGGGATAAAAGCTCCTGGATTCATACAGGGCCTAGGAAAATCTCCCAAATGGGCTGGCAATGAGTCTTCCATAGGATCCAGCAGGTGCACAAGAACAGGAAAAGTCTGCTACATATTTGTAGGTAGGTTTGTCTGGGATTTAAGTCCTAGTGGAACCACCACTCCAGCTGCTGGTCCTGATTTTAGGCCCAAATAGGATTCTTTCATACATTCATATTACTGTATAAATATGACTGCAGTTTCAATATTGTAGTTGTGTAGGAGAAAAGAACTGCCTCCACCTAGTGGTGGAAGCAGATAGTGCAGATTTTAAGGGAAAAAAGCACGGCTTTCAACTCTAATTTGCGTATTGGGTAGAGTGACACTTTATATTTCCTATAGGTTGGGAGAAATTAAAGAACCAAAAAGATCTTTAGGGTGCTTGTGCTTTCTTGCCAATCAGTGAGAAGACGCCTGTTCTATATTATTTTACCCTAAACACAATTGGCCATGAAAGAATAGGGACTGTAGAATTTGGGCAAGAAGAGAAGAGAGCAGGGAAAGGAGAAGAAGAAGAGAAGACTGGGAACCTATCTTCCTCTGATGAAGAAAAGACCAAAGAGCTAAATGGTTCTTGTTAACAATTAGACCATAGCCAGGAGTCCTTTGCTGAATCAGTAACTATTGGGTGAAAATCATTAATAGTCTGTCCTCCTAGACTGAAATGGACTGTAGTACCTACTAGCTGGAACAGCAAAGACCAAGTGGAGTCTCAGAATATCTCTTGCCATCCCATGCTGTTTGAGTCCTTATGAGGCACCCCTTTTATAGCTGCCTTCTGTTGAACTGAGGGGTTGTCTGCACAGGCCAAAAGGCTCAGCTTCCCTCCGGCCTTGCATCGTGCAGATTGATTCCGACCAAAACCCTGCAGGCCAAAACACCACAGCAAAACTAAACTGTTCAGACAGCTCCCTCCCATGCTCCTTACCTTGCTGCCCCTCACTCCAACTGGGAGTCCCCCAAATGCCATGTCTGATGTGGAAATGGGGTGTCTGGCCATGTGAGTGTAGCCAGGTGTCCTGTTTCTGCAAGGACATAAAAACTAGGAGGTTTCTCAGTTGGAACGATGGTATGACAAGGTACAGAGCTTTGGGTTGGTGTTGGGACAAATGTGTGAACACCCATCTGTTCCAGGGACCCGTCCATCTGTTCCAGCACTGGGGAAGGAAAGCATAGCCTCAGTCCATGCTTTCCTGGCCCTAAGACATTGTTGTTGTTGTTGTTGTCGTCATCATCAAATTTTTTATATCCCATATTTTCCCCAAGACTCAGACTCAATTCCTCTTAGAAATTAAAATAATTATAATATTTTAAAAATCAACATTAATATGGAACTAAATAGAGCCGCCCGACTCATCGGGCCGGCCCAGTTGCCGTGCCGGGAGAATTTGCATCTCTGGGCTGGCTCCTGGCAGGCTCCGGCCCTCAGCAGCCTTTGTGAGAGCTTCCTGGCCAGCAATTGGCTGGCTGGGGCCGGAAAGGGAGGCACTTTCTTCTGGTGCCGGGACTACAAGTCCCAGAAGGCCTCCCAATTGGGCGGTGTTGGCCCTGGTATCAGCAAAGATTGGCTGGGGGGGGGGGGGAAGAGGGCAGGACTCCTGCTCCTTCTCGCCCCCCCCCCATTGCGTGGCAGGCCTTTAAAAGGTCATGCGGGCCAGGACCTCACCACCATTCTCAGCCTGGCTGTCCCCACCCACCCTCCCTCCCTCTTTTTCGTTTTGGGGAGCTTCCTGTCACAACTTTGGGGTGGTTGGTGGTTGTATAGGTCTTGGATTTGTTGGCCATGGTTTCCAGAACTGCATAGCCCTGGATCGAGAGTTCAACAGGGACACGGGGTGCTGAGATTGCAGCAGTGTCGCCATTGCAGGGGTCACATTGATTCAGCGTCCCCTGGTAACAAGGGGCAGAGATGCGCACATGTGAATAAACAGTTAGCATAGAGCGACGGGCATTGTTAACCGGTGGCCCCTTGTCATCCTGAAGATTGGCCGTGACCAAGCAATTGTGGTTCATTGATCAATCAGGGATTGATGGATGACAGATCTAGACCTCATGCATTGGAGCCAACCCTACGGTATTGTTGTTGCTGTTGTTTAATAAAGTTGTGGTCTTTTTCCTTCCAACTATTGGTATCTGTGCTCTTTCCTGCGGCAACTCCCATTCATGTCAAACTATTAACAATATTAAAAACAGTTTAAAACATGCAGTTAAAAACAGTGCAATTTAAAACAATGCAATTTAAAACAATACAGCACACTCTTAAAAGTCCTTTCCTTAAAACCCTTCAGTTCTAAAAAAAACTGTTGGAATAATAATAATAAAAAAAGTCTTTGCCAAAAGAAAGACTGCAAGGTGGGGACCATTCTAGCTTCCCTAAGAAGGGAGTTTCAGAGCCTAAGGGCAGCCACTGAGAAGGCTCTGCCTAATGTCTTCATCAACTGTACCTGTGGCACTGTGCAACTGAAAGGAAGTTTTTTTTCCCCTGCAGATCTCAGGGTCCAGGCAGGCTGATACAGGCAGATATATTTTGTAAGATAGCCTGGATCTAAGCTGTATAGGAAATAAACAACATACAGATATTGTTCATTTGAGAAACAATGTTCCCAAATGTTGCATCTAAGCCTTCTTACTACCATCTGCTGGTTGAAGCTTTATAGGAGTACATCCCAGTTGCTGCTGTGGGACTTACTGAAGTGGTCTCAAACTATGCTTCTTTCAGGAATTGCTCATGGTCATACATTGAATCCATTTGCTTGGCTAACTGTGAGTAAGGACAGGGGAGAAAGATTTCTCCAGCACTTCTGATCCTGGGTACATGGTGGAAAACATTGACCTAGCTAATAGATACTTTTTGTAGTTTTCCTCACAGTTTCTTTTCTTTTATTGTTTTTTTTTTAATTTTTATTAAATTTTATTATATGAACCACATTTAATGAAACAAGTACAGTAATTACAAGTAACTACTACTACAACAAACAAATACAAACAATATACCTAACACCACACTATTAAAATAAGCTATAATTAGGCTTACACATATCATCCATTCTAGCTTCTTGCTGCTTCAAAAAATAATTTCTATTAATATATACTTCCTTACATAACTTCATCATTCCATCTCTTTTTATTTCACTATTATAAGTAGTTCAATTTAATTTTCTACCTTGCATGAATTAAATCAGTCTAAATTATAGTAATCAGTATCAATGTCAATATCAGTTATTGTTTTGTAAATTCAAAAAAATGTGCTGCTACTCAGGCTGCCCAATTGAAATCCCTGGAAACAAAAATAGAACAAAGGTAATTCCTAGATACTGAACCCAGCCCTGGGTGTGATCCAAGAATTACAATATTATTTCGTAAACTGGGTTTTACATGGATTTAGGACCTGTTTATCTGGATCTCTTCCCCCTCATACTTCCCATGCTTGTTTCCATACTCAGCTGGCCTGGAAGTAATTCCTGTCCCTCCCATCTCTTACTTGTTCTCTTTCTCCTTTGCTATTTTTGGGTGTACTTAGATACAATATTTTGAGAGGACAATATCTAGGAAATAACTATATATTTGGTTCATACTTCTTTGGCACACTAAAATTATGCATCTATCAGAGTAGATAATGAGATTTTGTAGCAACTTTGAGACTAACTGAAAGAAATTGGCAGCATGAGCTTTTGTAGACTTCAGCCTACTTCCTCAGATGCATTCACAGAAAAAATAGACTGAAGTCTATGAAAGCTCATGCTGCCAATTTCTTTCAATTAGTCTCAAAGATGGTACAAGCTCTCTTTATGTACTGAATTGACAGACTAACACGGCTATATCTTTGAATTCTACCAGGGCAGATGATATTAGCCTTCCATACCCTCTAGCATTTCAGAGATGAAAACTAGAACTCGTGTGACTAAACAACATGAGGAAAACCCTCAGATTTCTTATGTAGAACAGGTAGAACAATAAAACATGTACCTTAGCACTGCAGAATGATTAGGCAATTAAATCTTTGCCACATTTTTATAGCTAAATGTATTCCATGCCCTCTAACATTCATAGATGAAAACTGGGCTACATCTGGTCAAGCAACATCAGAGTGAGATCAGGATTGCCAAAGTTATTAATGAGAATAGAGAAGCTAGGAGAACTTGCAGCAAGTTGCCTTTGTCTGAGTCTACAGGGACAGAAGACTTTATCTGCCCCTCTCCCCCCACCTCGCTGAGTTAATAGTGCAAACACACTTTGAACTTAATTTGTAGCAATGGAAGTAAGCTGAGGATAAAGGGGTAAAATGGGAGGAGGAGAATGAAATTGGGACATTTTAAAAGCTCCTGAAAAAATGGGATGACAGAGGATTAACCAGGACTGTTCTTGCTAAATAGAAACAGTGGGTATGGTCTATGTAGGATTAGGCCTCTGGCCATCTATATCTTGTACATGATATTTATATCAAAGGTAATACAAGAACTCCACACTTTCACTCATATGTAAGCTTACACACACATGTTGGTTAAACAAAGTCTGTCCTTGTGTTTGGTGAACTTGGCCTGAATCTTCCTTCTCCTGAGTTCTATCAGTCTTCCCTCTTGCTTCCTTGCCTCAACTAAGCTGTATACCAGAGAGCTTCCAAGCTCAATTCAAAGGGAGAGAGGATGTTTGAGTGCTTAAGTCAACTGCCAGGGTTTTGACAAAGGGTCTTGGCATACCAGCAAGGAAATCCATTGGACCCTTAGAATTAGCTCCATGGCTGCACCATTCTGAAAGGTCCTTAACCAGAGGAAAGGCCATTGTCAGTAAACTTCAGTTTTAATGCAAAGGGATCTTGCAGCACTTGTGAGACTGATTGAAAGATAGAAGTTGGTAGCAGGAGCTTTCATAGACATCACCTTACTACCTCGGATGCATTTGGTGAAGTAGGTTCAGGTCTACAAAAGGTCATGCTACCAACTTCTATCTTTCAGTTAGTCTCAAAGGTACTAAAAGATCCATTTGCAGTCTGATTTTCCAGACTAACACAGCTATGTCTTTGAATTCTACCATCTAATTTTAAATGATCCAATAAAGATAAGGCTATTTACCCCATTTTCACATCACCATCTTCCTGTTCAGTTGAAAAATCCAAATCAAGCACCTATGCGTTAGGTCAACATCATGTTGAGACAGAGTTTGGTTGTCCTGACAGCCTTAGCGTGGAAGGAGAGATACTCCAGTATAGGTCCACCCTTTTCATGTCAGGCAGGGAGACCGATGGTTAACAGTAAACCAGCAGAATCTGTCCTGAATATCCAAAACAAGGTACAAGCAATAAGGTACAGAAGATCTAGAGGAGACAGAATCCCTGTAGACAACAGAGTTGCTTGAGGAGATAGAACTTCTGTAGATCACAAAATACACAACACCCTTCCCAGCCCTCAAGTTTCTGCGGTCCTGCACCACCCAGGAGATCACACAAAGGAGAAATTAGCCCCTCCTAATTTTCAGTCACAGTATATTCCACTAAATCATAGATGAGAAAGATGTTTTGGGACCAACCTGGCCTTCAGTAAGAGAACCACCAGACCAAAGTGCAAGCTGGTAAGGCAGCAAGGAACCCTCTGTTAGAGGAAAGAAGCAGGTGTAAGATGTCGTTCCACATTCTAAGGTTCTGTTGCATCTGAAATGTAAATGTAAGTGTAAGCAAAAGGTGTCAACAAATACCTTGGGTTGGGCCTGAAATCTAAGCAGGCTGCATAAGCTGACACAGCTAGACTATTTTGCTTGTAGCATGAATTATTATGCCCTTATTGTTCTGGCTCCCATCTGTAAATAAAGTTAATGTCATAATCCTTACATCTAATGAAAATCAATCAAGCAAGGATGATATATTCCAGCATTTGCGGTGGCTTTTAATGTAGCAATCTAGCCTACAAGGTTCTGAAAAGAGAATCTGGAGATTTCCTGAGGGCAGAGGAGGCAGTATACTGGTCTGATTGTACAAGGTTGTTTTGTAAGAGAGCATTGGATGTGTAAATGTGCAGTGCTCTCAAAAAACATGACACAATGCACAGAATATTAAATGGCAGATTCCCAGGTATTTGTCAACAGAGAAGTCATTGCAACTAGCATTACATGAAGATCAAAAATTTAGATAATGTTTTATTGGATCTGTTCCTGTACTCAGCAAGAAACATGTATTACAGGCGGAGTCTTCCTTATCCAGAATTCCAAAATTCAAAATAATCCAAAATCCAAAATTGTCCAGATAGGTAGCTGAGATAGTGACATCTTTGCTTTCTGATGGCTCAGTGTACACAAACTTTGTTTCATGCACAGAATTACTGTATTAATAATCATTTTAAAATATTGTGTATAAAATTCAGGCTATATGTAGGAGTTGTATGTGAAACATAAATGAATTTCATGTTTATACTTGGATCCCATCTCCAAGATGTCTCATGCAAATATTCCAAAATCTGAAGACTCCACTTTTGGTCCCAAGCATTTTGGCTAAGGGAGACTCAACCTTCAGTCATAATTTAGATTATCTCCAATTTCTAATATGATCTAAGTGGGTCAGGGGAATGAGATTTAGATTATATTAGAAACTGGAGATAATCTAAGATATGTCTGAAAGTTTCTCATAAAGCACTGCAACAATTTTCTGCAAGTGGAATATGATCTCATTGGGCTGGGGTGGGTCTTGTTTAAACATTCAAGAAAAAAGATGTCAAACATGCTTTAGGAGAAAGAGGAGTAATTTACACCAGGGTAAATTTTTCTGAAGATATTGGAAAATGTCTTCAGTTTGAATGCCAATGGAAAAAGATACAAAGTTGACTAACAGGTGAGTAGAATGGACAAGGCTCCTTTTATAAGCTATATGTCTTTTATAGTTGCATGACCAGGGGGGCAATAACTTTATTATCTAGGGTCTTCTGGGAGTTGTAGTCTGAAAAAATAACCTCCAGGTTGTTGGAAGCTATGTCTCTCAAGATATTGTGATGGGAGTGGAGTTATCAGTCCCTCATTTGGATACTCCGTATGTTCCCCAGTTCTATCATCAAGGTACAGGAACAGCATTCCTAGGTCTCAAAGTCCCTCTTCTCTGGGCTACAAGATGAGGGAAGGAATCTCAGGGCAAGAGCAGTCCTGTAAGAAGAAATATTTTTCTTTGTGTGTGCTCCTGACCCCTTTCAACTAGTCTGTTTTGGAGAAGCTAATAGATTCCAAAACTCTGCTTCCCTCACATCTCTGGAGATGCACTGCCAATTCCTGCCAGGATAGATGTGGGTTGTAACAGTAACAGATGGGTCTTATCAAACAGCCCTGTGGCTGGGCAGTAGGCAGCCTGTATCAGATCTGAGCTTCTCTTGCAGCTTTTCAAGAATGGGAAAAGCTGTGGGAGAAGCCCAGATTTGATACAGGCTGCCTATTGCCCATGGGGATATCTAATAAGATCCGTCAATTACGGTTACAACCCACGGCTATCCTGGTGGGAATTGGTGGTGTGATAATCTCCTTAATCTCATTTGTTAAACTTCTGGTTTGTTTGTTTGTTTTAATTTGAATTGTATGCTGTAAGCAAACATAGTTGATGCTTAAAGAATATGCTTTGTGATATGACCAGGTTGTCCCCATGCAACATTACAAGGGGTCATCCCTAGATCTAAGATTTTGGCTATGAAATCTCAAGGTTGGACTGCTCCAGAGTTGGCAGGTTTATGACAAGCCCTCTCAGGAACTGAACTTGACAAACCTAAAGCACAATTTGTGTAACCTGGATAGTCAATAGCCAAATTTTGCTCATCCTAGCACACTTGGATTAAAGGAGCGTTCAAATATAAATATAAATTGTTCCCTTAGAATTAATTAAAGTGCAAAAGTGAAACTTGGATGTGGGCAGTACACTTCAATCTACAAACAAACAAACAAAGGGAGTCAGGAAAGGAATGTCAAAGAATAAAAAAATAGTTTCTGTTAATAAAAATTAAAAATTACTGTACATAAATTAGCATAAATCATAAACAAATCCCAACAATTCAAACAGTAAAACACACACACACATACACACTCATACACATTTATTACTCCAGAACACTTATCTAAGTTTGCCTCTCCTATATTACTAAAGGAGGCATAAGGATATTTCATAATTGTATGAATATACATACATTGCTGCAGGCACAGATACTTTCCGTAAGTCATTGTTAATAAAAGGGATAGCCAAATATTTCATAAGTTTGAAACAGCTCTGTGTGATTTATTACAGATATAGGTGTTTGGTACTAGCCAAACATGTTTCAACACGCTCTGTGTATGTTAAAAAAAAGTGTCTGGGTACAGAGGGCTTCATCACACCAAAGGAAGCAAAGATCTATATGTGTACAGTTCTTCCTATTCTTTACTGAGAAACATTTTATAAAATAACTTTATACCAGAGATAGGAAGCATGCTGCCTTCCAGACATGGCTGGGCTGTATTTTCCAGTGTTCCTCACCACTGGCTATTTGGTGAAGGCTCATGGGAGCTGCAATTGAACAACTTTTGGAGGGCCATATGAGTTCAACCTCCGCTATATAAGAAGTTACTTTCTTGACTTTCTTTGTTTTGTTGATGGTTACATTTGGAGTTCAGCTGTACTGCTGTATTGTTGTTATAGAGCACAATAGACACACTTCTTTTCCTGGAACTAGCCCATTCCTAATAGGAATGGCCCAGTGAGCTATGGACTGGAACAAAATTAAAATATTTTTTCAACCTGGGGAAAGTGGCTGTTAAGTATATTCAGCCTGCAGTTGCAGTAATTATTGCTCACTTTGCAACAATCAGTCACTTCATTTATATCCCACCTTTTCCCCAAGAATGGACTTATATACCACTCCATGCACATGTATGGACAAACAAAAATTCATTTAAACATTGTTTTCTCTTTGTCCTCTATGATGGTACTATAATTACATTGCAATTGCTGCGGCTCCATCCTGTGGAATCCTGAGATTTGAAGTTTTTAAAATTCTCACCTGGACAATTCTAGTGCCTCTTGTTGTTGTTAGCTGCCCTCGAGTCGATGTCAACTCATGGCAATCCTGTAGATGAGACATCTCCAAGATCCTGTCCTCAGCCTCAAGTCCTGCAGATCTGTATCCTCCCTGATTGATTCTAACCATGTAGCATCTATTTTCTTCTATTGCTTTCCACCTTTCCTAGCATCATTCTTTTCTAATGATTCATGCTGTCTCATGATGTGGCCAAAATAGAACAGTCTCAATTAAATCATCCTGGCTTCCAAGGAGAGTTCAGGCTTGATCTGACCTATAATCCATTTGTTTGTTTTCTTGGCTGTCCATGATATCTTCAGCACTCTTCTCCAGCACCATATCTCAAATGGATTTATTTTCTTTCTATCAGCTTTCTTCACTGTCCAGGTCTTACATTTATACTTTCTGCCTCGCCAAACTAAAATCCCAGACTTCTGTAGGATGTTGCTTTGGCAGTTAAAAGGGAATCATAGCTCTATAACTGTGTTGTGTCAAAGGGGCCCTGGTATCTAGGAGTACAGGTGTTGGCTGTCTCTGCAGCTACTTCTTCTAATTCCTTCTTCTTTGGGGGGAAGGCGCCTCCATCATATTTTCTACCATTTTGGCAGGCACATCTGCTTTGTCTGAGAGGTGGGATGTGTGTGTCATGTCCTTCTCCCTTTCAGAGAGACAGGCAGGTGAGAGTACAGGTTATGATTCCCCGCAACCCAGGATCATTGGGTATGGGCCTGCAGTGCAATGTGGGCATGGATGTCTTCATCAAACAGTAAAGAGCTTGAACCACTCCTGAATAGGGAAAAAATTGCTAGAGAGAATATACGTTTTATCCCAATGGAGTTCTCCAAGTCTCAGTTACTCCAGCTGTTATTTATGCCATGAAAGTGTGGGTGACTGTGATAATGGACTGTCCTATTATCTCAGCAAAACAGCTCTCCTACAGGTAAACAAAGGGTTACTGATGTACTGGGTTTAAGTTAAGTTACAGTTATTGGAAGCCAGTATCACAGAGAAGCAACAATGATAACAAGAGATAATTGCCCAACGAGGATGACCAGTTTGGAGAGAATTGTGGAAGCTTCCAGACGCTTCCAAGAGAGTGGTTATAAAAACTCACGATGCCACAAGGCATAGAGAGGAGACAAAGGAGTTTATCATGTGAGCCTTTAAATCTGCTATTAAAGGTAGAGAATAGTGCCTTTAGCAATACTTATTGCACAACATCATGACCATTTCATGGCTGCTTTGCTATTATAGAGGGACCCTTTTCATTGATAGGGAACACCCATCAATAATCTCCCAAACATGCTGCTGTAGCATTTGTCCTCAAGTATAACTTCTTCATGTGGGAGTTTTGGTTTTAGATAGTCACATAGTGCCAGTCTCCCCTCCTCTCTTACCTTCCCCCTCCATCTTCTTATTCCAGAGCAGGCTTCTCTTAGCTGCCCCCCCCCCCCCAAATATTCATTATTGTATTAGGGAAAACATCAAAACCCCTTCCACTACCAATTTTCTTGTTATTTGATTCCACCCATCCCTTCTAGCTACTTTGACTTAAAAGAACAGCATTTTTCTCTGTGTAGTTAGCTCTCATTCTTTGTCAATAAAAGACAAGTGGGATAAACTGGTTTGTAAGGCAAGGTGGTACACTCCCCGGCTCTATCCTGATTACAGTCCTAAGGCACAAACAGGAATTGAGAAAGGCTAAAACTCTTGAATCATAAATGCTTTAACTGAAACAAAAGGCAGTGTTACAGCAAAAAATCTTTGCCTATTGACTTGGAAGTAAACTTTCTGAAAAGAAGAGAGGATTTGTGGTTTGATATCCAGTTGACAGCTGAATGTGTATGTGTATATGTGGAGTACTTTTCCTTAAAAGAGAAGTGGATGAAACCTAAATCGTGGGACTTTCTCTTCTTTTTATGTGCATTCATCAGAACATTTGAGCAGAACGTACATATGTATACGCATCATAGAAAATTGTCCCCCTTGGAAGTGATGTCTTCTAAGATGCAAGATTCTCAACAGTTTATATGCATGTAGGTACTGCTCATAAGTTATGGCAAACAGAAGTGCCATTAGGGGAGGACTGTAAGGCAAGAGGTTGTGGGTCCTACTCAGTACAGTGAGCAGGAGAACTCCCAAACATAGCAGGATTTCAGGGTGTAGCTATGAGTATGCATGAACTTGTCTTCCTAAGTAAGAAGTGTGGGCCCTCCTATGAAACTTTCCTTCAGTCTCCACCTATCTTGCATTGCAGAGTGTGAGACATTGGAAAACATTTTCACCTAGAACCCTTCTAATAGCTGTATTTCCATTTCCTTGGTAATTACCTGCTCCTTTCTTTGGATGTTTCTTTAAATGCTCAACAGAAGTTTAAAGTTACTGTAATGCTAGAAATGTGGGGACTGAAGGGAAATTTCATTGGTGTGTGTGTGTGTGTGTGGGATTCCTGCCTTCACTGTAGCTAACCCGTGCTTGAGATAGATTTTAATTTTTTGAAGTTAGTGAAGACATATTATTTTCCAAATTGATAGTAAATATTACCACCTAAATTGAGGGTAAGGACATCAAATGATTAATTCCAGAATCTAAAATCACCTAGCTTCAGCACTAAATATGAATATATGGAGAGTAGAGGAGCAGAAGGTACAGTTCCATGTAAAAATTAGAAAAATTATGGTAATTTTCCCAGGATTTGGTTTCAGATACATACATGTTATACTCTCTTCCATTCAATGCAATAAAAATTAGCATAACTCACAAAAGATTAAAAATCACTGCCCTAGTGACTAGTCTTTCCTTTTCTTTCTCACTGTTTCTCACGAATGAAGGTGAGCAATCTGTAGTCTGAGCTTGTTGATGTTGTTAACCACCCTCAAGTCAATCTCGACTCACGCATGACTCATCTCCAGGTCCTCCCTTCTTCCACTGCTCTGCTTAGGTCCTGTAAATTCATACCCACTAACTCCCTAATTGATTCTATCCATCTAGTATGTATTCTTCCTCTCTTTCTACTTCCCCCCACTTTTCCTAGCATTATTGGCTTTTCTAATGAGTCATGTCTTCTCACAATGTGACCAAAGCATGACAGCCTCAGTTTGATCATCTTGGCTGCCAGGGAGACTTGATCTGTTCAAGAATCCATTTGTTTGTCTTTTTGGCTGTCCATGGTATACCTAGCACTATTCTCCAGCTCCACATCTCAAATGAAATGATTTTCTTTTTATCCACTTTCTTTACTGTCCAGCTCTTGCATTTATACATGGTGATGGGGAAATACAACAGCTTGGAAGATTCTAACTTTAGTGCTCATTTGTATATATTTACTCTTTAGGATCTGCCCTTTCCATTCTAAGTCTTTTTCTTATTTCTTGACTTCAGACTCCTTTCTGATCAATGTTTAACCCAAATTATGGGAACTCTTTTACTATTTTGATTTCTTCATTGGCAACATTGAATATATGTAGGTCCTGCATGGTCATTATTTTTCCTTCATGCTCAGCATTAAGTCTGCCTTTGTATTTTCTTCTATGGAAAACCTTTGGATGACTCATCTCCAGGTCCCCTTGTCTTCCACTGCTCTGCTTAGCTCCTGTCCTTCCACTCTAATTGTTCTGTGATGTTTTGTGCACGTAGTATTGAATAATCCACATATCTTAGATAGTTGATATTCCTTTCTCCTATCTTTAGTCTTTCTTTTTCCAAGTATAAGCCTGCTTAGTTTTTGTGGGTTTTTCAGGCTATGAGGTCATGTTCTAGAAAAGTTTGTTCCTTATGTTTCTTTCACCAGCAGCTGTGACTAGCAAAACATCAGAAACAAACTCTTCTAGAACATGGCCTCAAAGCCTGAAAAATCCATGAAATCCATCCATGTTGCTGTGAAAGCCTTCAACTTCTAAGCCTGCTTTTTGGAAGATATTTTCCACATACAAGTTAAACCAACAGGGTGACAGAATGCAGCCTAGTCTGACCTCTTTGCCAAGTAGGAACTATTCTGTTTCTCCATATTCTGTTCAAACCATAGCTTTTTGTCCTAAGTACAGATTTCTCAACAGGCCTATCAGATGTAGTGGCACTCTCATTTCCTTAAGATCCATCCGTAGTTTTTCATGATCGATGCAGTCAGATGCTTTGCTATAGTCTATAAAGCACATGCTGATCTTTTCTGGTACACACTCACAATAATTTCCAGTGTTTCTCTGCAGTCCATCAGTTCTCCAAAAAGAGTGTTGAGTTTTTTCCCTTGTCACCTGCTGAGTGGGAACAATGTGGGGGAGGGGGCATCAGAATGGAATGAAAAAGATCAGGTATGACACTATTTTTTGGCTCTGTTCCACCACTTCTTGCATGCTTCTATTGAAAGTTTATCTCAAGGGAAAGTGGACAATGGACTCTTTTCTCAACAATTCTGGTGGTACAGCTGCAACCCACATTAAGATTGGGACCCATCAGCTGAAGATCATTGGAGCAGATCTGCTAAAGAGTTAAATGTGTAAGAGCACATGGACTCATTTCCCTCAAATGTCCAAAGTTTACAATCAGACAGTCAATTATAAACAGTTCTGAATAATACAGTTACCATCTTTTGGGGGGGAAAATGTCCCTGCTCATCTGCCTTCAATAGCAGCCAGACTCCTAGAAATTAAACAAAAAGAAATTCATCTCATAATTCCCATCTATATGTTAAAAATCAGGCTTTATGTTTTGTGCCAGGCTCCTGTTAAGGATACAAGAGCAAGTGTTGTGAAATACTGGCAACAAAAGCAAGGAAAAAGTCAAACTACGGTAATGTGCAGTTTATTCAAAATTACCCTAAAAAACTGCTAGTCTATCGCTCTGTGTCCTTCGGGTTGAAAAGAATCACACTCTCAGTCTAAAATGCTTATTTCAATATAATTCCATGCACTTCAGGGGAACATCTTGTCAAGATGTTTGGAATCACACAGCCTACTTGAATCCTGATGTTAATTAATTTGATTCGCATCTTTTCCCAACCAATTTCCTCAATAGATGCTTTCTTCAAAGTGACTTGTGAAATATGGTTTGCAAAACTGCACCTGTGTATACAGATACCTCTAGTTCCAAACATTGGTTACAATTTAGGGCATAAGTGGATGAGCAGGCGGACACCTGGAAGAGTTGCAGCACCAAGGTTGGCTAAGAAGCTGATGAATCGCATGCTTTTGTTATTGTTCCAGCATTCTTGCAGCAAAGTGCATCAAGAGAAATCCCTTATCCAGATTCATACAAAGGTAAGATATTCTTTTTTTTTCTTTTTTCTTTTTCTTTCTTTTTTTTTTTTTTGGAAATGGTCTCTTTTCCTCCTCTTTTTGTTTGGAAGGAGTAAGGAGAATTTGCCCTAAAGGAGGTGGAGAGAAAGAAAAGGAGAGATGTATATATGTAGACACAAAGTAAAGCAAGTATATAATTTATATGATGGTTAGTTTTTTTTCCTGCTCTCAGTTTACTGAAGGGATATTTGTAAGGGAATAAAGATTGCTACTTTCTACTTGGGAAAACTTTTGTCCTTATCTTATCTATACCTAGCCAGTGTGGTATAGTGGATCGAGCATTGAGTTAGGAATCTGGAGACCAGGGTTTGAATCCCAACTCGCAATGTAAACCCATTGGGTGACCCTGGGCAAGTCACACTCTTTCAGCCTCAGACGATGACAATGGTAAACCCCTGCTGAAGGAACTTGCCAAGAAAACCCCATGATAGGGTCTTCATAAGATAGAAATGACTTGAAGGCACACAGCAGCAACAATGAACCAACTTTATCACTACACTTCATATACTGAACATAGCCATCAGAGGAAGTGAGATATACCAAAATGGAAACAGAGAAATGGGGAAAAAAGATTACTTGGCTACCCACTTTAAACTGTGAGAAGTTCTTACATCCACTGATGGCAGGGACGAGATAAGTAAGGGACTAAACAGACCGGCGTTTGTAAATGGCAGTGTGGATGCAGTGTGGGGGTGTGGTGACCGTACGCCACATGCCTGGACTCTAGCCCCCTGCCAGCATGACACAGTGTGCCACACTGCACAGCGGGAGGCATCATGCCGCATCTTCGGTGCAGTGTTTATATGTGCTGAGCTAAACAGCTGTGGAAGAGCTGCTTTTTGTGGCTTCTTATTGCGCTGCAGAACTGTTGGGTTGGGGGCATGGCGTATGGTTGCCGTGTCTCCAACCCAGCACTTACTCTTAGAGGCGGTCTGTTCAAAGTAATTTTATTTACTATTTTCTGAACAAATGAAGATCAAGACAAAATATAGATTATATGGCATTACTGGGGATTTTTTTATTTGTTGTTAATTACCATAAAAATAGAAATCTGTGCAAATATGTACATGCAATATATACTACTGAACATTAAATTTAGATAGAAGATGTGTTTTATCTGTAGCCATATGAGTTTTATTCCTGAGAATATTGAATGATAGAATCATAGAGTTGGAAGGACCATCATGGACAATCAAGTTCAGTGCAGGATTTTCATCTAAAGCATCCTCAGCAGATAGCTTTCCAGCCTCTTTTTGAAAATGTCAAAAGAAGGAGATTCCACCACCCCTCTAGGCAATATGCAAACTCTAGAACCAGAAATCAGCTTTAATTTCCCAGTTTTAAAATCACAGCATCTTTATTTTAATGATTTCATCATCCACTTTACAGTTATGTAAATCTGGGGTTCATTATTTTTGTTTTCTTAATATTCATCTGTAGCCCTGCTTTTTGCACTAGCCCCTTTTATAAATAGTCATAGAATCCTAGAGTTGGAAGAGACTACAAGGGCCATCCAGTCCAACCCCCTTTGGTATTTTTTGTAACAGGGGTCATCTGTTTGTCTTAAACTGTTGTTACTCCTTTCCTCAGTTTTCATGTATCCTTCTTCTGAGTTTAGTCCTGTTTTCTATATCCTCTGTGCATAAAGTAAACAGATAACATGCAGCCATGCCAGATAGATTCCTTTGCCAGTAAGAAACCATTCTGCAGCTCTGTACTGTGTCTAGACAGTCTCCTCTTGTATGCAGCATAGAATACTCATCAGGACAATCAGATGTTGTGGCATACCCATCCCTTATAGAATGAACCATAAATTCTTGTGATCTAGATAATCAAAGGCTTTGATATAATCTATAAGGACAGGATGATTTGGTACACTCCATTATCCAACATATATTTGTGATATGGACCTTAATGCTGTTTTTCCTGAACTAAGCTTGCATTTCTCACCCCATATATGGTAAAAATCTTTGTTGTAAAATTTTGCATTACTTTGCTTACATGAGAGGTTAGTGCAATAATCCCATATCTACTACAATTTCTAGTGTCTCTTTTGGGGTGATTAGAATGTATATTAAGTGTTTCCAGTTTGGAGCTATTGTTTTGTCGGAAGGCATATATGCAATCATCCTTAAAAAGAGATTTGAGGCCAACTGTATAAATATACAGTACTAGCTTGACAATGGCAAAGACTAAGATACATCTTATTTCGGGAGAAATGTCCTTTTTCAAAAATGCAACATGCTCACTTCTGATTGGTAGCAGTCGGCAGACACGGTCCTCCATCCATGAGCTGGCTCAAATCACTCTTAGGTGATTTTGCCAGGAAAAGGAAATGACACGACTAGCTACTTTAATGTTATTTATCATATTTCACATTTAATAGCTTAAAAAGATTGAGCCACATCTAAAAATTGGTTTGATTAATCCCTCCACCCCGACTTTAAAAACCACTAGCACTGTATCTATGTAGAGGGAAAGGAAATTTCAAAACACAGTCGGCCCTCTGTTTTTGCAGGGAATCTATTTCAGACCCCCCTGCAAAACCAGAGACTCGCCAAAATTCAAGCCCCATAGGCTTAAATGGGGTTCATGTCCACACTCGCATGCAGGACATGCGTCACAAGGTATTGCCCCATTGTAATTAATGGAGATCACTTCTCCATGAATATTCAAGACTACAAATCTCAGGTTCACAAGAACAGAGGGGTGACTCTACTCTGGATTTACAGTATTAGGCACTGAAATAGAAATCAAGACCAGGAGCCAACCTGTAGTGAGTACTGATCCAAACAAGATGTTATGTGTAGCTTCTCTCTAATTATTCTCTTCTTGTGGCATAAGAAGTTTAACTAAGATATAAAAATACAATTTTACATCTTATTTTACAACTGGCAGGAAGTGAGATATACAACAGCACTGAAAGGTCTTCTTTTAGATAGAATCATAGAATCAAAGAGTTGGAAGAGACCACAAGGGCCATCCAGTCCAACCCCCTGCCATGCAGGAACACTCAATGAAAGCATCCCCGACAGATGGCCATTCAACCTCTGTTTAAAGACCTCCAAGGAAGGAGACTCCACCACAGTGTGTTCCACTGTTGAACAGCCCTTACTGTCAGGAAGTTCTCCTGTAGCTTGCATCCATTGTTCTGGGTCCTGTTCTCTGGAGCAGCAGAAAACAAGCTTGCGCCCTCCTTAATATGGCATCCCTTCAAATATTTAAATTTTTTAAATTGTGTTGCCCAGAACTGGACACAGTATTCCAGGTGGGGCCTGACCAAAGTAGAATAGAGTGACACTATTACTTCCCTTTATCTAGACACTATGCTTTTATTGATGCAGCCTAAAATTGCATTGGCCTTTTTAGCTGCTGCATTGCACTGTTGACTCATGTTCAACTTATGGTCTGCTTGGACTCCTAGATCCATTTCACATGTAGTTTCATTCAGCCAGGTGTCCTCATCCTATATCTGTGCATTTCATTTTTTGGCTCTAAGTGCTGTACCTTACATTTTTCCACACTGAATTTCATTTTGTTAGCTTTGGCCCAGCTTTATTATTATCCAAAGGTTCATATTATTCAAAGACACTGTACACTTTAAGAGAATTTGGACTGCTTATGGTGACTCCTGTACCTTATGTACCTTATCAGACATTTCTACCCTGCCTTTCAGAGTCATTTTTTCAATATGATTTACAATTCCAAGATTAAAAATCATAGGAATTAAAATGAATATCACTTGTGCAGACTGAGGACCTGTTTAAATGTGGAGAAAGGGGTGGCCAGAGGCCCTCACTTTCTCCCCCGGATTGTTGCTACAGTGACCACATGCCACGGCAATGGCGCACCCGGAAAAAGGAGCTGTGAAATGCAGCTCCTTTCTCCACCGCTGCCAAGGTGCCATAAGCGTCCTGGAGCATGTGTCATGGCACTTGGACGTGGTGCACAAGCCATGTCATCATCGTGCACACTGTTTAAACCATCGTGCGCGCTGTGTGCCAAGGTGGTGTCCATGGCGTGTGGTAGGGCTTGGGAACGTTCTGCTGTTCCAAGCCCGACTTTTGGCCCCAGGCTGGCACAAAGCACCAGTCTATACTGGGCCTGAGATACATATTTGATGTGGTGTAACCTAAAGTCCCTAGAGCCAGGTTCATAACTATGAAAGAAAGAAAAAAAGGGAAGCATTCCTAGACATTACATGATTGTTATCCAATGTTATTTTAATTTGTTCTGCTATATTTTATTGTTTGAAAGTTAAGATGTATTAATGTATGATGTTTAAATATTTTTGTAGAATGTATACCATAGGCAGGTTTATTTTATCTATTTTAATTGACTGTACAGTGCTGTGTAAATTTACAACACTTTATAAATAAAGCTTGATAATAAATATAATATATAGAAATAAAAAGAAGACTAGGAATGGGAAGGGCAGCTATAAAAGAACTGGAAAAGATACTGAAGAGCAAAGACATATAACTGAGCACTAAAGTCAGATTCATTCAGGCCATTGTATTCCCAGTTACCATGTACAAATGTGATAGCTGGATAGTGAAGGAGCAGACAGAAAGAAAATAAACTCATTTGAAATGTGGTGCTGGAGAAGAATACTTAGGATACCATGGACAACCAAGAAGGCAAACATATGGTTTATTCAAAGTTATTTCCATGGGATATAATTTCAGTTACATTTACAGGTCATGCCCACACCACCCAATAACAGGGAATGGCACTATTGAAAGAAATCAAATAAATAAATTAGAGGTTTTAGATTCTAATATTTTAGGAATGAGCTAATTTTAGATCCTGTCAGGATCTATATCAGTGATAGGCAACATGTGGTCCATGCAGCCCTCGGGTCTTGCAGTCCAAATGTAATTTTTTAAAAAATGCTCCTGCAGTCCAAATGTTATTTTTTTAAAAATGGAAAATATGTCGTTTTTTGGCTCCAAAATGCAAAAGAATGATCTCCATAGGGTGTGGAAGACATTTCTACCACATTTGGATTGCCCCTGTCAAATTTCATGTCAACATGAAATTTTCCAAAGTTTTTCAAAAACTCCCCTCCCCTCAAAATGCCCTATTGGAGTCTAGGAAGGACCCAAAACATGTCTCCTTGGCCCCTAGATGTTGTATGAGGGCAAAAAAAAAAGTTTCTTTTGCAAGAGCAGTTACAGTCTTCCACTGTTGCATAACCCAATCTATATAAATTGCAGTTTAGGACAACTGAGTCTGGAAAAATCAAGTTCAAGTAGCAGTTAATACTGCTGTTTTCTTTGTTGTTTTATCTATGTTTTATTGTCATCAGCCTTTGAGCACTTTCTCTTGTGGAAAGGCAGAGAATAGGTGAAATCAATAAATCCTCAAGTAAATACTGATTGCAAAAGGAAGGAACAAAATCCACCTTAATTCACACAAAATGCACTCATATACACGTCTTTTTTTTTTTTTAAAGAAGCAGCAAATTATCTACAAGGATTAATTAAAATAAATAGCAAAACTGTGAAAATGGAGAAACATGTGCATTGCTGGGAACAAAACAAAATGTAAAGCCAGTAAAAGAGAAGGTATAATTTAGCCTCCATAATTACTATGGTGCTTGAGTTTCAAATATTGAGGTGCACTCCCTCCTTAAGGAGCAACTTATTAGTTCAATCCAGGTCTCCAGTCAGGAAGTGACTTGTGTTTTTCTCTGAGAAGCTCTCATTCCTTCTTTCTATGTGAGAAAGAAAACAATAGCAATAATCTTTCTCTTCTTTTAATATCATTGTTTACCTTTGGTTCCTTCATGCATCACTTTCTGGAAAAGCATTTTCCACTTCAGCCTCCCAGCCTTTGTCTCATGTTCCTCTGCAGCAAAAAAATAAATAAATAAATAAATAAATAAAAAAATAAAATAAAAAAAATCTGCCAAAAGGTTTTTTTTACTCTGTCAGAGAGCCATTTGACTTGGCCTATGTGATGCTTGCAGGCCTCCCATCCCAAAGTAGAAACAGGGATGCCAAGTGATTCCCTGCCTTCAAGCAAGGAAAAGACCCTCAGAGAGGACAGAAAATGCAGCAGAGCTTCTGGGTGGAAGCAGCTCTAAATGAACAGGGCAGAGACCTTATGTGGAGCTCCTGACTGGTCCAACCTTTATTGCAGGGATGGATGGAAAATGCCTCTTGAAGAGTACCCTGATCCAATAATAGCTACAGAAACAATCAAGACATTGGGGCAATAGTGGCGGATCCCACTGTCAGGTGAATAGAAAAGCAACTTGTGGATTCAGCTTCTCTCCCCACCCCCTGTGGTTAATGTTCAGGCTCTCCACCCTGAAATAATGAGATTCAATTCATGCTTACACAGGCTGCCCCCAGGTTCTTTCTGCTCTCAGGGCTTTCCTGGGTCTATCACAGTTTTGGGGAGCAAGACAGTATTAACAGAGAGGCGCAGCATCTTCTACTAGATGGTCTGCAGAAACTATTTGGAGGTAGTACCTCAAAGCTTTCTGCTTGATGGTACCAGGCTTGAGGAACATACTCAATATTTCCTTCTTTCTTTGAATCTGGCAAGGGATTAAAAGAGATCTCCCTTGGAAAGGGAAGCTGAGAAAATTCCCTTTAGAAGGATAACAGATCCTGTTCCCCACCCTTTTGAAAAGAAGGAGGTCCTATTTTTTTGAAGCTGATATGCATCAGCAGAGCACTTCCTGTACAGGACAGTCATCCACAGAGCACTAACTACACTGGCCTCTAGAGGTTTGCTGAAATGTTAGATGTCTCCTTGAGAAGAAGGTCCTGCTTCTGGTGAGCCCTTTTGCTGAGGTACTTTCAGCTGGATTTAAGGTAAGGCCCAATCAGTGCAGAAACAAGAGCTTAAATCCAGATTAGAGGAGTTATGGAAATATTTTATGTGGCTTTAGTTCTTGGTGTCTGAACTGTGCTTGACACTACCCTAGGTAGACATCTGACTGGGATTTATTGGTTTGAACCCTATGCTCCTTCTCAGTTCTGAATCACCTTCACTAGCTTTACCTGCTCTTTGGAAGGGTGTTGCTTGCTTTACCTTTGCGCTGTCTTTTGACATTGATTTTGGGCTTGCCTTTGTGTAAGAACTTAACTAAGCAGTTTATCATAATAAAGGATTTGGGGGTATAATGAAATGGCAATTTGAACATAATCATGGGGTTTCACGTAATTGTGTATTAGAGTATCTCACGCAGTTTCGGGCAATGGGAAGTCATTCTGAACGCAATCATGGGGTTTCATGTAATTACGTATTAGAGTATCTCATGCAGTTTTGGGCAATGTGGGGAGGGGTCATTTCTAAGAAATGGGAAGTCATTCTGAATGCATTCCAAATGCAATCAGATTTCATATAAATTCGCTAAACTAGCGAATTCATGTAATTGGCGAATTGGCTCCATTTGCAACTGAGAGAAATTCTTTCCATGTGATAAACTCCTAAGTTAAATGCTAGTACTTCCTTTTCCAGAGCCCTTCTAACCTTGATCATGCCATGACTGTGAGGCTAGTTGGTAGATGGACAATCTGTGATTCTCTCTAATCTGTGGTTATAAATGAGATTTATTAAATCTACTACTGGGAGTAGCAGCTTTCTTTGTCTAGAGTCACCTTTACACTGAGAGGGTTAGCAAGTGACCAATGACTGGTGGTGGCAGTGGGGAGACAACTGAAGATGTCTGACTCCCCACTTGTCTTGCCACCATTTTAATTCTTCTATACATGCTGTGCTTTTTTAGCTTCATAGATGCCTTTCGAGGTCTTAGCCTTTGGAAAATCTTGGTTAAAATCTCATTTTGATTAATAACTAAGTATGTAAATATAAAATCTTTATTTTGATGATGTCATCATCCACTTTATATAAAATCTTTATTTTGATGACTTGATCATCCACTCTACTCTGACTGGATGATGACTTCATCATCCATTTAACCATCCCAGAAGGGCCTCTGCTCCCTGCATGGTTGCCCTGCTATAAATGGACATTTTTTCGACCCTTGCATTTCTTTCTGTCTTTAAATGGAACTTGGACTGAGCAGCCCTCCAAACTGAAGATGCCTTGAAATAGAAAACTTCTCTTAATAAAATAGATATAGTGATCATGCCAGGGATCGCTGACAGTGCATTTAGCCAAACCCCCAACTGAATGAAGATGTTGCTGTGTGTCACTTGCCTATGCTGATAAAGATAACATGGCAGCTCCCAATATTCTAGCTTGTATTACATTCTTTAGTACATTGTTCATAAACCTATATAATTCTGTTACTTTACTGCAAGAGTTTCAGCCATTCTACACTGATTCCTATGCTTTCTTATTGTTTTCTAGGATTGCTGAGAATGATTGGCTTCCAGGGAATTGTTACCAGATGCAGGTAATAATTTATTACATACATACATATTTATTACGGCACTTGGCCAGCACAGTAATAATTTATTAATCCAGAACAATCTTGCACAAAGAATATAGAAGAGAATTTAGACCAGAATTTCCTTTCACATCCTTTCTTTGAGCCAGAGTTTAAATGATATCATCTACACTTTTTTGATCTTACAGGTCAAACTTCCAGAAGCAGCTGTTAATCACACTGACAATCATGAAGCGCCTGAAGGATTCCATTTACTGGCTTTATTTTCAATACATGCTGGTCACCTGCTGCTGCGAGTTTGAGCCCTGGGAGCAAATGATGACACATGTTCTCACTGCTACTATTGTTTCCATGTTGGTCTTCACAGCTTATATAGCTATTCTTTTTCAACTGCGTCTGACTTTTCAGTTTTTTTCTGCAGTCCTAAGCTAAGTAGCCAGAGAGGACACTAACTGGTACCTATGAGTAAACTTGTGTGTCTTTTTTGTGTAGTTTTACTACAATGTGCAAGTGCTTGTCTTTCTCCTGCTGGGCCCATTTCAGCCCTGCATTACCATATGAGTTTGCTGGTTTCGGCAACTGACTTTGTACCTGTGAATTGTGGAGACTAAAATGGGGTCTGTCAGAGACCATCTAGCTTTACGTAACAGAGAAAGAATGAGGAGTGTAAGAGCAGACAAAATGCAAATAATGCATGATTAAAAACAGTGAAAGGTGGGCTTCTTGTAGCAGGTTGGCATAAAAAGTGTGCCCAGTATGTGAAAAGAAGATTGAAGATTACTGAACTAAACTGTTGGTCTGTCCTAAAAAAGGCTATTCTACCTCAAGGATGATCTTCCTAGGCTTTCTGCTCCATCATTGAAATCTAGAAATAATAATAATAATAGTAATAATAATAATAATACCACAAAAGCTTTGTTCTCACCACAATCCAATCCGTTTTTTAAAAGTAAAATTGAAATATACTGGTTTCAGAGCCACCATTAGGGCATGTCTCTGTTTCTACTATTGTGTTATCTTCCACACTCTCCCTAAACCCTGCTTCCCTGCCTGTGCCCTAAACAGTATGCCTTTTGTCTTTTTTTAAAATTTTATTTACTTACTTAAATTGCAGTAGCATTGCTCTGGAACTGTGTGAAAAGATATAAATAAAAATATTAGTAAATCTAAATAAAATAATATTTTTATTAACACTTTTTCATGCAATTCCAGAGCTCTGCTACTGTGATGTAAGAGGGTTTTTTTTTTTTAACAAAAGAAGAAGATGATAATGAAGAAGAAAAGAAACAGGAAAAAAGGCAATCTGCCTGCTTCGGAATATCAAGGGTGAACAGGAGGAGAGAAGGAGACACTGACGCCACGTGCTTGCCAATATTGCAACTACCCCAACAGTGATGTTTTGCAACAGTGATGTTGTGCAATTGAAAGATCATTGATGGGCTTCCCCTATTAATGAAAACCATGCTTCAGGGACTGAGTTCAAAGTGGAAAAGTAGGTTGTACTCAATTAACAAAGCGGGGAAAAGGAAAGGAAAGGGCAAAGTGTTGTCCTTCCCTGTAGGCTCAGCTTTTGCCCTTCCTCATTAATAATTGACATTTTGACCATACTCTGGTGTTGCTTGGCCTCATGTGTCCTGTTTTTTCCCAGTGAAATGTTGAAGGATATAAAAGGAGCCAATATTATGATGTTTTTTATTGCATTAAATGTAGCAGATGCAATTATTTTTATATTCTACCACAATACATGCATTTATTGCAATGTATGGGCCTGACAATTATGTCAACTTTCCATTTGCAATGATCCTAGGTACTGCAAAGCCAAGGGCTGTAAATGCCTGATGCCTTCTTTACAATTATAATTAGAGGAGTGAATGTGATAAAGAATGAATGTATTTGTAGCATTGGGATGTAGTTCCTGACTGAAGAAAGATGCAGGGAGGAAAGAGAAATAGCAACGTGATTCTGAGGCATAATTCAGATGAAAATCACCTGTGAAATTCTGCACAGCTGTCAAATGGATTAGGGGCTCAATGGAAGAACGTTCAAGTTTGGTGGGAACCCTGTAGATGATTTCCCTATGGGCATTTCCCCATGATAAAGAACATGCTAAATCTGGAACACCTGGAAAATCTCTATGCCATAATTCACATAGGTCCAGAAAATGGCAGTATTTGTCTGAGCATCAAGAGGCACAGGGACCTGGACAGAAAAATGAATAAGAGGTAACCTCAAACAAGACCCCAGACCATCAGAACCCTTCATCTATCTGGAGAATCGCATGGGCGCTGGCTCTGCTTTACTTCCCTCATCCACATATGATTTTGATATTAGACATCCCACTAGTGTTGGTGTAAATATAAATGATTAGCGATCAAGATAATAGTGTTTGTATATATCCATTACATGTATATCAATAAAGTTGTGCTCAGCTACAAATTTGGTGGTCAATATCTCATTCTCCTGAAAACACACACATTTTCTGACAGCCACTTTGGTTTCATCTTTCTGCATGTGCACAGGCTTAAGAAGATTAGGTTGTTCCACTCCCCATTCACTTGTGCAGAAAGGTCTAGACTAGGGTGGGAACCATGTGGTCTTCCAGATGATCTTGGACTCAATCTCCCAGCATTCCCCACCATTGGCCATGCTGACTAGCATTGCAAGGATTTGCATTCCAATATTATTTGGAGGGCTGAATGATTTGCATTCCTGTTTCTTTGGTAAGAGTGCTAGATTAGAACCTAGAAGAAGCAAGTTCAAATCCCCACTGCTGCAAGAAGTTTGCTGGATGATTTTCCTAACCAACCTCTGAGGAGTGTGGGCATAAAATGGGAAAGGGATAGTGATTGTTAATATGCATGCTGGCCTGAACTCCATAGAAGGAAAATGGAATAAAAATACAAGATTCATAATAATGAATAAAACAAGAATCAGGAAATAAAGCCACTTTTAATGAGTAAGGATATGTCAGAGAAAGAAAGAGTGTTGTCTAGACAGGTGCTGAATTCGTTATCACATACAGAAATTAAGGACATTTCCTATATTTAAATAGGGAGTGACAGTTACATTTCTGAGCCTAACGGTCCCATCCTTTAACTTCTGGAAATTCAACGAATGTTACCCTTGGTCTTGAGATTCCACTAAGCATTGTCCATTGGAAGGCAGATCAGGGAACAGGGATTCAGACTGTGTTATATGGGATTATACTCTCCCTGAAGACACAGGCTCACAGTTCGATAGTACTCCTGCACTCAGCTCTGACTCCGGAGGCCCAGGGTTCTGTGATGGCCAGGAGTGCCGCCGCCATTATTATTAGTAATGTTATTGTTGTTATAGTCTGCCTTTATCCCAAATTGAGACTCACAGTGGGTTACAACAACTAAAAACATTTGTCAAAAGTCCACAAACTACAACAGTTAAAAAAGAAAGAAAGAATCAGGAAACATTAAATCCAGGTTTAAACATATATTAAAGCACACATATACACAGAACAACGATTAGCAATAGCCAGCACATTTAAAGCTTGTGTGCCAATTGTGTCCATTCCTTGAGATGCCGTATCTGACCACAGTGATACATGCCTTAGTAAAGTTCCATTTGGACTACTGTAATGCACCCTATTTGAGACAGCCCTTGAAGAATGTTTGGAAATGTATCTGGTTCAAAAAGCTGCGGCCAGGCTGTTAACTGCAGCAGGTTACAGGGACCATCTCATTCTCTCTGGCTTTTCTTTGATAAAGAAGATTCAGGAAGGACTTATCCCATGCTTTCTACAAGCGTCTTGATGACTAAAAAGGCCAATCCGAGATAAATAAGTCCGGTTGCAGAGAGCACATCAAAAAGTCTCCTTGGGTGATGTTTCCAAGTTGTGGTTCTTTCTGCATTGTCATTTCTCTTCAAGACTCGTTCGGCATGAGTTCCCAAAAGAGGCTGCAGCACTGCGGATAGTGCGTCTCCATGCCTCCCAATGTGAGGCCAGGACATTTAGGATTGTGCAGATAGTGCTGATGAAAGCGTTCGAGGAGTTGTAGATGTTGGCAATAGATGACCCATGTTTCAGACCCATAGAGGAGAATAGACAGTACAACGGCTCTGTATACACTGATTTTTGTGCTTCGTCTTAGGTGTTTGTTACTCCAGACTCTTTTGTGAAACCTTCTGAATGCATTATATGCCTTTGCTAATCTGTGATCCATCTCTTTATCAATCTTGGCATCTGTAGAGATGATGCTTCCCAGGTAGGTGAACTGCTGAACGGACTTAAGCACAGATTTGCCTACGGGGATGATAGTGCTCTTTCTGTGGTGCAGGCTGGTAGAGAACTTCCGTTTTCTTCAGGCTGGCTTCCTGCCCAAACAGTTCTGCAGCCGTTGTAAAGCAGGATGTTAGGTGCTGCAGAGCTGCTACTGTATGGGCAACAAGGGCAGCATTGTCAGCGAAAAGCAGCTCACGGACTAAATAGTTTAGTGTCTTTGTGCGAGCCTTCAGACGGCTTAAGTTAAACAAGCTTTCATTCAGTGATATATGGAAATATATGGGCATTACAATTTATAAGTAACATTCAGTTCAGTTCAGCTTTATGATGGTCATACACCAATGAGTAACATTAGTACAAAAGACAAAAGCATGGTTGGCAAGGATACAAGACAGGGCCTCCTTGGTTGTTGCCCCGCTACACAAAATGTGAGGGTCCAAGAGGGCACCAACAACTAATATTTAATACAGGGAATTTTATTACCTCAAGTGAAGCCGCTGTGAGGGCTTTGGGCAACTAAAAGCAGGGGTCAAGCCTGTACTTATATACCAGTTTTAAGAAACAGAAGCTGGGTCTAAATTAACAAAGTGAATTTAAACAGGGAGAAATGTAAGGTACTGCACTTAGGCAGAAAAAATGAAATGCATAGATACAGAATGGAGGACAGCGAGTTTAACAAGACTATGTATGAAAGGGTTCTAGGAGTCCTAGTAGACCACACTGTTGAACATGAGCCAACAGTGTGGTGTGGCAACCAATAAAGCCAATGTGATTCTAGGTTGCATCAATAGAAGAATAGTGTCTAAATCAAGGGAAGTAATAGTGCCACTCTATTCTGTTTTGGTCAGGCCTCACCTGGAATACTGTGTCCAGTTCTGGGCACCACAATTCAGAAAGGGTGTTGGGAAGCTGGAGCATGTCCAAAGGAGGGCAACCAAAATGGAGAAGGGTCTGGAAACCATTCCTATGAGGAGCAACTTAGAGACCTGGGTATCTTTAGCCCGGAGAAGAGACAGTTAAGATGTGATATGATAGCCCTGTTTAAATATTTGAAGGAGTGTCATATTGAGGCTGGAGCATAATAAAGAAAATAGAACCTGAAGCAATGGATTCAAACTGCAGGAAAAGAGATTCCACCTCAACATTAGGAGGAATTTTCTGACAGTAAGAGCTACTGGACAGTGGGATATACTGCCTCAGCATGTGGTAGAGTCTTCTTTTTGGAGGTTTTTAAACAGAGGCTGTTTAGAAATGCCACCTGTTGTGGGCACTTTGATTGTGAGTTCCTGCATGGCAGGGGGTTGGACTGGATGGCCCTTGTGGACTCTTCCAAATCTATGATTCTATGATCGCCAGAATGCTAGGTCCAAATGTACTTTTATTTATAACAGCAAAAGGGGAACATTTATTTATTCGTTTATTTATTTCATTTGTATGCTGCCTTTCCCCCAGAAGGGACCCAAGGCAAAAACACACACTGACACACATACAAGAACTCATAATATACAAGGTAGTAGCAGATAGTAATTTTCAGGATTACAGAGGGTGATACTATACTTGCTTCCAAAAGCAGAGGTTCCAAATGATGGAGTTCTCTGAAGTGAAATGGCTCAGCAGCTGCCAGTAAATACTGAGGAGTCAGGCAAGATACTGACAAGAGTGTCTGATCTCAAAACAAGATCAAGTTGGTAGTGCCTGAGTAAGTATACTTATAGAACAAAACATATCCCAGTGAAGTTTTGGGATTAAGTTGACATTCCCAGGAGAGAAGAATAAAAGTGGAACACTGTAAATAAATGGGTAGATAATCATCAAGAATGTCCCTCGGCAAAGGAGTCTCACTCCCAGAGGGAGGTAATCTTGGACTTCTGTTCATGTATAAGCCCAATGTTTATCACCCATCATCACTCCTATCAGTGATGGGAATAGATAGATTCTGATTTTAATTTATCTGATTTTATCTGTCCTGGCCAAGTGCCCTGGCTTTCCCCATGCTGAACCAGCAGGATTTCCACATATGGTCCTTATATAGCATGGCTAATTTCTTGCATTGGAGGTGCCCTTTTGGCTACCTGCCTAAAGCAACACTTTAATATCAAACTGATATTAAAAAGGGTGGGTGCATAAGGACGCTAGACCTTGGGGTACTGGCCTCTAGAGTCTGGAACTTTTTTTCCAGGGAGGCCAGAATAGCCTCCTCCTTGTTGTCCTACTGTCAGTAAGCTCAAAGCTTACTTTATTCAGACAGGCTTTTAAAAGATCAGTGTTTTAAAAGAAGATTGATGCTGTATTGTTTTAACTGGACTGTTTCTAAGAGCTTTTAAAAATTGCATTTCATTATTTTACTGACATGTGAACTGTTTTAATACTGTAAATAGTTTAATTCTATTTTAATGCTTTCTTTTTGTAAGTTTTCAATTGCATTGTTCTTTGATTCCCAATTTTGTGGGGAGAGCAGGATATAAATATAACAATAATAACAGCAGCATATATTGACTTTCCTTGTCTTTATTAGAAGCACACACTTACTTTAAAAAAAATATGAATATTCCATTTTCATTGCAGATACAAAACAAAATGTGAACAGCTTGTACATAGCTGGCAGGTAAAACAAAAAACAAAACAGAGCTGAGTAATGCAATCCCCTTAATATACTTGACATTTAAAGCAACATGTCTTTAAATTTCTTTTGATATCTGGAGATTTTACTCTCAATTTAAAACCAGTTGTATTTTTTCCTGCTTGAAAAAAATTGCTTGATGATCCCTTTTCTTCTCCTTCCTGGAGAAAAATATTCAGTGCTTAGAATGACTTTCATCTTCTTTTTGATCCCTTACCAATCCAACCTGGTTTTTTCCCCATTCTGTTCTTTTATTCTATAACATTTATTCGGACTTTCATTCTATTACTATTTTTCTACCAATGCACCATTATTTTTCTGTTCTCTTGCTGGATCTTTCTTCACTTTATATTTGACTGATGCCATTAATCTTTTTGTCATTGTTGTATACATTGCTTCTGAGATTTTCCCTCTGTGTGGTGTACTTCTGATCTACCTATTTCTACAACATGGGTGTCTGACTTTCATTTCCTCAGTCTTTTGGTTGAGGTAACAAAACCCCTTCATTTTTTGCTTTTCCCCATTTGGACCTCTTACATGGTATTGCCATTTGTATGCTAATCTTAGTTATACCATGATCCTTTGGTATCTGCTGGATTTCAGGACCTGTCCCCCCTTCCCCCATGGATATCAAAATCTGTGGATGCTCAAATCCCATTTAATCCAATGTTTTAGTACAATGTTGTAATTTATATAAAATAGCAAAATCAAGGTTTGCTTTTTGGAATTTAAATATATATTTAAACATTTTCAAGCCAAGAATAGTTGAATCTGTGGATAAAGAATCTGTGGATAAGGAGGGCCAACTGTATTTTAGTTTCCAGATTTTATTCCATCTCCAGCTGTTAGTATCTCTGATTATTCTGGTTTTTTTTCTCTACTGATATTAGAACAGATGACAATATAGGTGTTAGAAAGGATTTGAGTTATCTAGATTGTTTCCAAAGGTAAGAGAACTAGAACATAAGGAAAACTTCTATAGTAGGTGTGGAAATCATGTAGCCTTTTGGAGAGTCTAGTAATGACATGCCTTTGCACACCTCACTGATCCCCCAACCCACAGCAATTTCTGCATTAAATTCAACCCACAAACCTTCCAGCCTTCTAAAATTATTATTTATTTTATTTTTTATTTTTTTTTAATTTTATTAAACAATATAGGTACATTAACAATACAAAAACAGACACATTGAAACATACAAACAACATAACTAACGTCACAATACAATATGGTTACATCTACGACTCGTCACAATAGGGAGGGATGTAGGGGAGGAGACCAGGGGGAGGGGAAACATATGGGGAAAAGGGAAGACAATTGACTTCCTTGAATACCACTCTGCACTACAGATAATAACTGTAATGACAAAGGATCTGTAAGCTTCTCTTATCTTCATTATTCACAATTGTTCATATGGACTTGAAGAATTTCACTTCTGAACTATTATATAATCCAATCAAATTAAGAAAAGGAAAACAATATTCACATTAATAATATTTGTCTAATTCTTTACCAACCCAATAAGATGATATACTACCTAGTATTCTAGTATATACATAAAGTCAAATATTAGAGTTTTAATATTTTCCCTTTTTTTTCTAGATATTCTAACACCGGAAGCCAGTCTTTACTTGATAATTCCCAATTTTCTCCTCTACTCAAGCAGGTAAGTTTTTCCAACTGAATGAATTCTATTACTCTATCAAACCAAATATCCACAGAAGGAGTTTCTTTTCTTTTCCAATATTTCGCCAAGGTTATCCTGGCAATAGTTACCAAAAAAAAAAGTAGTTTCCCATATGTTTTTTCCAAATTTTCGTCAATCTGCATGTTTAATAAAAAGAATTTAGGGTCAAAACTTAATTTACATTTTATAATATCTTTAATGACTGTATATATATTTGTCCAAAATTTCCTAACTATTTTGCATGACCACCAAAGGTGGAAAAAGGTTCCTAACGCTGAGCCACATTTCCAACATTTGTTAGAGGCTGTTTTCGAAATCTTTGCAGATTTGACTGGTGTCCAATAGCATCTGTATTGCATTTTAAGGAGATTCTCCCTCAAATCCGCACTCACTGTATATTTTATTCTCTTTGTCCAATTTATTTCCCATTGTCTTAAGGGTATATTCTGTTTTAAATCTTGGGCCCACTTAATCATTACTTCTTTTATCACCTCATCTTCCAAATCCCAACGCAGGAGTAAATCATAAATATTAGAAATTTTATAATGTTTCTTTGATTGTAGGAGTTTCTCAAAAGATTCTTCTGCTTGGCCTATTCCCGGTTCCTTGGAATCTATTTTGTATCTGCTTAATAGTTGTTGGTAGAAGAACCAGGTGTTATACTGTCCTGCTTGTACCATCTCTTCCTGAGTTTTAAATCTATACTTTCCTACTCCCTCCTCTTTAATAGTTAAGTCCTTATACGTAAGCCAGGTGTTATTGAAGGTCTTTGTTTCTCTAAAGAATGCTTCGTTAGGTGAACTCCAAATTGGAATAAGCGGGCATAGCCTAGTTTTGTAAGATAGCCACACTTTAAAAATTGCTTTTCTTACATAATGATTAAGAAAATCCTTATTCACCAGATGTTTTCCATAAAAGAGATAGGCATGCCAACCAAAATGATTTCCCAGACCCTCCACCTCTAAGGTGGAAAGATCATCTAATTTAAGCCAGGTCCAAATCCATTCTAGACAAGCTGCTTCATAATACAGTTTAAGATTAGGTAATGCCCATCCACCTCTAGATGACTTATCAAACAAAACCTTCATTTTAATCCTTGGCTTTTTTCCTCCCCATAAAAATTTGCTTAAATCTTTATGCCAAATTTTAAATGGTTTAATACAAGAAATTATTGGGATATTCTGGAATAAAAAAAGGAGCTTTGGTAATAAAGACATTTTGATTGCTGCTATTTTACCAGATAAAGACAGTTTGAAGTTAGTCCAATTAGCCAAATCGTTTTTTATTGTGATCCAAGTTTTTTCATAATTGTTTTTATATAGATCTATGTTTTTGGTAGTGATATTGATGCCTAAATATCTGACCATATTCTTGAGCACCATTTGTGATTTGTTTTGGATTTCTTCTAATTCTTCTTTCCCAATATTCATAGCCAATAAAGATGTTTTATTTTTGTTAACTTTGAGACCCGAGACATTTTCGAATTTATCCATTTCTACAATAAGGGGAATAATACTCTCGTGAGGCTCGGAAAGGGTAATCAAAAGATCGTCTGCGAATGCTCGCAACTTATGTTCCCTTCCCTTTATTTTAATCCCTTGGATTGATCTTTCTAGTTTCACTTTAATTAAAAAGACCTCAAGGACCAGATCAAAAAGAAGGGGGGAAATAGGACACCCCTGTCTTGTGCCCCTTTCTATTTTAATTTCTTCTGACGTATCATTATTAAACAAAATATGGGCCTTTTGAGTGTGATAGATTGCCTGGATCCATTTTATAAAATTTTCCCCCGCACCGATCTTTTCCAAAATTTTCAATATAAACAGCCAATTGACACTATCAAAAGCTTTCTCGTAGTCCACGAACATCATAAGTAATTTTTTATCAACATTTTTGTCATGGATTTCAATTAAATCCAGGAGGTGCCTGATATTGTCCTTGATATATCGGTTTGGTAAAAAGCCTCTCTGTTCGTGTCCAATCCATGATGAGAGTATTTTTTTTAATCTATTTGCCAAAATTGCTGTGAATAATTTATAATCACAATTTAGTAATGAGATCGGTCTATAGTTTCCCGGGTCGGTCGCATCTTTGTTTTCTTTAGGTATTAAAGTAATTTGTGCTTGGAGCCATGAATTTGGAATTTCACCTATTAGGATATTATTTATAGTCTTACAGAGAGGTTCAGAAAGTTGACTTTCAAAGGTCTTATAAAACAAATTTGAAAAACCATCCGGTCCTGGAGTCTTTCCTTCTTTAGATTTCCTGATAGCATTTATGACTTCTTGAGTAGTGACTAAACTATTCAGCATTTTTTTTTGCTCCTCCGTAAAGGGAGTTAGCTCAATATCATCCAAATAGGCTTCAATCTGTTCCGAACTTACCATCTTCTTTTTATATAGAGTCGCATAATATTCGGTTAGGATTTCTTTGATATCTTTATGTTTAGTGTAAATTTGTCCTTCTTTTGACAATTTAAAAATGTATTTCTTTTGTCTTCGTTTATCAAGAATGCTTGCTAATAATTTACCTGACTTATTACTCCATTCATAAACTCTTTGCTTCCAAAATTTCATTTTCTTTGCCCAGTCTTCGGTAACCAAAAAAGAAATTTTAACTTGAAGATCTTTAACTTCATCTGCTATTATCCTATTTGTAGGATCAGTTTTTAGTTGCTTGATTTTATGACCCAATTCTTTTTGTAACTGACTAAATTCTTTCTCTTTGAGTTTTTTCAGATTGGAACCCTTACTAATTAAGAAGCCTCTTGTGACAGCTTTACAAGCCTCCCATATGTTATTTAGCCTAGCTTCACAAGGTAGGTTTAGTTCGAAATATTCTTTCAAGCATTTCTCAATTTCCTTAACAATTTCAGACTTTTTAAGCATGCTTTCATTCAATTTCCAATTTCCAACTTTCCTTCTCTTATCTATCTCCATTTCAATGGGACAGTGGTCTGAAATCCAATTTTGTTTAATATGTAAACCTGAGGTCCTAAGCGCTAACGATGATGAAACTAAAAACATATCGATCCTCGCCCATGAGTGATGCACTTCTGAAAAGTAAGTATAATCTTTCCCCTGGGGGTTATTATTTCTCCATGGGTCCACCAAATTAAGACAGTCCATTAACTCAAAAAAAGATTTGGGCAATTTGCCCTGAGTTTTTTTAATTCGTTTCCTAGCGGATCTATCAATGATCGGATCAATCACTCCATTGAAATCACCCATGAGAATTATAGAGTCATATTGTATTCCAATGATTTTATTCAACAATTCAGTGAAAAAAATTTGTTTATTTTCGTTAGGAGCGTATATACCCACGATTAATGTATCTTCCCCTAGGCAATCAACCATAACCCCTACATATCTACCCTTAGGATCTTTGAATATCTCATTGGAGTCAAATTTCTTATTTACATATAGGACAACTCCCTTATTTGCTTTTTTGCTTAAGGACATATAATCATAACCTAATCTGTTACATTTTAGGAGGTTTTTATCTGATTGTCTAATTTTAATTTCCTGCATGCAAACCATATCGTAATTTTGTTTTGATAAATAATGGTAAATCTTCTTCCTTTTGGCTGCATTATTGATTCCTTTCACGTTCCATGAACATAATCTAAAACCTTTAAATTTATTCATTTTAAGGGTTGTTTACTTTAAATAAACAGAAGAAAAAATAAACTCACAAGCAAGCACAATTTAGTGTAACAATGATTCCTGTGAAGAGAGCTCTTGCCCCAAATTCCTTCCTAGTTCTTCAGACTCAAGTTCTCTATCAAATATTTGTACATTTTCGGAATTGTTAACCTCAATATCCGTTCTAATTTGATTGACATATTTGTTTACGTTGAAGTCCTCCTTATCTTGTAATTCGGATCGTACCTCACTAGCATTCATAGTTTGTAAATTCAGAGAGTCATTGCTATTCAGTAAAATATTTCTCTTTCCGTCGTCTTGAGTATCATGATCTCTTCTAACTTTTTTAAGTGTGTCTAAGAATTGTTTGGCTTCCCCTTTGTTTCGAATTACCACTTTGTTGTTTTTAAACCAAAAAAAAATACCAACAGGTAAGAGCCATCTGTAATTGATTTTATGTTCCCTCAAACGTTTAGTAAGGAAAGCGTATTCCTTTCTTAACCTTAAAATTTCTGAAGGGAGATCCCTAAAAACTTGGATGACTTGATCCTGTATTTTTAATGGGCGTTCTCTCTGAATTTGCAAAAATTGATCTTTTAAATGTCTACGGACAAAGCGAATCATTACGTCTCTCGGCAGATTATTTGCTAACGCAAATCTAGATTGTAATCTGAAAATCCTATCTACCTCCATTTCAAATAAAGACTCATCCTTGTCCATAAAATCTGCCAATATAGGTATCAAATCTTCATATAGATTTTCATTTTCTTTCTCGGGAATTCCTCTCAATTTGATATATTTCTCTCTGGATCTAATCAGATTGAGAAGTCTCTCACTATCTTTTTCATCCTGGTCCTTCACTATGGAATTGACCTTAGATTCCAAACGTTCCTGTTTGTCTTCCATTGCCATCATCTTATCTTTAAATCTAACAAAATCAGATGACAGTTTATCAACAGATTTTCTCATTTCCCTTATTTCCGCCTTGAGATCATTCCTAATTTCTTTCTTAAACCCAGCCATCTCATGCGTGAGTTGATCTATTCTTTGATTTAGGTTCTGATTTAACTTTCTGATCTCTTCTAAAATAAATTGGCTATTTTCAGATATTTTCGGTTGATCTACAGAAGGTCTCCTAGATTGGGAACCTTGACCTTTTCCAGCTTGGCTTCTAGTAGTAGTCATTGTTAAATTAATATAACTAAAGTTACATATATGTTATTTGTATACCCAGAGAAGAAAAACAACAACAACAGAAAAAAAAACAGGATACTAACTGAGTATTTATACAATGTGTCAACCTATGTCAGCAGAAAGATGTGTTCACATACGCTTGCTATAACTATATTAAATCGATATCTAATTAGTGAGCCAGTATTAGTGATTAATAAACCAACATCTAAATCATTAGTTAATTGATTGTATCGGATCAGTTGAAGAGGCTCAAGACAATTCACGCCGCAGGCTTCCAATTTACTATTACAAACAATAGTGGGTCTTCCACTTTACAAAGAAAAAACAAAAACAAAAACAAAAAAAAACAAAACAATAGAAAACAAAAAGCCTGATATTGTCCAAATTCAAGTAATGTTAGTCTCTCAATAAATCAGAGAAAGGAGTAATGGTGAAAGGGACCTGTTGATAAGTGGAATTTAATCCCAACAGAAAATCAAGTCTTTAATTAGAAGCTTCGCAATTTTCGGCCGTCAAACCAAAGATTTCTATATAAGAGCCTTCTCAAGTTCAAAAGCCTTACAATGTTTCCTTAGGGTCTTCTTAATTGAGAGGAATCCGAAGGAGAGGAGTAGCAAGCTAAAGGAGGAACGAAAGAGGAAAGGCAAAAAAGAAGGAGAAAGAAAAAAAAATAGGCTCAATAAGTTCAATATGGGAAAAGACTACAACTCCCAGAAATCAGTGCGGTAGTCTCTCCCTATTGATGGTCACGCCTCCTTCCGCACAATCACGTTGGCTGTAGTCAGAGAAACACAAGGAGAACCACAAATCCCAGGGTTCAACAGGAACCTTCTCTCCAATTGCTGTTCCCCAGGGTTTCTCGCACATGCGCGTTGGCAATTCTTCAACAAACTGCGGGTGGAACCAGCTGATGCCGATTAGGTTCCGTGGGTATGTTGATCTAATAATAATCTAGCTCATTAATCAATATTGTCTCAAGGATATATCAAACTCCAAATATCTTCTCAGTTCTATGAATTGTTAGATTCAAAAGTCAAATTCCCAGGTCGGTCAGATTTAAAGCGTTTTCCCTTGTTAGACAAATAATAGAAAATAAACCCCACAGGGTTCGTGCGCAAAAAGAAACAGTTCAGACTCCAACCTTAGCAACGTGTTAGTCCTTGTTGCTCGGTACACAAACAGAAGGCTTTTTCAAGTTCAAATTGCAGAGATCGATTCTTGCTTAGTGCCGCCAAATTCTTCTTGCTTGAATAAAATTGGTGGCGTTCCTGGTGCCATGAGGCTTTAACCTCAGCTGCGTGGTGACTCCGGTCCAGTCTTCATGACTAGGAAGTCCTCCTGCCACACCAGAGACTTGGACCCCGTCCCTTTCGACCCCCCAATCTGTTTTGGCTCCTCACTCCAAAACAGTAAGACCTGCTCCCTGCAATTCCAAAAGAAACCAGAAGTGATGTAACATTCCTTCTGCTACTCTAAGATCGCAGCTGTGACAGCTATCTGGAACTTCAGAGAAGGCTAAAATGAATGTTTTCTCCTATATTCTACCCTGTTCTGTAGGCAAACGGGAAAAATCTTCAAACACATCTTCATTAGAAACAATGGGTAAGACCCTGCACGGTACTAGTGGAGGGTAAAGCCCTCCCAGGTGTAACTTTGCTTCCTTCTCCTTTCTCCACATATGCAACACACTTTCCTGTTGGTGGAGCCCTGCTGTCCACACTATTCAGTGGGTGCAGGAGGACTGGGGACAGCTGTGATTCTACAGCCCAACTCATGAAGACAACATCCCTGTCCTCCAGAGGACCCTGGTAGGTCAAGGTCCAGGAGGATGCCACCACCCTTCTCACAAGAAATCATCTATTCTAATTAACTGAGAGCCAGCGTGGTATAGTGACTCTTGAAAACCAGGATTTGAATCTCTCCTCAGCCACGGAAACCTTGGGCCAGGTACATTCTCTTGGATTTAGAAGAGGACAATGGCAAATCTCTTCTGAATAAATGTTGCAGAGAAAATCCTAAAACAAGGTCACTATAAATCTTGAATTGACTTGAAGACACATAATAACCACAACTCACTCACAGAAGCATCCCACCCACCAAGGCATTATCTATCCTTCCACCACCCCAAGTGCTCGTTTACTCTCCTTACCAATCTATGCACTCTTTCAGTCCCCTTCTCCTCTTTCTTATTTCCTCCTATCTCCCCCCTTTTTTCCTTCTTTCACCCACTCCAACCTGGGGCTTGCTTAGTTAGCCTTTCTTTCTGCTCGTTCTCCCCTGTCATTTACCAAGCAGGAGGATCTCTTCTCTTTACACTTTTGTAAGCATCCAGGGGCCTTGCAGAGGGAACAATAGCTTCTCCAGCACTGAGCCTTTGACCCATGTGGAGGTCTCCAGAGTCAGTCTTGAAAATTACTCTTGGTTAGGAAATATGGCACTGCAGGCTACAAACACATATATATTAATAAATTAAAAATAAAATAACTGTTTCCTTAATATGCATGCCAATTTCAGGCTTTATAATCTTGCAGAGGTTGGCACTGTTTTAAGACAGATGTAGATCCAATAAAATATAATTTATTTCATTTCATCAACTACTCTGAAACAGGAGCACCTTCTTGCCTCAGTTGTAAAACTCAGGCAGGTATATAATTACATTTAATATGAAAATTTATAAGCTTTTGTTTTAAAAGCTGCTACAAATTTGAGGCAAAGTACAACATTTTAATGAAATATATTATCATATGGAGAAAGCTTCTGCTGATCATATAGACATATGCTTAAATATGACATCAGTTTATCTTCATGTCCTTTGCATTCAGTGGGCTTCTTACATTTTTGCCAATTTTATGAAACCGCTTCAGAATTCTTTTAATCTATTTCAAGGAGTTTGTGCATTTTAGAGGAGGTCTGAACATATATCAGATTGTAAGCTTTACCAGGTAATCCTCTAAATGTATTTTTGCTTGAGTTGTATTAGCTGTTTCACAACTGTGCCTCTCTCACTTTCTCAACAACAGGTCACTCTTTGTCTATCTTGCTCTGTATTAGCCTATTTGACTAGCAGAAACTCCCAGCATTGCCTTTTGTATGGTGAAAAGTGCATACAACAAAAACTGTGATGGGGAAGGCAGAATGGAGCCACAATATGGCTATTTTTGGCAATTCGGTTCATCATGCAAGTAGTTGTTTCCATATCTCTTAAAAGAATCACCAGCTAAGCACAACATCTGGATTATATTATATATTGTATTATTATATATGTGCATATTTAGTTTCCAGAAGACAAATACTGTACATGCACCAGTTTGAAAATCAGAATTATTTGGCTTACATGCTCTATGTAATCTTTTCCTATACTTCACCAGTGTGTTTTCATTCTGAAATCAATACATAATGGCTCCCTACCCGAAAGGGCATGAATTAGAGGGGGGGGGGGATGAGATGTTTCTCTCAAGTTCCTCTCAATGTTCTAAGTGTCCAATACATTTTAATATCTAAATTGCACCTTGTAAAAATGTGCTGCAGATACCAGAAGGGAGTGACTTGAGACATGAGACACTGTAGCATTTGTGTTGCTATTAGGGAAAGGTATTTTATATCTACATCATCTCTCAAGATGCAATCGTGTTTCAGCTTTCATTGCAACACCTGAGAAATTGCACTATTTTTTGGGTAAAGTTGCCACACCCTTTAACTCTGACAAAGCTTCTCTACCCTGGGAGGCAGAAATTCAGCAGTCAACATCACTCCATTGCTCCATGCCCTTCCCTTCCACACCTGTTAAGTATCTGTTTCTCAAGAGGCAACTAATATTTCCTTCATATTCAGGCACCTTTTAAAATCTATACTCTTGTTTATCCAAATGGAACCTTTCCCCTTTTGTTTTCCTGCTGTGTCTTAGGCTAGTAAATGTGCCAGACAATTCCTTGTCACCTTATTTTTATATAGCATCTACAACTTGGTAGGCACTTTATTAATAATAAAATTTAAAGATGCAGGATCCCAAAAGGCTCAATTGGGTGGAGTGATGACTGAGTTTTCAACTAGCACTTGCCTTCCTGGAAGGTTGCATCTGTTTCCTCGACCCACATACAATTCTATAGAAAAGGCTATTCTTTTGTGGCTACATCTCATAGGAAAAGAAAGACACACCCATGATGACTGCTTGGACAGACTGCCCCAAACTCAAGCCAAATTCTTTTTACTAGCCTATACATTAGGCCCTTGGTACCCACTGGCGTTTGGTTCCAGGATCCCCTGTGGATTCTAAAATTTATGGATGTCTCATTATATACAATGGTGTTGTAAAATGGCAACCCTTATATAAAATGGCAAAATTAAGGTTCGCTTTTTGGCATTTACGCATTTAAAAAAAATATTTTCAAGCCATGGACTCCATGGATATGGTGGGCCAACTGTATCAGCACTCTGGTACAGAATTTGGGGCTTGTGAGAACAAAAATTATGTTATAGTTCTTATCAATTGTATTGACCTGTGCCCAGTGCTCAAGTTTTCCTAAACACTCAGTATCAGTCGACACACTTAGAAGCAAATTACTTTTAAATTTTACATGAAAATACTTTGAAGGAAAAAAAAAAGTTGAGCTCCTTGCTTCCCATTTCTCACAGAATCAGTGTTGGAAGAAACCACAAGGGCCATCCAGTCCAACTCCCTACCATGCAGGAAATCACAATCAAACCATATCTGACGGATGGCCATTCAGCCTCTGTTTAAGACCTCCAAGGAAGGAGACCCCACCACCCTCCGAGGGAGTGTGTTCCACTGTCAAACAGCCCTTACTGTCAGGAAGTTTCTCCTAATGTTGAGGTGGAATCTCTTTTCCTGTAGCTTGCATCCATTGTTCTGGGTCCTGTTCTCTGGAGCAGCAGAAAACAAACTTGCTCCCTCCTCAATACAACGTCCCTTCAAATATTTAAACAGGGCTATCATATCACCTCTTAACCATTTCTTCCCCAGGGTAAACATCCCCAGCTCCCTAAGTTGTTCCTCATAGGGCATGGTTTCAAGACCCTTCATTATTTTAGTCATCCTCCTTTGAATATGCTCCAGTTTATCAACATCATTTTTGAATTGTGGTGCCCAGAACTGGACACAGTATTCCAGGTGAGGGCTAACCAAAGCAGACTAAAATGGCACTATTACTTCCCTTGATCTAGACACTACACGTCTATTGATACAGCCTAAAATCGCATTGACCTTTTTTAGCTGCTGCATCACACTATTGACTCATGTTCAACTTGTGGTCTACTTGGACTCCCAGATCCCTTTCACACAATGTCTTGTTCAGCCAAGTGTCCTCCATCCTATATCTGTGCATTTCATTTTTCTGCCCTAAATGCAGTACCTTACATTTCCCTGTATTTAATTTCATTTTGTTAGCTTTGGCCCAGCTTTCTAGTTTATTCACGTCATTTTGATCCCGTCCTCTGCGGTATTAGGTACTCCTCCTAATTTGGTGTCATCTGCAAATTTGGTAACTATGGCCCTAATCCTGTAATACTGTAATCCAAGAATAGCACAGGGTCCAGGACAGAACCCTGTAGCAGTCCACTGGTCACTTCTTTTCCAAATGTACAAAGAACTGTTCTTAATAAAATGGTCGGTTTAACAGCTGCATTTTCTTAACCAAAATAGCGATCAATAAGATAGTGCTTTTATATTCATGAGATGTTGTTAACTGACCTCAAGTTGACTTACCTCTGGTGACCCTGTAAGTGAGGCATCTCCAAGATACCCTATCCCCAACAACTCTGCTCAGCTTCTGCAGACTTAGGGCTGTGTCCTCATTGTGTCTATCCGGTGTGTGGCCTTCCTCTTTCTACTTCCCTCTAGCTCTCCAAGCATGTCGGCTCTTGGTATCCACGGGGGATTTGTTCTGGACCCCCTGCAGATACCAAAATCCACACATGCTTGAATTCTGTTGTCCCCAATGGGGGCACATTTACATGGCCATGCCACCATTAGGCACAGCCCCTGTTGTCCCCAGTGGTAGTGAATGCACACAGGCATGCCATTAGAGGGAACAGGACTTAGGGACCGCCTTTTCCTGTATGAACCCCCCTGCACACTGCTGTCCTCTGGGAGGAACCTGTTACAGCCTATGAAAACTAGGCTGTTGCAGACCTCCCAGAGGACTTTTTCAGCTACCGCTCACAAGCTTTGGAATGACCTGCCGGACGAGATGCGTCTTATTACATCACTTGCTAGTTTCAAAAAAGCTTTAGACACATCTCTTCCGGCAGGCCTTCCCCTGAAAAAATCATCAAATTCCCAGCTCTGAAATGGAAATTGGGTAGATAACCTCGGTGGTGCAGTGGTTAAACTTTCTTGATTTCATCTATTGTTTATTTGCACAAGAATTGTTCATGAGATTGCACTTTGCTTTTAACTGTTGTCGATTTTAATATTTGCTGGTTTAATCTAATTTTAAGGGGGGGGGTGGTCGGGAAAGGGCATGATAGTTGTTTTAGTCTGTATTTTTAAACCTTGTTGTACCCTGCTCTGATTACTTTGCTAGACGAGTGGGTTATAAATAAACATCATCATCATCATCATCATCATTATTTGTTATCCCTAATGGCTGCTCAGCTGTGTGCATGTACCACCACTGGGGACAATGGGGAGTGTTGATAATGGCAGCATGGCCACGTGCATGCACTGCCATTGGGGACAATGCAGACTTGCTGTCTACAGATGAAAGACTCTATGGATGGCAAGTCCACACGTACATACGAAGGGCCAACTGTATAGTTTTTTCTAGTTGAGTCATGTCTTCTAATGATGTGGCCAAATTTATGACATTATCAACTTAGTCACCTTGGCTTCTAGGGAAAGTTCAGTTCCAATTTGCTTTTGTACCCATTTGTATGCTATCCAAAGAACTCTTCTCCAGCCCATTTCAAATGAGTTGATTTTCTATCAGCTTTCTTCAGCATTCAGATGTTGTACCCATAGTGACAGGATGGCATGAACAATCTTCAGTGTCCAAATTATGTATCTTTGGACTTTAGAATCTTATCTAGTTCTTTCATAGATGCCCTTCCTAGTCTCCTCTTGGCTTCTTTACTGGGGATGAACATATGATTCTGCCTGTATTGAGTCAAACTCAATCTGTGCATGCAGGAAATCTTCTAACCAGGATATCTGAGAACTAAAACTGGGATCTTGACTGATACATATCATGAGATCTATTACTGAACTGTTCAGCCTCATATACTGATTTGCAAATAATCATCTGCCAAATGTCACACCGACATTTTTATTGCTGACAGATTAAATCATGAGATCTATTACTGAACTCTTCAGCCTCATATATTGATTTGCAAATAATCATCTGCCAAATGTCACACTGACATTTTCATTGCTGACAGATTAAGTAACATATTTAAGCATTTTGGCAGGTGTTATGCTGAATATGATGAATCAGCAAAAAACCTGAAGTACTTATCAGTTTTGGATGGGCTACTCAATATCTGACAGTTGCTGAAATCAGCGCACATATTAAAACAGGTAAATCTGGGGCTGATGAAAACCACTTTTGTGCTCAAGCCAAAAATGAGCTTTGAGGCGTACCGGTAAGTAGCCCAGATCATATAGCTCAAATGCTGAAGACATCCTTATGCACTCCTAATTTATGAAACTTACAAGTTAAACACAAATTAATGGGTTTAAACAAAGTAGATCAAGTAAAAGTGACCTCAGTCTCCGCAGCTATGCAAGACATGTGACAGACACAGACTACACAGGCTGTAAGTGCCCTAGATTTATAACATAGAACACGTGAACAATTTTGATGTAACCAGAGCAAATCTCACCACTCACCAGATCACAACCTATCTCACCCAAATTCTGTGGCAGTTGTAAACATACACCATTTCAATTTGAAAATATTTTTGTTTCAAAACAATATGCATAGGGAATTCTGTAAAAATGTAAAAATACTGTAAAAAAAGTGGCTATAAAATGGTCAGAGGACATATGCAACTTGCATGTTTCTGACCTAATCTAGATGGGGAAGAAGGAGTGGACAGAGATGGTCAACTTGCTGAATAGCTAGGCCATCAGGAAGTATTAAATGCCCTGATAACCAGACAAGGAAACAACATGTAGGAAAAGCAACACAATCATCATAAACCAATTACCCCCTGAGGAAAAGTTCATGCATGTACATGCAAATATGAGAGTCATATAATTATTAATACCTCATTGCCACATCCAATGCTACTCTGACAACACAGACATGAAAATGACAGTATTTTGAAAGAAACACTAGAACAGATATGACATAACAAAAGTAATAGTTTCTGAATTATGTCACTTGATTAACACAGCAAATGGCTTTATCACACACACAGCAGCGGAGGCTACAAATGACACAGTCTCAGGTTTCCCCATCCTGAATTCAACTACAAAGATGCTACATTACTGGATTGCAGTCATGAAGTTGTGACATTTTATTGCACAATTTAGTGGTCTCTTTAATCTTAGATAAATGTTCTAAAAGCTGTGCCTCAGCATTTAAAAATCAGTTCATGAAGAGATAGAAAAGATCTTCTTAAGCTTTTATTTAAAAAACAGCTGGAGCATAGAGGGAAAGAACAAATAAAAAAAAGCAGAAACTGGAGCACTTTTGCATATTTGTTACACCACAAAACATGGGTGGAATTAATTAGGCATAGCACACTTTTACTGAGGACATGCTGCAATGGTTTGCTTCTGTGCAAAAAGGTAAGACAATCATATTATAATCGCATCATATGAGTAGCTGAGTAAGTTAAAACTTCTTACAAAAGATGTCATGTCCTAAGTATTACTTTGGGCTGAAAAACTTGCATCATGATTTAAGGGTGCTTCCAGATGGTGCTTTTGATTTTCAGACTTACAAACTCACCTGCTCCCAATTGTCTCCGTAAAGCAATGGGTTGGTAAAGTGTGATATGCACTTCCTGGGGTATTATTTCTAACCCCTGATTATCTTTCAACTCCTCAGACTCTACTTTTTCTGACAAAGGTCCTCAGAAGAGACAATTCATTGTCTAAAGGGGCCAAAGCCACTTCCCCACACCATTGTCTTTTTTAATAGAATAAAATACCTGGTTGTCAAAACCAGAAGTGAACTTTTGGCCAAGTCTGGTTGTATCCCCTCCCCTTTTGTATTCTGGCCAATCCATGCAGCCCTTGCATGGCTCCATAGCACTGGTCTCTGGACTGGCTGAACCTGACCATACCTGTTGTAAAGAATATAAATGATTAAGTCAAAATGACGAACCATGTAATGGTGGGAAAGAGGGACTTCATTCTTATTACAAGGAAAGACTGGCAAGAAGGTGCTTCATTAAAAAACAATGTTGGATAAAATGTTTAAAATTAATATTTCTAAGCACAGATTTGAAACAATTTTAAGGCACACTGAGCTGGTCTTTATTCTAGCTGTAACTTACAATATGAAATATAAACTTAACATCAGACTGTCAAGATCTATCACTAATGCAGAGCTTTGGTAAAAATATTCAGCATAATTTTTCTTTCATGGTGCTTTCTGCATTAAACGTACAGTGGTCCCCCGGGTTACGAACCCCCCGGGGAACGAAATCCCCGGGACCCGAAACCGCTGGGACTGCAAAACAGCCCCCGGGATCCGAAAAAAACAAAACCCTGGGATCCGAAGACGAAAAACCACGCGGCCCCTTTAAATTTGCCGTGCGGTCCGTCAGAGAATGTGGTCCCCCGGGAAATGAAGATTTCCGGGTTACGAAAGGTAATCCGGAACGGATTGCCTTCGTAACCCGGGGGACCACTGTACTAAGAGGCCATGACAAAAGTTTTCCAGTAATTCAGCAACTGTATTATAGGCCTTTCTAAGAGGTAAACAGACATTTCTTTGGCAGATGCACTATTCAGTATGACAGACAGCCAAAGGTGATGTGACAGCATGTTCATGAAGATTTCCTCACTGTTGTCCTCCTATAGTTATCTTCAACTATATTCATGGGCTGATTTTGAAGAGTGTCTTACAATCTTGCAACATTCCCCAAATATAGAAGCTCCAGCTGCTTCAAGTGACACTTATTTCAACTGAATAAACTGACCAATAGCACATTCTTTTGCATACACAGATCAACTCTCTCCATGATACTTAGGTTACAAACATGTTAGAAATGTTTCTCCAAATCAAAGAAACAATTACTTTAGCTTAAACTGCACCCAAGAAAAAACTGATATGCTTCATCAGGACTGTTGTGATAACAACACACAAAGAAATTGTTCGGAAACCAGAACCTTGGAAACAGGAAAGTACTAGCAATGAAGTACAAGAGGAACCTTTAAGCCTTTTCAGCATCCTTAACTAATTATGCTTTTAAAAAAACCCCTTCAATTATGATTATAACCTACAATTTAGATTCTAGACAATTATTAAATCATTGTAAAATATTCTAGGACAGGTCCTGCTTTTACTTCTTGAATTAATACAGTTTCACATAGTTTCTGCCCCACCCAATACGATCTGCCCTTTCATCTAAATATAGCTTGAAAAAATATTTGAAAACTTTTACAGCTTTCTGTGAGTGGTCTTCAATATGAATGGATGAACCCTATGTTTTGAGTTACAGATACTGGTTTTAATGCACATACAAATTTAGAAGTGATATACAAACTTTGATACAGGAACTGAAAAATAAGAACACACCTTCCGAAAGCCTTTTAGATTTACTACATTGTTCAACAATATATTAGCCATCAATTATACTTTCTATCAGGATTTTATGTCAAACATTTGTAAAATATTGCATGTTGATTGTATGGTTGAAATCTGTAATAGATTTTGTAGTTACTACTTTTTCTTTAAGAGAAAAAGTATTCACATTAGTACTACCTATCACTTATTATTCTGTCAGCATATCAGCACCCTCTCCACCAGTAGCATCTTGAGATATCTGGAGATCCTCCAACATTTCAGCAAGACTAATCCGAGGAATACCTTCATCATCCGTGTCACTTTCCACTGGAATGACTGAATCTGCAACATCAAAGAGCAAGATAAAAATTAAAACAAAAGTAGAGACAGATCACTTTACCTAAACACAATTAAATGTGAGCTTACACCAGGGATGGGGTGAGCTGATTACAGTAAAATGTGATGTCTTGTCAAAATAACTTTTTAATTGAACCCTTCACAGCAAAGTATTTTCCATCGCCTCATTTTCCTTAGTATAGCAACTTTACTGTCCAGGTTCCCAGTTCATAAGAAATAAGCAGTGTAAGATCTTATTGCACTGTTCAGGGTTAACTAGGGTCAAAACAAGACTTTTCAATCTAGTTAGCCACTGGTCCCCAGGACTTTTGTAGCTTACAGCATTCTAGAGAAGGTGGAGATAGCATGTGCATTTCATTTCTCGTTTTATGTTACCACTCTGACCCAGAATATTTTAATCTGCTAGGTGCTGCTCTCCTTCCTTTCAGAGTATAAAGAACATCTGGAGGAGTGTCATTAATTAGGATTAGGAAAAGTGCTTTTTTCTCCAAATCTTCTTAACCCTCTTTTAAGCAACCAGAAGAACAGACCCTCTGACAGCATCTACTGCACTCAGTCTCAATATTCCTGTTTGATTTCAAGCCATACCCCGAAGAAAGTTTGCAACAGATCACTCCAGACTAAAGGAAGCAAGCTATATAGTATATGAAGTCTTGCATCTTTACGCTGTCCGAGTTCATTGGCAACCAGCCACAATGGCTCTGTATTACTACCAACATCAGAGGCAATGGGTTTCTCAGTACCAGTTGCTGGGGAACACAAGCTGGACAGTATCACATGCACGTGTCCTGCTTCTAGGATTTTCACAGGCATTTGGTTATCATTCTGTGTAAATATAATGCTAGACCAGACAGGATTTTGACTTGATCCACCACAATTCTTTTATCTTTTTTATAAGGGAAATGCACACGCACAATCTTCTAATGCTTGGTTCTCTTCTTTCCCTTTATAAAATCTAAACATTACAATATTTGTCTCCATACTGGCATGCTTATTCTCTACATTCTTACTGAGCAACTTTACGTATTATTTACGTATCCATTACTTTCACAGGGCTTTGATGCTGAAGGACTCTGATGCGTTTGAATTCAAAAATTTTGAAGGATCATGGATCAGTAGGGAAGAGCTTCATCTGATTCTGATTAGCCACCCCTTGAAGGATTCTAAACTAAACTAACCCTAACATATTAATATATCTTAGGAGGAGAAGCAGTAAATTTTTGGGAAGTGATGTGTGTATGCTAATCCCAATAGCTCTCCTTCCCCCAGATAAAAAATAAATGGAAAAAGCTGGAAGTCCATGAGGAAGAAAATCAACTGGGATATCCTGCTCACCCTTGCCCAACAGTACAATAGCTGAGACAGCTGAGGTTTGGGAGTAGGTGAAAAGATATTCTTCTGGGCCTGAACCTGAAAACAATGGGTTGGGAATAGTTAATAGTTAACTTTTCCTCCTTGTGGAAAAGAGAAGGAGAACTATTGGGATGGAACTGAATGATGGAACTGAAGAGTAATCTAAGCTATAAAAGAAGGGATGGGGAGCATGTGATTCTCTACACATTGCTGGAATAACACTCCCAGCTTTCCCCATTGTCATCTATGCTTGTAAAGGGCAGTCCAGCTACATGGGAGTGATTAATACTTTTTCTTTGCACATCTAGAAAGTCCCCCCCCCCAAGCCTGCAGAAACATGTCAGTATGCTGCCATATTGACTGATAAGGAGGACTGATTGTGCAATTAATGTCAAATCAGATATTTTTAACGAGTTTGTAATTAAAATATATTGAAAAAGAGCAAATAGACTGAGGGGATGAGCAGATGGGGAGAAAGGGGCAGCTTTCTGCCCCGCATGGAGGCCGCACCAACCAAATGGTGAGGCCTTCAGAAGGCCTAAAAAGAACCCACTCCCAGCAGGTTATTTTTAGGCCGTGCACGGGGCACCATTTACACGCTTGCATGCAATGATGACATCCAGGTGGCGCTGTTTGGGTGCTGCGCTGCACGGATGTCATAATGGCGTGCCCCGTCTGTACGAGGGCACGTCAAGATGGCGCCTGGGTGAGTGGTAGGGCTGCTAAGCACGTAAATGCTCAGCCCCCGCACACCCCTAGTTTGGTCTGAAGCCGGCACAAAGCGCCGATCTATATCGGCCCATAATCTACAAAAACCTATACTACAACTTCTTTCACTGTTAAGTTTCAAAGGTGCTAAACAATCCCCTTGTATACATATATTTAGAAAGTACAGGAATCTATCAATTCCTATAGTTGCTAGCAATATGCCCACAGAAAAGTCATAAGTAGGACATGACATGAATGCTACCTGTTCCCCAAGCAGATGGTACTGAGGCATAATATATTCACAGTGGCAGCTAGGATAGAGCCATCAATCCTAGCAGTTATATAGCCCCATGCAGTAACAAGATCAGTGAACAGAACAAAGAAAAGGAAGTCATTTTTCAACAAGTACATATTAATTATCAAAAGTCTAATTTAAAAGAAAATTAAATGTCAAACTGTATGCAATATTGTAGAGTTGAAGATTCCCAATATTTCTAGGTATTACTATATAAATATAGAAACAAACTACTTCAGGTAAGAAACTTACTTTTATAAATATTGACATTTTTTCTAATTGTTTCATCTTCTTCTAGATCTTCTAAGAAATCCTGGTATTGTCTAAAAAAGTACCACATTGAAAACGATCAGCAATTCAGGGAATTATACATGTTCTGTATCACTATACATATATTTCTAAACTGTATGTAATAGCATGCAAAAGCCAAATACTTTATACTGAATTGTTGGTTCCATAGCTATTACACAAATACCCAGCTCAAAGATGAATGCTCACAGAGAACAATTCTATTGCATGAATTAACGATTAGGATGCACTGAAGACAAAAAGAGATACAACACACTCTCTAGAGCACAACTTCCTTTTATCATCTCTCCAAAATAAATAAATAAATAAATAAATAAATTTGTTTCCCCCCTTGCTCTTCTTAGATACGTGGTGCAAATCCTACTGGCATCTTGCCTTTCCTTCTTCCTCTGTAGCCTTAAATGTTTTGCAAATTATTTCATGTGTCATATTATAATGATTTTATTATTGTACACTGTTTGGAATGTGATAGAATAAATATTATGTAGTTACACTGATGACCCAAAAGTTCCTTTAAAGTCTAACCTAAGAGAGGAAAATGCACCTGAAATCATTCACTCAGATACAGGTATACATGGAAGGACCAAAGGATCCATGGTAAAGTTTGCTGTAGGATCAAGAAAGTAGGCATTTGGCACACTCTCACTTTTGGTAGCTATGAGGCTTGTCTAGAAACAGGTGATTTTTCTGCTATTTTGATTTGATCATCAAATATTAACCGGCTAAATTTAATAGGTTGAATTATTGGGTGAGGCACAAAACATAAAAAGGCTCCAAACCTTTCATCATCTGTATCCATGCCCTCTCGGTCTCTTTCTAATTCTTTCAGTTTCCAGTTCCTGCGACGCTGACGTTTAGTGCGGTCATAGCTCTTTTTAATCAGAATCTATGGATAGGAGAAAAACAGAAATGCTATGTCAGAGATATAACCTCCCCCTGGCCAAAAAAGAACACCAAAATTGTTTTTAGAAGCCAATGTTTAAATTAAAACCAGTATTTATGAATATCATCATTAAGGCAACTGCAAAACAATACACTATTCAACTTAAACATAGAGTGGAGAAGAATTGAAATTGATCTTTGGCAATTCAGAATTAAGGAAGCTTGAGAAAAGGGCGAGAGAGATGGGCCCTAGGGGCGGCATGATGCTACTCCTGGGAGACCCCGATTGGGGCCACGGCAACGACACGCTGTGGCCCCAATCTGATCAGCTTCCACCCCAAATAGGAGTGGGAAAATCCACTCCTATTTGGGGCGGAAAAAAGTTACCCTTTGCCTCTAGAGCTGACTTTTTGCCAGCTCTGGGGTGAATGGCATCTGAACACCATAGCCCCAAGTAGCCTGGAAGATGGCTGACATGTAATCGCTGGTGTTGCTTCTAAGTGACCGGGGATGTGGAGTGTCTAAACCCCATGCCCCCAACTTGGCTAGAAGCTGGCTTTACCATCTGTTTCAACCCTTAAATTTTCTAGTTCAGTTTTTTAAAAAATCTTTCTTAGAATCATAGAGTTGGAAGAGACCACAAGGGCCATCCGGCCCAACCCCCCTGCCATGCAGGAACTGCCAATCAAAGCATCCCGGACAGATGGCAATCCAGCCTCTGTTTAAAGACCTCTAAGGAAGGAGACTCCACCACACACCGAGGGAGTGTGTTCCACTGTTGAACAGCTCTTACTGTCAGGAAGTTCTTCCTAATGTTCAGGTGGAATCTTTTTTTCTGAAGCTAGCATCCATTGTTCCGGGTCCTATTCTCTGAGGCAGCAGAAAACAAGTTTACTCCCTCCTCAATGTGACATCCCTTCAGATACCTAAACAGGGCTGTCATATCACCTCTCAATCTTTTCTTCTCCAGGCTAAACATCCCCAGCTCCCTAAGTCATTCCTCATAGGGCATGGTTTCCAGTCAATTCACCATTTTAGTCGTCCTCCTTTGGACATGTTCCAGTTTCTTCACATCCTTTTTGAATTGTGGTGCCCAGAACTGGACACAGTATTCCAGGTGGGGCCTGATCAAAGCAGAATAGAGTGGCACTATTACTTCCCTTGATCTAGACACTATACTTCTATTGATGCAGCCTAAAATTGCACTGGCCTTTTTAGCTGCCGCATCGCACTGTTGACTCATGTTCAACTTATGGTCTACTTGGACTCCTAGATCCCTTTCACACAAAGTCTCGTTCAGCCAGATGTTCCCCATCCTATATCTGTGCATATCATTTTTCCACCCTAAATGCAGTACCTTACATTTCTCTGTGTTGAATTTCATTTTGTTAGCTTTGGCCCAGCTTTCTAATTCAAGTCATTTCGAATTTTGATCCTGTCCTCTGGGGTATTAGCTACTCCTCCTAATTTGGTGTCGTCTGCAAATTTGATAAACATGCCCTCAATACTGTCACCCAAGTCATTACAAGCTTGTTTGCAAGAATGTCATGGGGAACCTTGTCAAAGGCCTTACTGAAATCAAGATATACTATATCCACAGCATTCCCTTCATCTACCAAGCTAATACTTTTATCAAGAGAAAAAAAAAGATAAAGGAAAAAAAAGAAAAGAAAAAAAAGAAAGAAAAAAAATAATTTTTATTTCATTTTTTCCTATTTCCCGCCTCTCCCTTCAGATCGAGGTGGGATTCCAACATATTATTAAAATACAGTTTGCATCAATTTATACTACAGTTAATTATCTTAAAAGTCACCACACAGTTAATTATAAAACAGTAAAAATAGCAATAAGAACAATAAGAAGAAAAGAAGGGGAAAAAGAGAGAGATCAGATTTCTCTGGCATGACTTATTTCTCTGAAACTCATGTTGACTTTTTGTGATTATGGAATTATCTTAAGCGGCTCTAACTACCCTCACAAATTAATATATGAGAGAGCAGGCTGAGACAGTAGCTTCTCTAAGGCACACAGAGTTAAATTCATTACTGAGCTGAGATTTGCACCAGGGACTGAACTCATCTTTCATATTTCTAATCAACTGATCATCTTTATAACCAATTAAATAATGAGTGAACAGTCTTTAGCCCAAAGGATATTCTGGACGTCTACCACCCTTTAGACACTGGTCGTGCTGAGTGGGGTTGATGGGAATTTAAGTCAAAATAATTGGAGGGACAAATGCCAAAAATACTTTAAAAACAGTCACCTCCTTCTAACTAAGGGAAAAAAGTAACCGAAAAGTATTATGGGACCAGATAATGAGAAGCACCTCTTAACATTTAAATTTAGCAATACCCACAAACATTTAAATTAATTTAAGGCCGATGGATTATATCTGGACCACCAAGAATTCCCAGCTTCTGGAATGTCTGTATAGATACTGGAAGAAACTGGGTGGAGTGGTTTTGCTGCCCTAAACAGAATCCATAGCAATTTCACTATTATTTAATATGCTAAGTAGAGAACATAGAACATATGATGCCTGCCCTGTCAGGCAATACAGTTGCAGTTCACACTGGGTGGCAAGACATAGTCTTCTAGGGCATGTTCTGAAGGTACAGAGTCCAGAAATCTTGATAAAATCAAGCATCCTTTGTGTATAGGAAGCATACAGATGGGACAATGCCTAGAAATGTACGAAATGCTACCCTGAGTTTGATCAAAGGTGAGATGTAACTGTATGCAATACAAAGGTGTAGGAAGACATGAGTGTTTTAGGAAAGCAGTAGCTTAGTGTGGTAAGAGTTCAGAAGATAGGGGTGATTTTATACGGAGCAATCTTCATATCATACATGTGCTAGCAGTGAGATTAACATTATTGGTTTATAAAGTAACTTGGAAAGTGCCAAAGGACTGCTTAAGGAGGAAGTCTTAGAAACTTACCACATCAGGAATGTTTTGGGGATTCAACTTATTTGCAAATTCGTCATTCAAATTGCAATTGACCAAGTCAAATCTAAAACAAACATGTGGAAAAGAGAGTCTTTATCTTGCCATTTTGTATAAGTCTAACCTTATAAAGTTTAGAAAGCTAAATGACTATAACATTAGAAGGAGTCCTGAGTTCATAGTGCACTGTTCCACTTCTTAGAGAACTCAGGAGACAGTCACTTGTTAAAAGTGAAGAGACACTCATTCCTAGTATATAGAAAATATTAAAAATAAGATCTCTATACCAAATAGTTAACTTAAATGAGTACATCACTTGTAATTAGTACTTCTCTTTCAAAACACAGCACTATGAATCCTTCCATCTTCCACCAATGGTGGTGAAGCATAGAATCACAGAGTTGGAAGAGACCACAGGGGCCACCGAGTCCAACCCCCTGCCAAGAAGAAACAGTAATCTAAGAACTTCGAACAAATGGCCATCCAGCCCATTTAAAAAACCCCAAAGGAGGAGACGCCATCACACTCCAAGGCAGCATATTCCACTGTCAGCATATAAAAGTACAGTGTGCCTGTGCCGTATGCGGATGCACTATATGCGGCTTCAAGCTTATGCTGGAGCCACGTGACAATAATGTGTATGGCATGTGCATTGTGTGCTGCTGTGAGCACGTGCCCCATTGTTTTCAATGTTTTCAATGGTAGCATATGTAGAATTCCTGTTATGTGTGGGGATCCAGAATGGATCCCCCATGTAAGGGGAGGGCCCACTGTACTCACCACTGGACTTCATATAATTTACACTGACTATACAAGGAGAATCATCAAAGAATCTGGTGACACCTTAAAGGCTAACAAATTACACAGCCTGCTTTCTAAAGAAACACAAACAGAAGCTTCTCTTAAAGTTTTCCTCCTCCTTTTAATGTGATATTTTGATCATCGACTGTATGCATAACCACAGTATTACATAAAATTTCAGTGTATGTCTGGTATGCCTGTTCTGCAGCCGTCCTATCTTCCTAGCCTCTCAGAGTTCTTTCAAGATTTGAGACACACATTTACTAGGGGGAAAATCCAATCTCCATGAGAGATCAAAGATCAAGTGTTCTGCCTCTGCCAGTCTTGTAAACACTAAACCGAACATCAGCTGAAAGAAAAACATAACAAACCCCAGTACTAGATCCCCAGGATTCAGAAGATGTCCCAAGTGAGTGCGACAGAAATACTGATGATCTGTATTCAGTTCTGATGTCTTCTGAACCCAGGCTTCAGCAAGTGTATGCTTAAGACAAAAGAAAACAAGTTTAAAATAGAAGGTGGTTAAATTAAGACACAACTTGAAATGACTCCAAAATTTTTCAATGATATGTGTAGGAACATTATGGGTGGGATGGTCCAATTGTGCACAATTGTGCAGTTTCTCTATTAAGAAAAATGTCATGGGAATGACATTTTGCAAGCTACATAATACTGTTTGCTGAACTGACTCAAGGATTGATTTGGTAATGCAGAAAGTCATGTTGCTATTAGTCAAAGCAAATTAATGATGGAAAATTAAAACTGAGTATGCATAGCACAGTATATACATGGCTTGGGTCCAGCATACTTGAGGGAATGCCTCCTCCCATACAATCCTTCCCGCACACTCAGGTCCTTTGGGAGGAACCTACTGCAGCCAAAGAAAAGCAGACTGGTGGTGACCTCCCAGAGGACCTTTTCGGCTGCCGCTCCAAAAATATGGAATGACCAGCTGGAGGAGATCCACCATACAACATTGTTGGAGGCCTTCAAGAAGGCAATAAAGATGGATCTTTTCTGGCAGGCCTTCCCTAACTGACCTCCTCAGACTTTTTTAACAATCCGTCTGTCTCACCGCCCCCATCGGATGTTTTCCAATTTTATTATGAATTGTAATTTAATGGTTTTTTAATTATTATTTTAGATTATGTTTTTAATGCTGTAGCACATTTTTTTTGTTTTGTTTTGTTGTTTTTTGTAAACTGTTCCCCACTTACTGTTACCCACCTCAATCCAACACAGGGAGAGGGGGGATACAAATAAATACTATTATTATTATTATTATTATTATTAATTATATAGACTACTTTAATGCAGAATTGTGACCTTTAATACAGCCTTGCTTGCACATTAAAATAACCTCCAGTAAAAAGCCCTGTGATAGGTTCATCTGAGGGTCACTGTAAGTTGGAAATGACTTGAAGGTACACAACAATAACAACATATATCACATGTTATTAGCTCTGCTTATAGCAGATCAATTAATTTCCATGATTTTATCCTGTATATAAAAAGTGGATTATAAATATTTTCACTTAAAATAACTGTTTTTATTACTGGCAACAGAGGTGAGAATACTCTTTCTTTACCTAACCAATATTCCAACTACAACCATAAGTGGTTACAAAAAACCCACAATTTCTATAAAGCATCCAATAAAGCAAAAATCTAAGAAAAATATGAAAGATCATTAGAGAGATGAAATACCATCAGCCCTCCACATTCACAGGGGTTAGGGGAATAAGACCCCTGCAAATGTGGAAAAACTGCAAATAACTCCATGCCCCCGAAGCCAGTTAAAGGGAGGGGTGGGCGAGGGAAGAGCCCAGGCAGCAATCCAGCTGGGAAAGGGTCATGGGGGGGTGGAGGGTAGATCACTGCCTGGCTTGCTGGGCAAACAACAGAGTTAGCTCCTGGTTTTCTTCTCCCAAGGGGAAAAGCATGGGAGGAAGGAGGAATGCCCGCGCTAGCAGTCTTGACCTTGCAGATAATCAAAACTCTGAGTGTCAAGGCCACGAATGTTCAGGGCCAACTGTTTTAAGTAGGTGAGTATAACCCTCTTGAAATGAGTACCCCAAGTGCTCATTCTGATGAGAGCAAGGGCTGACTGATATCCTGACATGTGGCCAGGGGTACTAGTATGCCTCATTGGGCACCGTCTTTGCAGGTGGAATATTTCAGGTTCAACCCCTGACCTCTTCACTCAATTTGAGGTAGCAGGGTCTGGAAAGTGTGACTTTCTGTGGCAACTTTCTTCTGTTCACACGAAATGTAAGGATGAATTAATTTTAAGAAAGAGAGCAATATTTGCTGAAAGGTCTAGAACAGTGCAACTAACAAAAGAATAATCCTTACTCTGGTGGATAGCATGCCTGCACCAGCACTTTGTTTTCTTTCATGGATCCTGCTGATATCCATGACAATAAATTCCTCCAGCTGCTTTGGCTGGAATAAACTGTTAAAAGGATGACGCCAGTAAGTGTTTCCATCAATTTCTGCAACTGAAAAAGCAAGCGAAAAACAATGCAATCAATGTAGTTGTGACTCTGCGGTTTTTGTTTTTTTAATGGGGGAAATTACATAGACCCAATTTACTCGCTAGTGTATCTCTCCTAATCACAGGAGCATCATTTTTACATTAAGGATAAGGAAACTGTTACAAGTAATCTAACAACATAGTACAGTTAAATTCACTTATTTATTTAATTAAAATATTTCTATACAGCTCAATATCAAAAGTGGGATTCAGAGTATAATAAAATCAGTTCAAACATTTAAAACAACTTTAAAATTTTAAAGGTAATTTAAACAGTCTAAAAATATATCAAACAATATAACAACAAAAATAAATTAATTAATGTTGTTTAAAACCATGTATATATGCAGACTTGGTAAAATCATTAGACAGTGTTTTTACTAAAGAGGTTACAGTTTATTTCAGATGCCTAAAAACAGCTGCAAGTCCAAACTAGAGTGGCCCTATTGAATCAATGTAATTTTCATAAGTATTGACCTGCCATTCAGTAACTGATTCAATGGTTTTACACTAGTTAGATGATAGTTAGGACTATCAACTGGATTTAGCTCAAATATTTTACATTTGGATACAATTAATCAATCAATCATGTTATATATCCTGATATCAATACTAATTAATAACACTTACAAGGAGAAAAGAAATAAAAAACTTACTTTGCAATGTATTTGGATCAATTATGTGAATAGCACTAGTTACCCGGATGCAAACACAAATCTGGCTCATATTCCCAAGGCTCTGAGCCAGTTTTGGAGACAAACACACAACATTGTCCTGCACAATGAGAACAAACACCAGATAGACAATAATTGGTTTCTGCTATACCCATCCTAAATCTTTCATTAGCAAAATTATTGAAATTTTGTTCAAGGTTCAGGAAACCTCAGGCAACAATCTATTCGGTCTTTTGAAACTTTGCAATGTTTTTATATCCAATGAAAGATTTTAAAAATTCACAAACATGTGGAAAGAATGGCTATCTTTATATTCAATGTAGTTCTGAAGGAACAGAGATAATCTTGTCTTCTTTGGTGATCAAAAAGTCAAATTCAGCATCAAATCTCAAAAATTCTGAAAATGATTGCACAATACAGGAATTGCAAGACAGTTAAATTTGTCTCCTTCATTCCCTCTAATAATGAACTCATGGAGTGCTTCTAAGTTTTTCTATGAAACTGGACACCCCAAAATGAAGCAGTGATTTTGGCACACATGGGTGAATTGAAAGGAACCTCACCTCAAAAAGGATGAACCTGCTTAATAGTCAGTGAATATTATGGAGTAAGGAAAATAGTGAAAGAAAATGAAGTGGCATGTTCACACCATCTACTCCTAACTGGAATGGTTCTCAACCTATGCTCCTCCTGACATTTTGGACTTTGGCACCCAGAGGATCCAGCCAACTGGGTCAATGTGAGGAATTCCAGTCTCTTAAGTCCAAAACATCTGAAAGAACAAAGCTTGAGAACCAACAACTTGCAATACCTGTATTCTGAAAAAGGAAAAAGCTAGCTAGCTAAAACTTTGAACAGGAGCATGTTGCAACATTTTGCTCGGAGTCTGACTTTCCATTATTTCTTCAGCTGAATCTGTGTGAACACTAACCTGCAGATTTTAGACTAGAAGAAGAATCCTTATCACAATATAACTTCATCTGAAAAAACTTTTGCAAGTCTTTAGATAAAACCAAAACATTTCCTCAAAAAGATAATACTATGTAATTTCTAAAAAAATAATTCTTCAAAATATTTTTTATTATTTTATAGACATGTAATCATTAATGAATAATACTCCTAATGGAAAGTGGAGTCCTACAACACCTGGTAAGTCAGAGGTTCCCCAGATCAGATATAATGCTTTTATATAGTATAAAATCCTGAGTCACATTTTTCCCCTCAAATTTTAACCCATAAATTCAAAATACCTTGCATATTGGAACTATCTCCACAGAGAAAGTGCTTTTGTAATTGTATGTATTACTATGTATGTCATGAGAAATCAAACGCTGGGATGATTTAGATCTGAAAAAAGCAAATTCAAATCAGAGCAATCAAGAAAATGTGTAGTTTTCAAAGATAATAGTTTCATTATAAAAAGGAAGGCAATAGGGGAAATAATCTAATGATGCTTTTATAATAAGGCCATCTATTTTATCATCAGCTTTCATGGATTCCGTCCCATTTCTTCAGATGCACTGATGACTGACCATCAATACATCAGAACAAGTGGACTGAATTCTGTGATGGCTTACAATAAAATCGACTCATGGGTGCTACATGATTCCCCCATCCCCATTCTTTTCCAGACAAGACTGTGTAAAGATCATTTGACTATTGATAATATTACAAACAGTATAAAAACAAGAAGCTGATCCTTACAGCAGAACACAAAAGCTGGTATCCTGCTTCTGCATATGCAGAAATACATCAATTGTATGCATGTGTATGTCTGTTTTTGTTACTCCATTTGCCAGTGCAATCTCCTTCTCAGCCATTCTATGCCTGGTGGAGAGTGGAGGGAGATTTGAAAAGCATCTGGCTATGGCCACACAGGTAAACGTGCAATTATCACATCATCTCTGGAGGATCCCAGTGGCCCTCAACAGATGATGTAATCATTCTGAATCTGGGTATGAGAATGCAGCCAGATGCTTCTTTGATCTCCCTCTGTTCTCCCCCAGGCATGAAATAGGCATTGGGATGGGATGAATTGCAGCAGCTCTATAAGATGGGGGGGGGGGGTGAATGGACACCTGTAGCATAGTTCTACGTGTACATGCAGAACTACTATACTATGCTGGACCTTATAGAACTTGGGCCAAAGGATACAAACAGCTCTAACGGGAGTATACAACTACAGTAACATATAGTGTTTCTCATTTCTCACAAATGAAAGTGAAAACCTTAAGTGGAACTTTAGGCCTTGAAATCAAGGAGCGAAATTCCCAGAAAGGGATTGCATCTCAAGGCTGATGAACTGTTCTTCTCCTTGTGTTAGAATTTTGGCTTTTGCACACTCCCACAAAAAGGAAAAACAAAAGCACTGCTTCTATCCCTTCCACCTACAGACTATAGAGAAATTGCCTTGTTTGCATAGTGCCTATAAAGGCAATCAACCTCATTTCATCTGCCTTCCATATGCTTTCCAGAAGTCTATTATTATAGCTATTTTCTGATTTTAAGTTTAAGACCTCTAGAACTTTTAGTAAATTTTTTCCAACAAAAAGAAAATATATGAGGGAGGGGGGGAAGGGAGCAGAAAAGTGTCAACGTCTGTTTTGAATGCTGGGCTCTATCTTCATAGAGAGACCTCAACCATTACTAGATTTGGTGTATGACCACCTTCCACTGCCATATTATCCCATCCTAATTTGAGAAGGGGGTTTGAGAGGAACTAATTTGCCCTAATAATGTTGCCCTCTAGTGGTTAGGGAATACCAAGTGCTGCAGAGAAAGACAATGGCAAGTTGACTCTTGAGTATTTCTAACCTAGGAAAACCCAATGAAATTAATGGGACTGCTGTAGGCCAACACAGACACACAGCAGTTTAGGGGAAAGGGAGATGATATGTTTTCTTCCATTCTAATTTTATTCAGGTTAGTGCTCTGATCTATAGAGCAAGAGTGAGCAAATGCCAGGTTGGAGGTTGCATATGATATTTGTGCAATCACTTGTGGAAAAGACAAGAGGTGTTCATCTAGAAGACCTAAGAATAAGGATGAATGAGGACTGGGAATCTGAGGTTTGAAAAGTTCTCTCTCTTCTATTAGCTTCAACAGGATTACAGTGGCTTCAATAGCTATATAGCTATATGGCAGATGGAACATTTTAAGTAATTAGATCTTACCTACAAGGTACTGTACATTGCAGAAAGTCTACCATCTTCTGAGCGTGTTGCTTTGAAGAATAGTAGAAATCCAAACCATCTGAAAGCATGGAAGTGAAGTTATGAAAATTTATGATGCTGGGACATCATGAGATCTTTCTTTCTTTCTTTCTTTCTTTCTTTTCTTTCTTTCTTTCTTGACTTTTATGGAAGCCTAGATACCATACTTTCTTTAACAGACTATTTTTAATGACAACCTTTTCCTTTTTGTATATATGTGCTAGGAAAAGTTTATTTCTACCATGCAAAATTTATCATAAACCAATGGTGTATTATGACCATAAGTAGGTGTGTAAGCAATCAGTCCGCTGGAAAGGGAGGGTATAAATAAATAAAGCAAGCTACTTCCAGTTTCACACAACAGTGCATAATGTAATAGCTGGGATCCTACTGCAGCACTACACTAGCATTATTTGCTGTTAAACTAGTGGTGTTACTTTATTTGCACATCCCTACAGAGGCACTTGCAGCAGGGGAAGAAACTCTTTGGAGCCTGTTTCCCAAAGGTCTGGCCTTCCACTGGTCCATGGAACCACAGCATATGAGAAGGCTGGCTTTGACAATCACCTGTTCTGTGGTACAGGTGACTATTCAAACCAGTCTTCCCAGGCATTCCTGGCTTCATGAAACCCCTGGGATCCAGGCATTCATAACTAGTCACATGGATCTGGCAGGCTGCTTCTCCTACTATGTATCCAGCATTCTTCCTCTTTTCCTTGCTATTACTGCTGCCTTCACCAGCATATTTACACCACTTACAGAGCCTGTAAATCGCAGCTAATACAGTGTACCTTTGCCTTACACTGGGGATCCATTCCAGTGCCCCCCCCCCAGTGTAAGGAAAATACTGTATATGCTTGAGCCCCAATGAAAACAATGGGGCTTGTGCACACAGTGCGGTGCGTGTGCCATGAGCGTGTGTGCCATTGCCAATTCCATTGCATAGCTTTCAGGATAAGCTGAAAACGTAAGCTGAAAGCCATGGATAGTGTGCCTACGTGTGATGTGGGCACCATGTACAATTATCAAAAACCAAACCAAATTTACACACAAAAATGTCCTTTTTTAAAAAAATATACATTATATGTGCATGCACACATATATATGTTTTGCGTGTATTCCATTTTGGAAGAAAGAATGAATATAAATCCAATAAATAAAAAATAAAAATATTACTCAGTTTTTTTATGAACACCATCTTCTCTACTATATATGATATGGTATACACTGAATGACAGAACACCATTTGCAAAACCTGGCATTTTATCTAGGGCTGCATTCACACTGCAGAAGTAATCCAGTTTGACATCACTTTAACTGTCATGACTCAGTTCCCAGAATTCCACAGCACTGAGCTATGGCAGTTAAAGCGGTGTCAAAGTGGACTATTAATGTAGTTTGGATGCAGCTTAGGTCTAAAACGAATCAATGTGTTAATGATTTCCTTCTGGAAGGACTGGTACCAATTTAGATAACACCAACCATTTTCTCTAGTATTATGAAAAAAAATTATTCACCATGAATTTCTTTGATACGAAGAGTGTTCTGGTGAAGTCTATGTTTCAAAATCAATTGTTCCAAATAAAAGAAAGTCTTTTTATGCAGAGTCTAAAATGTAAGAATAAAAAGATTTGTATGTGAACATGATCATATACTCCTGCAAAGTCCTATAAAAACATGTAGCTTATCAAGAGAGTTGCCATTTCAGTCAAAGATCAAACAGCCCATGAACCCTGCAATTTACTGAAGCAGATATTCAGCATAAAGCTAAGAGTGTTTCCACACATAACCCAATGGAAATTTCACTGCACTAAATTCATAATGAACCCTGTGCGTAGGCTTAATTTAATGAAATTAACAGAAAAACAATGATATAATTTGTAGTCTGCATAAACATTGCACAAGTTATTTAAAATTAATCACATTTTTAATTTCCAACTTATGGCAACCCTATTACTGGGTTTTCTTTGTTGTGAAAATATGCAGATGATGCAGAGCAAAACTTTGAAGCCTGTGAGTTGCCAGACTAACAAACCAGCAAACTGGACCTTAACCAGCAAACACAGCTGCTAAAATAAATAAGATAAAAGCATCGAAGCCTGGCTAGTCTCCAAAGAGGCACTGTTTATTTCTTGTTGCAATCACACGAGAGAACACAGCTATACAGACAAATCCCTCCTACAACAAACCCACAAACTGTACATTGGTGATCTGAGATTATACACACATTTGCCATGAGGCAATCTAGCTCAACCCCTTCCTGTACAATTTCCTGTGTTACATGGAATACTGTCCTCCATTCCAAATGACACAGCATATTTACATATGTAGTATGTGCTCCCTGGCACACTCTGCAACCTTGGACATTCACCTGCTGTCTGGATTCACCTGCTATGAGCAATGAGTGCCCGATCTGAACTTTTTCAATACTGCTCCATACATTAACATTCTTAGCACGATTTGTACAGAGGGGTTGCCTTTGTCTTCTTCCGAGGCTGAGAGTGTGACTTGCCCAAGGTCATCCCATAGGTTTTAATGGCTGAGCAGGGATTTGAACCCCAGGTTAGAGTCATAGGCCAATATTCAACCACTACACAATACTGGCTCTCTTAAGTTCATCATACAGTTTTAAAATAAATATGTAAGTGAGGACTGGAGAGTTAAAATTATAGCTTTTGCCTTTAAAAGAAATTGTTGCTGTCTGAGTATCTACAATATTAATACTTCCTGAAGCAAAACCTACGTCAACTTCACAGGCTAGCACTTCTGATAATGCAGAGGTAGGCTATATGCAGGCTGTAGCCTCCAATGCCAGATGGTAGTCCCCACACTTATTTCCATGCAAGTTTCCACATGACTTTTTTGACTGAGAATGGCCCCAAAAGCAAGGAAACCACTTCTGAATCTGGTGGTTTTGAATTTTCCCAGCCTTTTCTTTTGGCCAGGAACCAATTGAAAATGATGCCTGGAACTGATGTTACATCACTTCTGGGGCACTATGACAAATCAGTGTAGCTGCAGTGAACTGTTCCACATTCCCAGTTGCCCACTGCTGGCCTAATGTTAACTGCCTTTTTCATTATAAACTTTTGTGTGGTGCACATTGTTTGCTCTCCTTCAGCATCTTCATCAAGCCATACCTCATTCTCATTTACCTTTTGTCTAACTTGAACCACTGCTTTCCAAAAGTCCTTAGCTTCAACTCGATGGCAGTCATCACACATCTGAGACTGAACAATATACTCTACTATGAAGACTTGCTGAAGAATTGCACCATTCATTACCTATGGGAGAAATGTAAATGTGAGATTATGTTTTTCCACTCTCATTACCAAACTGATTATCGGTAATGCAGCAACTGCTCATGGTCAATATTCTCTAGTCTCTTATTTTCTAGAAAAGATTTTCATAAAACAGAATAGTAAGCATAAAAAGCTAATGATGGAATTTAAGAGATAAGTTTCAAAACCTTTCTAGTAAGCTAGTAAAAAGTTTACTTTATCATCACAACTATGCTTTGGAGTAGAATTAATGAAATGGAAGGAACAGATGAATCTTTAGGTCCAACCATTAGCATTAAGGAAGGATTTTAACATTTTACTGGACTGGAATCTTTAGAGTCAAGCTACGTCCTGAACTCTGTACTTGTGTGTCTTGGAGGTAAGTCTCACTTGTTTTAATGGGACTTGTGCCTAAGAAAACATAGACAGCACTCAAACAGCAGTACCTCAAATATTTGTAAACAAAAGAACACTATGTTTGTAAATATCTGTAAACAAAAGCTAACAAAATGTTGTTGCTATGTGTCTTCAAGCTCCTTCGGAATTATGGTGACCCTAAGGCAAACTTATAATGGGGTTTTCTAGGCAAGATTTGTTCAAAGGGAGTTTGCCTTTGCCTTCCTCTGAAGTCTGTGAAAAAGTGAATGGTTCAAGGTCATCCAGTGGGTTTTATGGCCGAGGAGGATTTGAACCCAGAGTCACAGTCCAATATTTAAATCACTACACCACTCTGGCTCCCTTAGCAAAATAAAGGATTATTATATTACAATGTTTCATTTCTAATGATGTAGTACAAAAATTCATTGAACTTTACTTGCCTCTTTTTGTACAGTCAATTTTACTTTAAGTCTTTTGGAGTGTGGTTCAGTCCACACAAAACCTGCATCGATCAACCGTACCTGTCAAAATAGAGCACGCATGATTATTGTGTATATTGTCAAGAAATTAAAGCTAACAATACAGTGGATGGCATCTAAATTTTATAACTTATAGCCAGGGTCATCACAAAGTGTGGAAATAAATACCCTATACTCAAGACATTTTAAAACTTTTGGGAATCATGTGTGATAGTAAGTTTAACTAACAGACTGAGTGACATTAATCAGAACAGCATCTTTAGATGAACTACAAATTGATTCTGATGACTGAAAACTGCTTTTCATTGAAAGTGATAAAAAAAAAGGCACCAATGTGGAACAATCTCATGGACCACGAGGGACTGCTGTTGTTATACTCCTCACTAAGTCAAAAACAGAAATAAATTTAAATCAAAATATTCTGAAAGAAATATGGGAAGATGAATTAGGATATAAAATTTGTGAAAATGAATGGAATAGAATTTGGGAGCAAAAACATTTGAAAAACTTATCAATGCGAATTAAAGAAAATTATTATAAACTGGTTTGGAAATGGTATTTAACACCAATAAGATTACATAATATAAATAAGAATAACTCAAAATATTGTTGGAGAGGCTGTAATGAGGTAGGATCGAATATACATATGTGGTGGCAATGTAAATATGTTCAAAAATTTTGGGAAATAGTAATATTAGAAATAGTAAATATTTTGAATATAAAAAAGATAGAAAACCAAATATAGTATTATCATCATTATATAATGAAGTAGAATGGAAAAAAGAGGAAAAAACCTTATAACAAATTTATTTATGGCTGCGAGATTAATTATAGCAAGAAATTGGAAAACAAAAATAAATGTAGAATTGGAAGATTGGTATAAAGAAGTTTGGAAATTAGCAATTAATGATAAATTAACATGTAAATTGAGGGTAAAGAAGGGATTATGGAAAAGAAATGATTTTGATGAAATTTGGAAAAAATTTTTATTGAAAATGTTCTAGCAAAAGAAGATGGGAAATTACCTCCATGGGATGAATTAAAATTTTGGATGGAATATAAAGATGGGAATGACTCCGGGGGAGGGGTGCACTGAGATGATATTCAGTATAAAAAAAATAAAGAAAATGTTAAAGTATAATATAGGTATGAAAGAATGTTATAATTTGTTTTTATGTTATTTTTTTTATAAAATTTTAAAATACTAAATAAAAAAAATAAAGTCTTAAAAGGGCAAAAAACAAAAACAAAACCCAAACAGAAATAAATTCCAAATTAATGTATTTCTTATGGCTCCCCATATAAATGATACATACAGTGCAATCTTGGTATTTGGTGGGGTTTGGGTTCAGGACACCTGCTCCCCCATAGCAGCCAATAAGAGTCCTTACAAAAATTTTTGACTTTGTCTTTAACAGATAAAAGGTTTGAATACAGTAAAAACCAAACAGCCAGATCATGACCCATAATTTGTGAAGTTTGAAAGACACATAAAAGGAAGACATGAGTCTCAAACAGCAGCAGTCGTGCTACTACAGCTAAAAGACAGGGCCACACAGTCAACTGGTCTGTTCTTGAAGTGTAACAACTGCCCTTTATTTTCAAGGTATTTTTCTATCCATGGCAGTGTGTGTGTGTGTGTGTGTGTGAGAGAGAGAGAGAGAGAGAGAGATATTTCACTAACAGAAGATCAAGTTTCAGTTGAAATACAGCAAATCACTATTACTAAGAAATCCCTATTCATTTAGAATCAGAGGTTTCATGGGCAATATAAAGTCTGCATTACTACATAATCAGTACAGAACAATGAAGAGGAACAACACTAACCTTACTGAGTGAAGCTTTAATCTTTTTAAGGCATAATGTTAGCAATTCTCTTGATTCCAAGGCACATTGCATCCATGTTCCTGGGGGCTGAAGATACCTGAAATTCAAAAAGGAGAAATCCAGAGGACCTTTTCATCAGCCGCTCCAAAACTGTGGAATGACTTGCTGGAGGAGATCCGTCAGATTACCACCCATAATGCCTTCAAGAAGTCAGTCAAAACGGATCTCTTCCGGCAAGCCTTCCCTGACTGATTGACCTCCCCAAATAATAAGACTACCCCGCCTGCCCATACCTATTTTTATTGTCTGCCTATCTTTTAACTGTTTTAACTAATTTTAACCTGAACTTGTAACTGTATTGTTTTTGAATTGTAACTAAATGTTATATTTTATGTTGGTGGTGGGTTGGGGGGAGAATTGTGATATTTTATGATTTACTGTACAGTATTATGTATTTCACTACTTTTTTTACTGTAACCTGCCTCAATCCACCCTGGGGGCGGGCAGGGGTGAAATTAATTAATTAATTAATTAAGACAACAATAGTGAGTTATGGTCAGGTGCCTTTTCAAAGACAATTATAAACATACACATTAAATATGACATCACCATTATAGATCCAGACTCAATTGGCCACACTTTAATCCCAGCAAAATCAATGGGATTTAAGATGATCATGAATAATTTGATTTCAATGGATCTAGCAAGGCTGGATACTTGTGGTGTTCCAGACACTGTTAGACTGCAACTGCTCCTCCTATTAACTATGCTGGTTATGGCCGACAGAAATTGCAATCAAATATGTGAATGGTCACAACTGTGCTCTTCTAAAATAATGGTATGACTTGCAGTACATTCCTATATGTGTCGTCTCAAAAGCAAATCCCATTGCACTGAAAGGACTTATTCTCAGGGAATTAAGTACAGGTTTGCAGTTTATTTTGCAGACCACTTAATGATATTTTGGATCCAGAAACCAGAATTTTTATCATTCAACACAACAATGTACTGTTTTCTTCTCTATGCTTTACAGTGAGAAATGATTAAAACATTTATATATAAAAAAGTACAGGTCATAATCTGATGCATATTTATATAATGAATAGCTCAACTGTTTAAATACACAACTGAAGTAACCAGTGAACCATTTTAAAATTTAGAATCACAGTAAGAATCTCAATAACATTTTTCACTTGGGTACATTTTATTTATTGGCCATTCACTACTGGAACAAAATCAATTGATATAACCATCTTTTCAATTGAACATTATGCCAGCATTTAATCAGAGGCAACAAGTAATTTTCAAATAATTAAATATAAGTGTACAGTGGTCCCCCGGGTTACGAATCCCCCGGGGTACAAAAACCCCGGGATCCGAAAGAGCCGGGGCCGGAAAAACGGCCCCGGTTTCCAAAAAAAACCCCCGGGTTACGAAAAAAAAAAAACCCGTGGGAAATTCAAATGGCGCAAAGTTTTTTCCTATACTTACAGTGGTCCCCCGGTTTGCGAACGTTTTCGGCTTACGAAAGGGGTGCTGGAACGAATTACTTTCGTAAACCGGGGGACCACTGTATATGAGCTCTATTCATTAGTTATCTTAATACTGTATATACTCGACAATAAGTTGACCTCATGTATAAGTCGAGGGCAAGTTTTGGGGCCAAAATTATGGATTTTGCTATGACCCGTAGATAAGTTGAGGCTAAAATTTAGGGGCATATAGGAAAGGATCTAAAGGATGAAGCAAAGCAAAACAATGTCAAATAACTTCCAAAAGTCCATCAGACATAACTCTTTGTGCTCATTCTTAAGACTGGATGGATGAGAGAGTTAAGGGGGTCAGTACTTCCAGGACAGATTATACTCTTGTCTTTCACCAGGGGATGGTTCCTTCTTTTAAATAAGTGTTAAGATACAGTACTTACATTGACATGTGGATAAGTCGACTCAGGTTTTTTGGTCAATTTTCTTACCTAAATTTCTACACTTATACATGAGTATATACAGTATATAGATTTTCAAAATTATTGTACACTAATTACAGTGGGTATCCTTTACAGTTTGGTTCCAGGACCTCCTGTGGTTACCAAAATCAGTGAATGCTTCAGTCCCATTATATTCAGTGGCGTAGTACAGTGGTCCTGTTGTACTGGTAGGCTAGCGATCCACAGATTCAACTGCCCGCAGATCACATGCCTCATATTATTCAATGGTGGCATGTGCTCCTGGACTTCACCACCCACTGAATAATATTGGGCTTGAGTGTGTTTTTTCCCATCTGTGGCTGGTCCTGAAATCAAACCTCCATGGTTGGGAAGGGCCCACTGTTGAAAGGTGCACCTTATATAAAATGGCAAATCAAAGTTTCCATTCCAGATTTTTGGGGGGTGGGGGGATATTTTCAAGCCATTGATGCAAAATATATGGATATAGAGGGCCAACTTGGTATCCATTGGGGTTTGGTTCTAGGACCCCCCGTGGACATCAAAATCTGTGGACGCTCAAGTCCCATTAAATATAATGGCATACTGTATTAAAATGGTGTCCCTTATATAAAAGGGCAAAATCAAGGTTTGCCTATAGGAATTTGTACATTTTTAAGTATTTTCAAGCCGAGGATGCTTGAATCCATGGATAAAAAAGTCCTTGGATAAGGAGGGCTGACTGTATTGCAGATCCCTAAATCAGACAGGTGCTATGCAAATTATGTAATGATTGAATCTCTCAACAGGGGAACAATGATTTGCGGAACTTGAATTCATTGAAATCGGGTTTATGCAAAAATGATTGGTGGACTTTAACAAATGTCTACTGACTATCAATGAGGCTACACCATGTAACACAATAATAAAGCACTTTATATGTAACAAGATTCACAATTTTTTTCCTTACTTGCAAGGGTAAAATCCCCATAAAAATGGTTTACTATTTATTCCAGCTATATAATCCTCAAAAAATCTGGATATAACAATATTTATTTAATAACTTTCTTTTCATTAGAATTGTAGTCTGTGATGAACCAATTCAAACATGCAACTAGTCTGGGCAGCTGAATTTTCTGACATTTTCAACAAATAACAATTTGTAAGGAGAAAACCCACAGAAACCTGAGGTTTTTGTTTTTTTAAAAAAAAATCTGGATATTTTTTACAAAAAACATTAAAACCAATGCCATTACTCTTATGTTTTAAGATCCTGAGCATGGTTTATACCTTCCACATTGTTTGCAGAAATGAACAGTGACTTGTTTAGGGATTCCTTCAGTGATATCCACCTGCGTCCGTAGACATGCTACACACATGTTGGCTGGGTTTGGTGGGATTGCGATTCCACACTGGCAGCACAGGCTAGAATAAAGGAAATAAAAAATCACAATTCAAACTGTAATGCCTGGTTTTCTGAAGAGAAAATAAAGTAGAAGAGGTTATTTGCACTTAGAGAACAACACTAAGGACAGGTCAAACCACTTGTACAACAGATTGTAGGGTGAGCTTATTGTGATTTCTTGGTGCTTGGGTACACTGAAATATCTGCAAGAGAAGTAGGCATTTCCATAACAAGAGGCAGTGTCAAAAACAGCAGCTCTTCCATCACCAGTGTCAGTATGGGAAGAGCCCACATTTTCACTGCCTAAGAAAAAATCTGCGGAGAGGAATAAAGAGACAACAGCAGCAGATGCTGTTGATATTTCATAAGGAGAGGGAGACAAATAGCACTGAACATCTAATTCTCTCAGAGTAAAAGTATGTCTCCTTTGTAGTAGTGGATGATCCACTCCACCAGTGGGGCTTTCTACTCTATTAGTGTTGAACAGAATCTCAGCCTAGTACATCAATATATGTTGCTTTTGGGCAACATGTGCTTACATACACAAAGTCATCATTAACAATTCTGACGGTTTTCTGGATTGTTCTAGATAGCAGTGGTTCCCAAAATTTGGTCCTCCAGATGTTTTGGACTTCAGCTTCCAGAGTTCCTGACAGTTGGCCAACAGTCAGGAATTTTGGAAGCTAAAGCCCCAAATGGCTGAAGGACCAAAATTTGGGAATCACTGTTCTAGAGCTTAACCATGAGAGTCCAATATTCAGATCTGTGCGTAGTCAATTCTGTAGATGATCTTCATCAAATTAATAGTTCTCAGGCTGAATGATAACAACTACCTATCATGAACTTTCTCATTTTTCTTCTAAAGCTAAGAGGGCTATGAATTTAGTACATTTGAGTGCATAGATACTATTACTCTGAAAGCTAGCTCTATTCTATAATTCAAAAACTTTTTTTCAAAGCACATTGCAGATTCATCTACAAAAACAGTTTCTGCCTTCAAATGTTTAAGCTATTGGGTTGTTTGTTGTTTCTGGCATTGCTAAATTCTAATGATATGATAGTACCCCTCCATCTGAAAACATATGTGAGGCTATAAATAAGAGGAGGATTAACTAGAAACCAATCCAGTTTTGTAGAAGAGGATATGGCATGCTGCTCAGGATCATATGAGATGCTGTATAGAAAACGAGTAAATGGAAAATGTACAGTACCTGAATATCATACATGTTAGTTCTATAGTGGAAAACTAATCTATAATGGTGGAAACTTCTAGTTTCGCTTTCTGTATGAATATTTAACCTTCCACATGCAGGAACATTTATTAACAGCTGCTTTTAAATAGGTACTCCATCCTGTATATTTGGTTTGGCTCTCAAAGAAGCTGTTACTCACATATGCCCCTGGCTGACAGTTGCAGGCTCCTTCATGTATTCCATCGTCGCTACACATGCAACTTCCAATTAGATAATACATACAACTGCCACCCTGCGATGCAAAAAAATATATATGAAAGATTAGGATGCAATGACCATTGAGAGAAAGACAAAGATTATTTGGCATTATTTACAAACCAAAACGCTTAAGACATATGCAAGCATGGATCAGGACAATATGGGTAGGAGGTGGGGCTTAATTATATCATTAAGAGCCTGTATAGACCGGCGGTATACGCAAGTGTGGGGACGTGGTGCATGGACGCTGGCTGCCCCCACACTGCGCACCCAACTGCATAGCAGGGGCCATCACAGCACTCCGTTGGCACAGCGTTTAAACATGCCGTGAAAAAGCAGTGCTGAAAAGCTGCGGCACCATGGCTAGGGCACCCTTTCCCTGGCATGAAAAGGAGCCACTTTTTGTGGCTTCTTTTTGCACTGCGGAAAGGCCAGACCAGGGCCGAGGCATGCAGCTGCTGCAGCCCCGATTCGGCGAGGAAAGGTGAGGCCTGTTGAGCCCCTAAGTCAATGGTGCCAAGAAAAAAGGGAGGGAAAAAGCAATGCACACAGGGCTGATTTCAATCACACAATTACAAATTAAAGTGAGTTTAAAAAAAAATAGCGCCCCAAAGTAGGAATTGGTATCACTAACAAAAAGAAGATCTCATGTGTGTGTATAACATAATATTATATTGTTAATAATTATTACATGTGTATAGTAATATTATATATACTGTAATAGATATAAATTATTAATATTATATTGTTAATAATTTTTGCAATATATATATTATTACATCATATAGTTATATATATGTTATTAATATTATTATATTGTTAATTATTACAAAATATTTATATATTATTGCACTATGATATATATATATATATAGTAATATATATATAAATTATTAACAATAACATTATATGTTATATAATACATAATATACTATATATATATAATATACTGTTAATAATTATTACTATATATATATTGTAATATTATACATAATGTAATATTGTAATACATATAAATTATTAATAATTTTATATTGTTTATAATTATTGCAATATATAGATTATTGCTCTAATATATATATATTAACAATATTATATTGGTAATAATTATTACAATATATATATATATATATATATATGTATATATTACTGCAATATTATGTAGATTGTAAAATGTATATATATTAACAATAATATATTGGTAATAATTATTACATATGTATACATATATATAACAGCAATATTAATTAACAATAAGATATATAATATATATAACATTATACTGTTAATAATGGTTACAATATATATATACATATATATCACTGTAATATTATATATATTGTAATATATATTATTAACAATAATATTATATTATTATTAATAACATATATTACAATATTACAATATATATAATATTACAGTGATATATATGTATATATATTGTAACCATTATTAACAGTATAATGTTATATATATTATATATCTTATTGTATATATATATATATAATATATATATATTATTATACATATATGTATGTGTGTGTGTATATATATATATATATATATAGTAATAATGTATTAAATTAAAAATCCCTCCCAAAAATGAACACCATACCTCTTTTAAGAGCTAATTTTATAATAATTATTGCAATATTATATATATATATATGTATATTACTGTATATATTATATTATATAGTATATATATATATATATATATATTATAATATATATAATATAATATTACATATATATATATATATATAATTGCAATAATTATTCTAAAGCCAGCTCTTAAAGGGAGTATGGTCACTCACTCACTCACCGCCTGTACTGAGGCCACCACCACGCATCCGCCTCACCTGATCTCGCGAGCATGAGCCTATCATCGCGAGATTAGCGTGCCAGTACTTATTTTACACTTCACTTCTGGTGAGGATTCGTTCGGAGGAGTTTTCAGATCTCGCGGGAGCCAGAGATCTCGCGAGAGTCTGGGTTAGGCTTTTTTTTGAGCTACTAAGCTTCGAGTTTGTGTTGGCTGAGTCCTTGTGGCTGGTGGTGACGCTGCTCAGACAAGGACAGCGTGGTGCCCTTTAAGGGATTTTGGACTTCAGTTCCCAGAAGCCCTCAGCCATGTTGGCCAATAGCTTGGGATTCTGGGAGGTGGAGTCCAAAAGCCCTTAAAGGTCACAGGAGGGTGATTTTTAGTTTATTTTGTGATTGTAGGCACCCAGTAAGCCAGGTTAGCCGAGAGAAAGCTCAGGACCGTGTGTGTGCGTGTGTACATATATGTGTATATGCATGTGTGTGTATACATTTATATATTTATATATGTGTGTATATGTATATATGTTTGTGTGTGTGTATATGTGTGTATATATATATATATATATGTGTATATATAAATTTAAATACGTATGTGTGCATATATATATGTGTGTGTGTGTATATGGATGTAAATATGCATGTGTATGTGTGCATATATATGTATATGCGTATATATATGTACACATGTATGTGTATATATAAATTTATAAATATGTATGTGTATATATATATATGTGTGTGTATGTGTGTCTATAAATGTCTGTGTGTATATATATGTGTGTGTATGAGTTCATACAGTATATTTATATGTGTGTGTTTGTGTTTATATGTATGTGTATATATAAATGTATAAATATGTATTGTATGTGTATATATTCATAATATATATATGTGTGTGTGTGTGTGTGTAATTATATATGTATATATGTGTGTGTGCATGCATGTATATATGTGTGTGTGTGTGTGTTTTGTGTGTGGAAATATTTATATGTATATATGTGTGTATATATGTGTGTGTGTATGTGTGTACATCTCTCTCTCTCTGTGTATGCATATATATAAATATTTATATATGTGTGTTGGTATGTATACACATGGTGCTGAGCTTTCTTTTAACTAATCTGGCCTATTATGGGGTACCTACAATCACAAAATAAACTTAAAACCACCCTCCCATGCAATTCCCTGTCAAAGTAACACCAGCCAGCAATGTCACAATGGAGCCTTTACGAAAAAATCTTTCTGTTAGGTCATATTTTTGTTGTTGTTGTTGTTGTTGTGTGCCATTAAGTCATTTCTGCCTTACAGCTATTTTAAGGTGATCTTATACACAAGGCTTTCTTGGCAAGTTTCTTCAGAGGGGTTTGCCATGGCAATCCTCTGTGGCTGAGAGAGTGTGACTTGTCCAGTTGGTTTTCATGTTTTGACAATGCTGGCTCACTGGGCTTAGTAGCGGAGATGACCACTGGCCCCAAAAGTTGGACACGGCCAGACAATCCTATTACCTATTAGGAGAAAAAAACTAGCACTAACTTATGTTCTGGAAAATGGCCTCTTCTGGAAAGTGAGTGCCACTTTCCACATCAGTGTGCACCTGCTTTGATTGTGTGTTCCTTCATGGCAGAGGCTTGGACTGGATGGCCCTTGGGGTCTCTTCCAACTCTATAATTCTATGATTGGGTGGTTGTCTGCATGAGTGAAAACATCCCTCTTCACCTCAGGGCTGGTGCACCCTGTTTCCATGATGCATGGCGACCTCCAGCAGAATACTCTGAGCTCTTCCCATGGACCTGGCTTTGCCTTGGAGTTGGTGAAGTTGGGGGAAATCCCTGTGTTTCCCAAAATTCCAGGGTGAGCACTGATTGTGTGAACAGCTGGATCGTGCCCAAATCGGTCCAAGCCAGTTGTTTGCACGCCAGGCACCACACCTTCCTCCTTCCTCACACTGAGCAGAGCAGGGAAAGGTAATGACCTATCTCCAGAGCCCTGGTGGCACAGTGGTTAAATGCTGGTATTCTAGTCCAGGAGTTTCTGTGCTCCAAGGGACCCTTAGGGCTCTGTGTGTACTTCCCAGGTGCTCTGCAGCTGCTCCAGAAAACTGAAAGAAATATAAATTGAATGAAATTTAAAGAATATTATTGTATATACTCTTATACACTATCAACTTGTAAAATATATTGTAGCCTCTTAGGGGCTCTGCCGTTGAAATAAGGACTGCCCGAGTCAAAAAAGTTGGGAACCCCTGCTCTAGCCATAACGTTGTGAGTTTGATCCCCGCAGGTTGATGCAGCCTTCCATCCTTTTGTAGGTTAGTAAAATGAATTTGTTGGGGGCATTTAGCTTATACATTGTTGGTCACACAGGCAAGCCCAACCTCAGAAGAAGCGGTAGTGTGCCGGACAGCCTATCCACAGAGGTACACAGGTACACAGGCAGTGGCTCCTATAGCAATAGCATTTATATTTCGAGAGTGCTTAGTTCACTGTGAAGCAGTATAGGAATGTAAATGCTATTGCTGTTGAAGCCACCAACTCTGTACCTGCAGGAGCCCTGTGGATAGGCGATCTGGCACACTTGCTTCTCCTGAGGCTGGGCTTGCCATTTATATATTTTATATAAATTATATAAAATATATATTTTATATATTTATATATTTTATAAATAAATAAATAAATAAAAAAGACCATGAAGAAGAGAAGGTAGAGGGACCCCCTCCCCCAATCACATGGATGGAGTCTCCAGAGAAGACTGTGTTATGAGTATTGGTACCTTAAAATCCTTAGTGTACATGGCTTTCTGAATCTTTCATGACCCTATACAGAACGTCCTGATGGGATATGACGTAGAGTCCTCCATGACTGTAAGGCAAGCACATCACATACTTTCTTGTAACATAGATCAAAGAGGCCAAGATAGGAGTTGCCAAGAGGAAAAGTCATTCACACCTTTGGGCAGATTTATGGCCCAAGATGTTTTTGCCAGAGCCTTGACCATTCTCACCTTGGAGACTGTCTATAGATCAAGCAATCTTTAATATACATAGATTTGGTTTTGCTTTGAAGTAGGGTAAACGACTCCACCTGAAGCAAGATTTTGCCTATTTAAGGTCCCTCAAATCCTATGTTCAGTGTTCTTTGTTAGTATTCAGGCAGGATTCTTGTTGGTCTGAGTTCTGACATAGTTCCAATCCACTCCCCTCATCCCTTTACCCTCTGTGTTGCTGATTCTTCATCAATCTGGACCTGTAGCACCGCCAAACAGGTGAATATCCCCGTTAGCGGAGCCTTTTGTTCTTTGTCAATGCTTACTATATTCCTGAGTTCTTGGGTGATTGTGTGAGTGTATAATTGTCTTAAGTGTGTATGCATAATAAACAGTAGTCAGTTTTCATACAACTTGTCTCTGTAGACCTATCATTACCTTAGCTACTTTCTTATAGATAGGACAGAAAACACTCCTCTATTTGAGTTAATGATAAATTCCCCAGACGAAGATCTCATTATTACAACTGCATCTATAATTCTTGGAAGTAGATTGGTGTATTTTGCACAGAATTGTTTTCCACCTGAAGAAAACAATGAGTATACAGTGACAACTGTCTACATTGGTAGGAAAAAACTAGGTGTCCTTTGCCATGATGTGTCTATTTATGATAAATTTATGAACACTGGATGTAGAGCTGTGTAATTGCACCATATCAGCTTCTGGTGCACAACTTAAAGGGAAAAAAAGATAAATTACTTTTCTTGGGGTGTACCTGCACTGTGGAATTAATGCAGTTTGACACCACTTTAATCGCTATGGCTCTGTCCTCTGGAATCCTGGGATTTGTAGTTTTACAAAGTCTTTAGCCATCCCTACCAAAGAGGGTTAGTGCCTAAAAAACTACAAATCTCAGCATTCTGTAGGATAGAGCCATGGGAGTTAAAGTGGTGTCAAATTCAATTTATGGAGTTGAAGGCACAGCCACAGATGCTGGCAAAATGTCAGAAAGGAACTCTTCTAGAACATGGCCACATAGCCCGAAAGCGCCGCAAAAAACCTATCAAATGCAATTATTTCTACAGTGTAGATGCACCCTTAGCCTCTCCTTTTCTCTTGCTGTTGTGAGGCATAATTTGTAGTGTAAGCATACATAAAAGGAAACCTGAAGCAGCAAATGTATAAATGCACATTCATACTGATCAAAGACAATTATTTTCTCTACACTATCTTCAGGTAGTTCATAGGCAGATCTTTAAAACATTACTTGCTTTGTGTCACTCAAGCTTTGAAAGGACATCTTCCTTCTAAAAGGATCTCCCTTTGGTAGCAAATGCAAATTTATACTCACCATATAAGCATACTTACATCAGTATACAGTCATCTGTTTATGTGGATGGCCTTCATAACAATTGTCCACATTTTGGCTTTGAAACTGAAAAGATGAGGTTTTTTTTACCCCTGCAACTGTCCCTTTCATAATTTCTAAAGCTTCAGATGGTGAAAGTTGCTTACTCAAGTACGAAGAGCAAAATATTTTCTGTGTGTGTTTGACAAACTGTGAGCAACTGTGGTTGGTACTTAATACATGACAAGGATATCACCATTGACTATCCCTAATTTTCAGATTTTGGTCTGGAAGCCTCATGGCTGAATATAATCTTGAATTTACAACCCTGGATGAAGACTGAATGATATTAGAATATTATGGTGGTAATTGGTTGAGGGAATGGGAGCCATAGCAAGGATCAGATGAGAAGAGTGAGAATGCAAGTCACATGGAAGGATGATTTGGATGGAGGCCATAAGAAAGAAGGAGGAGAAAGGGTCAGAATACTGAAGAATAGGATTGTGTGAAGGTGGTAAAGAGGAAAGTGATCATAAGGCCTAAGTAACATAGAGCCATGCTGAAGAAAAAGTCTGCTTAGACATAAAAAATGTCTTAGAAATATCAAGTTAAGTTAAATGTGCAAAATGTTGTGATGTTTTTGTCTGATAAAAATTACAGTACTCTAGAACATTAGTGCAAGTTATAAAGCAGAATTATACTTAGTTTGGAAATAGTGCTTTTCATCAATGAAATTATATGTATGTCATAGCCTTTTGTTGCTCAGTGCTCTCTCTAGTGAATAAAAGATCAATTTATAGTAAATCCACACAACAGTCAGTAATCTATATTAAATGCATAATCCATATAGTTTTGCAACAGTAATGACAGTGACACTAGATTTCAATTTCTCTCTCTCTCTATTGTGTGAATCGGGCCCTGTATTTCACCTTTTCTCATCTTCTGCTTCCCAAGCTGCTTAGGTAATATGGGGACGGTTTCAGTATGTTTTTGTCTTCCATTGCAGAGAAGGCTTTTAAAATCTTGGATTGAGACCTGAAGTAGATTCATTGTGTTAAAATGGATAACATTGTGTGTTAGATTTATTTTTGTAAAAAACAGATTTTTAAATAACTAAATAACTAAATAAAGGGCTATTTGGAGATGTAGAAATGGCCTTGGGGGCCACATGTGGCTCATGGGCTATACTTTGTCCATCTCTCCTTTAATCCATTGATCCCCTTTTAAAGTCCAAATCAGAACTTTCATCCACTCCTGTCAGCAATGGAGGGAAAGATCTTACTGACACCAATGGTAAGTCTGAACACTTTCCTCCAACCCCAGAATTCAGATCTTCCTTCCCCCCTGCTGTGGTCATCATATGAGTTTTCTTTGAGTTCTTCTGTGCCAACAGCAAATAATAATAATAATTTGAAAACAGCATAGTCAAACTAAATGACCAATGTCACATCCCTTTTGTCCCCTGAAGTTCCAGAGGAATCTGTAATTCACTTTCTTAACTATTGTCTTCTGATGTCACCTTCAGAGAGTGCCCCACAGAGGCTTTCTAGAACTGAATTTGTAACCAAATAAAAGTATTTTATTGAGTTTTAAAATAAGGTGACACAGTTCTTTCAAGCAAGACAGACAGACAGGTAACCCAGGGCATAAAATTTACATGAGAATTTATGAAACATGAAACAAACCCATCTTCCAATGTAGAGTAATTCCCATTCACTTGAAATTGATGTTCTCTATGGAGTATTTCGGTCCCAGATTTCTCTACAAGCTTTATTGCTTTAAAAATAATAAAAAATGTCTGGCAGAAGAAAAATGGGGGGGGGGGGGGAAAGAAACCCTGTGGAATTCTGTATTAATAATGTATTAAAAATCAATGCAGTGTAAAATCATTAGGTTTTAAAACACTAGATTTTAAACAACAATTTGTAGAGGACGAACTGTATAAGCTACCAACGGTAATGTATAATGAACTTGATAAAAATGACAAAGTGACTTCTTATTCTGATTTTACAGATGGATGCAAACTTTGTGTGCCTGGTTTGGACTGTTGCAAGAAAGTGCTAGGAAGTGAACTTCAGATAATATCATAGATGTACTTTTCTTTCCTTTGGATAATATGAAGGTTTATAAAGACACAACAAATTGGATAGTTTTCTCATTTGTATTTAATCACTCACCCCATCCCCTAGATTCCAAAAGTTCTGCTTTTTGCCTTACTTCCTACATTTTTCTGGAAACTGTGGAAGACAGTTTTTTTGTTCCTGCTGTAAACTGTTTTTCTTTTTTCTTTTTTTTTTTTAAAAAAAGAAAACCCCAGTGTAGGCTCAAAGTGGTAGGTGGTGAATTTTGAAGTTTCTCAAAGACTTTCTCTGCATCAGTAGAGATACGATTACTGTATCTCAGGTGAAGGAAAGGGCCATGTGGAAAAGAGTTGATTAAACATTGCTATAAGCCTGTGCCATACATATATTTGTTTACTGTAGCCAAGAAGTTAGGGATGCGGTGGCTCAGTGGTTAAGATGCTGACTCTGATGATTGCAAGATTGGCAGGTCAGCAGTTCAAGGCCCAAGTGCCATGTGACAGAGTGAGCTCCCATCACTAGTCCCAGCTTCTGCCAACCTAGCAGTTCCAAAGCATGTAAAAATGCCAAGTTGATAAATAGGTGCCACTTTAGTGGGAAGGTAACAGCTTTCTGTGAAGTCATGCTGGCCACATGACCACAGAGTAGTCTCTAACAACACAGGCTTTTTGGCTTAGTAATGGAGATGAGCACTGCCCCCTACAGTCAGATACAACTTGACAACCTTTTAGACAATTTAGAAATGTTTCTTTTCGAAATACTTTGGAGATTCTGGCAGATAGTCCAACAAAGTAATTTCTTCAAGATCTCCTGTTCATTTTTCATTCCAGAATTTTTTTTTAGCTCCCAATATGATCAGAGACTTTTAGTATCATCTTCCCAGGTCAGTTTATTTAAACAGGACAGAATAGGAACAAGATCTGGAACTTTATAATCAGTTGATTTTCTGTGATTCTTATCAGGCAACCTGGGGGTAGCTGTGTTGGTCACTGCAACCTACAATAACATCCAAAAATCCACAAATAGTGATACCTTTATTGAGCCAATCAAAATATACAATGGCTTCTTCATCAGGCAAAGGTATTAAAAATCATACAGGAGAAAGGGGGAAAAATGGACGGTGTTACTCATAGGCCTGCATTTTGTCAAGATGTTGTATCTTCAGTTTAGATAGTATGGAGGGGGAACTGATAGTCATGATAGCAGTTTGAAAGATTCCCAGCAGAGGGCAGATGCACCATGCCTAAAGCAAATAGATTCACATCTCAACAACACATTTGTTAGTATGTACCTTGTGTGTATGTATGCCAACTTATGGTGACCTTATTAATTTCATAGGATTTTTTAAGGCAAAGTATACTCAGAGGTAATTTTGCCAGTGCCTTCCTCTGGATTTACACAAGCATTTTTGCAGTAACAATTATGACAAAACTGAGGCCTTCAAGGTTAATTAGGTATATTAGACTTTCAACTGGGTCATAAAAATCTAAATCTATTTTCTAATTTAGTACAAGTATAAAACAGTATAAATATACAGATTCCAGTATAATACTTTGCCAGTATGTATCATATACTTAAAGTTTTGACACAGAACAAGGACAAAAGAAGAAAAAGGGAGGGGAGGATGACTAGAGACTGGGAGTGTGTTCACTTCACATCATAAAATCAGATTTAAAATGTGAGTCACTATGAAATAAGAATGTTTAACATACCATTTTCTGTCCCTCTAAATTATATCTAGGGCATTAGATAAGATTATTGACTCAGTCTAGTCTAAACATTTCAACATACGAGTTCCAGATTGCAGAATTAGTGTTCTTTGCTCCACCCACCATGAAATACATTCACCTGTTGCTAAGCCTGGTAGCTTTTAATCCCTTGAAGAATGATGCAGAGAAGAGGGGGGCAGGCCTGTTCTCTCCTGCCCCAGAGAGTAGGGCTAGGTCTAAAAGTTTGAAGTTACAGAAGGGTAGATTTTGATTGAATGTTAGAAGTAACTTCTTGACAGTTGGCTTGGCATAGAACCAATTGCTTAGAGAGGTGGTGGGATCTCCTCCTCTGGACATCTTCAGAAAGAGGCTGGACAGCAACCTGTTGGGAATGCTGCAGCTGGAGATCTTGCACTGAGCAGGGGCTCAAGGTCCATGAGGCCCCTTCTAACCCTATGATTCTGTGATACTGATTGAAGGCTGGCGTTCTTCTGATTTCATCATCAGCCTTCTACAGGTTAAGATACAAATGGCTTTCAAAATAGGTGTATTGCACTCTGTATTCCTCATCTACCTAGATCCTGTTGAAATCTGGCAGCTGGGTTAGAGAATGTACTGTGACTTGGCTGCATCAGCACCTCACCAGCCAAGTGACTAAAGTAATGATGCTCTGCATTTTTGTTCCACTGTTTTGTTTCTTTTCCTTTTCCTTTCTTTTCTAGCTCTGGCAGCTACTCCAGCTTTGATATCCCTTTGTTATCTGAGCTTGGACATGTTACAATTTACACCACAACTCCCAGAATGCCCCAGCAACATTATCACCTGTCATATTGCCTTTTTTGGGGAGATGAAATCTAGAAGAGTTACTTAAACAAGACAAGGCAGCTACTACAGGATGACTATACATGACATTGGTCATTTGTGAATGAATCACTCCACAGTACCTAGTGCCTAACGTCTGGGGCAGCCATTTCTCTCTTTTAAGTTCCAGTCTAACCTTTTTCCTAATAGACAGTACATGCAGTAGCTAGTGCATGCATGCTGTATGCCTTCAAGTTGTTTCTGGTGACCCTAAGGTGAACCTGTCATGGGGTTTTCTCGGCAGGATTTGTTCAGAGGAGGTTTGCCATTACCTTTGCTTGCGGCTGAAACTTGCCCAGGTCACCCATCAGATTTCATGGCCGAATTTGGAATCAAACTCTGGTCTCCAGAGTCCTATCTCAAAACACTATGCTGAGATCCTGATTAAGGAGCAATGCTACTTTGCTTAGAGAGTTAAAGTCTTTATTATTGAATCCCCATTCTAAGAAAAGTTATTCATGGTAGTAATTTAATTTAGCTTCCTTCTAGGAAAATGCTGAGGGTGTTAAGGTAAACAAAGGGTCAATTAACCCATTCACAGCCAATTATGCAAATCAGGCATTTGTGAAAATTTCCAATCAGATTTATTAATTCCAAACAGTCTTATCTGCATGCAGAGGTTCAATCACGGGCTTCCCATGATCGAATGCCTCTAAAAATGGCGTAAACAGTTTTTATTAACCCACAAAATATTCATTGAGCATGCGTAGGTTAGCATTCATCTATATGTATTGTCTCTGGGTTGGCTCTCAGCTAGCCTAATTTGTAACATCAATGAATGCCTTACAGAAAGGAAACCTTATCAGCTTTGCTGTGGCCTTGAATGAGGCTCACTGGCTTCTCAGTGAAGAGGATTTCACGCTTTAGTTCTTCCCTCCTCCCTTCTAAGGTGGGGGCTACAAGCCGAATTCAAAAGGACAAGTTTTTCCTTTAGCTCTATTTCTTACTATGGCTGAACTGTTCATTATTAGTGGCAGAGATTATTGGCTTCATTTGGTTATCAATGGCTTTATCAATTTCCACCATAACATTCCTCCCTTTTCTTCTGCTGACAAATCAAGTCTTTGATTTGTCTGCATTTGTTCCAATAAAGCCATTGATTACCATAGATGACATACATTATGATGTAAACAGTTTATGTATCAATAACAGCAATTAATTCTTTTCATCATTTCATTTTTTTGTCCCCCAAACCCAATTGAACCATGAATAAGTCTTTTGTTAGCTGGGAATAAGAATTTCAACACAATTTCAGCACATTCCATTGGCTAAGTCCACTTTTCTCTTTTTTTAGGGACTTTGGCCACAAAAGATTAATGAAAATTGTAAAACCAACAGGTCTCTTGGCATCCACTGGCTGTGTGGACTTGCAGCTCCTTCTTCCACTGTCACTTCTCTGCAAAAGTGAAACACAAATTCTTACCCACACCAGGAACTGGAAAGGTTTTCTTCTTTTTCCAAACTTAGAGAAGAAGGTGTATCTGGTACTTCTGAGACAGAATAATCCCAAACAGTCACTTAACAAGTTCTTACCATCAATTCCCATTTCACACTTCACTGTTTGGTCTCACTATCTGTGTGTATTGGAACTCTGTGTAACTTAGCTCCCAAGTTCTAACAATGTGAATTCTGTGGACTGACACAATCAGTATTGGCCTTCTGGGTGTCCCATAGCATGTGTATTTGTTTTTAAGTGAGTAGGCTCTTTGCCACTCCAAAGTTCCTCAGTTTGGCCATTTTGCAAATGCTCTGTGCTTCAGTGGTTGCCCCTGGCATGGGGAACCCAACCCTAACTCTTGACAATGAGATTCCATTGGCATGAACATATGTGCCTGCAAATACCCTGAACTGGTTTTCCTGCAGGACCATAGCAGTGTTTTCTCTCTAATTCTTGGCATGTTGAGCTATATGATGTTGTGAAAGGCCAATTGTATGCTAGTGCATGAGTGTTTACTCTGATAAACTCATGGTTGCCCAAATTTGTTTCCTGTTCTCACTGTTTTGATGCAATCTTGGCATGGATTACCTTTTCCCATCTCAGATAGTGAACCAAAACCCCCACAATAACTATAATCAACAACAATATTATGACCAAATGAAACAGTTTAAAACAAAGCCTTTTGGCTAAAGTAGGTTAGTCTTCAGGTGGTGACCACTCCTCTCTCCAGGTAGGGAGTGGTTGCAGCACCCTCCAGAACTTCGCTAACTCGGTTTTCCGGTCCCAAGTTAGTCTTCTCCCGATCGCGTCCGTTGGCTTCGCTGCCTTGAACCCAGATTCAAGGAGGCTTCGATGGGCGACTGGCGTTGGCCTTTTGTCTCCAGGGTCATCTGGAACTCTCTGGTTGGTAACAAATCAGGTTATTGGAATCAGCTCTGCAGTTGGTTGCTTCAGTGGGTGCAAACAGGATCCCCATTAACTTTCAAGGAAGTGGGAGTAGTCAACAAAACAGCAAAGAGTCTTTTTCCATGTCTTCTTTGTAGCTTTTAATCCAAACTACTTCTTCAGGGCTGAACTCTTGAGTAGGTATTATTTGGTCAAGTTGTTTGCTTCTTTAATATCAGAGTCTCTACCATGGCAGGCAAAATAGCAAGGATCTTTTCACAAGGAGTTAGACTCCTGGTTTCAGGAATGTCTCTCTAGGTCCAATGGGTTTTTCAGTCAAACTTGAATGCTGCACCCCATCTCTCTGTGAATTTGGAATGAGGCTCCATTGTCACTATTAGTTTGCTGGGGTAATTCATATGTGGAGATGATGTCTCCAAGGGAAGCTTGACTACTTCTCTGGAACCTTCAGTTTTCTCTGGCCATGCTTCCACTCATCTGAAAAGGCTGCTAAAACAGTCTTTTAGCCATCCGCAAGTGGTATGTGGATAAAGCCTACTTGGATTACTTGAAATAGTCTGTTGCCTTTGCCAGTTTCCACTTGCTTTAAGTAAAAGTTTGACCTTTACTTCATGTGTCACTTCTCTTTTTTTGTAGCCCATTTTAATGCTCTGATGAGGGCTATTAGTATCTGATTTTCACTAGCCACTGCAGTTCTCTGTTCTTATTTTCATTTACTTCAGCAGTTAAGTTGATGTCATTATCTGCATATCTTTGCACTTGTTGCTGTTGTTATTGTCTCACACAAGCTGTGATTCTGCTTTTTCCTTTATCATGATCTTCCACATGTTACACACAGTCTATTTGGGTGATACTGGATCACTCTTAAAACATCCATTCCTTAATTTTCTGCCTTTTAGATATTCCAGGCTTTTATTTCTCTTTCTTTTAGTTAACAGATATGTTCTTCTTCTCTTTTTGTTTCCTTCTTAATCTTCGCTTTGCTCCCTTTTATAAATTTGAAATACAGTCCTCGGAGCAAGCACACATAGGCATTTCCAAATTTCTCATCTCAAGTCTCTGGTTTAAATCAATTTCTTTTCAAAGAGTACTAGCATCCAGGAGCACTTTACATATTGGAAATTCTAGAAAATCCTTTTCTTTGTAGATGGCCCATATCAAGAAGGCCTACTTGGAATCAGTATAGATCTTACTGCAATGCTTTCATTAAGGCAATTAGCTCAATGGTTTTGAATTGAAGTCCTTCCTAGAAGGGGACCAGCTTCTCATCTTCCTGAACCACAGTGTAGCCAGCTTGTGGATTCTCTGGATTGCACTCAGGTGCTGGACCAACAGGGACTGGATTTAAGGTAATCACATTAAGGTTTTCACACAGCTCCTTGGGTCTCTAATCTTGTCCATAGGTGAATTTGATTGCTTCCTCTGATAGGAGGGGTGTAGCAGCAATGCATATGAGACAACCAGGCTAGGTCTGTACTCTTGCTGGACAATTTCATGTTCCAAGCTTCTGGGTGAGCACGCCCACTACTGTTTGGAAGGGTTTGCTCACATCTGGTAGTCCCTGGGCTGGCAAGCTGCTAAAGGCTCTTTCCAGTTGTCTTAGGGTTGCCCTATCTTCACCAGTCCATTCAAATGGGGTAGGTTCTGGTCTTTTCTTTTTTAGGCTTGGCCAAGATAGCAAAATTTGGTATCCATAGTCGACAGAACCCAGCCGCTCCCAAAAATTCTCTGACTTGCTTTCGGCTTGTGGGGGTAGGGATGGAGCAAACAGTTTGTTTCCTCTCTATCTCCAGGCGTCTCATCCCGTCCCTTAGTTTAAATCCCAAATACTTAACTTCCTGCTGAACTAACTGAGCCTTTTTCTTTGAGACCTTATAACCCTTATTACACAAATGTTGCAACAGGGCACTGGTTCCTTCAATGCATTCTTCTCTCGTCTCAGTTGCCAACAGCACATCATCCACATATTGTAAAATGTTCCACCGGTTGCCTCCTTGGGTCAGAGGTACCAAATCTCGTGCCAGTGCCTGTCCAAAGATACTAGGGGAGTTACAGAATCCCTGAGGTAGTTGGGTCCAGCTCATATGTGCCTTTTGGCCCGTGTCAGGGTGCTCCCACTGGAAGGCAAAAATAGGTCTACTGCTTTCATGTATCCCTGATGCAGAAAAAGGCATCCTTTAAGTCTAAGACTGAAAACCATCTGGCCTTAGCAGAAACTAAGCTCAGTAGAGTGTAAGGATTAGGTACTACTGGGTGAAGTGGAACTACTCGTTGATTAACTGCTCTTAAGTCCTGTACTGGTCGGTATGAACCATCCAGTTTCTCTACTGGTAATAAAGGTGTATTCCAAGGTGGCTGACAAAGCTCTATAATGCCATTATTTAACAACCTCTACAAATGTCCATGTATTCCAATTACAGCCTTTCTCGGGAGTCCATATTGGGGAACTGAAATGGGCATTACCATAGCTTTTAGTGTAACAATTACAGGTGGAATGTCCTTTGCCAGTCCAGGAGGGTTATCCTCAGCCCATACTGAGGGGATACTAAAGCTTGCCCAATCCATTCTCTCTTCTATGACAGAATACAACCTCCTCTCTTCCTCCTGGGGTACAGTTCATAAGTTTAGTAACTGTTTGTTGGGGTCCTCTGAATTGGACTTCCAGGGTCCCATCTGTTTCAAATGTCAGGACTGCTTTCATTTTTGACAACAGATCTCTGCCCATTAATGGCACTGGGCATGCAGAAATATACAAAAACCTATGAGTCACCATATGATTATCAAGTCTACAACTTCTTTCTTGGAGCACTGGGCAGGGGTGTCGTTTTCCAGTTGCCCCCACTATTATAGAAGCTTCCAAAGTGGGGGTGCTATTTTTGTATTTACAACAGATTTGGTTGCTCCAGCATGAAAACATACAAATTCTTTATCAAAGACAGCTGCTAGGAATGTCCTTGAAGCTACACAGCTTCCTTTGTTTTCACTGAAGTGCTCCTTTGCTTTCCCCCCTCCTTTCTGAACTTGTGGGCTGTTGCCCCTCCTTTCTGAAGCCGAATTCAAAATGCACCTTTTTCCCTTCTATAGCATAGGCGACTGGGGTTAACTATCTCTTTGTCTCTGCCATCCACATCTTCAGTCCTCTGTATAGCATTTCCTTCATTAACATCTCTCCTGCTTCATTAACATCTCTCCTGCAGGCTTTGCTGGAAAGGTGGAGCCTGGGAGTTCTAGTTCTAGTTCTCTTCCAACTTCTCCATCTATATCCACATCTATTTCTTTCTCTGGCCACTTTTTCCCTACTGTAGCCAGTAAAACTTGCTTTATGTCCTTCATTCTCACTTGCTTCATCTCTCTCCTTGTGTATCCACTTGTCAGGGCCCTTAACTGGACTGAAAACATTCTCTTCTAAAGCCTTCTGTCTTTTGTGGTTCCTTTAACATCAAGGGCATTTTGGGAAACATCTACCTTGGGGTCTTCAGGGTTTATCTTGTGTCTCCATCCCTCCTTTATTTCCTGAGTGAAACCATCTTGGTCTCCTGCAGGGCATCTGGACATATCTGACCAGGTAACATGTATGTCCAGTTATTATTATTATTTATCATTATTTATTATTATTATTATTATTATTATCTTCATCTTCATATCCAAATGCATCTGAGGAAGTGGACTTCAGTCTAGGAAGTTTATGCTGCCCACTTTTTCTTTCAGTCTTTCTATTATTATTATTATTATTATTATTCCTTTTTGCAGATTGGTCTGCATCCGCACATGTTCAGTGGTCCATAATCAGTTGCAATGTATCAAGTCTGGACCTTCCTTGGCTTCAAAGCTGAGCCATGCAAGATAGTAGAGGGCCTCAGCTGGCTAAAGTTTCCTTGTTCATTGTTCTATCCTCTCAGCAGATCATGTGCTGTGTACATTCACTCCAAATATTAATGTTCCCTTTTTATTTCTTTTTATTTCTTTTTCCTCTTTTTTTTTTTTTTTAATTTTTCTTAGCTTGTGGGCTTCTTTTTGGCCATTCTCTTCAAGCTTTCATATCATCACATTCCTGAGGTGGGAGGTGGCGGGGAACTAGAGTTGAGCCATCTTCAAAAAAGACCTGTTTCAGACTTTCATGGCTCTGTGCCAAAGGGAAAGGGTTTTGTGCACCATCGCCATTTTCTTCTGGCTTCTACAGATTTCTATGGTATTGCATCCCTAAATTAAAAAAAGGGTAAAAAGAGAGAGAGGACCTCCCACCCCATCCCTCTTTCCTACCTGCCTATCCTAAATGCTAACAAGGATAGAAAACAGACAAAGAGGGATCGACAGGGGATATCAGATTGGCTATGGGAATTGGGGGAGCCAATCCTTGAATCAAGGAGAAGGGGGAACACGACAAGAAACCCCCCAACCAATATGCCTCCCCATAGAAAAAGGCAGAAAAGAACCTTATCAAAAAACCTTATCAGGCTTATCAAAAAGCCTTATCAGGGAGGTGATCAGCCCCCCTCTTCGGGTCACTGACCCGGGCAACAACCCAGAAAGTGAGAGAGAGAGAGAGCCCCTTTTCCTCCTACTCACCAGCACGTGCTTTTTTTCTTTTCCTTTTTTTTTCTTTTTTTTTCTTTTTTTCCCTTTTTTCCCCCCCTTTTCTCCAGCGCTGGATTCTAAGGCTGTTTGGAATTGAATCCCTCAAAGGTCACTTTGATAATATGTGGGCTTCTCCAGCCGTCTCCAGCTTAACAGGCACCAGGAAAGGTCTGGCGGTGGCCACATTCCTGATAAGATAGATTGGCGCTAGAAAATCACGCACACCCCAAAGTGATGCAGAGGGGGAAATCTCCCTGTCTTGGATTTCTTCACAAAGCCGGGGTCAGGGGCAGAGGTGTTGACCTCTTAAGGCCCCACGTTGGGCGCCAAATGTTAAGGTAAACAAAGGGTCAATTAACCCATTCACAGCCAATTATGCAAATCAGGCATTTGTGAAAATTTCCAATCAGATTTATTAATTCCAAACAGTCTTATCTGCATGCAGAGGTTCAATCACGGGCTTCCCATGATCGAATGCCTCTAAAAATGGCGTAAACAGTTTTTATTAACCCACAAAATACTCATTGAGCATGCGTAGTTTAGCATTCATCTATATGTATTGTCTCTGGGTTGGCTCTCAGCTAGCCTAATTTGTAACATCAATGAATGCCTTACAGAAAGGAAACCTTATCAGCTTTGCTGTGGCCTTGAATGAGGCTCACTGGCTTCTCAGTGAAGAGGATTTCACGCTTTAGTTCTTCCCTCCTCCCTTCTAAGGTGGGGGCTACAAGCCGAATTCAAAAGGACAAGTTTTTCCTTTAGCTCTATTTCTTACTATGGCTGAACTGTTCATTATTAGTGGCAGAGATTATTGGCTTCATTTGGTTATCAATGGCTTTATCAATTTCCACCATAACAAGGGGACTGGGAAGAGAAGAGGTGGGGAAAAATCCCTGAAGAGTATCAGTTTACATCACAGAGAGATCAGCATATGTAGAAAAGAGGGGCATGTTGGATCACTCAAAACATCTAACCCTATTACTGCTGTTCTCTCTGAGGCCTTCTTGATCTTGACTCTTCTGTGCTAAGTGTTCTTGCATTTCTAATATTTGCTGTGTACAAATGAACTCTCAAACCTACCTACCATATTAATGGGCAGTCTTTTGTAAAGAGGCCTGGACTGATGAAGTCCCAGCAAATAGTAGATTTATTCCTTGTGGTGATTTCTTCCCATCACATGCTTCATTGCATCACATTCTGATTTCTTTTGATATACAAAATGCAACTTTCCAATTGCAGGCTTTTACTTAATGCTAGAACAGAGCCAGAGGCAGAGGCTTTTCTGAGCCAATATTATTTGTACAGAACAGATCTGTTGCTGTGCTTCCTTTACAGGTTTTTTCCTTGCCACCACAGCTATGCTGACCCTCAGCGTTTGCCTCCAAACAAATGCACAGATCTCTTTGTAAATTCACAATATTGACATTGCTTTCTTTTCTCACTTTAAAGATGAACAAATGGTATCACTTCCCTTAAACCATGATAAGATGAAGAAACTTGTTTGTAGTTCCTAGGAATAAAGAAAGTTGCTTAAACAGAGCCAGATTAGTTATGTCTACTATGACACATCAATGTTTTCCCCATCACTTGCTGCCTGACCCTTTCAAATGAACCTGCCAAGGGTTCTAGGCTGAGACCTTTTGCATGTAAACACGTGATGTACCACCAAGTTAGGAGAGCCAGCATGCTATAGTGTTTTGAATGTTGGACTATGACTCTAGAGACCAAGGTTCAAATCCTTGCTTGCTTGGCCATGGAAACACATGGGGAGATCTCGGAGAAATCACACTCATTGAGCCACAGAGGAAGGCAAAGGCAACCCCCCCCCCCCGAACAAATCTTAATAAATAATAAAATCTTTATTTATATATTCTGCCTCTCCCCATGGATCGAAGCAGGAAAACAACAAGTAAAATCGGGAATACAGTTTATACATAGAATCCTAAAAACAACAATCTGTCAGTCAGTCAGTAAGCAAAACCACAATTACCACTTCTGGTTCGATATTTGAATCATCCAAGGGAGGGGTTAATATCTGGTTTGATTAAGGTGGATCAAATGGGTAAGCCTGCCAGAAGAGATCTTGCCAAAAAAGCCTTAAGATTTACTTTTGTTGATTTTGTAATTGTTGGGTGCCTTCAAGCTGTGGTGTCCTCATGTCTGGTGTCACCCAGTGCAGGGGCAGGGGCTGCTAGGTGGCCAATGGTGGCCAAAAGGGCACACTCACCTTTCTCCTTTGCCATGGCAGCAGTCTCTTCCTGAGGAGGGAGCCGCTACCGAGGTGAAATTGGGAATGGTGAGCTTGTCCTTCTCATTTGTCACTGCAGCAGCTTCCTCCCGAGGAGGGAGCTACCACTGTGGCAAAGCCAGGTGGGGCACACTCATCCCCATTTTACCCAACATTGGGAGGAGGGATGGATCAGATGTCATCCCTCTTCGAGGTGTCCCTTGATGTGGGCTGCATCCCCAAACCCGCTAGTGATGCCACTGCCTTCGAGTAGTTTCTGACTTACGCTGACCCTAAAGCAAACTTATCACTGTGTTTTCTGGTGCTGAGAGGGTGTGACCCACCCAAGGTCTCTAAGAGGGTTCCCATGGCTGAGCAGTAAATCAAACCTGATCTCCAGAGTCCTAGTTCTACACTCAAACCTAATGTTGCCATAAGCCGGAAACTACATGAAAGCATATAACAAAAACAACCTACCAAACTATGGTCCCTCAATCTGGAAAAGTAAGAAGCAGTGGTGGTGGCAGCAGCTACAAACAGTAATATTTGAATCATAGAGCTGGAAAAGACCTCAAGAGCCATTAAGTCAAACCGCCTGCAATGCAGGTATACACAATCAAAGCACCTCTGCCAAGGAAGGCAACTTTGCCACTCTCCTCTAGGCACTACAGTAGAGTCAGCTGAAACATCTGAGGATCCTTGTAGGCAAGAAGGCCAGTCCCTTGTCCATACCCAAGGCAGAGAAGTAGGAGCTATGTAGAAGCTTTTGTAAATTTGGCTTGCACTATTGACTATTGCTCATTTTCATGCAATGCAATGCTGGAAGACTTCATTTGATAGAATAGCAATTTGATTAAAAGTATTTTAACTGAGCAAAACCTACTCTTGTCTTGTTGATGGCCAACTATATTCTCTTTTCAGAAGAGCTGCAGGCATTCAAGGTTTTGGAAAAAAATATTCTATGTGGTTTCCAAGGCTGTTGCAGTACTACAGATACTTTGTATCAGCTAGGGTTTGCTTCCAGGACCCACCATGGATTCCCAAATCCGTGGATGCTCAAGTCCCATTAAATACAATGGCATAGTAAAATGGTGTCTCCTTATATAAAATGGCAAAATCAGGATTTGCTTTTTTGAATTTATCTTTTTTTAAAAAATATTTTCAATATGTGGATAACTGGTCCATAGATACTGAGGGCTGACTGTAATATTTAACACCCCGATTTTAGCACTGTAAGCACTGGAGTAGTCACTTTACTGCTAAAATGTTTAGGCTGGTTTCAATCAAAGGTTTTATTACCTTTGTAGTAATAAAACATCATTGCACTTATTGTTTTCTCTTCTTTTAGCTTCACTGCCTTTCTGTATCATTCCTGAGAGACAGACTTGCTGAAGATAACATCCAAATAAGTGGGTTCAAGGCAACTGCAACCCCCCTCTGAACAAATCTTGCAAAGAAAACCCTGTGATAATTTTGGCTTATGGTCACCATAAGTTGAAAAGATGTGAAGGCACACAACAAGAACAGCATTCTATGACACATTGATGTAAAATATATGTGTGCCCTGGGATATGAATACCAAAACCACGGTCTTGGATTTATTATAGATGTTCATCTTTACAATATGTACTAAATGCATCCAAATGATTTTTAAGATCCAAGAATATCATAAGGGATATTCAGAATATCATAAGGGATTATGAGGCTCTGGGAAGGAAGCTGAAAGAGATGGGTGCACAGGTTGTCATCTCATCTCTCCTCCCAGTAGAAGGGCATGGTCCAGGAAGGGAGAGGAAAATAGCAGAGGTGAATAACTGGCTCTGTAGATGGTGCCGCCAAGAATGGTTTGGATTCTTGGATCATGGGCTGCGGTTCCACAAGGGATGGGCTGCATCTCACGCCAGTTGGCAAAAACGTTTTTGCCAACAGTCTGAAGAATCTGATCAGGAGGGCTTTAAACTGAGTTATGTGGAGAAGGGAGACAGCATTCTGGAACGCAAAAGGGATGGAGAGAATAGTCAAACTGGCATAGAGGGAACAAGGCAAACAGTACAAGGACCCAACAATAAGAGGCAAAAAAATGTGCACAGGCAGCAAGTGAAGGGGACACATAGTCTTAGGTGTCTCTCCACTAATGCACAGAGTATGGGAAATAAGCAGGATGAACTTGAACTCCTAGCACAACAAGGGAAATACGATATAATAGGCATCACTGAAACCTGGTGGGATGAGTCTCACAATTGGAATGTAGAAATAGAGGATATAACCTTTTTAAGAGAAACAGGCCAAATAGGAAAGGAGGAGGAATAGCATTATATGTCAGGGATATTTACACCAGTGAAGAGATCCAGGACATCAGTATTGGAAGCCAAGTGGAGAGCATCTGGATTAAAATTAAAGGAGAGGGAAACAACAGGGATGTTACTGTGGGAGTCTACTACAGACCCCCGACTCAGGCAGAGGAATTGGATGATGCCTTTCTAGAACAGATAATCACACACTTGGAAAGGAGAGATGTAGTAGTGATGGGTGACTTCAACTATCCTGGTATTTGCTGGAAGTCAAACTCAGCCAAATCCTCAAGGTCTAGCCAATTCCTCACTTGCCTGGAAGACAATTTCATTGTCCAAAAGGTGGAAGAGGCAACAAGGGGATCAGCCATTTTAGATCTTATCTTAACCAACAGGGAAGACCTAGTTGATGGGGTGCAAGTGGTGGGATCCTTAGGTGGAAGTAACCATGTTCTCCTGGAGTTTGTAATACAGTGGAAGGGAGAAGCTAGGCATAGTCAGACACGCACTCTAGACTTTAGGAGAGCTGATTTCAATAAACTTAGAGAAATACTGGGGGTGATCCCATGGTCAGGAAAACTAAAAAAGAAGGGAGTTCAGGACGGATGGGAGTTTCTCAAAAAGGAGATACTGAAGGTGCAATTTCAAACAGTTCCAATGAGGAAGAAAAATGGAAGATGTCTCAAGAAACCAGGATGGATGACTAAGGAACTTTCAACTGAGCTAAGTTTTAAACGGAACATGCATAAGAAATGGAAAAATGGGGAAATCACCAAAGAGGAATTCAAACAAATAGCGAGCATGTGTAGGGATAAAGTCAGAAAAGCTAAAGCGCAGAATGAACTCAGGCTTGCTAGAGAAGTTAAGAACAATAAAAAGGGCTTTTTGGATATGTCCGCAGCAAAAGGAAGAAGAAGGAAACAGTGGGGCCACTGCGTGCAGAAGATGGCAAAATGCTAACAGGGGACAGAGAAAAGGCAGAATTACTCAACACCTTCTTTGCTTCAGTCTTCTCAGAAAAGGCAAAGGGTGCTCAACCTAAGGATAATGGAGCAGAATAGGGGAATTTCAGCACAGAATAAGTAAAGAGATAGTACAGGAATACCTGGTTAACCTAAATGAATATGTCTCCAGGACCAGATGAACTACATCCAAGGATATTAAAAGAACTGGCAAATGTAATATCAGAGCCATTGGCAATAATCTTTGAGAACTCCTGGAGAACAGGAGAAGTCCCAGCAGACTGGAGGAGGGCAAACGTTGTTCCCATCTTCAAAAAGGGAAAAAAAGAGGATCCCAACAATTATCGTCCAGTTAGTCTGACATCAATTCCAGGAAAGATTCTAGAGCAGATCATTAAGCAGAGAGTCTATGAACATTTAGAAGCCAATGCCATAATCACAAAAAGTCAACATGGGTTTCAGAGAAACAAGTCATGTCAAACAAACCTGATCTCTATTTTTTTGATAAAATTACCAGCTTGGTAGATGAAGGGAATGGTGTGGATATAGTATACCTTGATTTCAGTAAGGCCTTTGATAAGATCCCCCATGACATTCTTGCAAACAAGTATGTAAAATGTGAGATAGACAAGTTAATTGTTACATGGATTTGTAATTGGTTGACTGGCCGAACTCAAAGGGTGCTCAACAATGGCTCCTTTTCAACCTGGAAAGAAGTGACCAGTGGGTTCCCACAGGGCTCTTTCCTGGGCCCAGAGCTATTCAACATCTTTATTATTATTATTATTATTATTATTATTATTATTATCTTTATTAATGATTTGGATGACAGAATTGGGGACATACTTATCAAATTTGCAGATGACACTAAACTAGGAGGAGTAGCTAATACCCCAGAGGACAGGATCAAAATTCAAAATGACCTGAATAGACTGGGCCAAAGCTAACAAAATGAAATTCAGCACAGAGAAATGTAAGGTTCTGCACTTAGAGTGGAAAAATGAAATGCACAGATATAAAATGGGGGACATCTGGCTGAATGAATCTACATGTGAAAGGGATCTAGGAGTCCAAGGATACCATAAGCTGAACATGAGTCAACAGTGCGATGCGGCAGCTAAAAAGGCCAATGCAATTTTAGGCTGCATCAATAGAAGTATAGTGTCTAGATCAGGGAAATAATAGTGCCACTCTATTCTGCTTTGGTCAGGCCCCACCTGGAATACTGTGTCCAGTTCTGGGCACCACAATTCAAAAAAGATGTGGAGAAACTGGAGCATGTCCAAAGGAGGGCAACTAAGATGGTGAAGGGTCTGGAAACCATGCCCTATGAGGAATGCCTTAGGGAATTGGTGATGTTTAGCCTGGAGAAAAGGAGGTTAAGAAGTGATATGATAGCCCTGTTTAAATATTTGAAGGGATGTCATATTGAGGAGGGAGCAAGCTTTTTTTCTGCTGCTCCAGAGACTAGGACATGGAACAATGGATAGAAATTGCAGGAAAAGAGATTCCACCGCCACATTAGGAGGAACTTCCTGACAGTAAGGGCTGTTCGACAGTGGAACACACTCCCTCGGAGGGTGGTGGAGTTTCTTTCTTTAGAGGTTTTTAAACAGAGGCTGGATGGCCATCTGTCAGGGATGCTTTGATTTGGAGTTCCTGCATGGCAGGGGGTTGGACTGGATGCCCTTGTGGTCTCTTTCAACTGTATGATTCTATGATTCTAAGTGGGAAAGAGAGATGAATTCTAAATCACTTGGATGAAAAACTTTCTTTCCTGATTACTGGAAGAAAGTTTGTTCCAGCTAATTGTGTCACTAAACCAATTAACACAGATATTAAAAAGTGCGAACTAATTGCCTTCCAAGATTCACTCCCTTTACTGTCTTTTAATTTCACCATATGTCTCAGTAGTTTGCCAGAGGCCAACCCAAGAGCTATGAGTGCAAGAATGACCTGGCATGTTAAGACAAATGGAGGAAGGGGCACAGAGCCAGGGGTGGGGAATGTACTCATACAGGTAAGAATACAGGTCAAACCTGAACTCTCAACTTGATCAGGACTCACCATCAGTAGATCAAACACAAACCTGTAACACTTGCATTTGACAAATATTTAGTTATAGATTGTTACTCTATCTTCAGTGAGAACCCTTATCTTTACAAATATGTATACACTTGGATTGCACTTGCAAGGCTGCATTCACTCTCTTATTCTCAAAATGCATTAAAAGGTTTTTCCCATTAGGGTGGTAATCTCTTGCATGCTCACCTGGGAATAAATCCCATTGAACTCTATGCCAAATTTACAAATAAACTTAAATACATCTTTGCATTTAGCCTGTAGGTTTTCCTGAAAATATCAGTTTAGGTAATGAATTTGTAGGATCACAGCAGACAACAGAAGTTTTAAAAAGTGACAAGATGTTTTCCTCCTGCTGTGAACATAGGGACAATTCTACTCACTTGAAACTACTTTGTGCAATGGAAGGAAATAATCTATTGGGCCAAACACCCATCTAAGATCCCCATCATATAGTACTGAACAAATAACTGGCAGAAACCTTTTAAAATGAAATTCAGTTTATTGTTTCTGCAAAATGTGATACATGTTCAGATCTCCAAAATCTTCAAGACATGTTTTTATGACAGAAACAGTATAAATTGTCATTTGTGGAGTTTACTCAGTTAACATGCTAAGAGACAAAATTTATCATATATTGCATATAGCTGTGAAAATACTGTTTAAGAGTTATTTGAATGTGACATTTAAAATCATGTTTCATTGGTAGCAGTGTGAACTGCACAAAACAGACTTAGTGGATGTGCAACCTTGCTCTTTGGCATTCACATGTCATTTAGATAAAGTGTAGCATTGGTCCTTTCCAAAAATAAAATTAAAAAAGTGAAATCAAATGAGGACAAATCATTCCTGTTTTATAACAGGAAAACTTAGCACTGAGTTTTCATATAAATGCTTTCAGAGCCTCTTCAGGTATTAGAATATAGCTTATAATACAATACACAAACATTTGCTTTATTTGCTTCATATGAAAAATTAACAGAAGAGAAAGCAGCTCACTTTTGGTTATTTGAGAAGACTCATAATCCTTTGCAAAAAAGAAAAAAACGAAGTGAAAATGAGTTATTGTTCTGAGTTTCTTTGCTGAAAAAAGCCCAGATTTTTTTTAAAAAACCCTCCATATTGCAATTACTTATCTCCTTGAACTCACACATGTTTCTGTTGCCATAAAACTATATATAAAACAATACAAACATTGGTATTGGGGATCTTAATTATACCATGGTAGGAATACAGAAGGCACTGTGACAGTTTAGCTTCTCATTTCTGCCATTTCCCTTCAACACCTGCAGCTCCGATATTATTTCTACCATTTCAAAAGTTCTGTTACTTATTTCCAAAACTCACCTGCTCCCTTTTGGGAAGCAAGGTCTATAGCAGCAGAGGAAAGGAGAAAATGCCCTAGGGGGAACTTTGTTTACACATCTCTGCATCAACTGCTGTTTGCAAGTGTTGGCTGTGAGTGCTCTGCTCCTCTGCCATGCAAAGACAATGGGGAACAGGAGTGAGATACCATGCCGCCAACATTACAACCATGATGGCTGGGGCATTCTGGGTGTTATAATCCAAAAGTAACATTTCCCAGCTCTGTTTTAAACTCAGAGTTCTCATGAAGTCTTATTTCCAGGATACTCACTGTATATGTTGGCAACGGGAAATGTGTGAGAAACAGAGCACAACAGGAAAAAAACGTTACTGTACTTTTATTTTTAAAAATATATTTTTAAAGGGAAAGACTTAAACCATAAGAAGTGCAACAACTTTTTTTTCCTTTCAGGAACTGGTTGACAGATTTGAACAATGCTAGAAATTGTTAAAAAAGAATCCTCTAGATATATGGTGTACAAAAGAGTGCAGTGAAATGCATGCAAAATTAAAGTAGCCTTAGTTTCCCCAAAGTGATAAGAAAACAGGTTCACAAGGCATCATAAGAACAAAAATTTCATTCTTGTGGGAGATCTGCTGCATACAACTTCATATGGAGAGGTTTAGCAAAGCAACCCACTCCAATAGGACCATGCCACTTCAAGAGAACAGAGGTTGTGCATGCATTTCAGTGACAGTCAGCAAGTAGGAGTCAAGTCAGTGCAATGATGGCCCAGCTTTGTTAAATGGTGGCACATGTTTGCTCAGGAACCCAAGTGTTCAAAACAGATTCCAAAACAGGCATAGTTGAGGAAGACAACGCAGAAGAAGACAGTATTTTGCATTGGATGCAAAAATGGCTGGCTCAGCTTGTGAGTGATGCAGTACTTTCAGGCTGGCTTCCAAATATCTGAGAGAAGAACTCAAAAGCCAAGCGGATGTGAATGGGGATGAAGACATAAGCTGTGTAGACCACCATAGCTACAACAGTAATCGTAATGGTGTGGAACATGGATTGTTCCCAGGGCTCCAGGACATAGCTGCAGGTGACCAGGAGATACTGAAAATACAGCCAATATATGTAGTCCTTCACCTGCTTCAGATCCATTGCTGACTCAGAGAGGCTTTGGGAAATCTAACCTGTTAAGCAGAAGACAGATAATAAAGATGCATGATGCAGGAAGAAAACAACAACCTGTCACAGAGTTAATCAAAGTTACCTGTGTTCTTTGTAATGCAAATATATTGCCACTCTTACAAAGAATGATTTTCAAAGACAAAGAAAGAGGAGTGTTTCAATCTGATTTAACACTTAATCCCTTTACCTCAGAGGTATATAAACAAAGATAATACAGTAGGGCAGTGAATTGTCAGTGACCAAAACCTTCATTTGGGCATTTGTTTCTAAAGTCTCTAATCTACTGTACAGCCTATCCTTCATTTGTGAGAACAAATGTGCCGCAAGGTAGTAGGTTTCACAGGAGTGCTGCTTTTAAAGCCATTGTCAGCCCCTGCTTCTCAGAAGGGTTCTGTCAATGGTTGGTTGCTGTCCCTGGTTCTGAGCATTTGCCAGTCTGGTTTGAGTGAATTCAAGGAGACCAGGGTTCAAATTCCTGCTCAGTCATAGAAACCCTCTGGGTGACCTTTTCTCATCCTGAAAGGAAAACAGTGGCAAACACCCTCTGAACAAATTTTGCCAAAAAAAGGGAGAAGAGGCGTAAAATGACAACATGGTGAATACTATGGAAAGCTGCCAGGAGGTCTAGCAGAACCAACAGGGAAACACTGCCACTGTGATGTTTCTGGCATAGGTCATTTCTCAAAATAACCACAGCTTTTCTGGCCCATAATCAAGACCAAAATCAGGCTGAAATGGATCAAGATGATCCATTCCACCCAGAAACCCCTGGAGCTGGAAGATATGTTCAAGAGTATACAAAACCAGGCAAGTTATTTTGACAAATAAGATGGAAAAGTACTTTTTCCTGACCTTGACAATAAATTTACAGAACAAATAGAGTAAATCACTGGCTACTTGCCACCCCCAGATCCTCTGCCTGATGGGCCCCCCTCACTCCTGATGGTAGGTCTGGCCCTGCCCAAACCAAGATTAATCAGGATATGTAGGAGACAAGCCTTGCACTAAATAATAATAATAATAATAATAATAATAATAATAATAATATAGTTTTTATTTATACCCCACACTTCAGCCAAGGCTATCAAAGTGGCTTACAATTTGTTAATTAAGAGTTTCCCTGCCCTCAGGCTTACAATCTAAAATAGACACGAAACAAAGGGAAAAGGGAGAGGTGGTGGGGAAGGGGGAAAGTCCAGCAGATCTTCTCTCCCTCAGAGGCCTGGACCATGGCAGATGGATTGGAGGGAGGGCTCTTCTTCTTTTTAGGCAAGGCCTGTTGGAGCTGGCTTGCCTCTCTCTCCCTCAAGATGGTGGATAGAGGGAGGGCTCTTCTTGCTTTCAGGCTCTTCTCTCCCTCAAAGTCCACAGCGGTGGCAGTTGGAATGGAGGGAAGGTGCCTCATCAGCTGCTGGGACTGGAGACGATGGCTCTTCTCTCCACTAAGAGCATCCTTGCAGAAAGAGGGCAAAGCCAGTATAAGATTTTACCTGAGTCCATTTGATATGTCCAATGGCAGTAGCTTGCAGTTTTCCAGTGTAATGAATGGCCTAAAATTTTACTCACCCACAAACCTTTACTACCCACTGATAATTTCTACCCCACCCTTCAAATAAGAGCCCAGAGAACCGTACAAAGTCATAAAATATTATTAATAGGAGGACAAATTATTAAAAAGCATGGAGAAGAAGCCATCTGAAGAATGTGAAGACAGAAGCAGCAGCAATAACAAACAACAAAACTCACCCTAATCTGATTTTAGATATGTGATGACCACACTTCAGACATAGGTCCTGTCTGACGGGCCAAATAAAATCTCCGCCGCACATTCTCTGGGGTTGAGTCTGGATATGCATGGCCCAAACCCCAGTTCTGGTGTGAGCAGTCCAGACTACAGTTGAGCACTGAACCCAGAATATACTTCCCTTATAATGGATTAAAATAACTCACCTTTTTCTTTGGATCTTCCCTTTAAATCTGGAGCCCTCGACCATGATGCTGGCTGGCTGTTTACAATGTGTCCTGCTGTACTGCTGGGCACCACCACAGTAGCAGTTAGTCAGTTACTCTGAGGTCACAATGAGGTGCCCAGCCTCAGTCACATGGCTGGGCACCTCATTCTGACCTCAGAGTGAGTGACATGACACTGTGGCAACTGCCGTGGGTGGCACAGCAGTATGGTGTGCAGACAGCCACCTGGTATTGCAACATGAGTGCCCAGGTAACAGGGGACATCAAGGCAGCTCTGGGGCAGAATACTCCAGGCTATTCCCAGAGGATTCTGCCCTGTGCAGACATCACCTAAGAGATACCAAGACTGGCAAGGAGAAGCTTACCACTCATCAGGAGCCATCCATGTTTCCCTGAGGTCTAAATTGTTCCCAGACTTGGGGCCCTATATGTTGTTGGACTTCCAGAAGCTCTAGTGAGAAATTTGAGAAGTCATTGCCCAAAAACATCTACCTGAGAATCTCATTTTTGCACAGGGACAGTGGTCCAAAACACACTGCAAAAATAATCCAGTTTGAGACAGCTTTAACTGCTCTAGCTCAGTGCTAGGGAATCCTGGGAATTGTAGTTTCTTGTGGCACCAGAGCTATCTAACAGAGACGGCTAAATTTCTCACAAAACTACAGTTCTCAGAATTCCCTAGCACTGAGCCAGGGCAGTTAAAGTGGTCTCAAACCGGATTATTTCTGCAGTGTGTGTTGGACGAATAATTTACGTTCTTTGTAGTGTACCACGGGATTAGGACAGGAAAAGAAAATACATTACAGCTTGACAACGTCTCGACAACACAAACGTTTATATCTGTGCTGGTCTATGTAATAAAGATTCTATTCTATTCTACACCCCAGCTACACTTACTAAGTTAAATACAAGATTTCATTATCCTTACAAGTACAGAACTTTAAACTGTCTTAATTTGTTTTCATTGCTACATTGTTTAATTTCCTTTTAAATGGTTAACCTTATTGTTATTCAACATTTCAAATGGTTCTAAATTGCAATAAACTGATCCTGTCTTTCCAGCACTCTGTGATCTGGGATCTGATGATATGGGGCAGCATATAATATTATTGGAATAATGTTAATAAGTAGGCTTTTTCTGGAGGCTAAAAGTTTTGCCCATGCCATATTGATGATGTGCAAACCAGTGTTAGATATGATAGAAGAGCACTACATCAGCACTGCAGGACAATCATAAAAGGTCAGGTTAGAAATGCAGGGTAGCAATTCTCGTTCTTCCCCACCTCCTTATTCATTTTGAGCTAACTCTTGGCAAGAATAGAACTGGAATCTTTGTAGGCATCCAAACAAGCAGGTGGCAAGAAGGAACATTCTTAAGAAGATACTCAAAGCACAAGCATAACCGTGTGTAGTTTCCAAGTTCTTGCTTAACTTCAGAAATGCCTTATTTGTTGTAAGCTGCTCTGAGTGTATGGAAAAGGAGGGGTAAAAAGTATTTCACATAAATAAACATATTGTTCCCAAGTAACATGATATTAAGATGACCCTAGCTTGTCTGTGTTGCATCAGGCTCCTTACTGTCTGGAGCAGTTTACTTAAGTTCAAGGGCATAGCAAATTATAATACTGCCCTCAAAAAGGTGGTGGGGAGGAATCCTGGATGCTCATCATCCTGAATGTACAAGTTACAATTGCAATTGATTTTACATTTTCAGTGAGGCTTATTCAGGTATTCAGGTAACAAGCTACTTAGGAGACCCTCATCCCCTAAGTAGTTAAAGCAACCTGGATAGTTCCTCCAGTGTCAAGCCTGGTGTTTCTGCAACATTGCAGAATTAATGCAGTTTGACACTGTTTTAACTGCCATGGCCGCATTCTATGGAATCCCGGGATTTGTAGTTTGTTGTGGCACCAGAACTCTCTGATAGGGAAGGCTAAACATCTTATGAAACTGAAAATATCAGAATTTCATAGCACTGAGCTATGGCTGTTAAAGTGGTGTCAAACTGCAGTAATCCTGCAGTGTAGCCTGAACTTGAATTGAATTCCTGGCTCCATTCTGTCTCTTTCATTATAACTTCCTCATGTGAAAGCCACATGTCCAAAGAGCAGTCATGCCCAAATGCTACTGGGAGTGGGGGGAGGAATGTGGGAATAGGGTTCCCATGTCAGACTGAGAAACAACTAAGGGAGGGCATTTTTCTCTGTTGCTAACCTGTTTGTATAGTTCTCATAGCTATGGGGGGGGGGGGGGGAGATGGGTCACATTTGTGAAGTTTGATTTTCTTTGTTTGCTTCTGCATTTTATAACACTTAAGAGCACATCTTCCAGTGGTTTCGCTGGGATGTGTGTGTATGTCAGCCCAAGAGCTCCTCATTGAGCCAGTGATGGGAAATTTCATTTTTGGCCAGGTGATAGTCTAAGTAGATTTTTTGGGGGGGGAAGGGGTCCCAATGCTACCATTGGCTATAAGGATTGCTGGACCCTAACAGTGAAAGGGCTGGAATGCTCCTCTGCTGGGCAACATCTGCTGCATCATTTACTGCCAATAAAACTTATGCAATAGCAATACTGTGTGCCAGTGTCTGGCACTGAAAAAACTTTCAGAAAGGCCTACAATTACACCTAATTCTGAAATAGGATACCATACATGCCCCCACTACTGCTAGGGCTTTCATCCTATAGCATACATGACACGTCAGTATACAATCTTATTTTGTTGGTGGTGTTGTGTAATTTTAAGTCATTCCTGACTTACAGCAACCCTGAGAAGAACGTATCACAGGGTTTTCTTGGCAAGATTCATTCAGGGCAGGTTTTCCATTGCTTTCCCTTGAGGCTGAGAGCATGTGACTAGCATACATAATACATGGGAGTTTTTCTGGATCCCACAGTGCTGTTGGGCTTTATAGAAGTCTCAGTTTCAGCAAACAATGAACTTTTTCCAGGCACTATGCCACTGCAGCAGTAGGCTGAACAAGAAGAAGGCTCAGAAGTCACAACTAAGGCAGATTGAAACAGCAGTAACTCTCTTTAATTTAGCTTAATTGCAAGTTGAACCTACTGCAGCCTCAATGACAAAAGTAGCCTACTTTTCTAGGGAATGACATCTTTTCCTTACCTGTGGTACTTGATATACTTTGTATCACTCCATCATTTTACTGGTTCTTATGTCTAGGGTTCTGTGAGAGATTGTGGTTGAAAAAAAATTAAACTCTTTTTTATGGAACTGTATGCAGGGATTGCCTGAGACCTAAAAATTATTTCAAGAGGTCCTCCAGGGTAAAAAGAAAAGAAAAGAAAAGAAAAAAAAGTTGAGAATGGTTCTATGCAGATATCCCTGAAATGAGTGAGTCAACACAGGAACAACCTAAGTTTCCATTTCTATGAAGACCATGACAACTGAATCTCATCTCACACAGTTGATGTAGCACCTCTTAACACTGTTTCCACTGCATTTAGCACTCTGAAAGCTGGTTCATTCTGACTGGGGATTTATTTAATTTTTTTGGAAATAAGCCATGCAGTAAGATCATGTTGGGATAATGGTATTCCATATACATAATTTACAAACACGAACTTAGTCAAGAGTACAACAGTCAAAGTCATAAAAAAAGGAAAAAGGAAAAGAAAAAGAAAGAAAGAAAGAAAGATGAAAGAATGATAATTGAAGCAAGAAGCCAAGAAGCCACCATACTGATCTTATACCTGAATTCTCACTTTGAAACTTTTGTGACAGCAGATGCTCAGCTTTAAGAATAAGCAGCACAGATGCTCAAGTCTTGCCAACAGACTTAGGACCCACATTCACATTATCAATTATTAGGATTTTGTACATTAGGAGTGCATGGCAGATTAAAATACAACCGCTTGCTTTCTTCACAACAAAACAACTAGACAGAAGAGCACACTCAATTTTCTGATACTGAGGGTGCAACATGACCCAAGCCTTAGAATCAACAGCCATTGTTGGCTCTGACTGTCCCAACATCCTATTAGGAGTGATAATGATGAGCCCTGGTGGCGCAGTGGTTAAATGCCTGTACTGCAGCCACTCACTCAAAACCATAAGGTGCTGAGTTTAAGACCAGCAAAGGGCTGAAGCTCGACTCAGGCTTGCATCCTTCCGAGGTCGCTAAAATGAGTACCCAGATTGTTGGGGGGCAAATAGCTTACAACTGTAAACCGCTTAGACACTCCTTAAGGGTATGAAGCTGGGTTTTTTTTTTTTTTTGGAAGTAGGATGGGGTGGGGAAATAGTAATCTAGTCGTCTGAGACACCCCCCCCCCATTCTTATTACATCACTAACCTTTAGACATTTCAAATTTGTAACCTATATTTTTTCATTAGATTATTGGGCATTTTAATAATGTGACTTACCTTTCCCGAACTGAAGTCTAATTTGGGCTTCATCCAGGTCCTATCGCATGACTTTTGTCTCAAAATCCATGATCTGAGTACAGACTGGCTGCAGCCTGGGAATCTTAACGCGCATCAGCGACCATTTTTCAAAGTTCGGAGCTTTCCAACTTTAAAAAATGGCTGCCAAAGTGCATTAAGGGACCTGGGCTGAAGGCGGACTGTACACAGATGGCGGATTTGGAGACAAACGCCATGCAATAGGACCTGGATGCAGCCTGAATTAAACTTCAGTTTGGGAGAAGTAAGTCACATTATTAAGATGTGCAATAATCTCCTAAAATTTTATGCCCCCCTTGCTTTGTCATCACCTCTTCTCCCAGGAAGTGAAGGGTAAGTAAAAGGGAACTGAAGAGGAAATTTGCCCAGTTTTGGGTTGATGAATAGAGAATTGAAGACACAAGTTTATTTATTGACACAGTGCCAGTCCAGGTGTCAACATTGTATCCCTGCAATCTGGCACCAAAACAATATACACTTTACTAACAAATCACTGGAGGATACTGGAAAATTACCAAGCGAGCACTAAGTAAGATCTATTTAAGTTGAACCTTTTCCTTATATTTCTGATTGTTATTATCATTAGTGGAAAGGGCCAGTTAGGTAATACCTAAACTGCTTTTGCTTGAGGTTTTTGTTTTTAAAGAGCCACAACTTCTAATCTTTTTATTGATTCAGAATACTTTCCCTTTAGCATGATTCTATTTTACTTTGGCCTTATGGTCACTCTCTGACCTTTCCTTTCAGAATTTAAGATGGAAAAATCTTATGTGACCATTGTTGGAAGTTCAAACTGATGCCAGAGATAGTGAGGTTCTGCACCAGCCAGCTAGTGAAAGATTGTAAAAGACTGTAAGAGTGAAGAGTGTAAAAAAGAGTAATGGGGAACATTTATGGAATTTCCTCACCTCTGTTCTCCTGTTTTTACTATTTCTCATTGCTGGCATTTTTGGACCAGCACACATAAGGGAAACTTGAAAGGCAGCTTTATCATGTTCCAATCAAAACCAGATTTTCTTGCTTATTTGATGTTTATCATTATTGAGATCGGTTCATGACCTTTTCCTTAAGTCAAGCTGTATATCTTCCTTAATGCCTGGCTCTTTAGGAAAAATGTTTCTGTTCCAGCCAGCCAAACAATGCACAGCAGAGACATTTGTGAAATCTTTTTTTTTTTAGAATAGAAAATGGCATAGCTGTGGGAAACAATTGAATCAGTGGCATGGGAGGAATTAAGCTTTCCTCATGCTGGTACCTGTAAAATATCTGCCGCCACCTGCCCCAAGCAAGGCTAATAGTAGTTTTGGAGCTATTTTCATCATATTCAAATGCTTCTGCACCAGCATTGGCTCAATGCAATTCCTTCTATGCTTACTTTTATATCAGCTCTCCTGCACCATGATTTAAAAAAGAAGACATTCCATTGTGCCGGTTATGGAGTACTTCTTGACTCCCAACAAAAATTGCAATGAATGGACAGTAAGGTTATGGTTAGACTGTAACATTCCCAATGGGAATTTCAGTGTATCCACACAATGGGGGAAAAATCTGATCTTCCTCAATACCACCTACCTACTGACAATCACAGCACATTGCTTTTGATTTCCTGAGTTATGATTTGCCACCAACTGCATGGGTCATCTTCTGTCCCAGTTTGTTACATTGCCTGGGATAAGGTAATACCCAAATGGTATTATACAGTAGATTTATTAGGTCTTTTTTTGTGGGTCCTCTCACTCTTTGATATATAAAATGACTCCTTACATGCCAATTGATTTAGACTGGGAGAAAATTTTTACAACTCTTCATGTGGCAATAGCAAAGAATTCCTGCACTGGAACTTTATGCAAAAGAAAAACAAAAACAGATACTGGGGAACTAAAAAATCTTGTCCTTGGACCCTTCCACACTAGCTCTATGATAGTCCTATGATTCTACTTTAACTGTTGTGGCTACAGCCTACAGAATCCTAGGGCTTGTAGTCTGGCAAGGCACTAGAGCAGTGGTCCCCAAACAGTGCTTGTTAAGAGATTTTAGACTTCAGCTCCCAGGAGCCTCAGCCATGTTGGCCAATAGTCTGGGATTCTGGGAGCCGAAGTACAAAATCCCTTAAAATGCATAGTTTGGGGACCACTGCCCTAGAGCTTTCTGGCTGAGAATACTCAGTGCCTAAACCGCAAATCCCAGAATTCCATAAAATGTTACTATGGAAGTAAAATGGAATCATAACCGTATATGTGAAAGGGAGCAAGGTTCATGAGTGTTTAAAATAAGATCCATAGACTGAATCATAGCTCTCTGTATTACACAATTGTGTCTACATGTTTTTAATTTCAGGAAATACACATTTCTGTGGTTTCTTTGTCATTCACTGCTTTAAGTTGACTTTAACATATGGAAACCCTAGTGGATGAGACACCTGCAAGACCCCCTATCTGAATCTATCCATCTGGTATGTGGTCTGCCTCTTTTTCTCATACTCTCTACCTTTCCAAACATTATTGTCTTTTCCAGGGAACAATGCTTTCTTATGATGTAACTGAAGTTCTACTAACAAGCTTTCTTTCTTTCTTTCTTTCTTTCTTTCTTTCTTTCTCTTTCTTTTTGTTAATCATCCCTCTATCCCACTTTAGTCATCTTTAATCATTTTCTATCCAATTTTCTCAAAACAAACAAACAAACATATACCACAAACAAAAAGGTATTGGTATTGTATTGGTATACTGGGGACAGGGGCATGGAAGAGATTTTGGATTACTTCTTCCAGAATCCCCTAGTCAACATGGTCACTGACTATGCTGGCTGAGGGGTTTGGGAAGTAGGAAAAAAAGTAACTTCCAAGCTCCAGGAAAAACACAAATCCTGCCTTCTAATAATAATCCTACTACCCTGGCATGTAAATGTTTGCTTAATTACAACAATCTAAAACATTTAAAAAAACCCTCCCCAACATCACTGTAAGTTAAAACAATAATTACTATTGACTAGTTTTGTCTATCTGGCTTCCCTGATCAGCAGTGTTAGGTACAAGTTACCTACTAGTAGCCTGTCAGGACAACTTTAAAAAGATGTCATATCTGTACCCCCATGCTTGACTACATAAGTAATTAACAATGGTATTTATGTATAAGTTGTCTAGTAAAAAATAAATGAGATAGTAACTTTTCACGACATGTCCCAAGTATGATAGCCTCAGTTTAGTCGTTTTAGCTTCTACTCGGGATTCAGGCTTCATTTTCTCTCAGATCAAGCTCTCAGATGAAGCTTCATCAGCTCTCAGCTTCCATTTCTTTGTCTTTTTGGCAGTCTTAGATGGGGTGCTAAAAAGACAGTTGGGCTGCAGGCAGGTTGCAAGTTGTGCACCATTAACCTAAAAGGACCATAGTACCATAGTACTAATCTTCCACACGCAAAATTATCCTTAAAATACTGCAACACAGACTCCAACCACATATGGACCGAGAAATTCCAGAGGTGCAAGCAGGGTTTACAAAAAGTAGAGGCACTAGGGACTACATTGCACAACATGATGGCTAATGGACCACACCAAGGAATTCCAAACTAAAAGCAGCATGTGCCTTATAGACTACAGTATAGCAATTCCTTTGACTGCATCAATCATGAAACACTATGGAATGCTCTCAAAGACATGGGAGTGCCAATACGCTTGACATTCTGCTGAGAAATCTATACTCAAGACAAGAGGCCACTGTCGGAACAGAATATGGAGAAAAAGAATGGTTCCCAATAGGCAAAGGAGTCAGGCAAGGCTGCATATTATCACCATACTTGTTCAATTTATACACTCAAAACATCATATGAAGAGCAGGGTTAGACTTAGAAAAAGAAGTAGTAAAGGTAGGAGGAAGAAAGGAACATCAACCACCTAAGATATGCATATGACACAATAATACTAACTGAAAATATTATGGACATGGAACACTTACTAAAGAAGATCAAGGAAGAAAGTGCAAAGGCAGACTTGCTGCTGAACATAAAGAAAACAAAAATAATGACCACAGAAGACTTACATAAATTAAAATTATGGCATCTGACTCCATCTTGGCCTCTGAGGGAGTGAAAAGGTACACCATCAGGCATTCCCTGAAGAAGCTGAGCCCTCCCCCATGGCATCTGTCTTGGTCCAGGACTCAGAGGGAGAAAGGACTGCTGAACCTGATTCCCTTCCCCTTCACGATTCCCTTCTTCTTTTGTGTCCTGTCTTTTTTAGATTGTAAGCCTGAGGGCAGGGAATCATCTAATTAAAAAAAAATGTGTGTACAGTGATATGTAAATTTACAGCACTAAATAAATAAAGCTTAATAATAATAATAATAATAATAATAATAAACTAGACAAGGAAATTGAAATAGTTACAGATTTCGTGTACCTGGGATCAAACATTGTTCAGAATGAGGACTGCAGTCAAGAGATAAGTAGAAACCTAGGAATGGGAACAGCAACCATGAAAGAGCTAGAGAAGATCTTAAAGAGTAAAGATATACAACTGAAGAATAAAGTTAGAGTCGTTTATGCCATGATATTCTCAATCACTATGTATGAACGAGGGAGCTGGACAGTGAAAAAAGTGGATAAAAAGAAAATAAACTCATTTGAGATGTGGTGCTGGAGAAGAGTGCCGAGGATACCAAGGACAGCTAAAAAGACAAACAAATGGATCCTTGAACAAGTCAAGCCAGAAATATCCTCAGACACCAAAACAATGAAGCTGAGGTTGTTGTACTTTGGCCACAGCATGAGAAGGCATGACTCATTCAAAAAGATTAGAAAAATGATGAGAAAGGCTGAGGGTAGAAGAAAGAGAGGAAGACCACACTCCAGATGGCTGGGCTCAATTAGGGAGGACACAGGCACAGAGGGAGGTCACAGAGGTACAAAGGAGGAAAAGCAAGCCAAGTACCAAAGTGAAACAAAATGATAGAATACTTTGTCTTCTACACCTAGTCTACATATAGTAAGTGGCATTCTACTACTAAACCCAAGAAATTTCCTCTATGATCTTATACACTTAATTAGGAGTAAGCTCCATTAAACTCAGCAGGATCTATTAACAAGGAAACATACAATCAACTGAAATCCCACCCTACAGAGTTTAACAGGATTTACCCCCACTGAAGTGAATATATGATTGTGCTGTTAGAACCAATATCCTGTGGAATATTCTTTGGTGTGCCAAAGGGTAATACATCAGATAAAGGATGAACTGTGTAGTTAAGGATATTAGGGACACATAGAAAAATGGTTGATTTTTTCGAGGTAAAGACAAAAGGCCAAGTAATTCACAACAAGCACGGCAACACTATGTGGCACACAAATGTATCAGTTTGACAAGATCCAAATCAAAACAGGTGTTAACTACAAACTATACCCAGTGATGATTAATTGGAATCAAAGACTTTTTTTTTTTGGAGAGTGAATCACTTCTAACTTCTGTATGGTGTTCATGTTCCATAGAGTCCGCCTGCCAGTAATTTAGCAACCTTGTGCTGGAGTCTCCTAGCAAAACTTTTGTAAATATAAGGAGACGGAAGCCTACAGGAGGTTTCTTAGGAGTGTGTAGGTATGGAGAATCCATCCTACAACTAAGGCCCTAAACAGACCAGCACTTTGTGCTGGCCTGGGGCCGAAAGGAGGGCTAGGACATGCCCCCGCCCTACTTTCACAGCCTGTATGCCATATTGAAGTGCACCCATCCATACCATGATGACACATTGGTGTTGGAGTGCCCAAATGGTGCTCCGTGAATGAGCATCATCATGGCATGTGGGTGCCCCTGTGATGCCCCTTTAAAGAAGCTGCCTAGAGTGGCTTCTTTTTAGGGAATGGATTGGTGCCACAGCGGGCAGCTGCTCTGGCACTGACCACAGGCAAAGATAGGCGGCTTTTAGCCACCCGTCTGTCAAGCCACTTAGTGACCAATTTGCTGCAGCACCATGAGGGTTTGAACCTGAATTTATGTGGAAGACCCAGCAGGGTGACCTTAACAGGAGTATGAGCCATGGAGGCTTGTGGGCCCACCAAAAGGAGAAGAGCTCAGGCTCATCCCCACAGGCTTAGATGAGGTATCCCACTCGAAGGAGTTATACCTGAATACACTGGTACAGGACTGAGGAATAACAAGTGCAATAATGACTCAGTTTATTGGGCTGTTAGGACAATGATGATAGTGAGAAAATAATTAATAAACCCTTCAACACCACAACTATAAGATAGCTAGAAGAATGTATCTTGCTGATCTTGAAAGACTAGGACAATAATAAGTCTGCCTGTGTTCATCTTGTTCTCAAGACAGTACATGTATGTATGAACTTAAGCTGCAAGTACAGTAGAAGCCTAAGCTGCAATTATACACATATACTGTCTTGAGAGCAAGAGAATACAATGAGATTTAGCTCTGAGAAAACAATGTGTATTTTATTTTGTTGATCTTGTCTTTTCCCTGAGAAATAAAAGGAAGGATATATGATTCCCTCTCCTCATATCTTATCCTTATAATCAGTGAGGTTGATTAGGCTGAGAGGTATTGCCTGGTCCAACTGAATGGAGATTTGAATTCAGGAATTCCAAGTCCTAGTCCCTTCCAGAGGTCTTGGGACCATAACACAACTTGGCCTGGAAAGAAGGACTTGAGCTCTACTCACTATACTATCTTGGATGGCAATGACAAATCCCCTCTAATGAAACTTGCTAAGAAAACCCTGTGATAGGGTCACCTTAGAGCCGCCATAAGTCAGAAATTACTTGAAGGCACACAACACACAACACCAAAGAAGCACATATAAAGATAAGCATTTTTTTGGGGGGGGGGGGGGATGGATCAGTTTCCTGGGGGGTGGGGGTGGGGAATAACCTCTTAATGCAATATGGAACCAAGATGGTATAGGAATGGCAGGCTCCTGAAAAATATGACAAAACAAGATTTAGATTTTTACAGCCCTATATGTCACAAGAAGGCCTAAATACTCTACAGGCACCAGATTCTGTCTGAATCTTGGAAGCTAAGCAAGGTCAACTCTGATTAGTATTTGGATGAGAGACTACCAATGAATACCAGGTTCTGTAGGCTGTATTTCAGAAGAAGGAACTGGCAAAATCATCTCTGAGTACTGGGTCCATCATCAGTCAACAGGCAACTTGAAGGCATATGCACACACATATGTCACACATGGCACATGTGGAATAAATAAAATACGTTTGTAGCCAATCCAAATGTTTTTAAATGAACTAAATACAACACAAGAATTCTGGGCAAAAATGTATGGGGGGGGGAAATATGAAGACAAAGGGGTTTTTTTTTAGGTTGAACTAAGTTGGTCAAAAAAGAGAGAACCAGCATGCTATAGTGACATGAATGCTGGACTAGGACTCTGGAAGAACAGAGTCTGAATCTTTGCTCTGTAATGGAAACCTATTGGGTGACCTTGGGTAAGTCATACTCTCTCAGCCTCAGAGGAAGGCAATGGCAAACCCTGCCTGAACAAATATTGCCAGGAAAACCCAATTTGAAAAATCAGCCACAAAAACAAATACAGTATACAGCTTGGGTCAGAGTGGTTCTAGGATTTTTTTATTTTTTGTCAAGGAAACACAAGAAGTGTGAGGGCTTGCTCCAATGGCGCAGAAGACAGGATATGTTTAGAAAGTTATCTTTTTATATAGCCTATGACTCCATTTTTAAAAAATACCAGTTAAATCTTTCACATCAGCAAAGTTGCTGTCTTTCCTAAAAACAAAAGTCATAAACAAAAGTGGCAGTTATTCTTGACATCATACAAAATGGAGTAGAATTCTGGACTGTACCACTGGAGGTGGAGAAACTGCATTTTTTTGAATGTTTCTTCATATAAAAAGCTTCCTGCATGTAGATTGCTGGAAAATCAGAGAGAGATGTCTAGTTTATCTATCTCCCCGATCTTCCACTGTATAGGAAGGGGAAGACAATCAAAAGTTCAGTTTGCTACCACTCAAGAAGTAGCGTGGCTCAGAACTCTGCCCTCTTAGTTTATTAAGTTTCCCCACATTGCGTTCTCAGAAAGTTCTCAGAATGGTACAAAACAGGAACAGCCACTTGCGGTCCCATCCGCTCCAATTTTGTACTGTTCTGAGAATGGTCTGAGAACACAATCCTTTAATCTTATATGACTCCATTTATGTGCAGTAGCTGAAAAAGGTGAATTTCAAGCAAGTTTAAAGAAAGCATTTTCATCATTTCTTTATGAAACTGCCTTGTACTAAGTCAAACATCTGTTTGTTGTGTGCCTTCAAGTCCTTTCCAGTGTCTGGTGACCCTAAGATGAACCTAACACAGGATTTCCTTGGCATGTTTCTGTAGAGGAGGGTTGTCATTGCCATCCTCTGAGGCTGAGATAGTGTGACTTGCCCAGAGCTGTGCAGTAGTTTCCCATGGCCTAACTGAATCAAACAATTAGTCCATCAGTGGGTTTCCACGGCCTAGATGAAACAAACAATTATTCCCAGGGCTAGGTATGGGCCTTGCAGCACCTGCCTCAAGGTCCTCAAACTGAAACCAGGTGCAGAGCAGTGACTCAGGAAAGAGGACACAGAACTGAGGAATGGGGCACCTTTGAGCCTATATGCAGCCCAGGAAATTGTTTTTAGTAGTGGAAGGTGAGTCATGAGGGGAAAAAAATGACTCCTTGGAAAAAACAACAATGCTGGGGAAAGTTGAAAGCAGTAGTCCAGAAGATGTGAGCAAGGCTATAAATAAGAAAATCTCTTGGAGGTGCCTCATTCATAAAGTCTCCATACGTCTAGCTGACTTGACAGCATGTGATAACAAATGGGGAGACAGCTTGGTGTAGTGGCTTGAGTGTTGGACAATGACTCTGGAGACCAGGATTTTCCTCCCCACTTGGCCATGGAAACCTCCCTTGAGTCACACTCTCTCAGCCTCAGAGGAAGGCAAAGGCAAACCTCCTCTGAACAAATCCCCTGATAGGCTTGCCTATCAGTGTTTGTGTGTTTGTGTATGCCCTCAAGTTGCCTGTTGACGTATGTGAGCCCCATGACTTTCACAGGATTTTCTTAAGCAAGGAAGACTCAGAGGTGCCTTAGAGTCACTGTAAGTTAGAAATGAATTAAACAAAAACAACAGCAACAACAAACTGAAATTGGAGTTTGGAATCTGCTTTACCAGGTGTTGATATCAGCTGCCCCACAGGAAGGATCCCAATGATATGTGTTTCCCTATTCTTCTCAGAATGTTATTAAAAGATTTGAATTGATGTCACTTGTTGCAGGTCATCTTGAGAGCCAGCGTGGTGTAGTGGTTTCAGTATTGGACCATGACTCTGGAGAACAGGGTTCAGATCCCTGCTGCACCATAAAACCCACATCTGGGCAAGTCACAATCTCTCAGCCTCAGAGGATGGCAATGGAAAATCCCCTCTGAAGAAACTTGCCCAGGAAAACCCTGTGATAAGTAAGCCTTAGGGTCGCCATAAGTTAGAGACAACATGAAGGTGCACAACAACAACAACAGCAGCAGCAAACAGATCATTTTGGAAAGGTGGAATAGTTATAATGATGTAATGGGATAAGCTTACATGACTAAGTGAAACAAAAGTAAACTGTTACTGAATAAGAGAGGGAGAGAGAAAGAGAGAGACTCACCTAAGCACTCCTGTTACCCAATTGAGAGAAAGGATGCTCTGAGTCCAAATTTCTTTGCTAGCTCAACCTTTCACTCCAGAGAGAGGCTGGACAACTGAGTAGGAGGTTGTTGCCTTTCTTGTGTCCCTCCTGCTATTAACTCACGTCCTCAGCCAATCTCATTTCAGCGGCTACTCATAACTGAAGAAGAAGAAAAGACACACAGCGGACACTTTATTATCTTTCGGACTGGGCAGGACTGGACAAATAGCTGGAAGGCAAACAAACCCTGGCTCTGGGCTCCAAACCCTTCTTCCCAGGATAGGTCTGATCTGTTTGCTCTTCTCAAGGGAATAAACATTTTTAGCCCAGAAGCCCAACCTTGCTCTGTGCAGCCCAGCTACCAAAAAGGTGTAACGCCCACGTATGCTGGAAGCAAGGCTTAGCCAGAGCACATGGCTTTTGACAGAGCACACTTCTGCTTGTCCTGCAGCAGCTGAAAACGAAAGAGAAGAGGAAGCTGAGGGGGGGGGGGATCAAAGCAAAGGGAGAAGAGAGGCTATTATTCCCCTGCTATTATTCCATTCTCCCTGGAGTCTGAGGACACTGAAACACCAGGGCCTTTTTTGCTCCTCTGTGTGAGAGCAGTCTCCTATGCACCAAACCAAAAGTAGGGAGATAAAGGGTGTGTGTGTGTGTCAGAAAAATACTCTATGAAATGAATGAATGAAAATATTCCATGAAATCTATGCAGGAAAAAGATGCAGACTAACAAGACCATGTGTGTCTGTCCATTCTCCGTTCTCAGGATTTTTTTTTTAAAGAATTGATTTTGGTGGGGAAAGGGAGGATTTCTCTGCCAACCCCAAGGACAGGGAGGGGGAGTTCCCTTTCCAGGAGCCCCGCAGCAGCAGCAGCAGCTCCTCCAAAACGCAGCATCGTTGCGGCACTCTCCAAATGGAGCATCTATCTCCCAGCAGCATCTCTGCGCCGCCCCTCTTCGGAAAGCATCCTTGCCCCCTTCTCTTTCCCAAAGGGGATCCCTCCCTCCCTCCTTCTTAAGGAAACAAGGGACCCTCTGGATCTTCTTCAGGATCAGGAGGAAAGGGGGAAAAGAGAGATAAGCCTTTGCTAGGGCTCAGGAGGAGAGCTGGAGCCTGCAGAGCCTGGAGCATCTCCGAAGGGCTGGTCCCTCTCTTCTTCCCCATCTCCATCCAGACTCTCCTCTTTGGGTTTGGCTTTTCCCCCACCTCTAGGGAAGGAAGCCAAGGGCGATCCGTGAAGCCAACCAGGCAGAAGGGGGAAGAAGAAAGAAGAAGGAGAAGAAGGAGAAGAAGGAGAAAACCTGCCAAGGCTGCAGAGGCGGCGAAGGAGGGCGCGCCTGGCTGCTGGGCTTTTCTCCTGACCTACCTCTCTTCCTTCTTGGTGGGGGTCCCGGCTGGGCATGGAGGACCCCCTCCTCCTCCTCCTCCTGGTCCCGATCCCCTCCGAGGTCAGCCCCTTCGGGCCCCTCTGCCCTGGCCTGGATGGGGCCCTCCTCCTCCTCCGGCAAAGGATGCGCCAAGGAGCCCAGGCGGGAATCGGGGAGGCAAGCGCTGCTGCCCAGCCCGACTAGAGCCTCCCTGCCTCCTTGCCTGGCAGGCAGCAGGGCTCCGTCCTCTGGGGCCGCCCCCTTGACTTTTTTTTTTGGGGGGGGGGGCAAAGTTGTGCCAAAGGGACCCCGAGGTGGTCCTTTTTGGCAGTGATGGAGGCTTGGGTCAAGGGAGCCTCTCTCCTTCTTTGGAGGTTTTTTTGAAACAGAGGCTGGAGGACTGCTTTGATAGTGGCATCCTCCATGCCAGACTGGAAAGGGTTGGACTGGAGAGCAATAGCAATAAAAAGGTAAAGGTCTTCCCCGATGACAAGGTTGTCAAGTCGTGTCTGACCATCGGGCTGCTGATCTCCATTCCTAAGCCAAATAACCAGAATTGTCAGAGACTACTCTGTGACCATGTGGCCAGCATGACTGCACAGAACGCTGCTTACCTTCCTGCCAGAGTGGTACCTATTTATCTCCTAGCATTTGTGTGCTTTGGAACTGCTAGGTTGGCAGAAGCTGGGACTACTGACAGGAGCTCACCCCACCATGCAGTACTTGGGCCTCAAACTGCCAACCTGCCAATCTTGCAGTCAACAGAGTCAGCGTCTTAACCCCTTGAGCCAACCGTGTCCCCAATAACCAGTACATTTCTATACTGCTTCTCAGTGCACCAAAGCACTTCCTAAGAAGTTTATAATGTGTTTAAGCTATTTGCCCCCAACAAGCTGGGTACTCATTTTAGCAACCTATGGAAGGATGCCAGCCTGAGTGGACCCTGAACCACTGGCTGGGATTGAACTCACAACCTTGTGGTTTGTGAGCGAGTGGCTGCATTATAGGCATTTAACCACTGTGCCACCATGGATGGCCCTTGGAGGTTCTTCCAACTCTAGTGTTGGAAGCCCTTTAGGAAGGAAGCCCTTCCTATAGTTGGCATTCTATAGCCCTAGTCACACAATGAAAATAATCCTGGTAGAATTCGGGTTGAATCCCTGTTGTTCACACACACATTGGATGCGCCCGATTCAGTTTTTTGGGGGGAGGGGACACTACCAAAAAACCCACTTAAACCCTGGGGTATTCTGCACCAGGTCTTTTCCTGAGTTTGTAAAAAAGATTAGCATCATCGGTAATGTGAATAACAGTGTGAACAGACCCTGATTAAACTAAACATACCTTGAATGGGTTTCAAATACACTCACATCATCAACTTATTGGCAGGGCAAGGCTCCACCTGGCTGGCTTCCCAAGGAAATGCTCCTTCTGTTCCTCTTTCCCTGCACAACCAGTTTCAAGGGGTGGCTTCCAGGGGATTTCTGGGAGGAAAGTGGCATCTCCTCCTCCCCAGACCATGGAGGATGAGCCCAGAGGACCAGCAATGGAGGAACCCCTTCCTCATCTGCTGGATACTGCTAAAATGCTAAAGAGATGTAGATGGATGCCTTCAAAGCATGAATAACAAAACCAAAATGCATGAGTGAGGCTGAGAGTGTGTGACTTGCCCAGGATCACCCAGTGGGTTTCACGGCCAAGTGGGGATTCGAGAGTCGTAGTCCAGTGCTCAAACCACTACACTACACTGGCTCCAATAGTTGAATAAAGAAAGGGAGCAGAAGTAGTTCCAGGTAGGCAGTAACTGGATTCCAGAAGAATACCATAAAATTGAAATAAATGTCATGACATGGTCAAAAACAGGTATACATGCAACTAAACCATCACATTTTAACTCCTGTCTATGGATGGCTATACTTGTGGAGATATTATCATTTTTTTAGCGAGATGATAGATGAGAGCATTGCCCCTACAATAAAAATCCTGCCACTCCAGATGGAATTTTCCTTAAATCTCCAAATTTTTAGCATTGCAGAGGGTGAGACTTTGAAAGTTGTTCATACCTCTTATCTGACGTGTTTGCATTCCGCCTGGTAACTCCTGACCCCTTTTCTTTGAATGCCTAAACCATCTTTCTAAATGCTCAATTGAGATTTTAAGTTATTGCAATGTTAGAAAATTTGAGGAACTGAAGAAAAATTGCAGAATGGAGAACAGAATTTTTATAGATTGGGCAGTGCCCTTACGTTGGTTCCCAGTCTTTGTAGCTACACTCCAGGTGTACTTCAGGTTAGCATTAGCTTGAACCAGCCCAGTGTGTGTTTTAGCAATATGCTGAAAACATTGAAAGTTAGGGCTGTTATACTAATGTATGTGCTAAGGATTTTGTTAATTTTAATTTATTCTGTACTTTAGCATGGTTGTGCTTATGATGTCATAGTATTTTACATAGGAGTTTATCACATGGGAGGAATTTCTCTCAATTGCAAATGGAGCCAATTCGCAAATACGTGAATTCGCTAGTTAAGCGAATTTACGTGAAATCTGATTGTGTTCGGAATGCATTCAGAATGACTTCCCATTTCCCAAAAATGACCCCCCCATTGCCTGAAATTGTGTGAGATACTTTAATACGCAATTATGTGAAACCCCATGATTGCATTCAGAATGACTTCCCATTGCCCGAAATTGTGTGAGATACACTCATACACAATAATGTGAAACCCCATGATTGCGTTCGGATTGCCATTGCATTATACCCCCAAATTCTGTCATATGATAAACTCCATAATGTTTTTCTCAGATATCACTGTTCCCCGTGAGATTTTCTGTTATCTATTTTGAGACTTATGAGTGCAAAGGCTCTAAATAACAAACAAACAAATAAATAAAACTTTTATTTTTATCCTGCTTTTCTGTACTAAAACAATCAAAGTGGCTAACAACAAGTTTTAAACATCCATATACAGTATTATATTTTCTGGTTATATCTGAGATCTCCATGCTATTTGATGGAAACCCTTTCCACAATATCTGTGGATTTGTTCTGCCTTTCATTTGGTAGGTATTTAAACCTTAACTATTGCAGTTGGTTCTTTTGAGTTGTTTGTATCTTGCTCTTTGTATATTTACTGTTCTTTGCTTTCTTGACTGAAATGTATAATGTAGGCTTATGAAGGGCCAATGTGGGATCCCTACAATGTACATATAATATGTGGGGATCAGGCAAGATCACATCTAACATAAGGTAGAGTGAAATCATTGCTTGAAGAGCAGAGTTTGATATGTGAAAAGGTGGGAAATGCCCAGTTGTTTACTATGCATGTGCTGAGTATTAAGCTTTTATTATTATTAAGCTTTATTTATTGAGTGCTGTAAATTTACATAGCGCTGTACAAACAATCTTTTTAATTAGATGGTTCTCTGCCCTCAGGCTTACAATCTAAAAAAGACAGGACACAAAAGGAGAAGGGAATGGTGAGGGGGAAAGGGATCAGGTCAAGCAGTTCTTTCTCCCTCTGAGGAATGGACCAAGATAGATGCCATGGAGGGAGGGCTCAGCTTCTTCAGGGAAGGCCTGATGGTGTTTGGTCTGCCTTTTCACTCCCTCAGAGGCCAGGATGGAGTCAGAGTACTGTCTGGATTTTCAAAACCTGGGTTCTGAGAGCTAGTCAAATGATTGCATATATATATATATATATATATATATGTGTATATGTATATGTATATATTTTAAAAAGTAATATGTTTTAAAATATGCAGAATATATAGGAAATGTAAGATGAAAATGGGATATGAAGATAATGAGAACTGATATAACAAAATAACCATTGAATGTATATATATTCATGAATATGTAATTGTTTGTTAAATTTGTCTGATTTACCTATGTAATAAATATATATTTGAAAAAAGAAAGCTTTAAAACAAAACTGGTATAAATGCTAGAACAAAAACTGTATGAAGATAAGCTTGATAGGATTTGTAAAACTGCCTTTCTTTTAAGCGTTTCATAAACATTAAATTACAATGTTTAGTGTTCAATAAATTAAAAAAAATCTATGTATATACAGATATACTAAAATAAATAAACATTCACTGTTTAATAAACTTTAAACTGTAATATGAATGCAGCTCGGTAAACACTGTTTTTAAAAAACCAAACCAAACCAAACCAAACCAAACCATGGGGCTTAAAATATCCTGTCATCCAGTGAAAGTCAGTGCCCCACTTGATTATTTGGGAACTAACTTTAGGGTTCCCAGAAATATTGGTATGAAAAGAATGAAGTTTCCTAATATGTTTATGTGCAAGTATTTGAAATAACAAGGAAGCAAAGGGATCAGTCATAGCCACAAGCAAAGAAGAATGGGGAAAAACGAAGAAAATAATGACATATTAACTGTTCAAGTTTTGCTTTCTCTACTGCCTGAGGGGTTTCTTCCCTATAGTCAGAGAGTTGAGTTATTTCTCACAGATGGAAGATATTATTTCTTCTAGATTTCTTCCAGACTGTTCAGGCATAATATTAATAGGCCAGGCCTGGTTTGGTTATGATGTCTTTAGCACAACTGGATCTCTTCAGTTAAAGTCTGCATCTTCGATATTCCATGTAAACTTTCACTGATTTCTCAACAGGGGCCTCATTCCCACTATGTTTTAAACCAGTTTGCAAACTGGTTTGAAGTAGTTTAAATGACCCTTGTTCGCACTTGATCCAAGTTGCTGAAGTGGCTATGCACTAGACCCATTTAACATGCTTCTTTTTGATGCTCATTTTTCAGTGTCTTTTACAATAAATCGATTCAGCACAAGTGTGAATGGGATGCGGGTTTAAATCGATTTTTTTAAGGTGTGATCAGATGATCACCCACTGAAACGGGTCTCTTTGGAATTGAATCATTGGCCAATGGGAACAAGAAGTGGGTTGTTTTACAAGAAGAAAATGCAGTCGTGTCAAATGCAGTGTCAACCACATTCCGCTGTCAAATCGATCCATCGATTCAGATTGCAAACTGATTTATTTGTAAGTGGGAATGAGGCCAGGATCTTCAATTTCTTCACAGTTTATAGTATTTTTTCTGTACATTTGGGCAACTGCCTATATAGCATAGCATTTGCCTTCCTTTGCACTCTCACAGCTAAATTTCCCAGAGCAGTGGTGAAAAATTGGGAGATTTTTTTTCCATGTAAACAATTTTTCCATGTAAAGAGCTAGTGCAGTGTAATGGCTTGGGTGTTGGACTACAGCTGTGAACACCAGGGTTTGAATCCTGGATCAGCCATGTACATCCATGAGGTGATCTTGGGCAAGTCACACACTCTCAGCCTCAAAGGATGGCAATATCAAACCCTCTCTCAAGAAATGTACCAAGAAAACCCCATGATAGGTTCGCCTTAGGGTTGCCATAAATCAGAAATGACTTCAAGGCACACAACAACACAGACGGTATGCAAAGGACACATTACTTATTTTTTAAGGAATACAACTTCCAGAAACCTACAGGAAGGTGTTTTTTTTTATGATTGTGTGTCTTCAAGTAATTTCTGACTTATGGCAACCCTGTGTGTGACATATTCAAGATCAACCCATGGGTTTCCATGGTTGAGCAGGAGCTCAAACACTGGTCTCTAGAGTCGTAGTCCAATGCTCAAACCACAACAACACACTAGCTTTCTACAGGATGTTTGGTTTTCCTTTAAAACAAGGCACTTGTCTTTCAAGTACATTTTTGAAAACTGTTTTGGGTACATATATTGGGCTGGTAAAGTAGAGTACTCTGTTCCTGTTTTGTCAGTTCTAATTACTTGCATATTGGCTATGGAGAAAATTAAGCTACTTCCCACCATGGGCTTGGAAAGCAGAAAAGCAGAGAAAAAGAGCTTGAACGATAGCTCTGTTTTGCCAGTTCCATATAGATGATCAGACTGGCAAAACAGAGTTCTATCTCTGCTTGACCAGCTCATTCACTTTCTCTTTTGGCCATAGGGGAAGAACATAGGTGAGTGGGAGAAGGGTGGCAGATGAACAAAGAAGGGATACATGTACTTGTGTTTATTTGTGGATGGTATGAATGAGTATGTGAGATTATCCTCTTTTGCATTACTCTTTTGCACTGATGGCATACTGCTCCTACAAAACAAGTCATAGTGAAATGTCATTTTTTGCCAGAAAAAATGCTTCTCATCCTGATCTATAGATACAAAATTTCATAGAATCATAGAATCACAGAGATGGAAGAGACTTCAAGGGTCATCAAGTCCAGCTCCCTGCCATGCAGAAAGGCACAATCAAAGGACCCCAAACAGGTCCAGCATCTGTTTCATGACCTCCAAGAAGGATACTCTCCAAGGGAATGTATTCTACTGTTGAACAGCTCCTATTGTCAGGGAGTTGCTCCTAATGTTTAGGTGGACTCTCTTTTCTATTGTTCTAGGTCAGTGATAGGCAATCTTTTGAGCTTGGTGTGTCAAACTTCGCCAAAAAACTAAACATAACTTGGGTGGTGTTTCACTTTAAGGAAAAAACATTATTTTATGATATTTATAGTTCAGATCACTTATTTTTATAGTTTATATATTTATAGTTTAAATCACTTATCTCAGCAATGATGGATTAGAAATCCATGACACCCCAGAAAAGTAGATAATGGTTGCGACTTGTTTCATCCTCAGGAGCAGCAAATGTTTCATCCTCCCCTATTAGACACTCTGTGCCGGATGTTTGTAGGTCAAAACAACAGAAATCCATCACAGAGTGTCTAGTTCTGGGACTTCTGGTTAAGCTGGGATCTTTGCTCTCACTTCTGCCGGCAGAGCAGGGAGCAGCGGAACGCAGCACGGCCAAGTGCAGTAGCCAAGGATGAAACATTTGCGACTAGAGTCTTATTCATCCTCGGCTACAGCACTTGGCTGTGCAGGAGCCAAGGATGAAACATCCTTCTTGGCATGCGGCTGCCTCAGCGGCTGCGTGTCATCAGAAATGGCTACGTGTGTCAGTGCTGACACGCGTGTCATAGGTTCACCATCAGGGTTCTAGGTTCTGTTCTCAGGAGCAGCAGAAAACAAACTTGCTCCATCCTCAATATGATGTCCCTTCAAATATTTAAACAGGGCGATCATATCACTTGTTAACTTTCTCTTCTCCATATTAAGCATACCCAGCTCCCTCAGCTGCTTCTCCTGGAGCATGGTTTCCAGACCTTTCACCATTTTAGCCGCCCTCCTGTGGCCAAGCTCCAGCTTGTCAACATTTGGCTACAGACTCCTTTTTGAGGATTAGAGATTTTATCCTGCCAATATCCTCTCTGTCTTCAAAAGTCATTTCCACAGAACAGGCCTTTGATGCCAGTATGATATTGCTTTTCTATATTCATCTGGAAGCAGAATTAAAATGATAGTTCTACACGGGATGTTAATATGCTGTTCATTCACCAGTAACTTGGAGTACATCCACCCCACCCACTTACTCCAATAACCTGGCTGATGGATGGTGCCAGGGTGACTGTGTTTTCCTTCAGCTCTGCATTCCAGAGTAAGTAGCAGTTAGAGCTGACCATGCTTGCTGACAGGGAAGTTGGTAGAGCAACCTCCTTTGAACTACATCTTCTCCATTCCTCATAGTCTATCGTTCCTCTTTTGCAATAATAATCTTCATGGCAGAAAGGAAGTACATCAATCTCCTCATGGCCTTGATGTTCCCTACAGACTCAGTTTGTCATTGTTAATTTCTGACTTATGGCAACCCATGGGGTTTTCTTGGCACGATTTTTAAAGGGGGTTTGCCATTGTCTTCCTCTGAGAAAGTGTGACTTGCTCAGAGTCACCCAGCTGCTTTAACACGGCTGAGTTGGGATTTGAACCCTGTTCTCCAGAGTTGTTGTCCAATGCTCAAACCACAATACCACGTTGATTTACAGACTCAATTAGTGATGGAAAAATCTTCTCAGCTTCACTTTCATTTACATTCAGATTTTTGTACCTGAAGATTTTTCTGTCCTGTATGTCTTTGCATATTTTAGAAAATTCATTTTTTAAAAAATTCTTCCCTATCTGAACTAGCCAAATGTGGAAAATCCACCTGTTCCTAGCATGGAGAGGACCATGTTGTACCTGACCATTGTATTGTTGCTTAAGATGATGAGTTTTTCAGAAAAAAAGAGATAACAGCTCCAACTCACCGCTGACATCTTTAAATTCACAGCAATTCAGATCCAAAGTGCCTTCAAAGCCCTAGTCCTAGACAGATAGATATGTCAATTACAGTTTATCACACACACTTTAAAAAGTTTCATATGTGTCTATATCCTATCAAGATCTTGGATGACCAACCATGGACTAACGAGTACAGACACAAAAAGCTGGGTAAAGGCCCATTTATTTGAACCTATCTGAACCTACAACCTATTTGGGCCTGTCTGAAGTTTTAGATGACTGAAGTTTCAGGAGCAAGGGACAGGGACAAATTGATATGGGATCAACTGAGGCCAGGTGTCATCCCTTGACTACCTCCTCAGCCTTCCCTTGGGCAAAACACCTGAGCCTCGAGGACAATCCAGGGATGATGCTGTGTATCTCTCTGAAGTGTGCAACATGTTCCTGGGGAAATTGCAACAGAGAATGAGGGACATATTGGCTGGCCTGGTGGGGGAAAGGGACTAAGCAAACTATTGTATCTTGCCCGTGGCAGGTTGCAGGGGGAGAATATTGGACCTTCAGTGTACACCTTCAGTGTACACCTTGCAACTCTTTTGATGCAGGGCAGGACCCTGGAACTGCCTCTTTAGGTACTGTGACCTGAGGGCTGGGGAAGGAGACTACTCCTGAGGTCAACCTGGGGGTTTTGCTTTCACTTAAAAAGTCCTGTGACTTGAGGTGGAGTGCCTTTGGACTGCCTTCCAGTACATGGTTGGCTAGGGACAGTGTAGTTATTGGCTTGCCCTTGGGGGCTCAGGTGTTTTCCCAAGGTAAGGCTGAGGAGGTAGTGAAGGGGTGACATCTGGCCTGAATTGATCCTGTATTAGGTTGCTTCTTCTTCCTTTCTCGGTATGATCAGTGGTGTCAATGGGGTTGGTGTCAGCCAGTGTGTGTCTGTGTGTGTGTGGGGGGGGGGGCGCAGTGAACTGTCTTGTGGTCCCTTCTGGCTACCCTCCCACCCAGTCCATTGCTGAGGGGGGCAGCACTGTGGCCTCTGGGCCCTGAAGGCATACCTCCCCTGGAAAGGCCTCTCGGGTGTCATCTGGTGTGGTCTGCACACCCCCACATCCCTTTGGGATCACTCTGGGTTCAATAGAGCTTAAATAGGTTCCAGGTCAAATAAATTGGTCCTTATTTAACCCAACTCCCTGTGTCTGGTCTTGTTATTCCATGGTTGGTAATCAATATAACTGCAGACCTATGCAAGAAATAACACTGTGGGGAAGGGGATCAACTCTGATGGCCTCCATGATGAGAGGATAGAGGTAACTATGTATGGCACAAGTAGATGCCAAGACACTGTGTATGGAGAAGGCAGAGCCAGTAGCTATATAAAGCCATTCTGCTCATTCATATACTGGTACCTCTTTTGGATCAAACCTTCAGCTCTTTCCATCCTGAATATAAAGAATTTTTAGTAAATTCCTTTAAGAATATGAACTGATACTCACTCCTTACTCATCCCTGTTATTAGAAAAATGATTTTATCTAGCAGTGCCTGTTCTTAAAGCCAAGATTCTTCAACAATATGTTCTTCATTCCCTCCTCAAAGCTGATTCTCTTGTAAAACCAGTTGCTGGTCAAGATTTTAGCATGAATAAACCTCTGGGGATGTGGTTGTGATTGCTTAAGCATTATGAATTGTTTCTTCCGAGACATTTTTGTAAACATAAGATGAACAAAGAGTGAACTTTGATGCTCCTTTCCCCATTTACTTTCATCCAGCTATTAAGTTATATCCCATGAATATATAATTTTATCCCATGCTCTTATTACTTCCTTACACAGTTGTAATCTAACAGCTTCAAGAAAACAAAGCATGTTCTCCAGCACAATGATATAAGCCACACACCTCAGTGCAAGCACAAACATTAATATTGCAGGAAATTACTGCAAGAAAATGAAGGAGCTTATTGCCTGAACTTTAAAACCTGCTCCAGCCTCCCGGGATGAAACTGGGTTGTGGGATGGAGGCGGGGATTATCATATGCTAAATTGCTGCCTAATCGCCACCCGCCATCAGGCCAGGTCCAAGTCAGGTCCCAGCTGTGCTCCACCAGCACTTTTTCAAAGCGAGAAGCTTTCCAGCTTCTAAAAAGTGCTGGCAGAACATGGCTTGGACCTGAGCTGATGGTGGGCAGTGATTTAGCATGCGATAATCCCTGCCTCCATCCTGCATCCCAGCTTCAGTCTGGGAGGTTGGAGCTGATTTCAAAGTTCATGCGATAAGCTCTGAAAGTAGGTTTTATCTGTATTTAGTGGGATTCAAGATAAATTGAAGGCTCTAGACACCTAAATGTGTCCACAAGCTTCCTAATATTCATGAAATGATGAAGGAGGGAGAATTTTTAGTATACATATTCTCCTATTTTGCATTTGCTTGCAATAGTTCAGATTTCTGTTCTCTTAAATCAATTTCATCCTGTTAGATTTAGAGGAAAATCAAATATGCAAATCAGCACTCCAGCAGTGGGGGAGAGAGCTCTGATCAGCACTGGGAGAGTGCTACTTGGGTAGATTGGTTTTAACTCTTTCCCTACATGGTGTTTTCTAGGTTTCACTCACTGCCCCAAACCTCCCATTTCCTCCAGGCCAATGGAAGCTTTGGAGATGGATTAAAAATTCCCCACCGAATATCACAGTTTCTGAGTAAATTTGATCTTCCACTTGAAACTGCCATTTACACGTAGACAAACACTTTAAACTGCTGGAGATCTACTCATTTTCCATTCCTATCAACCAAAATAGCATTGTGATAACATACCATTGTCAATAACAAGAGTATTGCCCCTGTCACATAAGCATTATCCAGCAGCTGTTAACATACTGCCTTTCTCATAAAACTGATTAGGAAAAGGCTTGGGTGTAGTCCTCTGTTATCTAAATCCACACTCAGAACAGATACAGAAACTAGTGCAGTGTAGAGCTTGTACTCTTTTAGAAAATGTTGGTTTCTTGTATGATCTTTCTTATGCTGTCAGTAGTGTGTTGGCCAGAATACTCTGGGAGTTGCCCCCAGGTCCCCCTGTTACCTGGACACTCTGGAGGTGTGGCAGGCAGCTGTCTTCACTTCATCCTGCTGTGCCGTCTGCCAGCAGCAGTGCAGATCACTACCTCTGAGGTGCCTGGTGTTGATCACATGGCTGGGCTCTCATTTTGACCTCAGAGGGTGCAACTCATTGCCCGTGAAAAGCTGTGGGATAAGCCCAGGTTGCATATGGGCTGCATATGGGAGAATGTGGTAAGACCCGTGTTTGAAGTTAAACATGCTTGTATCCCATAGGAAAATGACGAGATAGTGTGTGTGATAATTTCCATAGTTGTGTCAGTCTGGAATATACAAAGGGATCTTGAAGCACTCTTGAGACTTACTTTGTTGAAGAAGTTGTAGCATAAGCTTTTGTAGACTTGGTCTACTTTCTCAGATGAATGGAGTGAAATGATGTCCACTTGTCCTTCCTAGATCCATTTTCATACTCTCACTGGCTAAGCTGCCAGTCAACCAAATTTTTACAGGTTAAATTTGTGTTCTCTTCATCAAATCAATAGAGGAGTCTGATATGCTTTTATAAACTGAATTCTGATTTTATTTAGCCATACCTCTTCTTAACTCCTTTTTGTTGTCTTTTCTGTCAGGAAAATTCAGCCAATGGAGCTGCTTTTTTGGGAGATTGCTCTTTTGGCATGTCTCTAGGCTCAATTTGCTGAAAGGTCAGAAGCTTCTGAAAAGTTAGAAATAATCATGCCCACTGCCACCCAGTGTTCATCCAAGAAGCTGCCCTGACTTTGCACCTGTTCCTAATTTTGGGGGTTGTTTACCGGTAAATCTGTCCCCGATTCAACAGGTTCTTCCATGGCTCATACTGGTTAGGGTTATTCTCTTGTCTTTCTGAGTGCAAAAGTATTTTTGAAATTAAATGCTAATACTGATTATGATGATGGCCAGAATCCTGTATCACGGTCTACGTAGTACAACTTCATGTATACTTAACTATATAGCAGAGACACCAAGAAATCAAACAGTATTGTGATGATGATGATGACAGGGTTGACTTTTCTTTTTTCCAATATTGGGACTCAAAGCTGCTTACAAATTAAAATGATTGCAATATAAACACATATAAAAAGCAATCCTAAACTATTAACCATCTTGCAATCAGGTTTACAATCTAAAGATAAGGCATACAAGGACATGGAATATACTGAGGCATTACGTCCAGCAGTTATTGCTTCTTCTCCTCTCCCTCTGAGGTCATTACAGTGGCAGCTGGGATAGATGGAGGGACCTTCACTTACTTCTGGGCTTAGAAACAATTAACCTGTGCCTATCTCATCTTCTTTTCCTCCATGACCAGTGATCCTAATTTAAATTTATTTAAATTAAATAGTGAAGGGGCCAGTGTTGTGTAGTTATTTAAGTGTTGGAATACAACACTAGACACCAGGGTTGAAATCCCAGCTCATGGAAACCTTGGTCAAGTCACACTCTCTCAGTCTCAGATGATGGCAATGACAAACCCTCTCTGAAGAATCCTGTCAGGAAAACCCCATGATAGGTTTGCCTTAGGGTAGCCATAAGTCGAAAATGACTTGAAGGCACACAACAACAACATTTAATTTAAATAATTTAATTTTCTGTACATTTAAAACAATACAGCATCCTTTTACAAACTCTTTTCATATAAGCCTTCAGTTCTAAAACGCTGTCTGAATAATAATAATAATAATAATAATAATAATAATGGTATTTGCTTGCTAGCCTCCCTAAGGAAGAGGAACCACCCATCTCATGTTCCCACCAACTGTAGCTATAAAGGTGCTGAAACTAAAAGAAAGTCTGACCTGTTGATTTCAGGATCCACTGGCTCACAAGTGGAAATACAGTCTGTTCGATTGACTGGACTTAAGCTTTATAGGGCTTTATAAGTCATAGAATCATAGAGTTGGAAGAGACCACAAGGGCCATCCAGGCCAACCCCCTGCCATGTAGGAACTCCCAATCAAAGCATCCCTGACAGATGGCCATCCAGCCTCTGCTTAAAAACCTCCAAAGAAGGAGACTCCACCACTCTCCAAGGGAGTGTGTTCCATTGTCGAACAGCCCTTATTGTGAGGAAGTTCCTCCTAATGTTGAGGTGGAATCTCTTTTCCTGGAGCTTGCATCCATTGTTCCAGGTCCTAGTCTCTGGAGCAGCAGAAAACAACCTTTCTCCCTCCTCAATATGACATCCCTTCAAATATTTAAACAAGGCTATCATATCTCCTCTTAACCTTCTTTTCTCCAGGCTAAATGGTCTGATTGTCTCCCAGCAACCAAGAAAGAAAGTCTACACAATGTTTAAAGCCTCCTTCCCCTACACAGGAATGGACCCCAGCCTCATTTTTCCTTTTCACTAAAACACCACTCTTCAAGAGATATAGACTGTAATCAGTTGTAACAGTTTGGGAAAATGTATTTTTAAAAATGGATTTCAAAATTTCTCGTTACCAAATATTTAGTATCATGATATAGACACTAGCCTACAACTCTGCTGCACACAACATTCATGCAGTTGATTTCATTCCATTTTCCTTCATTATTTGGCTCAAGGATTAAATCGAATTGTTAGCACCTATTGGAACAGGCCCAATGCTTCAATGGGAATTTGGTGTCAACACTTAAGTTCCACTGATTCCAATGGTCTACCCTAGCTGGGGACTACCAATTAGGTGTGCAGTTGTACTTGCAGTCTAGACAAAGACAGAAGACAGGGCCTCAAGAGAAGTGGTTTCCCCAAGATTAGGAAGCCTACTGTTCATGTCTTGCAAGTAGCAAGGTATCACAGAAAAATTCCTTTGTCGATTCGCAGGCATACTCTGCCAGAGCAGCACTTGACAGTATTACTTATTTAACAGTTATCCCAATCACAGAGATATAAAAGGTCACCTACATACTTCATAAGTTCTGGTGGCACAATGGCTGAGTGCCTGTACTGCAGCCACTCACTCAAAACCATAAGGTTGCGAGTTCAATACCAGCAAAAGGACTCAAGCTTGATTCAGGATTGCATCCTTCCAAGGTTACTAAAATGAGTACCCAGATTGTTGGTGGCAAATTAGCTTACAGTTGCTTAGACACTGTTAATTCAGTATGAAGTGGTATATAAATGAAGCTGTTTGTTTTGTTGGTTTTCACTCCTTAGGTCATTTTAACCCGAATTATGGAATGCTGTCCTCCAAGAGGGCTTGCTTGGAACCTACATTGTCTTTCTGCACCATGTAACCAGGTCTTTCTTGCACTAGGTAAAAAGCTTTTAAACTTTCCTAGGCTCTTTAGTCTTAAGATCTGTTGGTGCTTTTTACATGTATTTAGTGTATTTATGTTATTCTCTAATGCCACTTTCATTTTGTTTTAGATTTTAATAATTAACATTATTATCTATAGTCCCAGATCATGGAGTTTTAGAAAATAATGAGGTAGGAATATGTCATTTTATGGTGTTAATAATCTATCATTAGCCACATTGGACACAAAGGACAAGAAACATGTTCCTACAGACATCTGGCTGACCATCATCGGGACAGAATCTTACACTAGGTGGGTCTTTTGTCCTACCATGCAATAAAAATTCAATTATTTCAGTTATTTGTACTTGGTGAGACTAAATTTACAGAAACCTTATTGAAAAAGCAATCACGTTTCTGAAAAGTTATGTATTATGCTTCTAGTTTCTGCTTGTGAGCCAGACGGAGAATTTGTTATTATATATAAATATTGAAATTAACTAAGGACTTAAACTAATTGTAAAAGTTTGGCTTTAATTTCTTAGGCACAGAGATGAAATACAGCACTTTCCACTGTTAGGGTAGATCAAGGAGTGGCCTCTGTCTACACTGAAATTCTCCAGTACCTGACTCATCATCATCATCATCATCATCATCATCATCATCATCATCATTTTATTCCTGTATGATGTATTTTATGCTTTGGAGTTGGCCCAATAAAAATTAAAACTGCTTGTGTATTTTGGATTTTGTTGTATTCTAAGAAATGAAGCATTTCACAAATGGATTGTGGTGAAAGCAATTCTGGGGGAATGTGAACAGAAAACCAAAATCTGCAGTCTAGAGTAGCAGCTGTTGAAAGAGCTACATGGTGTTAAATTCACTTTAATTATTTCGAGTCACCTGGTGATATTTACAATGGAACAAAGAAATGCTTGTGTGTTTTTGGATTTTTAGATACAGCTATGCACAGGAAAAAACCAACCACAACCACATATAATCCAGCTACTCTTGCTAGTTAAACTCATTGCCTGAGGAGAAACCTAGACTTCACAGTAACAATACACAGTTCCCATCTTATTTCTTATTCATGTTTTTCTACTCTTATATAACAGATGTATAACAGAGCCATTATGTTTTAATGGTAGTTTATAATTCTCTCCCATGTATATTACCATTAGATGTTTAGTTAACTGTCCTGTTAGGTCCAATAATGTTATATTCCCTTTTCTTAAAGTCAATCTCTGTGACTCTGTTAAGAAAAGAAAGAGAAAGAAACATTTTGTTTTATGCTCATTTCCTGGAGTATTCTACAAATCCACATAAGATTTTAAAGCAGAACATTTCAGAAGGTTTGCATCTCCAAAGAAAGCGAAAGTGATGTTTGTCCTTATGAAGGAGTTGGAAGGAATGGAGATTTGTTGTAGTTGAGCACTCCAGGGTCATAAAAATCCAATTGTTGTAAATCAGCAACTGGCCCATTCAATTTATTTAATTTAAATGGGAAGAAATTGTAAGCAGTGGGCACAACTCATTACAGAGGGAAAACAATTAATTACAAAGGGGAAAACAAATGATGTAATTAAGAATGATGAATCTGGTTTACAGAGGCTTTCATGGTGTGTTTGTCTTCCTGAAACAGCAGCTCTTTTCAAAATGTCACAGTACTTTCTGGTCATAGTACAGGCCTCTATGATGCAGGGAGCATGGGTCCACCAACAATCACAGAATTCTTGCTGCTTGAAAGAGTCTTTCAAATGCTTATCATGGGGCTGTCATTGAATGTGCTTTCCTAAGTTAATGGAAAATTCTCAGGTTAATAAGAGAATTAATGTTGACATATTCCATTTTGTTGTTGTTGTTTGATGTCAGGCTGACTTTGACTTATGGGTGTCCTATGAATGAAAGTCTTCCAAGACCACTTGTAATCAGCTGTCCTGCTCAGGACTTGCAATCTCAAAGCTGTGGCTTTTTTGATTGAATCAATATGCCTGCAGTATTTTTTCTTAACTGCCATCAGGTTGACTATGGTCACTCTATGAATGAGATATTTCCAAGTCACCCTATGATCAACAGTTACCTTCTTTTCCTACTGCTTTTCACTTTACAATGCACTATTATCTTTTCCAGTGAGTCACTTTGTTTCATGAGCTGTCCAAAGTATGACAGTCTCAGTTTAGTCATACTGGTTTGCAGGAAGAGAACGGCCTTGATCTGCTGTAAGTCCCCTTCATTTGTCTTTTTTAGCAGCTTGTAATATCCATAGAACTCTTCTCCAGAGTTCATTTCAAATTAGTTGACTTTCCCTCCCAGGTGCTTTCTTTTTCACTGTCCAGTTTTCACAACCATAACACAGAAGTCAGACACTGTTCTATAAAACCATTTTCTTTGAGTATGTATGTGCAGGGCATATTTGCATCTATGATTCATATGACTATGCATTTTATGAAATTTGAAATTTTATGCATATATTTACCTGTTCAAAGTCTTTTAAAAATCTGTTTAGTTGCTTGAAGAAGCCCATAATGCAGCATTTTCATTATTAAACATTACTGCACAGGATCCTCAAATTATTCTTTTCATGGGTGTGTGTGTGTGTGAGTTTGTGTGCCTATGTTTGTGTGTAAGACAAATAGAACACAAACATAGTGCTGCAGAAAGCCCCAGGTGCTTCATGTTTCCCTCTTCCCCCAACACTCAAATCCTTTCATAAACTCAAAGCACTTAACACACAAGTATGTGTACACAACTCCTTAACATCCCCTCCTGATTCAAACAAACACAAAGACCCTTCACAAATATTTAAGTATTACTTTCTCTTACTTCTAAGTCACAAACATATAGTGAAGTCATCACTAATTCTCTTGTCAGCTGCAAGTATAATAAGAACATAAGAGCCAAGCAAAGGACTATCCAGTCCAATATTCTGTTGACACAATGACCAATCACTTGCCTATGGGAAGTCTGCCAGCACAACATGAGGGCAATGACTTCCTTTATAATACTCACTATAGTACAATGTGCATATAAAATAACTACCTAGTGAGTATATGATGTGACTACTTGGCACTGGACTTATTTGGATCTAGGTGGAGCCTGGAGTTTCCAGTCACACTTTTCTTTTTGTTTAATTACTGTATCATGCAATAGATTTTGTTTTTTAAAAAAACCCTTGAGTTGTATGAGGATAGTAATGTGCAGAGTATAATAAAAAGGAAGAGACATCATGAGATGTGTGACTTATTACAAAGGACAAGAATACTTGGTAAATGGGAGGTCAGGAAGAAAAGAGGAAGACCTCAGTTCAGGTGGATGGATTCAATGGGGGAAGCCAAGGCCTTGGGATTTCAAGCCTTGAGCAGGGCTGTTGGTGACCGGGGCCCTTGGGGGTCTCACATTCATAGAATGGCTATGAGCTGAAGCCAAACTGATGGCCACAACAACAACAACAACAACAACAACGTGTTTGTGTTCCAGCCAAACTGTAAGGGCCAGAAAACACAAGGAAGGATAATAAAGGGGGTGAGGGGTCGGGTGGGGAGATATAACCAAAGAAATCCACACATGTATGTATTTAATATCCCACATTTCTTCTGGTACAGAATGTACATTTCTTGTATTGTGGGCTATTTCTTGTATGTGTGCATGCCACCCTTGTTATGCTTTTATGGTTCTACACACTTTTTAATTTTTTTTCTATATTTTTTATTTTACAAATATTATAGCCAGTGTAGCTATATTTACAGATATTATCAAACTGTAACATCATATATCTCTGTTAGTATACATTTATACTTCTACAACCCCCCCCCCCAGACTCCAATAATCTAGTATTGTTTCTTTAAGTCATTTACCATCTAACACTTTATTAACAATATTCTGCTAAAATAAGTTAGTAAGTCCAAATATCTCTTCCTAAACAATAATCAAATAAGATGTCACAACTTCCCATTTCCCCCCATTTTAACATATCCTTTTTGTAATAATGCTGTTAGTCTGTCTAGTTCTTTCATTTCAAATATTTTATTTCTCCAGTCTCCTATACGCTTTAAAATTGTTTTTAAGGAGTGCTGTTTTAGTGGAATGGTTTACTTAATTTTTTTTAAAAAAACTGTTTTATTATTATTAGGATTGGTTTTTGTTGTTGTTGCTATATTTCATTTTATTGTATGCTGTGAACCAACCTGGGCCCCATACTGAGAAAATCAGGAGATAGAAATTAAACAAAAATTTCTACTGAAGGAAAAGGGCATAGGGAGGGAGGCTGTGAAGTGGTTTGCCATGGAAAGAAAACATGATACATTGGAAAATACAATATTGATGGGAAAAGCTGAAGGCTGCCAAAAAAAAAAAAAAAAAAAAAAAAAAAAGGGGGGGGGAAACCAATTCACAGGTTGATTTTCTAAAGAAAAAACAAAAACAAAAAAGCTTTGAGTGTGCAAGCCCAGAGCAGGGCTGTTAATAACAAGTTCTCTTTGATGTCTCTTATTCATAGGGTTACCATAAACCAAATCCGACTTGGTGGCACATGGCAACAGCAATCATTGGGAAGAAACACAAACATAATAATTCCATTGGTAACTGAAAATTGTAGAAAATTTCTGACAGGAAGCAACAAGTCAGTGGCACTTGTAGGTGGGCATGGAGGGCAGGTGGATAGAATGAACAAAATTACTATTAACATAACAAAAAAATACCACAGACTCATGGGCTGACGTGTTAACACATGTTTACAGAAGGACATGGATTAAGAGAGAGTGAAGTCTTAGTAAAGGAGGCTGTTGCGGTGATGTTAGTGGGTCAGTGAATCCATCATGGGATTTATCAGCTAAGACACTAAAGGAACTATCCAGAGTGCTGAACCCTGTCCTACAAATAGCTCCTACACCTTGTATAGCCCCTTTAAAATCCAAATTAAATTCAGAAGTGGATTCACCATTGTCCTGACATATAGGGGGCACCAGCTATCAGAAATTTTCAATAACGTTTATGAAAATTCTTTATCTGACTTATACTGCTTCTGTGTCCCACTGGTGGTATGTATCCCACTGGCAGAAAACAATTGCCTTAAAACAAGAGGAAGTCAATAATGATGAGCATTCGAAAACATAAGCACATTCATTTTTACTAGGTTCAAAGAATAGTGTGAAGCTCAGAATGTCTGGGTATGGTCCATACCTGGCTAGGAGCTCTCTTGGGTTTCTTTTACACACTACCCTAAATTTTATTCTGGAAGAAAGGCATAAAATGGATGTAATAAGTACAAAATCAAACCAGTCTTTATTTGGTCAATGACCAGCAAGATATATATATATATATATATATATATATATATCTCATAATACAAAGTGTAACAATAAAATTCAAGTGCTGCACAATAAAATAAAATAAAATAAGGTAGTATAAAAATACACTCTCCTAAGATTTTATACATTTCATAATTACGAGGAAATAAAATATGCTGGCAAGTAAAGAGAGATGCTGGCTTTACTCTGTTTCTTATATTTTTGTAGTTTCTACATCCCTTGTGCTTTACAAAGATGTCTAGAGGCAACATATCAACTGAGGGGCATCATGATAAAAACAGACATATTTTTTTATTTGGTCAATGCCCCACAAAATTTTAGAAGATTCCGAAACCCAGTACATGAGTACCACAATGAATTTCGAAATGCTTCAGTGCAAGAGAGTAATATAAAATAGATTAAAAATGGAGTACAAAGATTTCCCCTGAGCTTTAAAATGATGATAGTATAAAATAAGACTATTTTAAGATAAGGAGGTATCTTTTATCTGGATTTGTCTCACTTTCATTGCAGCAACACCATATTTAGCAACTCTATTTGTAATATATGGGTTTGAATCCTGAAGTAGATATTTCACACAAAAATTATCTGGATACCCCATCCATTTTTCAACTAGAGGTACAATAAAGATTGATCTAATATCCTCATAAAATTTACATCGTAACAGTACATGTGAAATAGTTTCTACTTCTGCTTCTCCACATGGGCAAGTGTGCTCATTTATGGGAACTTTACTGAATCTGCCTTGGAGTAGTGCGGATGGGAGAACGTTATATCTGGCTTTGAAAAAAGCAATTCTCAATGTAGGGAACATTAACTTTTGTAGATAACTTGCAGGTTCCCATACTCCCTTATTAATCAGAAACCTATAATGTTGTGGGAGTCTACTGAGCTCATTTTGAAATTCCATGTCCTTTATTCTTTGAGTAACAATTTGTTTAGCTTGATCATAACTTTGCGATAACAGAAATAAAGAGGAGAGTCCATAAGAAAACAATTTGAGTTCTACTGCTTTTTTCCATGGTGAGACAAAATTGTCAATTAAGACTAATGGAGTTAAACCCTTTGGGAAGAATTGGATTTTTAGCCAGTAGATTATCATCAGCTTCCAGGCCCTTACTTCAATTAAAGGCATTCCTATCTCGAACCTTAGGTGGGCATTTGATGTACCATTGGGTGCACCCAAAATTGAACGCAGGAAGTTTGTTTGGACTGTTTCCTGTGTATTCTTAATATAAATCCCTGTTTGGGCCCCATAATAAGTACAGTATTTATATCCTGAGAAGTTTCAGAAAAGCCTCAAAGGACTACAGCTGAAAAATGGCTGTATTATAAGGACTTTAATATACATTTTCCCTTAAGGAGGAACAGCAGAGCACCATGCCATTGGAAATGATTTTGATATTGTAGTTGCAGGGGTGTAGCTACAAAAGAGGCAAAATGAGAGCATTGCCCTTCCAAATTAGGATTAGAATGATGCCCCCAAATGACATTTTCCTTCAGTTCCCAAATTTTTACAAAACTTAGAGTAGTGGGCAGGTCTGTTTTCTGCTGCCCCAGAGGACAGAACCAGGTCTAGTGGTCTGAAGGTACATGACAGTAGATTTAGACTGAACATTAGAAGTAACTTCTTGACAGTATGTTCAGCAATGGAACCAATTGTTTAGAGAGGAGGTGGGGACTCCTTGTCTGGATGTCTTCAAAAAGAGGCTGGACAGGTACCTGCTGGGAATGCTCTGGCTGGAGATCCTGCATTGAACAGGGGGTTGGATTTGATGGCCCATGAGGCTTCTTCCAACTCTATGATTCTATGTTATCATAGTGGGGAGGCATGTTACTGGTGCGCCTCTGCAGCTGCCCAATTATTGATGTGAACTTCAAGGCTGCTTCTTTTCTTTCTTATCTTTATTAAATGGGATGAAGACTAGATAACTTTTCAAACAGACAAGGCCTTCACAGAAAGCTCTGTCCTCTTTGAACCATAATACAAGACCATCGTAATTTCTGCTCATTCAAGGATGTTTGGGGGAGGAGAATCAGAATATAGAGCAGAAATGAGTTGATTTTCAATCTGAAAATTACTGCTTTCTTCTGTCCAAATTTTGATGGTAATCACAGGGCCTGCTTTGGACAGGCTGTGGTTTCAGAAAAGATTATTACAGTAGTTTTCTTCTGCTCTAAGTAAGTAATGAATGTAGGTATAGAGAGGGCAATTCTACTTATTCTCTGAACTCACCTTGTTATCTGGATCTATTGTATTTTTCCGTTGTAGTTCTTTCTTAATAATGGTGTATAAAGAAGAGTCCAATCTCTCTAAATTATTTTACATTATACTTGGAATGACTTTCATTTCATATGGTTTAATTTTTTTTTATTTTTTATTTTTTGCTTTACAATCTGTTTCCATGGTCCCAATTAGTTCATCATTTTGCTGTTCATGGAAGGCTGAGTGGACCCTGGAGCTCTCTCCTGGGTTCAAACTTAGAATGTTGTGGCTACAGTACCAGCATTTAACCATTGTACCACCAGGGCTCCTTCGATATTAAGGTATAGAATACTTAGTAATGTTTTTTGGACTAATGTTACTCATTAATTGTAATTCCTGTGTATTATTGAATGTAATGGTAATAGTTGTGATATAAACAACTAACAAAATTAAAATTATACCTTTAAATTACAATATCATACACACAACCTAAATTTATTTACATATACATAGTTTCATGTGGCTGAAATGAAAATTTGGCAAAATATGATGTTTTAAGAGATTTTTTTTAAAATTAAAATTTAAAATTTAAACCGGAGGCCTCTCCTTTCTCCTCTTGCTAAGCCTCACCCCACCCACACTATCTATTCAGCATTTTAAAGGGACACAGGCAAATGCCACAGCCCATTTCTGCCCAAAGGCAGATGTTTGAGGAGCATTGGTGCCACCCCACCCATAGGGTGTCACCTGGTGTGGTCTGCATCCCCATCACTCCTGTGGTGACACCACTGATCCTAACTGATTTACAGACCAGGATATTAGCCTGTTGCAGCAAAAGGAACATATGTGGGAACAATGTGGCCTGTAGGTCACATATGGCTTCCAAGGCCTTTTTTTCTCACCCTTGGGACCCTCCTGGCTCCCAGTACCCCCTGAAACTCCCAGAAGCTTCCAGGAATTGTGATTTTGCTTGCAAACCTTGTAATAAAGCAACTCTCCAAAAGGAAAATGAAGGTAGGTGTCTGTCTCCCTCCAATTTTAATTCCCTCTTCCTTTGGGTGACTGGTGTGGTATCTCAAGAATTAAAAAAATATATAAAAAGTTTACTGTGACATACATTTTCACAGAGAAGATCTCACTTCATCATATCCTTGCAGTGTTAGTTACAGTCATATTGGTGAACACCCCAATATTTTGTGTGTTTTTATCTGGCCTATTTATTAAATTTATATCCTACCTGGCTTTTGAGGAAATTAATCTATTTTTAAGGGGCAGGAGGGTAGACTGGTGTGTTTTTTAATTGTATGTATTTTTAAATGTTGTACTCTGCCCTGATTGCTCACTCAGAGAGGCGGAATATAAATAAACCATTATTATTATTATTATTATTATTATTATTATCAAGGTGAGGTAAAATAGCGATAGCAAGTACATTTCTATGCTGCTTACCAATGTACTAAGTCGTTTACAAAGTGTAAACTAATTGCCCCTAACAAGCTGGATACTCATTTTAGTGACCCATGGAGTATGCCAGGCTGAGCTGACCCCTGAGTTGACCCCTGGCTGACATTGAACTCACAACCTTGTGGTTTGTTTGTGAGTGGCTGCAGTAGAGACATAAGGTGGGGTATTTCTATTTTTTTTTAATCCACACAACCCTATAAGGCAGGTTATGCTTAAAAATGGCAACTGGCCTGAGGATAATTACTTCATTGCAGAGCAAAGATTTCACTCTGCGTCTTCCTAGTCTTAGTCTTAGGCTAAAACTCTCGACACTAAACATGCTCTCTCTCTCTCTTTCAGTTTTAAATCCCATCTTATCTAGGCCTTCCTGGTACAATACACAAAAAAACAGATGTCTGTCATACTCAACTAATCGTATTTATTGTGGGAAATGCTGGTATAACTCCATCAACTTGGAATTCTCCCGTTTCCCTTGCAAAATCACTGTTTTCACTCTAAGATACAGTTGTTGCTATTACAAATTCTTTATCTTTCTCACTCAGAATGGCCACGGTTCTGTGAGAGTATGGAAACTTTGCACGATCCACTACCAATGAAGTGGATGAAACATGCTGTTAATACCAAAAAAAAAAAAAAAAAAAAAAAAAAAAAAAAAGCAAAGAAAGAATAAGTAGTCTACTATTGCTCTCTAGTGGACTAGAAGATAATTGCAATGTGGCATTCTTAATTGCTGAACCGTCAGTAAAGGAGAAATAATAAATCCATTCATTCTCAACTGGTTATTCTTTCTTGATTGTGTGTTTGTTGATGTTTACAAGGTGCCTTGATTCCTCTTTGCTCGCTGTTTTGTTTTCACTTGTCATTTAAAAATTTATATATAATCTTTATTTTTCTTTCATTTGAATATTTTCCATCCTCTTTCCCTAATTTGAGAACTATCCTAATTAAAATATGGATTCTCTTTTTGGTAATATTTTGACTCCTTTTCAGCAATTAGGAGAAAGATGTGTAGCTATTTTTACTGCCAAAAAAAAAAAAAAAAAGTTCACTGGAAAATGTAATTTGTAAGAAGATTACATATCTTCTTTTGTTTTCACCTTGACAACTGATTTTTGCTGTTAATCCTTGGTTTATTTAAATTGCTGCAACCTGAGTTTAAACAGCTAAGGTTTTTAGCAATCATTTAACACAGGACTCTTTCAGACGTGGGAAATTGGAAGTATAATCCAAGGGCAATCCAAATGCAATCCTGGGGTTTCACGTAATTGCGAATTAATTCTTCTCACGCAAATTCGGGCAAAAGGGAAATCACTCCAAATGCAATCATGGGTTTAACGTTATTGCAAATTTAAGCTTCTCACGCGATTTCGGGCAAGGGGGGGTTATTTTCGGGTAATGGGAAGTAATTCCGAATGCCTTCCGAACGGAGCAGGGGTTCAGGTAAATTAGCTAAACAAGCGAATTTACATGAATCCGCATTGGCTTCATTCGGAATTGGGAGAAATTCCTCCCGTTTGAAAGAGTCCACAGTGGACTCTTTCACACGGGAGGAATTTCTCCCAAACTTTGAATGGAGCCAATGCGGATTCATGTAAATTCGCCTGTTTAGCGAATTTACCTGAATCATGCACTTCCCAGGAACCTCAGGCAAAACAAAGTGCTGCAAGTTCTTCCAGCTGTGTAACAAAACATCCTGTGCTGCTTGACAAAGGAGTTTATCACTCGAAGGGAATTGGAAGTATAATCCAATGGCAATCTGAATGCAATCATGGGGTTTCGTGTGATTGCATGAAAGCTAATCACACACATTTTCGGGCAAAGAGAAGTCCTTCCAAATGCAATCGTGGGGTTTCACGTTATTGTGTGAGAAACTATCACACGCAATTTTGGGCACTGAGAGGCAATTTCGGGCAATTCTGAACGCAATGCAGCATCAATACGCAATCATGTAAATTCGCTGAACTATCAAATTTACTCAATTCCGAACTGGCCTCATTTCCATTTCTTTCGAAATTGAGAGAAATTCCTCCCGTGTGATAAAACAAGAGGAACAAACCTTGTAAAAAGCAGGCAAAGTACAACTTTGCCAGTTGAGGGGCTTTCCCCCCATAGAGCAATGTTCCATTTACATCAGCAATGCAGTCACACATATATTTACTCAAAAGGATATATGACAATCATATTTTCCCCAGCTATATCTTTCTTAACTAATTATATTCCATTTATCTATGAGCTGCCTTGGGTCCCTTTCTGGGAGAAAGACAGCGTAGAAATGAAATAAACAAATAAACAAAATATCTCACTGTCTCTCTTCTTCCTATGTTGCCACAAGGTCTTGCCCCTCTCTGCCCTTCCTTTTGATATCATTTTGATATGAAAGGGATGTTTTAGCCCGGTAGCAAAGAGTGAAAGAAACATATAAGGACTTCCATGACCATATTTGGAATTGGAATTACAGCTTCTGGCATCAGCTACAGTATATCACCCTCTGCAATCCTGAAAATCACTATCTGCTACCACCTTTTATATTGCTAGTTCTTGTATTATGTTCATGAGTGTGTGTTTTTGTGTGAAAGTTGATTTCCATGTCTGCAGTCATAAATAAAACTATATTTGGACCTTGAATTATGGAGTTCTGTTTCTCAGAACAGGTTCGATCCCTGCTTTTAGTTGCCGAAAGCCTGCTCAGGAGCTTCAATTGAGCTAACACAATTTCCCCTATTAAATATTGGTTGTGGGTACCTTGTCCCAGGCATTTTGGGCAACTGGCATTTTGAGCAACACTTGGAAATAAAAAATATTACACAAAAATACCTCAATTTTATTCTAAGAACAGCCATGTGAAATAATTTTGGCTGAGAAGCTACAATTCACTTAAGGTGATCACTTGAGGGTTATATTATGGGGAAGCTGGTATAATGTGCATTGGACAGAGGAGATGAGCATGAACATAGACTTCATGCTGTAGATCTGAAAGAAAGTTGCAATACTGAGCAAGTATGATAAAGGTATTTTGATATTAGAAAAATGTATTGTATAATATTATATTTGATATGAATCATGCTGTATACATGCATGCATATGACAAAGTATTATGCATAATGGATAGGGCATTTTCTTTTTTTCGGGCTTTCCTAAACTCAGTACATAAATTCCAAAGGGTTCTGCCCTGGTGGCGCAGTGGTTAAATGCCTGTATTGCAGCCACTCACTCAAAACCATAAGGTGGCGAGTTCAATACCAGCAAAAGGGCTCAAGCTCGACTCAGGCTTGCATCCTTCTGAGGTCACTAAAATGAGTACCCAGATTGTTGAGGTCAAGTAGCTTACAGTTGTAAACCATTTAGACACTGCTTAGAATCATAGAATCATAGAAATTTAGAGTTGGAAGAGACCACAAGGGCCATCCAGTCCAACCCCCTGCCGTGCAGGAACTCCCAATCAAAGCATACCCGACAGATGGCCATCAAGCCTCTGCTTAAAAACCTCCAAGAAAGGAGACTCCACCACACTGTGTTCCACTGTCGAACAGCTCTTACTGTCAGGAAGTTCCTCCTAATGCTGAGGTGGAATCTTTTTTCCTGCAGTTTGCATCCGAGTCCTGTTCTCTGGAGCATCAGAAAACAAGCTTGCTCCCTCCTCAATGTGACATCCCTTCAAGTATTTAAACAGGGCGATCATATCACCCCCTTAACCTTCTCTTCTCCAGGCTAAACATCCCCAGCTCCCTAAGGCGTTCTTCATAGGGCAAGGTTTCCAGACCCTTCACCATTTTAGTCGCCCTCCTTTGGACCCGCTCCAGTTTCTCCACATCCTTTTTGAATTGTGGTGCCCAGAACTGGACACAGTATTCCAGGTCGGGCCTGACCAAAGCAGAATAGAGTGGCACTATTACTTCCCTTGATCTAGACACTATACCTCTATTGATGCAACCTAAAATTGCATTGGCCTTTTTAGCTGCTGCATCACACTGTTGACTCATGTTCAACTTGTGGTCTACTTGGACTCCTAGATCCCTTTCACATGTTGGGGTATGAAGCGGTATATAAAAGAAGCTGTTTGTTTGTTTCTTTGTTCTCTGCTTAAAGTAGTTGTTTGTGTTCTTCCTTATTAACAACTTTTCTCCTCTTGTTGTAGGGTCACAATCTTTAGATGACATTCTACTGTTGCTGTGCTACATGTTCCCCAGTTTTCATCTGTGAAATTTTGGAGGATATGAGAAATCGAATTTTAATTGGAAGCAAGTGGTGCTGAAAGATATAACAATTTCAATAGGAAAATATTCCTTTTCTTCACAGACACTGTCACAGGGATATTAGGAAGCTTAGAATAGTCAATAGTCTCTTTCCCTTTCAGCAAAAAATGTTAATTGTGGTGGTACCTGTCAACTATGGGCTACAGGTCAGTCATTTCTTCCATAAAGCCTCACATTGCAACCACAAATTCCTTAGGACAGTAGAATAGGCAGAATAATAAAACAGTCAGAACTGTAGAATGATTGGACAATGAAGTCTGTGCTCTCTCCCCCCCCCCTGCTTTTACAGACATTCCATCCCCTCCAACATTTCACAGATGGAAACTGGGACATATGTGGCCAAGCAACATCAGAGTGTGGTCAGGAGAACAAAAGTTATTAATGAGCAAGGAGAGACAAGCTATAGGAGTTTGCTTTTGCCAGAGTTGTCTTAAAGGGCAAGATCCTTCTCCCTTCTCCCCTCTCTTGAATTAACTGAGTGCTAACTACTTTGCACTCAGTTTGTAGCAACTGAAGTAAGCCAGGAACAAAGGGTGAAAATGGGAGGAGGGAAGAGAAACTGGGACACTTTAAAAGCAGCTGAAAAAGTGGAATGAAAGAGGATAAATGGGAGCCATCCCTGTTAAATTGGGATAGTTGGAGGGTATGCATTTTCCTGCTCTCCCTCCCTATCAGTACTTTCAGCGAAAAGTGTTTTTAACTAATTGTCTTCAAAAGTACCATGTATCTTTATTGGGAATAGGAAGAAGCAACTGCATATTCTCCCTTTTCTTTTGCATCACCGAATCGTTATTCACCCTTGACTTTAATGAAAATGCATGGATACAAGGTTATAATGGTCCTATTGGATCAATTGGGAGGCTCCTCTTGCTTTCTTGGTGACTGTATATGTAGCAGATTCTGGTTGTATTTCTAATCAAAGAGAAGCAAGCCTTTTCTAAGTGCATTCCGTGAAAACATTTTTAATACAAAGTATAATTTGGAAAATTTCTAGTCATTGTCCTCCTCCTCTTTTAAAAAAAGAAAATAAAAAAAGAAAGTTTTAGTGGAGACAGTTACCCACTATCATGCTGAATAGCAGGTACTGGAAATAATGATTGGTTTGAAGAACTAACATATTAGATAACCCTAAGGAAATCATTAGGCACAAGTTGCATTTATGAGGATACAACAAAGAACCAGCTATTGTCCTTGGCAGTCTTTCTAGGAAGTGATTATTTATATAAGAGCATGGCAAAACTCCTCCTATATGCTTTTTTAAAAAATGTACATAATACATGGTCTTTGTTTATAGTTTTAGTATTTAAAGTTGCTTCAGTTTGCCTTAACAGCAGGGCAGATGTTGAAGAAGAAGCTTTCGTGGATCTGAAGACACAGTTCAGGTACAATGCTCTTTAAGAATTTATTATTTGTGCTTAATAGCTCTTCCATTCCTTCTGATTCAAAATTGTTTCATTTCCACCTAAGAGCACTGCAGAATTAAAGCAAAGGTTGATATGGCTCATCCTGTTTCTAATGTGCCTAGCTAGATACCTCTGATAAGCATTGAACAAAGGCAAGCATTTGTCTATTTTACCCTTTGTTTTTAAGTGTGTGCGTGTGTACTCACAATGCCATCCTCCCAGGTTTTCCAGTTCAGGATCGGGCTAGACCACTGAAACTTAGGGACAGTCCCTGGTGATGTTGTTAAGCATTTGTATTAAGTGCTAACTAAAGTTGCTCACAACTTGTCACTCAACACATGCAGAAAGAACATATTTTTCTGACTGGAAATCAAGACAGAAATCTTAGCTAAAGTAGCTGTTTCCAGGGCAAAATGGTATGAAGAGATTATTCCTTCCCATTTATTTTGGGAGATGAAGTAAGGAATGTTTAATGAAGCCAAGTTGCTTCTAGCAATTAGGGGGATTCAGGGAAGAGTAAACAGTGACTTCTGGCACTACAACGGCTAGATGAGATTCATAGAATCATAGAGTTGGAAGAGACCACAAGGGCCATCCAGTCCAACCCCCTGCCATGCAGGAACTCCAAATCAAAGCATCCCTGACAGATGGCCATCCAGCCTCTGCTTAAAGACCCCTAAGGAAGGAGACTCCACCACACTTTGAGGGAGTGTGTTCCACTGTCAAATAGCCCTTACTGTCAGGAAGTTCCTCCTAATGTTGAGGTGGAATCTCTTTTCCTGCAGCTTGCATCCATTGTTCCGCATTCTAGTCTCTGCAGCAGCAGAAAACAAGTTTGCTCCCTCCTCAATATGACATCCCTTCAAATATTTAAACAAAGCTATCATATCACCTCTTAGCCTTCTCTTCTCCAGGCTAAACATCCCCAGCTCCCTAAGTCGTTCCTCATAGGGCATGGTTTCTAGACCCTTCTCCATTTCAGTCGCCCTCCTTTGGACACGCTCCAGTTTTCCGCATCCGTTTTAAATTGTGGTGCCCAGAACTGGACACAATATTCCAGGTATGGCCTGACCAAAGCAGAATAGAGTGGCACTACTACTTCCCTTGATCTAGAACAAGGAAACTAATTAAGTAAATATATAGATTCTTCTGAAGAGTCTTTGAAAGTTGAAGCAAGCAAGCCTTGAAAGTTGTGGCAAATTGCTGAAGCTCTTTCCTCGTGCCTTACTAGAATATTATCCTTTAGTTCTGTTGTTACTATGTACCTTCAAGTCAACTTTATGTTATAGCAGTTCCCTCATGGGGGTTCCTTAACCTTGGATAGCTCCTTCAAAGTTTAGTGAAAACCTGTAGCAGATTTACCATCCCACAGACATGGGAGAAATGCCTGGCTTTTCTCCCCCCCTCCATACAAATGTTAATAGTGAATTCTTTCTTAAAGGGATGATGCTTATGTTATCAAAATGTCACCATCCATGCAGAAGAGGGAAGTGTCAGTAGGCTTGAGGGAACCCTAATACATAACAGAACACCTAGTGGAAACACATGGCAGAACAGTACCTTCTACAAAAGTCTAGTGAAAACTGAGTATGTCTGGGACTTTTTGGGTGGTAGTGGTGGTGAAGGAAATACCAGAGCTGGGTCTAAAGGGACATGATACATAAGGAGGGTTCTCCTTTGCATTTAGCTCCCAATGAAGACTCACAATGCCAGAGCCGCAAGGTTGAACGCTAGAGCTCCTGGCAAAGTCTTGTGATAGCATTGCCATCGTAAGACTTTGTGCTTGGTTGGGTGCAGTTCTCACATTTGAAATTTTGTGAGACCAAATGTCCCATGAGACTTTGAAGGAATCATGGCAGGCTTTGAGGGAATCTGTCTATGAGAGAGCTGTTATCTTTTTTTGGGGGGGGGGGCAGGCCTCAGAATGATCCACATTTCCATCCTCACTGCATCACACTACCTCAGGCTTTGGCTGGTCGCCTTTGGGAGCCAGAAGGAATTTTCCCATGTTATTGCAGCATGGGTTTTTTTTTTTTTTTGCCTTCCCTGGTTTATTTTCCCTTCCACATTGCTTTATTTCTTATCTGCTGATTTTGTGCATGTACTCCTTTTTGTCATTATTGATTTTGTATTTTGCGGTTGCTTTTGTATTTTTAGTTATTACTGAGCTTGCCTTTATATAGCATCTTGATTGATCTCACTGTTTGTTGTGCCTTCTGCTCACTTATCAGCTTCCTCACATCTTGTTTTCAGATCACTTTTTCACAACTAGCAGATATAGAAGGGAGGAAGGGACACTGGGCATGAGATAAATTGGAGGGTAAGTTAACTAATGGGGTGGACAGAGGGAAGAAGAAGGGTGCCTGCAGCTGGGGCAGATTCAGGTGACCACACCCCAGCTTAGATATTGAACATGATATAATGCCTGGCTAATTTGAAATGGCTGGCATTGAGGTTTAAATGACCTACACGGGTTTCCACCCCCATGTACAGCATTGGCTGGTCCTGAACCATTACAGCTCATGTCCCATCCTCCTTGTTGTCACACACATATTGTATATGGTGATATTTGCATGAATGTTGTGGTCAGTATTGGAACCCATAATCCAGTGTCTAGCCTTTTGTCTTGGCACAATGGAATATTCTTGAAAAGAACATGGCTAACTGAGTGGAACATGGAATGAGAGTTCTTCATATTGCAATATTTTGTAGTTTCATTTGCTAAGTCTATGGCTGAGAGCAGCTGAGACATGGAATTGGTCTACAGTGGTCTAAAATGCCTCTTCTTCATTATATAGGAATAGATCAGTGTCCAAAACTCTGCATCCTCATGGTATTTATTGCTGTGTTGCTAAAAATGAGGATATGTTTTCCTGAAGCAAAAGAAAAAGGAAAGAACAATTCAGATTACCTTTTCATATGCAAATTTATAGGCATATATGTACCTCTGGTAATAATACCGGAAATTCAAATTTTAGACAAGGCAAATCAACTAAGCCCATGTCCAAATTGCATCACTTCAAAATTCATCAATTATTTTGCACCTTACTGCAAATTATCCAAATTGTTTCTTCAGTCCATCAGATCCTTATCCAAAATCTCTTCCACCAATTATCCTTGCTCATCATAATCAGTCATCACATCATTACCTTCCTAAATAAAATTAAATTCAGAATAAATATAGGCCCAAATCCCACTTCCTGGAGAAACTATGCCACTGCATACTCCCTAGCTGTCCCAATTTGACAGGGACAGTTTTTCTGCCATCCCACCTTTTCAGCTGCTTCTAAAATATCCCCATTTTTCTCTCCTCTCCCCCTTTCCCCCTTTGCCCTAAGCTTACCACAACTGCTGCAAACTCAGTTCAAAGTGAAAAAGCCACAATATGGCAGGGGAAGGTAGGGAGGTGAGGAAGCGACAGAACCTTGCCCTTCCCAATAGAATGGGGCAAAAGCAAACTGCTACAGCTTGTTATTTCTTCTTCATTCATAACTTTTGCCATCTTAACCACATTCTGACATTGCTTGGCCACATGAGTCCCAGTTTTCATTGGTGAAATGCTAGAGGATATCCAGTGGTGGTATTCAATAGCACACTGCCATTTCAGATCCTTACCCAGTGAGCTCCATTTCTGGGCAGGATTAGAACTGTGACATGCTTAGTCCAAAACTGATACATGACACTATCTCATGCCCTCCAGTATTTCACAAATGAAAAATAGGACATATGAGGGTAGTCAAGATGGCAAAAGTTTTTAAAGATAATTTAATTAGCTTTAATGGATAAACTGATGATGCTCATCAATGGGAAAATAACTCAACAATACAAAAAGAAATGTGAAAAAATAAATATACATTGGGGTTAAAGTATTAATGACAAGAATATTAACACAAAAATGAATATAAGGCTATGGAATCAGAAGGTGGGGGAAGGGGCTAAGCTAAATGAATGTTGTGTATTATATAAGGAAAATGAAATAAATAAATAAATAAATAAGTTGGCAAAAGTTTTTAATAAGGAAGACAACATAACCTTTGTGTGACTATTGTAGTTTGGTTTTGCCTGGCCCTACTGAGAAGGACAAGTTCCCACACCTCCTCCCCCACTCCCCAGAAGTTTTAAAGGCAGCTGAAAACATGGAACAACAGAGGATGAATGGGGGCTGTTCCTGAAAAATCAGGACAGTCAAAAAATATGCCATCTTGACTCTGGGGTGTGTGTGTGTGTGTGTTGTTGTTGTTGGTGGTAGTGGTCATAGGCTAATATGCTTGAGATAATATGAGTCCTATGAAAGCCTGTGTAAAGAGCCTTCATTTTCATTTACTATTTATAAAATCAATTTATTTCAGACAAATTGATTAATTTCATTTCACATTGCAGATATGCCTTCTTTACTTCTAATCCATGCTCTGCTCTCCAGTATCATCTGGGGTCCTGTGAGAATGACAGCCATCTTTAGCTTTGCTCCCGACCAGCTATTCACAGTGGAGTCACTCAGCGGTGCTACTGAAACTGTAGACCCTAAACAAACCTCCACTGTTCCCCCTGATCAGGATCCAAAGACAAACGAAATTGATCCAGTCACAGATGGTGGGAGTCAAACAAGTTCCCAGATTGTTGTGACATCTCCAGCAACCTTTTACTTTAATGCGGCAGATGGAGTGGAAAATAAGAATCTTCCAGAAGCAACAGCTACTACTACCATTGCATCCAAACAACAGATAACTTCAAAGTTGTTCATTGCTGCAACCCCAGTGCCTATGTACTCAGGCATAAGTAGTTCTGGGGATGAAAACAGCAGTAGTAGTTTTACGTTGTTTGCTGGTGCTAACAAAGGCCTTGCAGTCGACGATCGCATAGCTCCTGCCATCTCAAATACTCCAAAGGAAAACAACACTGACATAGAGAAACACTGCTTCTGTAAAATTCCAGGAGCTGAAGGACAAAAGAGGGACCAAGGTGAAAAAAAGAATGCAGGTAATTTTATCACTTAATGCCTTTGAGTTGCCGGAAATCTTTTTTAATGAACACCATTCATTTATTTCCTAATTTAAAACAACCAGATCAGTGTCATATTGAAAATCCCCCAAATCCACATTCTCTGTGCAATGAAGTAAAAAGATACTCAGTGGCAGTAAATGAGCAAATTGTGTCCCTGGTGGGTGAACACATCACCAGTGTGCAGAACTCAGAATGCCAGTGAAACTGTGGTTTGTTGTTGCCCTGTTGCTTGCAGCTGTTACATCACATGGCTGGCCCATAGCATTGTGTGCTAGTTCTCACAGTCTGGTAGTATTTGTGGCAACATAACAGGAGAAACAGGAGAATAAGCGGCTGGTTTTTGGTTTTTTTTAAGCAGTGTAATTTTAACAACTAAATACTCTTTCGGGTGCTTGGAACTGCAAATGTAATGAATTATTTTTACAAAATAGTATTCCAAGATTTGGACAGCATGATACTAAAGGTATCATGGATGATGGTATAGAGTGGAGCATGTTCCCACTTGGTAGGTAAGAAAACTCTCTCTCTTCACTGGCACTGTCAAATATATAGTTGGTCCCTGGTAGCACTGTCAAATATATAGTTGGTCCCTGTTGTAAGGTGTGTGCTACCATAGATATGTTCCAAAGTGCGTTTCTTATGGAATACTGCTTTTACCCATAAATAATTGTATGCAGATTTAATCAATAGATCAAGTGATTAAAACAAGTATGATTAATTGATTATTATGGTGTTCTCAGCTGGGTTGTAACCCTACTGTTAATATAAATAGCACACCAGTAGTTAAGTCTTTTGTGAAAGAGCTTGAGGATTAATGTCCTGGCTTTTCACAGGCTTTGATGATGCTTAATTCAGTGTGGAATATGAATGTTAGGTACCTCCTGTGCTGTAATTAAGAAAATCACAATCCCTTTCTAAATGGGTGTGTAATTCACCACAAGGAGCTGCAAGGGCTTATTTAGAAGAGCCTCATGTAAATAAGCACATTTTCATGATACTTTAAGTAAAATCTTAGGGACTCCTGTGGCTGTAGTCACTAACCTAAAGGATTATAATGGTTATCATAATGCTCATGCCATCTTTTCACACATATATTTATTAGTAAGGTATGAGAATGCATATTTTGTTTTGGTTCTTTCAGGTAACAGATTTAAAAGTATTATATGGGTTACCCATAGGCAAAATGAAAACAGAAATGGCTGGGTAGAAATGTTAGATATCAGAAAGTACTGGGCATTTTAGAAACAGAGTGAAATTCATATCCTGTCACCATTGCATATTGTGGTGGGCAAATGCAACATTCCAGATGTTGTTTTGGTAGTGTTGGCTAGGGCTGATGGGAAAAGTATTCCAAAACATCTGGAGAGCTGCACTTTCCCATGCTGTACATGGTACTTTTATACAGTAATGGAAGATCAACCATCTTCCATTACTGTATAAAAGTACCATGTACAGCATGGGAAAGTGCAGCTCTCCAGATGTTTTGGAATACTTTTCCCATCAGCCCTAGCCAACACTACCAAAACAACATCTGGAATGTTGCATTTGCCCACCACAATATGCAATGGTGACAGGATATGAATTTCACTCTGTTTCTAAAATGCCCAGTACTTTCTGATATCTAACATTTCTACCCAGCCATTTCTGTTTTCATTTTGCCTATGGGTAAGATGCTTGCCACAAGAATTTGTGAAAGATGCTTGCCACAAGAATTTGCCGTCATAGAGATGGGACTGACAACCCTCCTGCATCAGTTCTTTCTGCTTGTGCAGTGTGATCTTTGGATCCAATCCTGTGCCATTTGGTGTAGTCCTAAAAGTACAACATAAATGAAATTTAACCTCACTGTCACCTCAAGGACATCCCTGCAATGGCTTCCAACCTTGGGCCCCCAGATACTGCTGGATTCCAATTTGCCTCCTCTCTAGCCAGCATGCATAGTGGTTGGGGATGATGCAGTCTTTGCTTCAGCAACATCACAGTCTGTCTGATGCAGAGAGAAAGCTCTCAAGCATTGTAGATCTTTCAGGGTAAGCACCAGTACTTTAAATGAGGCTGGGATGTGAGTAGATGTGCTACTGATTGATGATATGCCTTTCTTTGCTTCTAGGTGCCTCAAAGCGTGCAAGAAGGAAAGGAGAGGTACATTTTTGGGTAGATGCTGGGCAAGAAATAACAGCAGAAAGGGGGGATTCCAGATCCGTGGCTGGCCAGACAGAAGCCCTTGGTAGATTTAATAATTCTTGTTCAAAAGGTGACAAAGGTGATGCTGGGAACCCTGGTCCCATAGGCCTTCAGGGACCAAAGGGAGACAAAGGAGACTATGGAGAATCAGGTCCAAAAGGTGACACTGGACTGAAAGGAGATCTTGGAGAGAAAGGAGAAAGAGGCCTACCTGGTAGGAAGGGGGACAAAGGCTTGTTAGGAGTCCAAGGAGCTCCTGGTATAAAAGGTGATCCAGGGACCCCGGGAACAGTGGGACCTCCTGGCCAGCAGGGGCTGATAGGACTCCCAGGTCAAAAAGGACAAAAGGGGCAAAAGGGGGATTGCAGAGCTGTTGAACCCACAGCCTTTTCGGTGGCTCTTCAGAAGAGGAGAAGCTTCCCATTGCCAGGATCCCCAGTGACATTTGATAATGTTTTTCTGAATGAAAATGAAGGCTATCATGAGGAAACAGGCATATTCACCGCCAATGCTGGAGGCATCTATTTTTTCAGCTATCACCTGAGCGTTTCCAGGAGGTCACTGCAGGCTGGGCTTTTCCACAATGGCCAAAGAATTCTTCAGGTGTCTAGTGTAAGGCAGCCCCCTCAAAATGTTGGCCAGGTTTCTGGCTCAGTGTTGGTCCACCTTTCTGAAGATGATGAAATTTGGCTTGAAATTCTGAATGCCTCTCAGAATGGCCTGGTGACAGATGAAACCACAGATTCTGTGTTTTCAGGGTTCCTGTTATACCCTGACTAATAACACAAAAATAAAATAAAATAATAATCAATACTAATAGTAATAAAAAGCTTAAATCCAATTTCTAGTTCAGCTAGAGTAGACATATTGAATCAATGGAATTCACATAAATTTTATTTTACTATTCAGCAATTGATTCAATTTAGAATTAAAGGCCATAATCGTGTATGAGAGTTATGTCTTTGTATGTGGACTTGCAATATTATACTAGAAGAAGAATGGGCTAGTTTCATAACTTTTTCATCCAGTAGAGTGCTGCTGTTAATGTAGCAGGGATGGAAAAGTGGCCATTGTGCAATGTGGCCAATGTGCATTGGGATTGATGCACACTGGTCTTGTTGTGCCACAAGCATTCTTCCCGTTGTCCTGATAGAGATCTTCACAGTACACTAACAGTGTTTCTTAGTGTCTCTGCTACTTAGCTAAGTATACATAAAATTATGTTAAGTACAATGGGCCCTTGGTATCCTCTCGGGTTTGGTTCCAGGACCCTGTCCCCCATGGATACTAAAATACGTGGATAGTCAAGTCCCATTATATATAATGGTATAATAAAATGGTGCCCCTTATACAATATGGTAAAATCAATGTTTCTTTTTTGGAATTATTATTTTTTTAAAGATATTTTCAAACCATGGATGCTTAAATATGTGGATGCAATTGATAGATATGGAGGGCTGACTGTAAAAGGTGATATAGGGTTCTGGCTTAATGTTATCCATTAAACACAAACACACACTATTGCACCTTTTCAGATTTATTGCTGTAAAGGGCTAAACTGTAGACCAGCAATAGCTAGTTACAGCATATCAATAGTTTAGAAAATATAGTAAGATCTAACCACCTAAAACTACAAAATCTGCAGTAAAATCATGTGACTGGACTGGAGAGAATCATCCAGCAACCATCAAATATAATAGTTGATCAGTTGCACTCTCTTACACTACCATACCTCACATGGTTGTTTTTAGGGGAAACCTTGTATTCCTTCCTTCAAAAGTAGATTTTAAATGTGCATAATAAATATATGAAAGCAATTTGCTGAAGAGATTGCTAAATCTGCTAACTAAGTAAGTTTTATATCTTCCTTGCTTGTCTGTGAAAGAGCTTTGTTGAGTTTATGGGCATGACTACATGGGCCAAATGAACCAGTTCCCCCTGCACTTGCAGTAACCTGTTCTCATGACATAGGACCAAAGCCCCAATTTGACTGCAAACTGTCTTCACAACATGAGGTCAATTTCACATTGAATCAAGGCCATTACTGTCTTTAAAAAACTTACCTTTTGCTCTGCATTATCATGGAAAAGCCATGTGATCAACACTAGGTGCCTCATTTTTTACTTCAGAGGCAGCAACTTGCACCAGTGGCAGCAGAATAGGATGCACAGTGTGTTGACAGCTGCCCAGTCTGTACAAACACTAGCTGCACTGGTTGGGAAATGCTGGGAGAAGTAGTCCAAAAAGTAATTTTTCAATACATCTACTCTTTAACACCCTTTTTGGTTAAGTCCACCTACCCTTCCCTATTTTATTCATTCTCTGTGTTTGAAACAAAGTGTTGTTGCAGAAAAGGAAGTGTGATTCTGGTGCATGACTGAAAGCTCCTAATGGTCTTTTCCTTGTGTTTCCTGACACTAGTAAATGAGACCAAATGGTAGGCTCAAGGGATTGCAACTTGCACTTTCTCATCAATTGAGATAATTGATAGCTTCCTTTCAATTGATTATCATGAGCAACTGTGTTATGTTTTAGCAGAAGTATGGCACATTTTTGTTATACTTTTGCACAGTTTTTCCCCTTGTTAATGCATCTACACTGATGGACAAGATTACCATAAAACAATAAAATTGAATCATGAATTACAGCCTTTAAATCTGCATTTAATCTGCTGTTATTTAACGTGACTCACTTTTTGGTTATCAGACAGCTATCCTGATGATCTTAAAATAATTGAATCATAGAATCATGGGAAATTGTTGCATTGTATTTAAAGTGATGGGATACAGTTTTGTTTAATTTTTAAACCGGGTGTTATCACACACATCCATGGCTGGGTGAGTGCAGCCATGTATGCAGCCCGGATCCAAGCCCCATTTATTCTGTGGCTTTTCAGAAATGGCAATCTCACATTTTTGAAAAGCTGCTGGATAAGTGTGGCTGGGATCCAGGTTGCATACAGGTCACACTCACGTGGCCGTGGCTCTGTATAACACTCAGTTTTAAAATTAAATGCAACTGTATTCTGTCAGGGTTAAGTTGCTTTAAATACAATGCAATAATTTCCACAGAATTGGAAGATACCTCTAGGGCCATGCAGGAATACATAATCAAAGCACCCCTGACAGATGACCATTTGACTTCTGTTTAAAAACTTCCATAGAAGGAGAATCCATCACACTCAAATCCACCACACTCCAAAGCAGCATGTAACACTGCTGAACAGCTCACACTATCAGGAAGTTCTTCCTACTGTTGAGATGGAATATCTTTTCCTGTAGTTTGAATTCATTGCTCTGAGTCCTATTCTCTGGAGCTGCAGAAAACAAACTTACTCCATCTTCAGTATGACATCATTTCAGATATTTAAAAAGAGCTATCCTTTTACCACTTAAACTTCTCATCTCCAGACTAAACATACCCAGCTCCCTAACCACTCCACATGGGGCATTGTTTCCAGACTTTGGCTGCACACATCCCAGTTTTTATCTAGACTATTGGAGGGCGTGGAATCCAAGTTCCAGTTTACCCAGTAGCATGGACACGGTTTAGTGCCTAAGAGCCCAGGATCAAGAAATATACATTCCCTACAACCTGGCTACCATCATCTTGTCTGTCAGGTAAAGGAACTTAGGACAAGGCAGGTAGGAACAAGAAGTCTCCAGACAAGAAAAAAAAAAACTCTCTGAAAGACCTAAGTTTTGCTCCTTTACTAACCAATTTTATTTTGGAGAGGTATATGATGTTTTCCCTTCCCTGAAGTGTTCCCAGAGAAATCCTGAAATTACCAAGGACTTTTCATTCCCACGGTTTAAATTAACCCATTACTTATTAAAATGAAATGTACCTGTCCACAGTTGCTTGTTTGTTTTGTACTGGAACCAGTGGCCTCCCCACCCCTGGTGTCACCCGCTATGGGGGAGATGCCAGGGTGAGGGGGGCAGTGACAGCCAAAAAGGCACACCTGGTCCTCTCCTTTGCTGCTGTGGCAGAGTTCTCCTGATGATGAGACCACTACAGCAAAGTCAGGAGGGGCATAGCATGAGGAGGGCCTGACTATGTGTCACCCCTCTTCTGGGTGTCACTAGGTGCAGACCAATCCCCTGCACCCCCTAGTGCCACTGACTAGCTTAGATGGCTTCCACCAAGATATCACTAAGATTTTCCCCCAGAAACCAGGATCAAGAGATATCAAGCCAGGGAAAGAGAAATGCTGTGCATAACAGGAATTTATCCTAATGCTTAACAGATAAAATGTTGCTAAAGCCCTTTAATACTTTGACTATAAATCCCAAATAATAAATAAAAAGGGGCTGAATGGAAATTAACGAAAGTCACTTTCTGACGTGATCAGTGGGAGGAGGGTTAGAAGGAAGAACATAATGAGGAAGTGAGGGAAACACAGGATATTCCAAGAAAGAGTTTGGATGCAAAACCAGGAATATGCAGGCAAAATTAAAAACAAAAAGAATTGGAAAGTCTTTACATTTCCAGGGACTTCTTTCCTTTTTGGATAACTTGAAGAGAAACTGGGACATTTTAAAAGCAGCTGAAAAAGTAGAATGGCAGAGCATTAATCATACTGTTCCTGCTGAACTTGGACAGTTGGAGGGTCATTGGTCATACCAATGAAAGAACAGTTTTAAACCTTCCTTCCTAATGTCAGTGTTTTGAAGAAAGTTGTTTCCCTAAATGTCACCTAAGCGACCTAGGAATAAATTGTAGATTTGCCAGTCCTTCGCATCTTTCTGAGTTAAAGACATAGCTGAAGTTCACAGCTTGGCTTGCAGAAGACAAACTTCCCTAGTATGGGAATTCAGGGTTAATTACAAGATGTGGCTAATTCTTCTAATGTTTAGCCCCTGTTCATAATTTTCTGAAAAAACTTGAAAGGTGGCAGTGGCAAAAATAGCAGAAGAGACAGAGTTGTAAGGGATTGCAAGCGCCATCCTTAGAGTTGTAAGGGATTGCAAGGGCCATCCAATCCACCCCTCTCCCCGCTAGGCAAGAATACATTCCTGAAAGATGCCCATCCAACCTCTTTTTAAAGACCTCCAAAGAAAGTGAATCCACCACCGGCTGAATCAGTCTATTCTGCTTTTAAACAAAAAGCAAAAAACAAACCAACTGAAAAAACAAAACAAAAACAAAAAACAAAACAGCCCCCCCCCAGCTCTTCCTAATGTTTAGGTTGAAGTTCTTTTTTTCTTTCTTTCTTTCTTTCTTTCTTTTTTTCGTCTCTGGAGCAGCAGAAATCAAGCTCACATTGTCTTTTGCATGACCCCAACTCCCTAAGTCATTCCTCCTAAGATTGGTTTGCAGATCTTGGATCATCTGGGTCACTCTTGTGTGGACATGTTCCAAATTATTCATTACAGCAATGAGACTGCTCCCTGTACTTGAGCAATCTTTGACACCAGTAGTTCTCTCAGTAGAGTACAGACAATATTAGATCTAATGGGAAATTTTGATGGCTTGTATCTCCTGATTGTATATCTAAATTTTGAGTACATGGACTTTAAAAAATTATGACTGACTGACTACAGGTACATATTAAGTGAAGTCATGGATGCCAATATTTTGATTTGGACTGGCTGTCCTGGCACAACCAGACAACTCCTCAAAGATTTTAAAGTCCTTTCATGAGATCTTGGTTCCAACAGCAGACTGAGATGACATTTTTTTTCGTCTTGGTTTTCTCCTAAGTACATACACAAATGAGCAGAACATGACAGTCTGATTGATCCTAAAGAAAGAAACATCCCACTAAATGCTACTACTGTTACTAATCCATGCAACAAAGCAACGTTATCATATTTTCCAGTACTTGATATTTTAAATAAATTCATATTTAAGTAATCAGAAACTTTCTCCTAGATTGGAGCCCTTTCCCCACAAGTCCTGTGATTGCTCAGTGGCTTAAATCAAGGAAACAAATTTTGAAGGTTTCCCATTGACTGTGCAAGTATGAATCGAGTTGGGATTTATATCCCTATGTACAGGCAGCTTTAATTTAGAATTACGGAGGCAGGATACACTTTGAGGAGAGGAACCATCAAGCCAAACAGAAACTGCAAGATTAAAATGACACTGTATTGCACATTCCTATTTAATAACTCATGTAAATGAAGCAAAGCAAAGAAAAAACGGCCAATACAAGGAGAACTACAACTCATCCTACTGTCAAAACTATGTGTTGCCCTTTATAGCTATCGAGTTCTTGACATAATTATATACTTTCCCTTCTACTACATGGTCACAATGTAAGTAATTCAGAAGAACTATATTAGGAAAAAAAAAACATTAGCCAAGAAATTTAATCTAGATGTTGTGCTTAGAAGCAGTGGGTAACTTTGTTGATGCATAACTAACATTTAAACTTTTGGATTCAAAGTGTGCATTGTAATTAGAAAGCCATTAATTGAACCCCAATAAGCAATATCCTTACAAATTGCAAGTGCAAATTGCCCTTTTATAACAACATTGCAGTTTTGGTGCCTATTATTATATTTTGTTTTGTTTCCAGTTTTTGGATGCAAGGCTATTAACAAAACTAGATTCACCCTTCTTTTAATTCAGTAGATTTATCATTGTGAACAATAAACGAAAGGCAACACAAACTTTATTGGTTTCATACTGTTTATTGCTACTTACAATGTAGTGTAATTAGAAGCATTTAGACTGCACAGACATTAAAAGGAAATTTTTATCCATACATTACTGGCTGATCATTGTAACAGGAGTTTTGTCTTAAAGTATACCATTTGCTGAAGACATTATTATGTACCAAGATAATGTAGCAGGAGATGTTCAGCTTCTGGTGGTCCTATAGTAATTTGGAGGGGGGGGGAGGTTGGCCATCACAAACCATCATAGTTAATGTCAAGGCCCTGGGAAGGAAGGAGGATGCTGCTTCCTTTAACTACTTTCAGTTTTCCTATCCTAGTAGATTGAGGAGCTCCTGGGTCTCACAAAATGTCCATGAGAGTCCAAAGACCAAACTATTTTAGTTTTCTCTATGTGTCAAGCAAATATTTTACTTAGTATCAATGACCCCAAAAGCCAACAAGGTATCACATTTAGCTTAAAACTTTATAGTGGGAGCAGGGAAAGTGGAGCCCAGTCTGCCCTGAACACCTCTTTTAAAACCCTAAAGCCTCCTACCAGTACACAGAGCCTCTTGAATTCTTAGTTTAAAAAATGGTTTAATGTTTGGGTGAAAATTACTGCCAAAAATCACATCCTAAGCCCCTCAAGGCATGCAAGCAAGGAAAAAGCATTGTTGTTGTCCACCTTCAAGGTGTTTCTGACTTACTGTGATTCTAACGTAAACCTATCACAGCATTTTCTTGGCAAGATCTGTTCAGAGTGGGTGTGCCTTTGCTTGCTTCAGAGACTGTGAATTGCCCAAGGCCAATCAGCTGGTTTCAATGGTTAAGGGGAGATTTGAACCCTGGTCTCCATAATCCACCACTGAAAACACTACACTCAAACAACTACACCATGATATCTCTCATAATAAGGGAAAAAACCCTCCTCAGTGGCCCAAGTCCCTCTCAGAAACCCTCATTTGTTCTCCAATAATGTCTTTCCCCTCCATTTTTCATTTAAAAAGATTACAGGAAGTGACATGATATCACTTTGGATTAACATTTTGAAGGAGAAATGGAAACAAAACAAGATATTTTCATAAATGAAGAATGGGCAACATGTTGCAGGTACTCCTCATACATCCTTGTGTCCTTTCGTGCCCTTGCTCACTGTCCCCAAGGGCACGGTGTTGATGCTGCCATGGCTATTGTTGCTACTGCTACAATTGATTTGGCTGCCAAAATGCTGAAAAACATTACCTTTTCTTTTGAAGTATCATTCTGTCTCTAAACAAGGTTGATACCTCTTAATTATGCTACTTACAAGTAGATTCATATTCCTGGAAGGCCACATCTATGTGCAGGCCAGAACTATTAGAAGTGTGTGTCTTGTTTAAAGCCCAAATCGAAAGGAGAAGCACTGTGTATGGTGCTGCTGTGCCACAGAATTTTGGCATCAATATAATCTTCAACAGCATTGGATGATCCACTATATGTTTCATGAGATGACTTCCCAAGACTGTTGTCATAAAACTTGACTGAAAGGTTTGAGTTAAAGGTTATCAGTCTCACCCATTTCAAAAATGTCACATAGCCTGTAAGACTATGGTGAATCATACCACTCATGGCTCATGGACAGAGCAGAGAGTTTAGCGAGAACTGCCACTGATTCATAACCCCACAAGGAAACTCACTACAGCAACAAATGTGTCTGTAGCTTGGAATACAGCCATTGTTATGGTAGTGTATCTACATCCCAACGCATCCTTGAAATGACAACCAGTTTTGCTTTGCTTCAGCTGATGAGGGAAAATAAATAAATTATATTTCTGATGTTGTTCCTATATGCAAGCTTTCCAGGTGTAATTGAAGAACAAATTAATGAAAATGCTTTAATTGAGAATGAGTTCTAGTAAGGGGACTGAAAGTGGATGACCTTTAAAGTTGCTTACATACACAACAAAAGCACCAATGCACACAAACAGGGCAGCAGAAGGTCAGGACAAAGGCAAAGTTGATATCAATGGAGTTGGAATGATACCTGGAATTCTGGATTAAAGAATATAGAATGTTGAATGTGGGGGATCTCTTTACTACACTGACATTTTGTGAAAATGACATGACAATAAAGCTGTGAAACATGGCATGGTATAGCAATCAAAGTGTCAGTTCTTGGCCTTGGAAGGCCTGAGTTCAAAGCCCTGCTTGACAAATGGAAACTTGCTGGATGATCCTGGAATAGTCATCAGTCTTCAGTCTCATCTACTTTGTGATGAAAAAGGGAGAAAAGAAGAAGAAAAGAGCAATTCACATCCCCATAAATTTCTTGAGGAAACATGAAGTTTTAAAAACAAACTCTTGGGGGCAATAGTGATAAGAAAAGATAGCGAGGTTACCTGAAGTATTATCTCTCTCTCTCTCTCTCTCTCTCTCTCTCTCTTTTTTTTTGGCAAATCTATCCTTTCCTTTACTACATTGATGTCCTCTTCACTTTTTCTCAGTCTGAACTTTACTTTGGCCAGTCATGTAGCCAGCCTTAGTATTCCAACCTTTACTATCTTCAGACATTTTTATACCAAGCACTAGTGTACACACATATCCAACAAAAGGCAAACTGGATAATTTGTCTTATCCATGTTAGATGGACTGGATAACCTGCTCTGTCCATCTGTGTGGTTTGGTGGATAGACACAGAGACATAGTAATTTACCTTGTACTGGGTTAGAACATCGATCCATTTAACCCAGCATTGTCAACTGTGACTGGCAGGGGTCACACAAGGTTAGAGGTGGGATTCCTAGCCTTATCTAGAGATCTGAGATATTTCATGGTAGTCTTCCATCCCAGTTCTAATCAAACCTCTCCCTACTTAGAATCATAGAATCATAGAGTTGGAAGAGACCACAAGGGCCATCCAGTCCAACCCCCTGCCATGCAGAACTCCCAATCAAAGCATCCCTGACAAATGGCAGTCCAGCCTCTATTTAAAGACCTCCAAGGAAGGAGACTCCACTACACTTCAAGGGAATGTGTTCCACTGTCGAACAGCCCTTACTGTCAGGAAGATCCTCCCAATGTTGAGGTGGAATCTCTTTTCCTGCAGTTTGCATCCACTGTTCCAAGTTCTAGTCTCTGGAGCAGCAGAAAACAAGCTTGCTCTCTCCTCAATATGACATCCTTTCAAATATTTAAACAGGGCGATCCTATCACCTCTTAACCTTCTCTTCTCCAGGCTATACATCCCCAGTTCCCTAAGGCGTGCCTCATAGGGCATGGTTTCCAGACCCTTCACCATCTTAGTTGCCCTCCTTTGGACATGCTCCAGTTTCGCCACATCTTTTTTGAATTGTGGTGCCCAGAACTGGACACAGTATTCCAGGTGGGGCCTGACCAAAGCAGAATAGAGTGGCACTATTACTTCCCTTGATCTAGAAAACTATACTTCTATTGATGCAGCCTAAAACTGCATTGGCTTTTTTAGCTGCCGCATCGCACTGTACTTAACTTCTGAAACCAAATAGGACCAGATTGGCAGGGTGGCATGGACCATTATGCTGGACTCTGGGACACCTTTATTTAAATTCCTTGCTGGTTGCATGTAGAACAGGATTGTGATCTCCTACTCTCTCTGCCATCTTTCAGAGTCCCAGCTGTCCACCAGAAAGAAAACAATGAAAGAGGTTCCTTCGTTGCATTGTGAACACAGAGAAATCTATGAGGTAAAGCTCTTTACAATTTTTAAAACGCTACTGGTGCTAGCTGTTGCTCAAAACAGGGTGCTTTTAGAGGTCAGTGGTGAGTTTTCAAAGAAAAGCTATCAGTGAACCAGCTAAGCAGCAGACTGTTGACCTGCAGATGGCATTGGATTTACATTTACTCCAATTTCTTTGTTGTACTGTTGGCTTTCTAAAGTAACCACCAATCCCATTTCTTCTCTGCCCACTGCATCCTCTAATTGGCTATGATTAAAGCAATTAAAGAAATAAAATAGATTACTACCTGCCAGAGAATTGGACTGGCCTCTTCAGTGTGTTATGCAGAGTGAGAACTCTTGATAAAGGGAACACTCATAAGGTAAGAGATGATAAACATTTCATCCTCTTGAATAAGACATTTTTGCAGGAAACATTTGGGCTTTAGAGGTTGCTGTCAGTAAGATTTGATTCATGAGAGCAATTATATATACAACAAGTGCATAGCTGCAAAGAGACTGTCTAGTTTTCCTCGAGAGAAACTTCAAGAAGGTTGTGTTCAAAGCAAAGGAGAAAGAAATACAACAATTCTTTTGGCTCTTCTTTGTAAACAAATCCTGGAAACTAGAATTAACTCTATCTTTTATTAGTGAACAAATGTCAGTGATAATAGGTATATTAAAGCTTAGCTCTAGGCAATATATTAATGCCAAACAGAGTAGTAAAGTGTAATTAAATATAATTAGATATTTTGGTAAAATGTATTTATATGGAAGGATCTTTTGTCTTAATATTTTATTTAGAATATTTTTGGATTGTTCTTCTATTCAGTGAATGCTTAAAGTGGGATAACATAATTTATTATACAGATTTTTTTTAAAAAAAATCTCAAATGATACAGAGGAAAAATCTAATGAGAGAAGAAAAAAATGATAGAAAAGCTATCTTCAGTTCATATATCAACAAAGAGGTAATAGAGGAAGCTGTCTATCACAAGTCAGTCAGACCTCAGAGAGGTTAAATTTTGAACTACAATGTCCAGAATCCCCCAGCCAGCATGACCATATTCAGGAAGCTGTTGTCCAAAAATTAACTTCTTCAAGCATGGAGAAAGTACTGGTGAGGAAACCAGCAAACTAGAAACATAAATGGTGGGGCTTCATGGCTGTTTTTGTTATATTCCTTCCCCCTGATCTTTCTGTAGACTTGGTTGTCTATAAACTGTGGAATGGAGGAATTTCAAACTGGGCCCTCAGGTGTTCTTTCTTAAATTGTTGCTGAGCTAAAAGTCCATTCCATTATTTGAAGGAGAAGATGTGGCCTTTCGGTCATTTTGGGAGTAGGGGAGCAAACTCCTCCAAACATTATTGGGGATAGTGATGCATAGAATGGTTTTACTCTGCCCAGCTGGCTGACTTCTCTGCTCTCTTGGCCCACTTTCATGGAAGCCATTAAACTGCCATTGTCTGCATGTCAAAAATGAGAGAGCTGCTCCCCATTATCTTTCTTCCAGAAGGCAGTAAGTCAAACTATAGTACTGCTGTGTCTTGCTGCTTGAAGAAAGGGATATTGCTTTGAAAACATGGAAGAAAGAAAATCTCATTCCTGTATAATGGGGAAGGACTACATGATCTTTGATTTATGTATTTAGGCTTATTGCAAGAAAACATTAAAATGTTTAGGGCTGATCCCCAATATGACTTGAAGGAGTTCCCCTTCCCCTTCAAGAACTCTCCCATTCCAGTGCTGTTTTCCAGAACTGGAATCATCCAGGATTAAGGCTGCAGCAATCTGAACAAATTTAAATTTCTATATCCAGAGCAGAAATGTCATGGACAAAAATGTCAGAGAGCAACTACAGGGGCTATGACCACTTTATCCCCTTACTTTTATTACCATTGAGCTGTCAGGGCATTGGAATGAACTGAGAGATAGTAGGTGAGTTATCCAGCCAAAGAAGTTTGTATTTCTTTGAGCAAAGAAATCAGATTATATTCTCCCATCCCCTAGAAACACTTTTGGATCAGGCTTGCCTGTTGATCTGGGCACCCGAAATAGCTGCTTTTTTCTCTTGTTGTCCATTGTTTCCTTCTAGTCCTACTGTCTTTGTTTCATCCTGCCCTGAGCACCACATGAACAGCACCAAACTAGCATGACTTAGCTTCTCCCGCTTTACGCAGAGTATTTTTGTGCCTATGCTCATTGCCTTGAATAGGATGTTTGGCATGGAAACAGTATGTGCAATGAGGAGAAACTGTAAGAACTACAGTACATTCTATTTTAGGGCAGCACCTCCATGTTCCATTGAAAACATCAGATTCCCCAGCATGAAATGAGGCTTTGGTGACCTATCCAAACACGGTGTGCTTGTGAATTTGTATTTCTCTCTGCCATGTTGTTGTGAGGTGCCGCTCTGCTTGGACCACTGTCCACCCCTGAACTGAGGCGAGGAAAACTGTCACTACAGGTGTGCTTTGTTTATCTTGACATCTGAAGCAAGTTATCTGGTTGTTTCTCCTTCAGCAGGCCAGAGTCATAAACCAAGAATGCTATGGCTTATAAGTCTGGCTTTTCAGGGGAAAGAAAAGCCATAGCTGTAGATTTAGGCATCAAAAGAACAAACCACAGGTCCACCACTTTTAGTTACTTCACAGGTTCTACTGGCTTACCGTGACATCCAAACTGGACCATAGTTAACTCTAGAGTTATTATCCACAAACACTTCATAAAGTTGCTGTTGACTAGACAAAGAACAATCTGAGCTATAATGAATCAGAAGTTAGCTCTATTGTGAAGTTGAGTGAGGCGGATACATCAGGTGGCAGATCTGGAGTGGGAAAGATACCCCCAGCAACATTAGTGCCTGGCGTTGCAAATCCTTTCTTTAAAAAGAAAACAATACTCCCATAATAACAAAGTCTGAAGTAGAGCTTTAGCAGAGGAGAAAAAAAAATAGACAAAGACAAAAATAGAATCTTTGGGGGTGGGGGTGGGGAATCTTACTGCAGAACCATTTAATTTATGATGCCTAGGAGGAGAATGTACTTCTTGGCACTTCTTAGATTATGTCTGACTTCGCAGATATTTTATATGTTTTGCCATTGCACTTCTTTGATGCTTCTACAAATAAAGCAACTATTCTGGTCCTTCTAGACTTTCTTTTCTTTGTTAACACTGACATTGCCACCCCTACCTCTTTTCTGTTCTGTATGCCAGCATGTTGCCTTTGATAGTCACAAGTCCTTCCAAAGATACCTTCCTGAGTGTTTAAGTTCATGTTCTGCTTCAGTAAACCTCACAGGCCATTACCTTACTAATTGTTAAGAGTTATGAAGCTCTTACAAAGCAATGGATTGTCCTCAGTGTTTGGAATAGAACATACCAGGACTCTCCTGAAAAGGGAAGTGACCACCTCACCTTTCACTTCTTGCATCAACCTGATGCCAGCACCTTGAAAACAGCCTCTCTCTTGTTTGGCTTTTGGCTGACTCTGAGGCTAGGACTCTTGAGAAGGGTGTCTTATTATCAGCCTATTGGCACAGAGGCCTCAGATAGTATTGGAAACAAAGTGCTCTGTGAAGTAAGCAGGCTGGACCTCTGCTCACACATGATGATAGTGAATTACAATTAGGCAAAGACTGAAAGAATCTTCTGGAAAAAAAACTTGTACTAAAGCAACTAGTTTTCTATTTCCTGTTCACACCCAGTAGCCAATCCCATAGACCATCTTTAGAAGAAGAAGAAGAAGAAGTCATAAATTTCTTCCCATGCCTAAATAGCCTGACTTTGGCCACTTTTACCATCATGTTAAACAAAATAAGGAGAGCCAGTGTGGTGCAGTGGTTTGAGCATTGGACCATGACTGGCAGTCAGCATTCAATTCCTTGCTTGTGCATGGAAACCCAGTGGTTGACCTTGGGTAAGTCACACACTCTCAGACCCAGAAAATGTTGTGATAGATTCAGCTTAGGGTGCTCATAACACACACACACACACACAAAACAAAATAAAATAAAATAAGGGTTATTGTGGAACTTCATATTCTCAGAAGGTGATAGGCAGATCTATAGAGGAGTAGGATAAGGACACTAGATAACACAAAACATCAAAATTATTTTGATTTGTTTTCAATCCCATTGTTGGAAAAGTTACTCTTTTTGCACTACAGTTTCCAGAATCCCTCTGATGCCTGATTCTGGGAGCTGCAGTAAAAATTTTTTTCCATTGTCTGCTGAGTACCTCCATTTACTTTCATTTTAATCCACAAAACCTGTCTGTGAAGAAGGTCTACTATGATTATTAAGCCTAGTGGGCTGCACTTCTCTTTGACTGCCTCTACCCTGAGTATCTGTTCATTATCCCTTACTTTAACCATACAAGTCACATGTTCTTTAACAGAGTGCTCCCACATGTAAATGTCTATAGATATGAATGTGAACACATAGATAGATAGACAGACAGACAGACAGACAGACAGACAGACTTTTTCAGTTCCCTGATATTCTCACATCCACAAATATCCCAGCTATTGTCTCTCAACTGTAAAAAATATTTCACTCTTCCACCAGCACCGTCTCCAGTTTGTCCTCCAGGCTCATCTACTTAACAACAGCTTTCTGCAGCCATCTGACCTTTAAGTATTCCCATGCACTATGACCAATTAGGACAAGCTGGACAAATTAATGCAAAGTATTCTCATAGAGAAACACTGAAGAAGCACAGGGCCCCTATCTTACTAACACTGTGCAGCCATGAAGAAGCCTTGGAAATTGTCAGATAGGGACGGGAGCGAAGCAGATTGATCTCCCAACCTTATCCCGTCTATGACTACAATCATGTGAAAGACATTCATACATGTCATGCTGATCCTGTCATTATCCTGTCAGTGAAGCAGAATTGTATTAATGGGTTCTTCCGTCACTACAAAAAGAAGGGCAATCCCATCTCACTGACAGGACAATGACAGGATCAGTGCAATATTGTATAAAAGTCTTTCATGCCATCGAAGTCACTAGTGCTTCACAGATGGGAAAACGTTTGGATCAGCATGACATGTGTGAATGTCCTACCTGCGACCATGGACAAGGATGGGACAAGGACGTCCTTTTCCCTTTCTGTGTGTGCATCAATATCCTTCTCACATCATCTTTCCTTCACATGTGGTGACTAGTGCCTTTCAGGTTAGCAAGCCAGGCAATCTGTTCTGGGTTTTGATCCAAATCCTAAATACTGGAAGAAATATTATTATTATTATTATTATTATTATTTAAAAAAGGAAGTCTGTGAAACAATTTCTTAAGATTTTATTTAAGCCTTTCACTTCCTTTCCTGAATGAATGACCTCCATAAGGGGCAAATTTATTTGACATTTTGCAAAAATGAAGAATAAGCTACGGTCCAGAGAAGATTCTACCTTCCTAATGCCTCAAGAAACTAGTGTCTAATTTTGCTTCCATTTATTATTTCCTATTAAAAACCTTTCAATGTGTGTAATTGTGCTTGACTTTATCGTCATTATGGAATTATCTCTGATGGGTTTTCATCTCTGCAGTCCTCTGAATGAACTACTATGAATATACTTCAGTTACTCAGAATGTTCTTGCTCACTCAACCTTACAAACCAGATGTTTTTTCCCAAGTTTTATTAAAGTTGTTATTAGTAATGTTGTGGTAGACAATTTTTTCATCAAGCTGGATATTGGCCATGATTTTCTGTTTGCTTGTAAAATGAGTTCTGGAATGTCAAATTGGAAAAGTTAACAAAGAACTGAAATACTAAGGGACTGGTTGGTATTATTCATTATGCATATTTTGAAGTGGTCTGAAGTCCATGAAAACCCATGGTAAAGAAAACTTGTCAGCTTGTAGGTTTCACTAGACTCTTTTTCAGTTGACTTTTGGACTTTATAAGTATACAAAGCTAGAAGCCCTCCTCCTCCTCCTCCTGTAAACTGTGTATATTTCACAGTACATTTCTAAACCCAAGCAGATATGTGGTACTTCCACCAAGGTGCTTCTGGAACTAAATTTTTCAAAAATATGATAACCTTTCTCCAGATCACCTTATTAAGAGCAATGCTCTGGTTTTACTTGTCTGGGGGAAACAAAACTCTTCCAGGTCCTAATTCTCTGCAGGACCTTGCAGGAGGAAGGTTTCAAAAAACTGGACAATTAACCAATGTGATTCCAAGTAAAAACAAGGTAGAAGGACAAGATGATTTTGGCTGAAAAAACAATTATTTCTTTATTTCTAGATAAAGGTAGCAACAGGAACCAAAAGAACAGTCTACACTCAATGCAAGCTGTTTCTCAAAGTAAAAGATGGGAAAGAGCATGGAAGTAAAAACCGTTCTCCTAACCAATAAGGGGGCCTAAGATAATCTTAAAATACCTCAGGCTAAAACACACATATGGATTTTCTCACCCTCTATCATAAAGAAGATGATTGGAGACTGAAAGTAGGGGAAGCAGGTTTAAGAGAGCTGAGCAAGTCAAAAGGAAAGATTGTCTCTCTGTCCCTCTGTATTTAAAGGTCTTTCTAACTTGGGACAGTCTCCTAAAAGTGAAGAGAATACCTCTAGGTGAGACAAATAAACTTATTGCACAGGTCCTAGAATGGGCCTGTCGCATTACAAAAGGGGGCGTGATGGGAATGGGAAGTGGCATAGAGCACATCTTACTGCTCAGGAGAATGCCTCTGGAAGCGTTCTGGATATGTTTCCCTGGGGAGATTTTCAGGAATGGTTTAGAAGCGTTCCTGAAAATCGCCCCCTCTGGGATGCATCTGGAATGCAATGGGAACCTCCGGCGGCAGCGGCATTCTCCTGTGCAGTAAGAGGCATTCTATGCCGACTCCCGTTCCCATCACACCCCCTTCTTTAATGTGACAGACCCATTCTAGGGCCTGTGCAATAAGCTCAAAAGCATGACCTAAACATGTGCTTGCAAAAAGGCAGAGGTGAACATGCCCTTCAGGTTCTAATAATGACTTTTAAGTCATATAAACAGTAGAGACAATGGGTTGTATATGCCAGAAAAAGCCAATCAAATATAGATATATGCTCTTTTTAAAATCCAGATTGGTTTGTTGGAGCTCTCTGCAAGTTGCACAATACCTCACAATAGAGGATATATCACTCTGAGCCAGTTTGGCATGTCTTTCTTCTGTAGAGGTAAACAAGACAGTTAACCCTGATTACTTTTATCAAGAAACAATTGTCAGCAGGAGGGGGGAGTTTGGAGTACAACTTCTAGTTTGCACTTCAGAATAAGGCTTGGTTTATTTTCCAAGACAGACAAAGTGTCCAGGCTACCGCCAGTCCTACCTGTCTAATATGCTTTTTTAACTATTTGTTCAGACTCTGGCAACAAACAACTATCTTGTCTTATACATCAAAAATTAATATTTGTGTTTATTGAGCATCATGTGTAACAACCTTGGGGGTTTTCATGACAACATCAGGACAAAATACAAGTTAAAAGATATAGAGTTAATGCAAGCAGGCAAGAGAGCAAGATTACATTCATGGCCTCTTCCACAACTACAGATTTCATTAAGGTCTCGAATGATATTATTGCAAACAAGCTAGTAAAAGATAGGCTAGACGATACTGCTGTTAGGTGGATTTGTAATTAGTTGACTGGCTGAACCCAAAGGGTACTTGACAACAGCTCCTCTTCGTCCTGCAGAGAAGTGACCAGTGGGGTGCCTTATAGTTCTGTTCTGGGACAAGTGCTATTCAGCAGCTTTAGCAATGACTTTGATGAAGGAATAGGAATAGAGGGCAGGCTTATTAAATTTGCAGATGACACCAAATTAGAAGGGGGTAGCTACCCCAGAGGACAGGATCAAAATTCAATATGACCTTAATAAATTAAAAAGCTGTGCCAAAACTAACACAATGAATTTGAAGAGGGAATAAAAAAATGAAATGCACAGATAAAGGATGGGGGTTACCTGATTTGACAATAGAAAGGAATCTAGGAGTCATAGTAGTTCACAAGTTGGAGGACCCCGAGAAACAGATTCAAACTACAGGAAAAGAGATTCCAGCTCAACATGAGGAAGAATATCCTGATAGTAAGAGCTGTTTGACAGTGGAACACACTCCCTCAGACTGTGGTGGAATATCCTTTTTGGAGGTTTTTTTTTTTTAAAGCTGGATGGCCATCTGTCAGGGTGCTTTGATTGTGTGTTCTATGTCTGCTCAGCACAATGTAGGCACAGAGACTATGCATGTCCAAAATTTTGAGGGGCTCATTAGTTTGTTGCAACAAAACCAATAGAGTCCAGTGTCAGGCTGTGCTAGTACCTGGATGGGAGACAGCCAAGGAATACCAGGTACTGGAGGTAATATTTCAGAGGAAGATAATGATAACCACTGCTGGGTATTCCTTGCCCAAGAAAACCCTATGGAATTCTTGAGGTCACCATAATTTGACAGGTGATTTAGAGGTGAACACACACACAGAGTACCTTAAAGAGGAGTAAGTTTTATTGGCACATGCATTTGATGACTTCAGCCCATTTGTTCATGTGCCTGCATGCCTAGTGATCTTCTGCTGATATTAATAAAATATGGGGAAATATACAGACCCAACTCACAGCTGCAGTCAGCTCAGGGTTGGATTATCAATGGTTCAATTGGTGCAATTGCTCCAGGTCCTTTACAGTGTATGGGGCCTAGTGGTCAAAGAAAAAGGTACTACAGTACTTGCTTCCTCTTCTTCCTCTATTGCTTCCTCAATCCTCAAGTATAATCCTTGAGTAACATAGTGCTATAACTGTATAGTGAAAAAAGGGCTAAATGTTTTTGCTTGAGCAGACATTCAATAGTAAACCTGGGCTTGTTTTTTTGTAAAGTGCAAAATGGATGCCAGAGGCATTCCCAGATTTGTTGCAGCTTATTGTGGACACAGATACAGCTACATACAGTGAAACAGTGACAGCTGATGGTTTTTATGCTCTGGGTTTCAGTTTGAAGGTGCTTTCTGAATCCCATCCTCAACATGATGGGCAACTCTTTTATAGTTTGGATTAAAGCTTCGGCCACTGACATAGAAGCCACCAGCTACAAGTGAAAAAAAAGTCTCCTGATTTGGTATAGAACTGCATCTATTTTTAATGTAAAATTCATTCTTTTGCCTTTATTTGAATGGTAGAAGTAAATTAACAATGTTAACGAGACCCTGCAATAGCCAGCCAAACCTAGACTGAACAGATTCAACTAAGCAGTCTTGGGAATGGGCTCATCTGATATAAGGATGGAATTATTATGGGAAACAAAATTGGGCCTGTTGAAAAAATAAAACCAAAAACTGCAGCATTTTATAGCTCTCAGTTCTGTATATTTTGATAGTTTGCAGTCATGTGATTAATTAGTTCATGAAGAGTTTTCTTATCCTGTGTAGGAAAGAGCAAGGCTTGAGTGAAAAGCAGAGAGTGAAAATACATTTCAACTGTCCCCAGCTGGCTGCTTATGTCTGGGCCAATTTTATTAGAGATAAGGAACATCTATACGTAAGGAAACATACAGTACAGAGCCAAGTTTAATTAGCTGAGATGGGGTTAAGGTCTGTTAATGGTGTGGCATTGGGTCCTTGCTGACTTTGGAACAAATCAATAAAACTAGTCAGCGTAACTATGTGTTGCTTTCCTTTTACTTCAAAAGTAGGAAAAATTCATGTGAAGAGAAGGTGGTGTGATTTGGTTTTCATATGAGTAGGAGCTGGAGGTTCCTAGGTATTTGTATTCCTCAAGTATTTGTTGTTGGTAGAACTCTATTATAGCAGGCAAAGCCTAGCAGAAGCTGTAACCCAACAACAGTTTTATTCACTATGGTTTATTCAGTATGGTTTGGGCAACCTGCAGCCCAACAATACTGATCAATCACTGCTGCCTTAATCTCTCACCCTTGGCTCATCTGGCAAGGACTGATGAAAACTGGAACACAACAGGTGGAAAGACACTATCTTTGCTACTTTTGCCATAGACAATTCAAAAATACAGTTGGCCCTCCATAACCATAGGTTTTTTTATCCATGGAGTCAAGCATCCATGGATTCAAAATATTTTTTAAAAAATTCCAAAAGGCAAACCTGGATTTTGCTATTTCATATAAGGGACACTATTTTAGCATACCATTGTATTTAACAGAGTTGAGCACCCACAAATGTTGGTCTTGCAACCAAACACCAGCATATACCAAGGGCCCACTGTAGTCTAGAATTGTTTTACAAGTCTTTCTGTCTCTTCCTGCAGTTGCAAAAATGTGGAGCATTCACTTGCCTTGTGCCATCTTCATCATAATAATCACTATAGCTGATCTTAAAATAGAGGGCAAAAGTACCCCCTTTCCAAAGTTTACTAAGATAAAAGCTGTTGAAAGGGAAGCAATAGAGAGCCGTGATGCTTCAGATGCACCACCCACTGAAGATGGACTCTTCACTGAAGTAGCTGAAATGAGTGACACAACAACCGAGCTGTCATCTCCAAACTATGCCTTCAGAACAGCCACCACACTCTTCCCTTTTGAAAACTTTACCCTTGACTCATCTGACTTCTTCTTCAACTGCTGTGATTGCTGTCCTCCAACTCCAGGGGAGAAAGGAGAACGTGGAGAACCTGGAATGCCAGGTATGGAAAAGCAAATGTTCATTGTTATGATAGCCTTATTGAAGTATTATGTTACCATTTCCTATTTCTGACATTTCTATATAAACTTGCTTGTGTTTGAAGTGGGAAGGCTTACCAGAAACTCTGTTGCTGGAACTGATTCCTGAAACCGGTTCTGAAAAACCATGGTTCCCACTACATTTGTGCTGGTTTCAGTGGTGGGGTGAGGGCAACTTGATGGCCCATCCCATCTCTGACTTCTCTGGGCCCCAAAATCCTTGGCCCAGCCTCCTTACTGGCTTCTTTGGCCACTGACCAGCTTCTCTGTGGCCTTTTTAAAAATTTCCTGGCCTGGAAGCTGGAAGGAGGTTGCAGAGAAGCCGGGGGAAAGCCGGGATGGAGGTTGCAAGGCTTAAGGCTTCTCTGCGACCTCCTTCTGGCCTCCCTGGCTGTGGGAAACTTTTAAAAAAAGCCCAGGGAAGCTAGTCAGTGGCCAAAGAAGCTGGTAAGGAGGCTGGACCAGGGATTTTGGGGCCAGGAGAGGCCGGGCCATGCCAGCTGCTCCCCTGGGCTGGGCGGCCAGTAAGAACCAGGAGAGATTCAATTCTCATTCAAATCTGCCTGGTTCCCACTTGGGCTGAATTGATTTATTTCTAAATAAATTGATTCAGCCCAAAAAACATCCCATTTTCCCAATGTCTTTTTGACGTGGGTTAAATGGGCAAAAATGGACAAAACACATGGCTCTCCTTTCTGAATCTATTTCTGAAATTGGATTCAGTGGGAACAATGCCCATTTAACCTGGATCATGATAAGTATTTAAACGTAGTGGGAACAAGGCCTAGGAAACTAGGTGGCTGTGCCTGGGCTCTAGATTTCTCTTCTAAGAGAAATTAGTTTGATATCATCCTTGCTATATTTACACAGAGAGGTTAAGACTTAAAAAAAAAATAGTAATTTCAGAATGTATCTGAAACCACTTTGAAGACTCTTTGCTCAAGGGGGCTGAGTCTTGTAGAATTGTGGTGTACTGTCTACCTGTGTTTTGTTTATTTGTTATTTTTAATAGTTATCTTTTAAAACTGGTTTTAACTTTATGAATAGTTTAATGACATTTTAATTTTTTTGTGCTTGGTGGGTTTTTTTTAGCTATTTCTCTTTTAACTGTTGTAAGCTGCTTTGATTCCAAAACCTGAAAAAAGGTGCGGCAACAACAACAACATAAATAAATAAACATGATGTGTGGATTGTAAGCCTGAGGGCAGGAAACCGTCTAATTAAAAGATTGTATGTACAGCACTGTGTAAATTTACAGTGCTATATTAATGAAGGATAATAATAATAATAATAATAAGAAGAAGAAGTCTGTGGGGTGGGGAAACCAATACATCTGCCACTGAAAAAAACTTACTTTGAGCATGAGTAATGAATTTGCAGTGCTGGGATGAAACTCTTTCTTTTTGGATAATGTGCCACTTACAAAGGCCCACAAAAAAGATATATGGGAAAACATGTTTCTCTCTGTTTCCAGCACCTTGTGGGTGTACACTGCTACTGCAACAATTCTTGAGTTATTGGGGGTGGAGAAAATGGAGCTCAGAAATCCATACAATGAACCTAAATTTTAACCAAGCCATGGTTATCCAATGCCAACATTTTACCAGAATCCATAGATGGGGCATCCATCAACTCCGTTGCTGTCACCTTACTGGATGAGTTTCAATTTGTGAGTACCAAGGACATGGATAAGCTCCTTGGAAATATGAGGAAGACGACCTGCCCTCTCAATCCCTGTCCATCTTGGCTGGTCATCCATTGAGGGTATTCCTTCAAGATACAATCAAAGCGTCCCTTGGGGAAGGCTCCCTACCACTCTGTCTGAAAGAGGCGGCTGTTAGGACCCTCCTGAAGAAACTTTCCCTTGACCCCCTGGACAGGAACAACTACAGACCAGTATCCTTGCTCCCATTTCTTAGCAAGCAGATCGAGAGGGCAGTCGCCTCCCAACTCCAGGCAGTCTTAGATGAAACCGATTATCTCGATCCATTTCAAACTGGCTTCAGGACAGGATATGGAGTTGAGACTGCCATGGTTGCTTTGACTGATGACCTCCTCTTGACTATCGACAGGGGTAGTGTGACCTTGCCGGTGCTCTTGGATCTCTCAGTGGCTTTTGATACTGTAGATCATTCCATCCTTTTGGGTCGGCTGAGGGAGCTTTGGTGGTTCCGGTCCTTTCACTCCGGCAGATCCCAGAGGGTGAGGCTCAGGGACAGTTGCTCCTCAAAGATCGAGCTTAATTGTGCCATCCCTCAGGGCACCATCCTGTCCCTGATGCTCTTTAATATCTACATGAAGTTGCTGGGTGAGATCATTTGGAGGCATGGAGCTCAGTGTCTTCAGTACAGTGATGGCACTCAGATATACCTCTCCATGACCAGATCATCGGCCCAGACTTCAGATGGCGTCTCTCCTCTCAATGACTGTCTTGCGGTGGTAATGGATTGGATGAGGGAAAACAAATTGAGGCTAAATCCAGGCAAAATGGAGGTACTTACAGTTACAGGACTGAAGCCAGGTTTGGGAATACAACCCCCAGTCCTAGATGGAGTCACACTCTCCTCAAAGGACTCTGTTTGCAATCTGGGGCTGCTTCTAGATTCATCGCTTCACATGACTAGTCAGGTGAATGCAACGGTCAGGAGTGCCTGTTATCAGCTTCGGCTAATATGCCAGCTGTTGCCCTTTCCTGGATACGAAGGACCTGGAATCTGTGATACATGCTTCGGTAAGCTCACACTTGGATTTCTGTAACATGCTCTACATGGGGCTACCCTTGTGCCTAACCCAGAAACTTCAATTGGTTCAAAACATGGCAGCCAGGCTTGTCACAGGAACATCGAGGAGAGAGCACATAACACCTGTGCTTAAATCTCTCCACTGGCTGCCGATTGGTTTCCAGGCACAGTACAAGGTGTCGCTTTTAACCTTTAAAGACCTACATGGCTTGGGTCCATCTTATCTCAGGGACCGTCTCTTCCCGTATGATCCCCCCGCACACTTTGATCCTCTGGGAGGAACCTGCTTCAGCCCATGAAGACCAGGCTGTCTCAGACCTCCCAGAGGGCATTCTCTGCCACTGCTCCCAGGCTACGGAATGGCCTGCCAGACGAGATACGTCTCATTATATCTCTCGATTGCTTTAAAAAAGCTATAAAGACACATGTCTTCCAGCAGGCCTTCCCAGAAACCCCTTAACTCCTGGCTCTGGAATTGAGTCATGTTTCCCCCTACCAGCTTTTAACACATGACCTATGCCACTACAGCTTATACTGCCCATGGAATGGTTAGCTGCCTTGTTTTTGTATATGTTTTTAATTGTCTTTTGATTTTTACTTGCTACTAGTTTAATACACTTTTTAGGGGTGGGAGGTTGGGTAATGGATTGTTGGAATTGTTTTATTCTGTGACTTTTATCTGCTGTAACCCGCTCCGATTGTTTTGACAGAGGAGTGGGCTATAAATATTACTACCATCATCATCATCATCATCATCATCATCATCATCATCATCAATCTTCTAAAAACAGGACACTTGGAGATGATAGTGATCAAGATTTATTTTATTTTATTTTGTTTGTGTGTGTGTCTCTGTGTGTGCACATGCAAGAGATGGGGAATGGGTTGCTGCCCTCCAAAGTCTCTTGGGAGACCAAGGTTGCATCTGCCCTGCAGAAATAATCCAGGTTGTTGCCCTTTTAACTGTCATGGCACAATGCTATGGAATTCTGGGAATTATAGTTTATTGTGGCAACAGAACTTTCTGACAGAGAAGGTTAAATATCCCCCAAAAGTATAATTCCCAGAATTCGATAGCTGTGAACCATGGCTGTTAAAGTGGTATAAACCTGGTTTATTTCTGCAGTGTGGATGCAGCCTAAGACAGCCTGCTAGCTTTGGCAGTTACCCATCCTTGTTCTAAAAAATGGGAAAGGGGAATTATTCTCTTTGTCCCCTCCCCATCTTATCTGTGCAGCTTTCACAACTAACACCCTATCAATTTCTACTGGAATTTTAAACATATCCTAGTATGACAACCACAACATCAATTAGTAAGCAAAATTATTATGAAATGTATACAGATGTTAGATGCAAGGCAATGGTCAATAGAGCATTGTCTGAAGCTTACACTCTGCTTGTACTGCTGTTAGCTTTGGTGCTGTGTCATCTAGACACAGCGCTAGAGATGCACCGTGACAGTGTGTGCCACGTGTTGTGGCATGTGGCATCACTCATGCCTGGGGGTGGTGCCTGGGCATGCATCATATGGTCTCCACAACTCAACTCTGCCCCCAGGTTGGCCTTTCCTGCCGGTCTGCACCGCCCCTTGGGGTCATAGCAACATAGTTGGTAGGGGCCTCATGGGCCATTGAGTCCAATCATCTGCTCAGTGCAGGATCTCCAGCTAAAGCAATTAGCTGTGCTAATTTTGTGTCATCTGCAAACTGAATACAATTTCCCTTCACCCAAACCTCTAAGTCATTGACTAAAATGTTGAAGAGTAGCAGCTCTAGGATAGACCCCTGAGACACTTCACTCAAGACCTTTTTCCAATTTGATGCATACTTATTGATCAGGACATTGACGAGCATGATTTTCCAACCAGATATGGATTTATCTGACAGTGTTTCCATCTATTCCACATTTAATCAGTTTGCTATTTGAAACATTATGCTTTGCCAAAATCCAGGTAAATTATATTCACAGTATTTCCACCATCTATAATGAACTCATTAAAAAAAAAAAAAAAAAGATATACAATTCATTTGGCAGGATTTGTTCTTGACACAGTCATATTGGCTCCTACTGATCACTTCATTGTCATGAAGATACTTGTAGTTCTAATATTTTTAATGGTATTGAGACAAGGCCAACAGGTCTATAGTTTCCTGGGCGTTCTTTTGCCTTTTTTGAAGAGAGGCACAATGTTTGCTCTTCTCCAGTTCTTTGGCACCTCATTTGTTCTCCAAGACTTCTCAAAAATGATGACAAGGGGGCTTCATGCCCTAAGGACAGCCTGACTGGCAAAGGATAGGGAGAAAGGGGCCTCCTGGCTCCTTTCTCCCTGCCTTTGTTCCTGCGACAATCTAGTTGCTGCAGAAATAATGTGTGGCCTGAAAAGGAGCTCTGTTTTGGAGCTCCTTTTGGTGCAGCTGAAGCACGCCCCAGGCTCCCTAGGTGCCCTCCAGTGGTCCCATGACATCAGGCGTGTGCCATATTGTCTAAACATGGCGCGCCATGATGTCATCATGGTGTATGCATATGGATGGCATGCAAAAAAGATGGTACCATCCATATGCGGTAGGGCTGGGGAGGGTGCAAATGCTGCGCTCTCCCCAGCCCTACTCACGCCCCACGGACGGCCTTTTTGGGCCACCTGTATCGAGCCAAGAAGATTGGAAAGTACATCAGCAAATTCCTTCAGTTTTGCCTTTTCACTGTAATCTGTTAGGATTTTGCTATTCTTTCTGAACAGTGGCTCCACTGTAACCTTGGTCATTTTCTTGCCTTGAATGTATCTGAAACCACCTTTTTGTTGCTCTTTGCTTGTCTATCCAGTCTCAGTTTATTCTGAGCTTTAGCTTTCCTTTTACCATTCATGTGTAGCTTGGGCTACACATCTGTACTCTCCCTTGGTGATTTGTCCTTTCTTTCATTCTTTATATATACTCCTTTTTTCTCACTTCCTCCTTGATTTTGCTGTGCAGCCACATGGGTTTTTCAGATGCTTCCCATTTAGCTCTTCCATGAGATTGTTTGTGGCCTGGTTTGTGGCCCTCGTGGCACCCTCGGTCCCAAACTAGGGCTCGGGAGTGCACAGCAACCACACGCTCCCAAGCCCTACTATGTGCCGGTGGCGCCATGACTGTGCGGCCCCATTCATACTGGGCATGCATCTATATGCATGCATGGTGTAGCATCCTCACGTCACCGCACTGTGCTTGTGTCACTGATGCGGCACAGGGTGCTAATGGCGCATTCGTGGCATCACCAGAAGGAGGTCCTTTTTGGCGCTCCTTTTTGAGGCAAATTGTTGTCATGGCTGTGAGGCAGATTGTTGTCATGGCTTTTTGAGGCGGATTGTTGTCATGGCAATGATCCGGAGAAGAAAGGGCCGGCCTCTGGCCTCCCCTTTCTTCTAATATGTACCAGGCCTGTGATTGTGATTTTGCAACTTGTTCTTCAAGAACTCCTTTCCTTGCTGGGTGTCTTTTTCCTTTAGCATCTCTACCCATGGGATCCCTTCTTGTAATTCTATGAACTTGATAAAATCAGCTTTCCTGAAATCCAAAGTCTGTGTTTAACTATACAATTCATCCCCCCATACCAGCAAGATTGGTAACCACAATTATGTGCGTTCAGAAAAAAAGGTCTCTTCATGCATCTGGAGTTCCTCTAGGATAACTACAGTCAACCTGTGATAGAAATATAGCATTTGCAATTATGCATACTTTTTGGTAATCTGGTAATGTATCTCCTGTGAATATGGAGGTCGAACTGTATTCTTCTTTGCTCTGTCACAGAGGGCACTGGTTGACCATAATCATTGTCATAAATTTCAGTGCAACTGAATCTTTCTTTGAAATAGAATGCTCTTCCACCATCTTTTCTCTTTGAAAAGGTTATACACTTCAATTGTAAAATTCCAGTTTCCATTATGCCTACAAAGTAATTCCAAAATTCCACTAGGTTTCCATTATGTCTACAAAGTAACATTTACCTTCCTGCACTAGGACTTTATGCTCATCTTGTTTGTTTCCCAAATGCTGTGTGCTGATGTATGGACATTTGAAGCTTTGTTTGTTCTCACCTATTACATCACTGTCAGTTTTTCTGTAGATTTCATTCCCTTTCTCAGCTTCCCCTTTACCTGTTGTGGTTATTGGTTTACATTGACCATGGACAATGGAATGGAGGGGCAGTGGGGACTCAAGCTCCTCCTTAGACTAGGTGAGGTGGGTTCTCTTGCCCCCAAATTATCTAGTAAAATTGGACCACCATGTTGTTGAGGCTTCCAGAAACTGTGTTAAATGATCAAGCACCTTAAAGGTACCAGATCCTGTCTGATCCTGGATGTTAAGCAGTACATCCAAGTACTAATATTTGGATGGGAGACCATAAAATAATTCCAGGTGCTGTAGGCTATATTTCAGAGGGATAGAACTGGCAAAACTAAGTACATTTTGCTTAAGAAAACCCTATGAAATCCATGGAGTTGCTATAAATTGACAAGTGACTTGAAGGCACACACACACACACACACAAATACAGCTGTTGTCATTGCGGCATAAGAGAGGCTACATAGTGCATTCAGTCATTTAGACATTTACTTAGGAGTAAGCTGTACTGCACACATGGAGTGCAGTTCTAAGTAGACATTGTGCTTCTTAGATTCTTCATATTTAAGGTGATAATGGATGGGAAAAGTAGTTTCCCCTACCCCTGAAAATTGAACAAATTGACAACAATCTGCCTGCTGATGTTGAACATTCCCCATCTTAAAAACAATTCTGTTGGACCTGACTCTGGTTGCATTTTCCATAATTCACCTGATACCGGCATTCTCTTTATTCCTGTAATGTGTGAACTGTTTTAATGACTATATATGTATATATATTAAAAATAGGCCCTAAAGGAGATGTGGGAGAAAAAGGCCTTCCAGGTTTACCAGGAATCGCTGGATTACAAGGCCCAAAAGGATTCAAAGGAGATAAAGGTAAGGACACAGATCAAGTGGATCACTGCCACAAATTTGTGCAGGTTCTACTCTGCGGTGTTTTGAGAACAAAAACTGAGAAAATGGTCTATCCTTGTCATCCAGTCAATGAATGTGTAGAAAGGCTGAATTGGGATTGAAGATCTCCTTTCCATTCCTGACTTTTTTGTGTTCTGTTCCAAGTGGGGGAGAAAATGGATATGGGGACTTTTTAATCCCCTTTTAATAATAGTGGATCCTGGAGTCATGCAATGAAGCTGATGGCAGAAGAAAAAAGCAAGCTAGTCTTCACACAGTACACAGTTAAATTGCAGACTACATTGCCTTAAGATGTGATAGTAGTCACTAGCAAAAATGGATTTAAAGACGGAGCAGACAAATTCATGGAGGATAAGACTATAGATGAGAACTAGTCACAATTATTATATGCTGCATCTAGGTTTCCAGGATCAAAGGCAACATGCCTCTGAATACCAGTTGTTGGGGAACATCATACCCTCCAACTGTCCCAGTTTGGCAGGCACAGTCCTGATTAATCCTCTTTTGTCCCAATTTTTTGCATCTTTCCCCAAATCTCTGTTTTTCTTTTCATCCTGCTTTCCCACTTTGGCCCAAACATAGTTTGATTTCTGTAAACTGAGTTCAAGCTGCAAAAGTAGTTTGCACTCAGTTAACTCAGCAGAGAAGGAAAAGAGGGGGGTGGGACTGAATCTCACCTTTCCTAGTAGGCTTGGGCAAAAGCTAACTGCTGCAGCCCCTTCTAGGTTGTGTGTCCTTCTTTATTAACAATAACAAACTTTGCTATCTTAAGCACACTTTGATGCTGCATGGGTGCATGTGTCCCTGCTTTTATCTATGAAATGTTGAAGGGTATGGGACATGAGTGCAAAGTGCTTTTATAATGATTTCATGCTTGTAGGATTTCTCAACTTTGGTCACTATGGGGAAAGATGCCCTTCTCATGAGCAGAGCGCCTCTCCAGGGCCTTGTCTGCACGGGCCAAGAGGTTCATTCCTCCATCCCCATTCCGGCAGTGTCCTGTTTGAATGATGCACTGTCCAGTTCCATTTGTGATCTGTTTGGACAATGTTCAGCATGTTCAGCATCAGAGGTGGTGTATAACACCCTTAACCTGATTTTAAAAAATGTATCTCTTACTCCAGATCTTCCCGGAAACCTTCTGTTTCATGCTGGGGTGGCTGTCTGTGCTCCACTGAGCCACCCTGCACATCTGCTGCTGTCATGAATTGCACACTCTGAGGTCAGAACAAAGCACCCAGCCATGTGATCATCATTGGGTGCTTCGTTCTGACCTCAGTAGAGAGTGACCTGCAGCTTCAATGGATGTGCTGGGTGGTTCAGCCATCCTGTTACAGAAACAGAAGACCAAGTAAAGGGAGGAGGTTAGAGCAGCTCTTTGGCCAGGACAATCTAGGCTGCTCTTAAAAAATCCTGGCCAGTTCAGACAATGCCAAGATTTTGTATGATTGCAACTCCCATCAACATTTGCAAACATAACCAATGTCAAGGGATGTTGGGAGTTGTAATCTAGAAATATATAGAAGGCTACATTCTGTTATCTCATGCTAAATGCAGTTGCTAATCCCAACTAAAGCAAGTAGGGTTATGTAGTCTTGTTTGATTTACTATGCAGTGATTGACTCAATGGGATTATTTATTAACTTTAAAAATTTACATCCTGCCATGTACATGAGGAACTTAGGGCTACTGGAAAATCAGTTTGAACAATCGAAAACAATTCAAAGCAATAACAATAATTTAAAGGCTAAAAGTATATTGAATCCCATTTTGGGAGAAAGGCTGGATATCAATTCCATAAATAAATAAATATTAATTCAATTAACAATTAAAACAAAACTGTTTAAAAAGAGTTTAAAATTTTAAAACCTCCACTAGCAATTGAAATTATCCTGATACAATTTTGCTTTAATCCGGTAGGACTCCATTTGCAATCTTTGTATGTTTCTATATTCAAAGTATAAACATGTAGGCTTTGATTTTACAGGTCCAAAAACATTACAGAAATAATCCAGTGTGAGACAGCTTTAACTGCCCTGGGTCAGTGCTAGTGAATCCTGGGAATTGTAATTAGTTGTTCCAAGGATTCCCAAACACTGAGCCAGGACAGTTAATGTGGTCTCAGACTGGATTATTTCTGCAGTGTGTTTTGGACCAAAATAAAAAAAAAATGCAAAAATATTATTTGTTTTATTTTAGGAATTTACAATAGAATTCTAAGTGTGCCAATAGGCAAATCCACTGTTCATACTTCAGCTTACACAATATATAGGCTCTGTTCAGGTGGATTTGCAGGAGTCAATGGCCCCAAATGGGATCTCCCTACTTGTTATTTTCTGTGAACATTGATATTGATAGAAAGTGTGTGTGTGAAACGTAGCTAGCAATTAAGGCATAGACACAGAAATCCAATGTGTAATATTATACTAAAACTCTGGGAGACCAGAATTTGAATCTTTACTGGGCCATGGAAACCCACTAGGTGACCGTGGGCAAGTCACACTCTCTCAGCCACAGATGAAGGCAATGGCAACCCCCTCAGAACATGATAGGTTGGCATAAGCTGGAAGTGAATTTAAAGGAACTCAGCAAGATGTCATCAGATGATAAATAAACAAAATAAGACCCAATACATTCGAGCGCAAAAGGGTACCTCAATGACGTGCTAGGGTTGCCTCGATGCGGTGCATCTGCACCGCAGGCTAACCCTAATAATATGAACAGTGCCATTTTGGATGGCACCATCCACATGTGTGGTGTGCTGGGGCCGTAAGGCACGTGCCACATTCACATGGACTGGTGTGCGCCTTATGCCTCCGTGCCGCAGGAGGGTGACTATGGCACTCTTTCTGCAGCACAAGAAGGAGCTCTGAAATGCCCTTCACACCACTGTGCCAAGGAGGCCAAGGGGAAATGGTCTGCACCGGCGGCCTCTTTCTCCCCTGGGGAGCACCGCGCAGGGCCGGGTGCAGCAGGTGCCCAGGGCACCCAGGGCGCCCACTGCACCCTGCTTCAGGCCATGGAGAAGCGGCAATTTGCTGCTTCTCTGTAGCCTGGGGAAGCAGTGGATTGGGGCCGCAAGGGCTGCCGGTGAGGCAGCTGTGCTTCTCTGGCCACCTATGGACTGCCCCTTTTGGGCGGTCTGTAAAGGGCCAGAGGCTTTGCTGAAATAACTGTTAAAGACAAGAACTATGGCTGCACCTGTGCAGTAGAAATAATGCAGTTTGACACCACTGTAACTGCCATGGCTCAATGCTGTGGAATTCTGGGATTTGTAGTTTTGTGAACTAGTTAACCTTTTCTAAAAAAGAGCTCTGGTGCCACAACAAACTATAAATCCTAGGATTCCATAGTATTGAGCCATGGCAGTTAGGTGTGAACCTGGATTATTTCTGCAATGTGGATGCAGCCTAACACATCTCTTTAAGTCACGAGTGCTGTTACATTCTCATAGATTTGTCATTGGGCTAAATCTTTACTGTTCTGCATTGGGAGTTTTTTTTTCCACAGTCCATAATTGCCTGACAAACATTTGTATCCATAGAGGTGGAACACACCCCCCCCCCAAAATCAATTTGCATTAAAAAGTGCTTTTGTTTTAGCTAAACAGAAGACATGGGATGTGTTATATCATATAACTTGTATTTCTATCACAAACAATACTGTAAAAATGTTGTAGGAGACAAAGGAGAACATGGTGAGCAAGGAGCAAATGGAATCCCAGGCTATCCAGGCAAACCAGGAGAACAAGGTATACAACACAAAACTTAAGAAGAATTTACGGAAAAGTATGTGGAATCTTTCTCTGAATCAGAATCTTACTGCTAGCTGTTTGACTGGGTTGGTTACAGGGTGGATGAAACCTGTTACAGTAGCTTCTATTTGTCTGCTTCCAGGTATAATTCAAAATATTTGTTATCATCTATAAAGCAGGGATGGGGATGTTAGGTCCTGGGGCCAAATCTAGCCCTCCTAGATGATTATCACCCTAGGGCTTACCGTCTCTCAGTAGTCCCTGGATCGCTGGAAGCATGCATGTATGAAAGGCTGGCATGCCTTGTCAGTGTGATGGAATTGTCAGCTCCCTCTAGCGTTACTGAATTGTTCAGGGAGAATGAATTTCCTCTTAATGGAAACTTTGCATTAAGAGGAAATTCACTCTGCTAAAGGTGGAGAGGCATAAAGATCTACCACATTACTTATGCAGTGGTCCAGGCGGAAACAGTAGATAGGGTTCCCAGGGCCCCCTTCTCTGGTTTTTGGTTTGACAGGAGGAATATCAGGGTGAGGCCATCACCTTGAACATTGCATACATGTGTTTCTGGCTCCCTGTTGCTGCAGGCTGATTTAGAGCTGTAGACATTTTTTTGGTGGGGGTTTATGTATGAGAGCTAGCATGGAGTAGTGGTTTAAACGGTAGTATGCAATACTGAAAAGCAGGGTCCAAATGCCACTTGGCCATAACAATGCACTGGGTGACCTTGGTAAAGTCATAATTTCTCAGCCGAAGATGAAGGCAGTGGCAAACCCTCCGAACAAATCTTGCCAAGAAAACTTCATGATAGATTTACCTCAAAGTTACCTAAAGGCCTAAAGTGAGAAGTAGAGACAACCCAGTTGATATTATTAAATATTATGCACTAAGCATCAACCTGAGTTACTCAGAGCAGGAAATTTACATAATAAGCACCAAGTCTAGCAAATATGAAGCTATGTCTTTAGCTAGAAATTAATTTTTTCAAGCAGTGCATTGAACAAGGGTCAGAAAACATACCTTTTCCCAGTTCTGTTTTTAACACCTTTGCAAACACTGTTTTTAAGAATAAAAATAATCTTTGCATTTCTGCTAGTGGTGATCTTTGCATTAGCAAAAATGATGGTGATATAGCAAGAGTGGAGCCACCAGCATACGAAGTCAGTGTCCCAATGGGAGGATGTGGGAGATCTATGGGCTGCATTTTGGCCATCCCCAATTCTTAAGCACTTAAGTCCAGTTCACACAGCTGTTGGCTGTTATTAGTGATGGAGGAACTCCTGATGTCACAACACATCTGTAATATGTGATAGTATAAATGGAATCCTGTTAGAGTTCTATGCTGGTACAATGATTGGTTGCACTGGAAATTTTACAAACTTGTGTAAGGAGGCATCCAATACTCCTTATACAAGATTTCCTCCTAACAGTTCAACACACTGGTTTACAGACTAGTTGTGCAGGCACAAATCCACCTCCACAAAATGGCCACAAAATTGGCCATGGTGTGCATTGGGAAGCTACCAGTTAATCTGCCACCACTAGCCTTGCTGTCTCCTTTGTCCATGTAAATACAATAACATAGCTTTATGCTGTGCCACCTTTAAACCAGATATTGGCCAATGGTTTCATTTGTACATGCCTTATGATCTTAGGGATACAATGTGGCTGTCTCTGTTTTTGCTTCTGGAAAGAAGGGACTGTGGAAATCATGCATCCATTTTTATTTTTGTAAGCTGCATTAATGAGTGGTTTTTAGTATTGCATTAGGAATCTGAAAGTGCATGGTTTGAATCTCTACTCAGCCATGAAAACCCTCTGTGTGACCCAACATATTCTCAATGTCAAAAGAAGGCAATGGCAAACCTCCTCTGAAGAAATCTTGCCAAGATAATCCTATGATATGGTTGCATAATTCAGAAGTCACATAACAACAAACAAGAACAACAAAAACACTTTGATTCCCATATCAATGAAAAAAGGAAGTATATAAATAACATCACCACCACCATGACCACCACTCATATAGCTTCGAGGCCTTCCATTCTGTTATGGAAGGTTTATAATGATAAAGAGGAGCAAAATGTGTTTCACCTCCCCTCAGAGATCTCACAGGCATTGGACTGTAACTCCCATAACTTCCATTCAACAAGACCATCCCAGTGGTATGGATCATTTAGCAGCTGTGTGTGTGTGTGTGTGTGTGTGTGTGTGTTGGTGGTGGGAATGCATAAACCAGACTATAGCTTTACTGGAGAGGGTGATTTTTCTTTCTGACCTTGTTTTACTGTGTTTAACATTTCCAGGTGAAATTGGATTTAAAGGAGACAAAGGAAATCACGGTCTGCCTGGAGTTAAGGGGCAAAAGGGCTCCAAGGGAGAAACTTGTGAGAATGGCACTAAAGGAGAAAAGGGAGACAAGGGGGACCTGGGATTACCAGGTGTGGATGGGGAAAATGGAGAAAAAGGAGAAAAGGGAGACCTTGGTGAAAAGGGTTACTGTGGCGATCCTGGGGAAAAGGGAGAAAGAGGAGAAATGGGGGAAATGGGGCTCAAAGGAGAAAAGGGCAACAAAGGAGATGTAGGAATGGAAGGTGGGCACGGTGAGGATGGGCAAAAGGGAGAAAAGGGAGACCCTGGTGTGAGAGGTGAGAAAGGTGATCCTGGTCCAATTGGCATGATGGGACCCCCTGGGATGAAAGGACTTCCTGGCTTGAAAGGTATGAGGGGGCCTCCTGGTAAGAAAGGCGCAAGGGGTCCCAAGGGCCCAAAGGGTGAGGCCCCAAGAACCCAACGATCAGCTTTCAGTGTTGGCTTATCCAAGCCTTTCCCACCCCCCAACACACCTATTAAGTTTGACAAGATACTCTACAATGACCAGGAAGATTACAACCCTTTGACAGGGAAATTTAATTGCTCTGTTGCTGGGGCTTACATCTTTTCCTACCACATGACAATACGAGGGCGGCCTGCTCGAATTAGCATTGTGTGTCAGAACAGGAAGATGGTGAGAAGCCGGGAGACTCTCTACGGACAAGAGATAGACCAGGCATCCTTTCTTACCATTTTGAAATTGAATGTAGGGGATCAAGTTTGGATGGAAGTTACACGAGACTGGAATGGAGTTTATGTTAGTGCTGAGGATGACAGCATATTTTCTGGCTTCCTTTTATATCCAGATGAAACATTGGACACCATATTTTGAATATGGCATAGTGAGTTGAATGAATTATCTAAGAGCATTCCCTCTCTATTATTTTAAAGATGCATATTTCCTAATCCAGAGTATAGTCCATATATTTATATTTCTAAAAAACATACATTCATTAATGGAAAGTGCCTTGATTTTATCAGTATATAAGAAAATAGCATGGAAATCCATTTTGACAAAATTATGGATGAAATCTCCAAAAAGGTGGAGTTGAAGGCTTTCAAGGCCAGCATCCATATTTTTGTGAGTTTTTTAGGCGATGTGGCCATGTTCTAGAAGAGTTTATTCCTGATGTTTCACCAGCATCTGTGGCTGGCAGCTTCATGTTTTAGTTCTGTGCTCATTAGATAATTAAGGTTATAATTTTTACCAATTGTGATATCAATTAATTTTAGGATATCACAGACACAATTGGGTCTTGCAATTCCTCACTCATGGCCCCTTTTAGAGCTGGCACTGGTACTTTAGAAAATGAATGATTGTGGAATTGTAGGATTTTTCCCAGTGGGACTTGCATTTAACAGCTAAAAAAATATCATTTGATCATTTCTAGCAAACACATGAATAGTGTTAAGAAAGATTGTCTATGAATTTATATTGAGTGCCAATGTAATAATTAAAGTTTTAATGTAGAAATTGTAACATATAATCAATTTATTAAAGGAGGAGTGTATCCACTCATCAAAATGGCTTTTGAATACTCATGTGAATTGTGTTCCTTTGGAGTATTCACTAATAAAGTACAATGACTTCTTGATTGTGAGTGCTTTCTTCTGCATAATACTGTATGTAGACTAATCTAATGTGGCATAAATTGGGAAATCAATCAATGAGGAATTGACTGATGAATACAGAAGTGAAAATTATCCCTCTATACTGGTCTTGGTGTCATGAACAATGTACCCCCACACTCCAGTAGAGGATATTACAAACTATGGCAGTGCCTAATCTTTAACATTAAGTAACATTAAAAAAACTGCTTCATGTTAAGTACCCTTTCCATCAGTTTGCAGCAATTTTGCTGTTGGATTATCAATCAGATGTTCTTGAGAGCTACACAATTAGTGCTATGATCTCACTTTAACTGCTATGGCAACATCCCATTGAATGTTGAGGTTTGCAGTTTGGTAGGGCACTAGAGCCTTTTGACTGAGAATTCTTAATACCACTCTTTAATTCGCAAAGATTTAGTATAATTATTAAAGAAAGCCAAAGAAGAAAGTGTAAATGCAGGTTTACAATCAAATATTAAGCAAACAAAAAGAATGACTACAGATAATTTACATAACTTTAAAGCAGGTGATGAAGACATTGAGATAGTTCAAGATTTTCCATACCTTGGCTAGTAAGAGTGGAAACTGTAGCCAAGAAATGAGAAGAAGACTAGGAGCCTTATTGCATTACAAACAAACCTGGCAAGCAGCAAAAGAAAAACATGTTTCTCTTTCTGTCTCTGCATGACATCAACATACTTTCATTCTCTTCCAGTTTTAAAGGTGTGGGAGAGGGTCATAAAAGTGTCCCTTTTGTCAAGCTGGAGAAATCTTAATGGCAAAGGGATGTCTTTATGACACTCTCTCATGCTTTTATATTATTATTATTATTATTATTATTATTATTATTATTATTATTATTACGCTTTTACAACCAGAAGAGAAAGAATGTGCTTTCCTCGTCCTTGCATTATAATGTGGAAAAAGTTAATTCATTCCATAACCTCTAATATTTCACAGATGAAAACTGGGACATGTGCGGCCACATAACATCAGAGTCTAATTAAGATGTAAAAAGTTAATAATGATAATACACAAACTAGGAGACGTTTGCCTAAGCCTATTAGGAAATGAAAGATTCTGCCTATTCCTCTCCTCCTTGCTGAGTTGAGTGTAAACTACTTTTTATTCTGAAGTCAGTTTGCAGCAATTGAAGTAAGCAGAGGACAAAAGGGCAAAGTGATAGTAGGATAAAGAAACTGGGATATTGTAAAACCAGAGGAAAAAGTGGGATGACAGAGGATTAATTGGGATTGTTCCTCCCAAATCAGGACAGTTGGAGGGTATGTCAGTCCTGGTACTTGTTATTGGGTAATAAAATGGAGTGGGCAATGTGGAGCCCTACATATATTTTTGGACTGTAACTCCCAGCATTCATCTCTGTTAGCTACTATGGAAGTTGCCATCCAATGTCTGGAAAACCACAACCTGCCCACTCCTTGCATAAAAAGTGGCTCATAGCATTCTTAACTGCACCACTCATCAATTTTTCTTTTTTTTAAATATTAAAATGAAATATGTCTTTATTTATTTTATATGCCACCTTTCTCACATAGTGGGACTCAAGGTGGCTCACAGATGTAAATCAATTAAAATCCACCAGTACATTTTAAAGCAATTAAAATAGTCACAACTAAAACAATATAAAATTATTTAAAAACATACAAAAGTTAAAAAATAAAATGCACCCCTAATAAAAAAAAGCTCCCCTGGCACAGTTACGTATTAACATTAAGGTTACATTAATGAAAGGAAAGCCAGGAGGGAGCCAGCTTAGCCTTCAACAAAAGGGATCTCCAAAGGGTGAGGGCAGACATGGAAGGCTCCTTTTTTTTGTCCTCACCAAGCAAGACTGTGATGGTCGTGGGACTGAGAGAAAGCCTTCTCAACTATGCCATATTTGAAAGGAGAGATACTGTCGTTCATATAGACTGTACCTAAGCCATCCTTGAATTTAGGATTAATAAAAGAATGGCACAATATTTTTACAAATTCATTTCCCAATGCTTCTAAAAATGCCCTTAACATTACTCATCACAGTAACTATTAAAAGTAACTAGAAAATGTTACAAAGTAACTTGGGTTCAGATGCAATTATAAATTTGAAGTAAACACATTGCATCAAAATAAATCACATTGCTAAGTAAATCAACATTCATGTAAGTTCCAACGATAAAATCGGCTTTGTAAATGTTCTCATGTGCCTTCAAGGCATTTCTGTCTTATGATAACCCTGTCAAGGGGTTTTCATGGCAAGATTTGCTTAGAGGAGGTTTACTCTATTTGAATTGACAATTGGATTTAAGGGTGGAGTGGGCAACTGAGATAGTCCTGAGCCCCATATTTTGTCCCTGGCAGTCCTTGAGGATCCAAATGAACTGCCCCACAATGTGAAAAACCAAAACCATAAGTCTTTGGAAGTCCATTGCTAGTTATGAAAAATGTGTATTTTTTAAAAATATTAAACAGTGCAGATTGGCCTACAAACTTTTTTAAAAAGTGGATTGCTACTCCTGGAAATTTATCCTTTTTTTGGCTAGAAAAAGGGGACTGTCAAGGGGCTGAGACCTACAAAACAACCTGATGGGGCAACATGCAGCCCTGATAACATTATAACAACATCATAAAATTCAGAATATACCTTTTGGAAAGGTAGCTTTTTATCTTTCAATAACCAAAAATTAAAAGCCAACTCATGATAAGTGACTATATGTTACCGACAGCATGTCACTTTCAAGCACTTGTGTGAATTTTTTTTTGGGGGGGGGAGGGCTATTGGAAGAGTTTCAGACCTCTTTTCCACCCCCTAAGCATTAATGCAAAATACTGCAGCCACCACATCTCTCTACCCCAGCCCCCAAAGCTTCTATGTTTTTCTCAGATGTATGCCCCAAACACAGAACACTATTCTATCTGCTCAGAGCAGCGGTTGAGATGACACATCTGACACGGGACGAAATGGATCAACACCTGTGTTTCTAACCACTTAACTTGTTTTTTAGGAGCATCATGTTCTGGTATAATATGGTTGGCTTTGACACAAATGCTGCTCCTAGCTAAAATGACACTGGAACAAACATCTGCACAGATGGAGACTTTTGAGTGCTGCACTTCTCTTAATAAGCTGCTTGACATAATCATCTGACAGCAGTATGCACATCTTTAGGATGTGCCATTTGTCACTGTCATTAACCTGGAGCTCAAAAAGACATCCTGGATGAGTAGAGCTTTATTTCATCTCATCTCTCAGGTGCATCAAAGGGGAACACTTTTTAAGCAGCAAATGCAGAGCTAAGCTGGCAGGTAAGCAGGCGGCTTGCACTCCAAACACCCGTTTGAGTGAAAAATGAAGGTGCTTCAGTGAAGCTCAGTGAATTCATGAAAGCAAACTCAAGGATGTAACAACCTTGAAGTAGGGATTTCCTTGAAAGAGACATCATGTTATTTGTGTCAGTGTGAAAGCCACAATGTTAGTGGTGAGGTTTGTTAGATGCTGGATTTCTTTAATGTTTATGGTCCAAACAAGAGTGTTTCAAATGAGCAGAAATTTATGTCCAATATGTTGTCTGACTATTCAAAAATTAGGAAAAATTATCCTCGTGGCTGTTCATCATACTGCAGTGTCCCCATGATTTCCCAGGTTTTCTGTCTGCTTCACTAACTCTACACATTATTAATTTTACGAATAACATTAACTGATGTTTTAAAATGTAAACATTATTAATTTTACGAATAACATTAACTGATGTTTTAAAATGTAACATAAAAGATGAAATGTTTTAAACAGATGAACAATATTTTAATACTTTGGAAAGTATTTAAGAAAACATTTTCCTCTCAAACTGGTTTGAAGGTTTGCCGTCATAAATGGAAATGTGTGGGTCTATGCAGGTGAGGCGTGAACCCTTTGGAAGGTGGTCAAATTAACATGCAAAGAGAGGCATGCACTAGCTTTTCTTCTTCCTATCCAGAGAGCACAGAGTTTGAACACAAAAGTCTTTCCTATGTGTAGAGACTTCCCAAACAATCACATAGCCTCCAGCTATTCTAATTTGGCAGGGAGAATCCTAATTAATCCTCTGTCCTTCCCACTGTTTCAGTTGCTTTTAAAATGTCCCAGTTTCTTTTGTCCCTTTGCCCTCAGCTTACTTTGAATAGAACAAACTGAATTAGAAGTGCAAAAGCAGTTTGCAGTCAAGTAAGCAGGGGGAAAGGAGAGGTGAGGAGAGGGGGAAAATCTTGCCCTTCCCTTCCCTGTCACTTTGCAACAGCAAAGTGATGCGGCATCTCCTAGTTTGCCTGTTCTTCCTCTTTAACAAACTGTACTGTGTTGAACACACTCTTACGTTGCTTGGTCACATATGCCCTGGGAGTCATCTGTGAAATGTTGAAGGATATGCAACTGGAAACCCCAAAAGGACGGGGCTTCCCCCTGCACCCATGCATAGGGAAAGCTCTCCTGTTTAGACTGTGTGAAGATAGTGATGGGGGCAGAAGGATGGATGTGATGTCTAGATGGTGGTGGTAGTGACTGGGTGCAGAGTGTATGGAGCACATCAGGTGACACCCTACAGGAGAGATGACACCCTGATGGGGTCCTCCTTCTGCTGTGGCAGAGGGGCAAGCATACTCCTTGTGGCTTTGTCGCCAAGCCAACTCTCTCCAAGGGGAGGGAGATGGGCTAGTAACAAGCCATGAAGGATGAGTGGGGGGGGGGGGGGGAGGGAGGCTGCTGCCACTGCCCCCCTCAGCAGCCCCCCCTCCTTCACTGGGTGAAGCCTGGTGATGCCACTGGGACTGGATACTAAATTCTGACCACTGGGAACCCTCCACCAAGCCTACAGATGCTAACAAGTGCATAAATAAATGAAGTCAGAACCAGAAGTAGCCAGATTTCCACTTCTGATTTTCTTACTTTTCTTTAGGAGTCTTGAGGATCCTCTTACTCTGAAAAATACAACACTGCTGCTCCTGGAAGCCTTTGGGTTGGAAATCCATTTCTCCCACCAAAAAGAGCACATTGGAAGACTTCAGAGGGGCCCGCAGGCTGCAAAAATGGCCTTGAGTGCCACATGCAGTTCACGAACCATGTTTTTTATCCCTGATTTAAACAGACATGGCACAAACTGAAGGAAGAAGAGAGGCAATAAAAGCACGGCAATATTTTGCAGATCTGATTAACCATCGCTGCTTCCCATCACATCTCCTTTGGCTGCAGCTTATTTGAATGACTGGAGGTGGTAACCGATGAAAGAATGCCTCCAGGAAGTTTTTTTTTTTAAACTGCAAAGATATCCCCCCTTTTATCTTCTCTTTCTTTTTGCCAAGAGGAAATAGCTGTTCTTATATCAAGGTTCAATCATTATCCTCTAAATCAGTGGTTCTCAACTTTCCCAATGCCGTGACCTTTTAATACAGTTCCTCATGTTGTGGTGACCCCCAACCATAAAATTATTTTCATCTTAATTCCTAAGACAATTGGAAATATGTGTTTTTTGATGGTCTTAGGCGACCCCTGTGAAAGGGTGGTTTGACTCCCAAAGGGGTCACAACACACAGGTTGGAACCACTGCTCTGAATGTTGAAAGATGTCACCTGAGAACTTGCTTTTCAGTCTGAGCAACTTATTTTGCTGTAAATGAGCACTCAGATTCATTTTTTATCCTTGTAATCACTGCTGACAAAACTTGGATTTCCTGCCTGCTTTGGTTTAGATAGTGCTTATTTCTGACTCTTTCACATTTTGGTCCCAAGCAAAAGTTCAGGGCAGGAAGCTAGCAACTTGCTGTGATAAAGTCTGGGACCAACAGAAGCCTCAATGGCTCGGTGGGCTGGGATGAAGTAAGCAAGTAGCTCAAGTAGACTTTCTGCATGCATTGTAAATGCTCAAGTTATTGATGTAGAAAATAGATTGTAGCCATTATTTTAGCAGGGGTCAAGTGACTGAAGGGACTAATGGGCTTCTATCTGGCTTGTTATCCCCCTTAGGTGCTTGCTTATCTGATAGCTTGACTATCTGAAGCAGATGATGATCATAATGATTTTATTTATTTGTATCCTGCATTTATTCCGATAATGTGACTCAAGGCCACTGACATTTTAAAACAATACAGATTAAAATACTACAAAAGTTAAATGGAAGTATAAAATATACTGTTAAACAATCTTATGTTAAAACCATTAAAATATTGAAATATATTAATAACAATAAAATAAAAAAACAATATGCAGACCTTTAAAAAACATCAAACCCAGCTCCACACAGCATTAAATGCACAACCTCAGCAGTTTGTAAAGGCCTGATGGCACAAAAATATTTTAACCTGACACTGGAAGGAGAGCAAAGAAGGGGTCAGTCTGGTTTCTCTGGGGAGGGAGTTCCAAAGTCTGGGAGGAGCCACTGAGAAAGCCCTCTTTCTTATTCCCCCACAAACAAGCATGAGAAGGTGGTTGAACAGAGAGGAAGGTATCTCCAGATGATCCTAAAACCCCAATGGGCCCATACAGAGTAATACACTCCTTCAAATAGCCTGGACCCAAGCTGTATAGGGCTTTATGTGTAAAAAACAAACAAAACCCCACAACACTTTGAATTGTGACTGAAAATGGACTGGCAGCCAATGGAGCTGTCACAACAAGGAAATTGTGTACTTCCTGTAGCCAGCCCCTGTTAACAACTTTACTGCATGTATTTTGGGACAGCTGAAGTTTCTGAACACTTTTCAAAGGTGGTCCTAGGTAGAGTGCTTTACAGTAATCCAAAAGAGATGTAACCAAGGCATGTACCACCATGGCTGGATCCGGCTTCTCCAGAAATGGGTGCAGTTGGTGCACTAGTTTTTAACTGTACAAAAAGCACTTCTGGTCAATGCGGAAACCTGAGTATCCAGGCTCAGGGCTGACTCCAGGAATATTCCCAAACTGTGAACTTGTGTTTTCAGGGGAGTGTAACCCAGTCTGAATCCCTATTCCCAGATCTGTCTTTTGACTCTCTAGGAGCACCTCTGTCTTGTCTGAATTACCACATATACTTGTGTACAAGTCGACCTCATGTATAAGTTGAGGGAAGGTTTCAGGGTCAAAATCATGGATTTTGATATGACCTGTGGATAAGTTGAAGGTAAAACTTTAGGGGGCAATAACGAAGGAAGGAAATAGGAAAATACTATTTCCATCCTTCCTTCTCCTTCTCTAGACCTCTACTGACCATCTAACACTGATTCCCAGGTGCTGGAGGAGAGCTTTTAACATCAGATTGAGAATGGAAGCAAGTGGTGTTAAATAAGGTGTTTTTTCCATGGGAAGAAGAGGTTTGCAAATCAGACTGAGGAGGCAAACAAATGGTGTTAAATGAGGTGTTTTTTTCCCATGGGAAGAGGAGGCTTGCAAATCAGACTGGGAGGGAAGTAAGTGGTGTTAAATGGGGTGTTCTTTCTATGGGGAGTGAAGCCTTGGAAATTAGACTGGGAACCTCTTATACACACACACACACACACACACACACCTCAAGGCACCAAGAGTGGGGCATCAGGCTTGCTTGTATTACGACCTTTCTTAGCAGCACTAGTTATTGAGCTGTATATAAGTTGACCCAGGGTTTTAGGGTCCATTTTGGGGCATACATTTCTTGACTTATAGTCAAGTACATATGGTAAGTTTCAATTCGTTTCCTGTCAGTCCATTACAGCTGTGAGACACTGGAGTTTATCACATGGGAGGACTTTCTCTCAATTTTGAAAAAAATGGAAGTGAGGCCAGTTCGGAATTGAGTAAATTCGCTAGTTCAGCGAATTTACTTCATTGCGTATTGACACTGCATTGCATTCAGAACTGCCCAAAATTGCCTCCCAGTGCCTGAAATTGCATGTGATGGTTTCTCACGCAATCACTTGAAACCCCATGATTACATTCAGATTGCCATTGGATTATACTTCCAATTCCCTTCGTGTGATAAACTCCACTGACAGTGGTCTAGCACAGGAGCTGGTTTAGCACAGGAACAGCTTCTTTGGAATTTGATTGAAAGGAGTAATAGAGCAGAGCCCATGTTTCTTCCACTGAAATGAAGAGGGAAGTTTTTGTAGACAGAACCCCATCTATCTCAGAATCTCCACACTCCTGCAATAAATATACAGAGCAGACAATGGTCTCCATGACTTCAGAAGTGTCTTTGCAACTATAAATGGTTAGAAATGTATTTTTAAGGCAAGATGAGGTCAGGATTATGTGCCAGGTACCAAATGCTTCATAAAATCCCTCATGGATAGGATCTTGAAGAAGTAAATCTCTTGAATTGTTTTCCATCTGAACTGAACGTAATATGAAGATGATGAAAAATAATGGATAAATCAGGGGATCACAAGCATTTTTATTATTCTGTTTAAATCAGCACCAGTGTTTGAGGGGCAAACATAACTATAGAAACTATAGTCCCCAGCAGTCATTTCTGGAGATAAGGCTGTCAAACTGGGCAAGGAGAACTATAAAACACAACTCTTAAGATTAAGATCATGTTTTTAACACTTTGATGGGTAACCTTTCTAATATATCGTATCTGGTCAAGGTGCCTGAGGCTCTAAAGAATAAACTTGAATTTTATTTCTCTCAGACGAAAAACTTTTCTTTTTAGAGCAAGAACAAACTGTGGTAACATGCTGCTTCTTTCAAAGAATTATTTGCATACAGCTGCTGTGGGTGACACAGTGTGAAATGATATAACTATGAATGAGCTTTTTGCTCATTTACAATTGTTCTGTTGCCTTGCCGCCCATTGCCCATAAGTGAACAATTAGTATTAAAACAATGGAGATTTGAATTAGGGAAAGGAGAAGTTTGGAAACTTACTTTTTGGACAAATCCCAGAATTCCACAGCCAGCATGACCACTGACCAGAAGATTCTGGGTGCTGTAGTCAATAACAGCCATCAATAACAGTCAAACAATAATAGTCAGAATCTGCTTGTTTTAATCTGAAGATAAAAATATGTAGCTTTTTTTCTAAGCAACCATTAACCATCCATTGTACCCATATCAGCCATTTTGTTTTGCTTTCTTTAGAGTTTCACTTCTTTACAGTATAGCCTATGGCTCTCTGTTGAGAAATAATTTCTACTAAATTAAACTTAAGTTTTGAATGTATGCCTATTTGGTTAGCCTTAACGGATCTCCATTCCAGCCTTCAGTTATTAGAACCACTATGCAGGAAAATTGGATTTTGTTTCAATGAGAACAAACTAATAAAACAACTACTGGTTTTTATTTTAGCTTGGATGTGATTTAAGCAAGTAATACTCCATTTTATGGGACCCTTGGAATACTAGTCTGACATTTCTAGAGGTCTACATAAACTTTCATGGCCCTATAACAGTATATTAAGCTAAAGGGTCTTCATAAATATGTAAAATAGCTTTAATAAGATCATTGGCTATGATTGTTCATCAAACTGCTATTGAAAGTGCACCAATTTAGTCAATAAAAATGTCAGCCTATAGAGCTTACACTCTCTAAGTTTATTTTATTTTATCTAAGCAGGTTAATAAAATGTTAGATTAATGGTTACATTGTATACATAAGCCAATTCATTCATATGAACCTCCTTGGATGCAATACCATTTTACATAGGTATGTGTTCCCAATAACTGATGCGCAGCAGGTACACATCTAACCACGTTCACTCAGAAGTAAGTTCCATTGAGCTCAATGGGTCTTACTCTATAATAACTAAGTCTATAATTGGAGCATTATTATTATTATTATTATTATTATTATTATTATTAATTTTATTTATATAGCGCTGTAAATTTACATAGTGCTGTACATACAATCTTAAATTAGATGCCTCCCTGCCCTCAAGCTTACAGTCTAAAAGAGACAACACAAAAGGAAGAGGGGAAGCTTTAGCTTGGGGAGTTACAGAAAATTTATAAACCTAAACAGCATGCTTATGGAATGCAATAGATGGTGCATAAAGAGACTGTATTTTGTACTGGCAGGATAAAAATATATACCAAGAAATGAATATGGTGCCTAAAGCATTACTGTAAATATTGCCATAATGATTCATAAATACATTTATTTGGAAGTAAATGAGTGGCTGAAGAAAAAGTCCTCTGGCTGACAGTTGCCAACCTAGTCCTGGCTGAGTGGAGTAAATATCTGTCAGAGGACCGGGGTGTATGGGGTGGATCATAGTATGGACACAAAACATGTATAAAGGTAGTAACCAGCACTTTGCACCTTGCCCAGAAACTAATTGGCAGCCAGTGGAATGATTTTAATATTGGTATAATATGATCACTCCTGGATGTCCCAATAGTCAACCTGGCTGCCATGTTTTGAACTAACTGAAGTTTCTGAACAAAGATAGCCCAATGTGCAGTGCATTGCAGAAGTCCGTCCTTGAGGTTTCCAGTGTATGCACTACTATCTTTAGGTCCTCCAGCTCTAGGTAGAGGCACAGGTGGTGCAACAGCCTAGTTAGCACTTCTGGCTGTTGCATCTATCTGTGCTGTCATTTGGAGCAATGGATTGAGAAGCACCCCCAACTGTGAACAGTCTTTCAGAGGGAGAGTAACCCCATCCAGGACTGGTTGACTCCAAACCCAGTTTGGGACCTTTGACAATAAGCACCTCTCTTTTGTCTGGACTCAGCTTCAGTATGTTTTTCCTCATCCAGCTCATTACCTCCTCTAGGCATACACCTGTATAATAGTAGTGGAAACAGAAGTGGCTTTTGTGGTGTTCTTTCTTTTGGTAATAAATCCTGGCCTAAGAACGAGATCTCAGCCATTCACTGCTACATAGTAAAAGTCACACACTGATATCCTGAACAATACCCCAGATTTCCATTTCTTGGTCTGGTACCAACATCATCATTGTTAGAAATTAATGGAGGCAGATCAGATTTGTAAGGTTAAAGTAAAGTTAATGTTAAACTTACACTGAGATGTTCTCAAGTATATAGGAAAAGAACTTCATGTGATAGAAACACCTATAATTTTCTGTGATGTTTGCTGCTAGGAAAGAGTCAGCACCTTTCTTTCTTTCTTTCTTTCTTTCTTTCTTTTTCCAATGAAACTACTTGAACAGTCTGATAACCTGAAGAACCATTATCTAGACAAACACTGTAAAGCATCCACAATAACATTTACAGTTGAATGTACTGGGAAGATGATAAATAACATAGGTTGAGAGGTTTCTGGATAAGATAACATTTTTGATAAGAGACCCATGGCACACTGAAGAATGTTTCTGTGGTGGAAAAATTTATCCTAAGCCCACAGTTTAATTCTTCATCTCACAGTATAACTGTTCATAAATTTGGCCTCTCATGGGGTCACTTTGATTATATATTTTAAATTCATTGATCACACTTTGTATTTTGCCCCTCTTATGAGGAATTTTGGAATCTTTAGCCCATTGCAACTTTACAAAACCCCTGCGAGGAGGCAAATATGCCTTTTCCTTTCAAACCCAGACTTCTTCATGCTTCCTTTATGGGTAAGCTTATTCCAACATGCCCTCATTTTGCAAGGGCTGATTTCATCACCACTGGCTTGTTTCAGGACTCATTCACACTCACTTTTTTTGCATAGAGGAGGTCTGGGTCTCCTTGGCAATGCTACACCAAATTGATCAGAATCATAGTTCCCATTATGTTTATCCTGATCGAATTGCTCCTTGCTGTTCACACTGGAGAAGGAGGGACTGGGTGGTGGCAATGGTGAGGGGAAGTGAGAAAGAGGGGGGAGGAGGAAGAGGAGGGAAGCGGAGGCAGTGGCAGTGAGGGGGAAAGGAAGAAGAGGAAGAGGAGGAAGGAGAAAGAGGAGGAAGAGTAGAAGAGGAAAATGGCAGGAGTGGCAGCGAGGGGGGGAGGAGGAAAACGAAGAGGAGGAAGGAGAAAGAGGAGGGAAATGGTGGCAGTGGCAGTAAGGGGATGAGGAGGAAGAGGAGGAAGAGGAGGAAGAGGAGGAAGGAGGGAAAATGCTGAAGGAAGCATCACGGGGGAGAGGAAGAGGAGAGTGAGCGAGGGAGGGAAGAAGGGAAGGAGGGAGGGAGAAGGACGTGGTGGTGCAGATCTGGATTGGTAATTCCCACTACCAAAGATCCGGATCTTTGTGGCACTGGAAAAAAAAAAAAAAACCCTTGCTAGTTGACCTGCTGTCAAAGGCACTGGGTCAAATGTTTTTTTTGGTGCCCCCCCCCCCCAAATGCATTGAGTGCCATCGGGGGGGGGATAACCTGGGTTTCACACCGGGTTATTTCATAGTGTGAATGGGGCCTCAACTAAGTCATTTTCATAGCTCCCCCTGATGTGGTGATTTAGCTTGGAACACAGGAGGGATGACACATCCCAGTGGATCCAGCTGTTCCAGTGCTTGTGATACAATCCTAGGATATCTGCTAAGGTCATACACATGTAAACGAGCATACCTCTCCCTTCAGAGAAAGTTAATCTTCATGGATAGCTTCATCTTGCTACTTGAGGAAGGGTAGAATGAACCAGTAGTTTAAATGAAGAGTGGATTACACTTCCCATAATCCCTCACAGTGGCCATGATCACAGGAATTTCTGTGAGTTGGATGCCAAAACATTCCCATCTATAGTTTAAAATGCATGTTACCGTATATGTGCACCCCCCTTTCCTCCCTTGGTTATTTGAAATGTGCATAGCTTGCCTTTCTGCCCACACTTTCCTCTTAACAGTATATTTTAAAATAAGGTTGTAAAAGTGCACCTTTTGAAACATTCTGTTTCAGACTTTGATCATATTTTGTGGTTTATTTGTACTTTTTATTCAGCTTTATGGTACCTGTCATGAATCCTCCTTTTGGAAAAAAGGAGGATATAAATCCAATAGATGACAACAACAATAACAATAGTAAAAAGATTATCATTAAAATATTGAGACCAGACTGTTAAACTATTGAAGACCCACACATAAAACCATGTGAAATTCCTCATGTGAATTTCACCATGTGAAATTATGGTGTACCTAAATCAAGGATATGATGGGATAAATCCATCCTCCATAGAAAGAGACTTACACAGTTGGAGTCTGACTCCTGCCAAAGAAGAGACCTTATTCTATGTCTTCTTCACTAGATCTCTTTTGGAATAGGGTTTCCAAAGAGGTTTCCATACATGTAGCTACAGGGAGTCCATATCTGAGGAGACTGACTTTCATTCTTTATCTAAGAGTTCTCTCCAAGCCAGAAAGCTGTCCATAAGCACAAAGAACAGGCCTATGGAAAGGTAGGTGAAGCAGAAAGAGGAGCTGTCCAGCCAAGGAATAGACAATAAGACTCAGGCACAGTAAGGCCAGCCACCAAGTGAGAAATTTTATTGCAGTGGGCCATTGGTATGCACAAGGGCTTGGTTTCAGCACCCTCCACGGATACCAAAATCCATTGATGCTCAAATCCCATTGTATACAATGCCATAGTAAAATGGCACCCTTATATAAAATAGCAAAATCAAGTTTTGCATTTTGGATTTGCAAAAGTTTTTTTTTCAAGAAATGGATGGTTGAATCCATGGATGCAGAATAATTAGATATGGAGGACCAACTACAGCTCTTTCACTTCTTCCTTTTCTGGTGCATCTGTGAGGCCATAATATATGTGTCGCATAATACATGTTTCTGCTTCCAAGCAGAGCTGGAAAGCTTCATTCCAAAAGCATGCTAAACCTATTACTTTTCAGGCTTTGAGTTTGGATCCAACATTGCCTCTGATTCTGAGGTTTCAGAGTGTCAGTAGAAGGTCTGGATCTGGGTTTTTCTGGTGGTGGGGGCACGTGTCTCCTATCTCACCACTCCATGCTCCTTGGAGTCCATCTTCTCAGATAGAACTCTTAACTTATTTTCCTCCTCCTCACATAGTCTGGGCATTGTAGTCCAAAAAATGTGGAGTATTGACAAAGAGTAATGAACAAAGAGTTGATGTAAGCTCCTGAAATAACTTGAAGATATGATTTGATATAGAGGTGCATATAATATTTTAGGACAGAAGAGATAGTTATAGTAAAATCAAAGTTATGGGTAATATAGGATAAGGAGAATACGTAAAGTGTGTAACCAAATGTATATAAAATATGTGTACAATTTTGATAAGTTTCAGCAAATATTTTATATAAATCAAACACAATTTTGAGTTAACTAATATTTTTTGATTGGGATATATAGTAGAGTTAGCAGGAACCAAGAAGAAAGGATTAAGCAACATCTAAGGGAATAAAAGATATTTGGAAGCAAGAAAGAAAAGAGAAGATGAAGAGAAGAAAGTAAAATAAATTCAAGAATACAAGTTTATTTACCTACAAATGACTTTATTTGTATAAGGATGGAGTTAATATAGACAATTTCTTTTTATGTTTGCAATTGTATGATAAAATAATAATAAAGATATTTATGGAAAGTATAAAAATGTATTTTTTCCGAGCTCTGCTCATGGTACAGAAAGTTTCCTCCAACCCTGGGTCATCTCTACCATTAAAGTGAGTGAGGCAAGTACTTTGGGGCAGGGGTATAAGGAGCAGTGACTCACTCCACTTTCCCATGTCCAGATGGTCCAGGTACCACAGCTGGTACTATTTGGACACCCCTCCCTTTTTCTATACTTCACTTTGAACATTGCCTTATTTTCATTCTCATCCTTGCACTGTATTGTTATAGACATCTCTTTTTGACCCTCTATTTACCCTAAGTAGTCTGAAAACACCCAATGTTTGTGTAAAGTGGCAGCTTGTATTTTTTTGACACAGGATATATAAGCTAGTAAGGAAGCCAAAGAGGTGGGGCCAATCTGTGGCAGTGAGAGGAGAAGGAAGAGGTAGGTGGAAGGAGAAGAAGTGAAGATGGGAGTAGCAAGACTTCTTCTCTCCCTTAAGTAGTAGGCATTTTTGGGCCACAGTTGCTTCCCACTCAGTGTGTTTTGGCACCAGTGGCTTGGTTCTTCTTCCCTGTTGTTTTGAGTCTGGGCACGGGCTGGTCCTGAGCATTAAACAGAGAAGATTACTTCAGCACAACTGGCTGTTCAAGGCTGGTTCTTTTTTTTTTTTTTGAGGGGGGTGCACCAGCATGTATAAGAAAATTATCTCTCTCCTGGTAGAATTCCTTTGGGGTGTTTTTTTTTTTATCTAGCAGCTACTGTATCACTCTTCTTTCATTTTTGTGAGCTTCCTTTGGCTTCTTATCTGAAGAAAGAGAACAAAAGGGAGCTCAGCAATTCAGCAACCAGATCCCAGAGCTGCTCTCTCTCTCTCTGAATACCAGGCAGGGCAGTGGAGCTAGAAGCCTTGAACAATGTCAGGAGATTATTGCATCTGCAAATCCTGCTGGGATAGACACAGGACTGGAAAGTCAAAAATGGGTTTTATCGCACACAGCCAAGGCTGGGCAAGGGCAACCCGTCTGCAGCCCGGACCCCAGCAGCACTTATGCAGCTGTATTTCAAAAACTGGAGCTTGCTATTTTTGAAAAGCAGTTGGATAAGCATGGCTGGTGTCTGGGCTGCAGATGGCTACATGCAATAACACCTGGTTTTGATTTTTCAATCCCAAGTCTATCCCAGCGAGATTTTCAGGCACAATAATCTCCTAAGATAGGAACCACTTCTTTAATGGGTTCTATCTATACAGCTGCCATGGGTTCTATAACCCTACACCTACAAAAGTAAAACACACTGAGACTAGAGGGCTCACTTCTGAGCAAATTGGTGGGACTTGGGCTACTCAATTTGTAAAAGAGTGGAGAGTAACAGGGGCTGCAATAGAGGACCTTCCTACCCCTTTGATCAATCATGTTCACACAATGTCTCAACTGACAAGCCTAAAAACCTGAATGCCAAGGGCTTGAGATAAAAACCTGGATGTCAGGAATGTACAACAGGGGTTGGCAGGCTGTGGCTCTCTAGATGGTGCAGCTCTCATCATTCCAAACCACTGACCATGCTGGTTAAACCGGATGGGAGGTGTAGTCCAAGAACATCTGGCAAACCATATATTACTGCTATACAGAAGTGTATACCTGTGGACCTTTGTTTCTCAAGGTTCTAGCCCTCAACAATCTTCTGTATAGTCAAGATGGAATCACTGGGTCATTTTCAATTTCTATACCTTTTATATTTTAAATGTAGGAAAGGGAGCAATACTGATTCTCCCCTGTGTGGAAGAGATTAAAGTTATATTCACAACTGCTTTCACCCTTCTAGCTACGTAAAATATTTCAGTATCAAGTGATTGATAGATGATCAGTGTTTCTTAAGTGTTTGGAATTTAGATCCACTTTTTGAATGTACTGAATATTTGATCTTGCAAAAAGTGAAGGTCATGATCTGCTCAAATGTGAGCACAGAACCCATGTCAAGATCTGGAAGAGAGAGGGAAAGTCCTCCATACAGAATGGAGGACTGGACTGCCATAAGAGAGCCAGTGTGGTGTAGTGTTTTGAGCATTTATTTATCATTATCATTATCATTATTTATTAATTTCATTTTCATGCTGACTTTCTCCCAGAAAGGGATTACAAATCTGGAGATCAGAGTTCTATACCTTGCTCTGCCATGAAAACCCACACAACAACAAACGAAACATGGTCAGTCTGTTTTTAATTGCTCAGCATGCTCCATAACTGTGCATTATGGAAGTAGAAACAATGTTTTATCATGTCCTGTCACGCTACACTGCTGAAGTGCAGCACCTATGATAGGATGGTTTGTTTCTCCAATTGTCTTGCGAAAGAGGTTAACTGTGTGGTGTGAGTGAAAGGAACAAATCTGTTTAGGTGTGAACCAAGACACCAGAATGGAAGAAAGGGTATAAACTGCTGTAATGTTTGGGGCCCTAGAGAGTTGGAAGTGGAAGAAAAGGCAGATTTTAAAAAATGAGATTAATACTAGTATGTATCAGAACTTGGGAAAGTTACTGATTTAGACCATAACTCTCAGAATCCCTAAGCTAGTGTGACAAGCTGCTTTTTCACACTAGGGGGCAAACAGGATTTAAACAAGAGTTAAACAGGAAATGCCCTATGATAAACATAGGGCATTTCCGGTTTAACTCTCTAACTCTCGTTTAAATCCTGTTTGCCCCCTAGTGTGAAAAAGCAGAATGATAACGGAGTTATAGGATATATCTGCAGTGCAGAAAGAATGCAGTTTGACACCACTTTAATTGCCATGGCTCAATGCTATGGAATTCTGGGAACTGCAGTTTGTTGTGGCACCAGAGCTAGAGGAGGAAGGGGAAATGTCTTACCAAACTACAAATCCTAGAATTCAATTGCTTTGAGTCATGGCAGCTAAGGTGGTGTCAAACAACATTATTTCTGCAGTCTGGTTGAAGCCATAAACTTATACGTGTTAGGAAGTCTCTCACTCAGGGGAATTATAATTAGCTGAAAATATGCAGAGAGGAAGATCCTAAAAATGTCTTATGCTGGAATCACGGTCCCAGTATGTCTACCAGAGGTCCACCGACAAACCCCAAGAGAGATGACACTAGTCCAAATGAGTTCAATGAAAAATAAACAGTTTATTGGGGGGTTAAATAACACACACAGCAAAAGGAGGCACACACACACAAAACAAACAAAAACAAACAAACAGCTTCATTTATATACCGCTTCATACCCTTAATGAGTATCTAAGCGGTTTACAATTGTAAGCTATTTGCCCCCCAACAATCTGGGTACTCATTTTAGCGACCTCGGAAGGATGCAAGCCTGAGTCAAGCTTCAGCCCTTTGCTGGTCTTGAACTCGCCACCTTATGGTTTTGAGTGAGTGGCTGCAGTACAGGCATTTAACCACTGCGCCACCAGGGCTGTTACACACACACACACTCACATTCAATGCTAGCGAAAAGGGAGGGGTAAGATTGGGAGTTAGGATTGAGAGACAGGGACACCACTGGAATACTACCTTAGAAAACTTCTCTGGGAAGCCTGATAGATGTGGATGAGGATGATGGACATGACTGCCAGCATGAGAGGACACGGGCCGCGGAAGCTATGAGCAGAGGTCAAACTGGCGTGGACCAGCCTGCACTCTGAGGATAGCATCAACAGGAGATTCAAACTTGGGATCTTTTATAGGGCTGAACATATCCAGGGGCTACTAGATAGGCTTAGGCAAAGGTGCTGATTGCCTGGTCTTTGTTAAGCCGAGAGCAAATAATCTGTGTACAATGCACTTAGGTTTGGACACAATTTGGAGGGGCAGCCGACTTAATGGCTGAGTTGTTAAAAGGATTATCAATCCATCAAGTGTGAGACCAAGTCTATTAACCTACTCCGGAGGGCAGTGGCAAATCTGGTTTGGTGACTCCCAAACTTCATATAGAGTGTTGCTTACTAGGGTCTCTGCTCTTCCAAGCGGGCTTGACCACATGACCTCCTCGCTTGGGGCTGATGGTGGGTCATTGGAGAGGTCAGTCAGGGGTTATAGTACAGTTCACATATCCCCAAAATTTTATTAAAAGTATATATCCTAACATATGTAACAATTCTAAGTTCTAATATGTGTATAGTGTGATATATAAGGTACATGCTACATCTGAGATTTGATACCATGCAAGGTGCTCAGAGAAGCATAGGAATGGCCTGGAGGAAGTAAAAATTGATTACAGAAATTGAGAGAGAGCAGACGACATAAATGGCATTTCTTTTTGTTTCTATTGATGGTTTTATTGTAATTTTAGAACATATTTGTAATTTTAGAATTCTGATTTTAGTCTTGTTTGTGTTTAATAAAGATTGGTAGTCATTAATAAGTAATAAAGATTGGTAGTCATTAATAAGTAATAAAGTCTTATTTACATGCAGCATATTGTTTGTTCCCATTGTGTGCAAATTTCCTTATTTATTGAATTTGCATCCCCATTTTTTCCATGGTGTACATAAAATTCTCAGTTCAGCATTGACCATCCCACACAAAATACTTTTTGAATAATTCAGCAGCCAGTTTCTATCAGCCCATGTTCCATTTACACGGTTATTTATTTATTTATAGTATTTATACCCCTTCCTTCAGCCCTAAAGGCTCTCAGAGCAGCTTACAATTATTATTATTTTTAATTAGATGGTTCCCTGCCCTCAGGCTTATAATCTAAAAAGACATGACACAAAAGGAGAAGGGAATGGTGGCGGGGAAGGGGATCAGGTCCAGCTGTTCTTCTCTCCCTTTGAGGCCTGGGCCAAGGCAGATGAACTGGAAGATGGACTGTTAAGTTGTATGTTTCTTCAGAAAGGTACATGTTTATTGTTTATTTGCCACGGTGACACATGTGTTGATTATATCTCTCATTTTCAAAGAAGTATCCATGTTAGTCTCTTGAAGCATAAAAAGGAGGAAAAAAGGGGGAGGAAAGAAAGAAGAAATGTGGCAGCACTTTTAAGACTAACTGGTTAATGTTAGTGTTGTTTCCATACATCAACACTAACTGACTATGGTAAAGGTTTGAAAGGCATGAAACCCTTATGAAACCCTTTGAAAAATTAGGGCAAGGGACATGATTTGCATCTTTCTGGGCCCTGTTATGTTCTATACCACCCCCACAACTTATGCTCTATACCTTTAATATCATCCAAAGAAAACTCATGCAAAAATAAAAACTAGTTTTAAAGGTTCTGCACCTTTCTATTCCCCCCTTCCTTCCTCCTGTTTATGCTCTAATCAGGGCTGCCTTTGGAGTGTGTTTGGAAATGTCAATTAGTACAAAGAGCTGCAGCAAGAAAGTGAATCCACACTGTCAAAATAATGTAGTTTGACACCACTTTACATGCTGTAGCTCCATCCTATGGATTCCTAGGTTTTGTAGGTTTATGAGGTCTTTAGCTTTCTCTGCCAAAAAGTGCTTGTGCTTTATTCAAACTACAAATCCCAGGATTCCATAGAATTAAACCATGGCAGCTGAAGGGGTGTCAAACTGCATTATTGCTGCAGTGTTAACTGCATCTACAATTAGCTGGGGCTTGTGACAAGGATCATATATTGCTTAAGTCAAGGCATCTAACATATATTGCTTAAATCAAGGCGCCATATGTCTCCATATGATCCTACCTGGGCCCTGAGATCCACAAGAGAGGACCTTTTTTCATTCTCACCACTCTCACTGCATGAGACAGAACATGAGACAGGACCTTCTCAGTGGCTACTCCAGACTTCAGAATTTTCTCCTCAGGGATACTACAATGGCTCCCTCATTGCTGTCTTTTAGTCAGCTGGCGAAGACTTTTTAAAAATTCAGATGGCCTTTTCAAATTGAATGGCTTTGAGGAAAGAGCATGTAAGGGTATTGTTTTGACTCATTTTTTTCTTTAAAAAGTGACCATTTTGAATTGTTTTACTATTATTAATAGTTTAATTCTGACTTAATGCTGACTTTTTGTATGTTTTTAATTTTATTTTAGAAATTTAATTTGCTAAGACAACAACATGACCCTCAATCTTGGGAAAAAGCTAAATATAAATAAATTTAATGACAATGAGAATGAGAATAATAATACAATTTAGAGACATTTCAGCTTAATTATATACTGGTCTGGATTTATACCCTGCCTCCAAACCATAACCTACACTGCAGTTTTTATAAGTGAATCAAAACAATAGTTTACTATATTTATTCACACCACATATTTTTCAGTGTGGTACATGCTAAACCTGGTCCCCAAAATGCTCTGATTCCTGTTACATTATCCAAAACCTGTAGAATATTTTGGGACCCTTTCTGGGAAAACACAAATGAGAATATTAAAATGTGCAAAAACATGTCCCAAACATTTTGAGTTGCATCCTTTTTCTGTTCATAACATTATTCTTAGGTAAGGAGTAAGAAATCACCAGTAGAGTGCAATGTTGATCTACAACAGACTCGAAGGCAATGAAATAGATGGAAAAATGGCCCTCTTAGGCCTTGAAATCATTTTGTAAAAAGGGAACTCCTAACATTGAAATGTGTTTTGCCTTGACTCAGAGCTTAATATAGCTAAAGCAGAGGCTGCAAAAAACAAAATATTGCCAGGGACAGAAGAAGCTAGAGATCTAATTCTCACCTCCTTCGCTTACAAAACTGGAGTGGCTTAGTGGCCCTGGGATGAGCTACATTCACTCAGAAATAATGTCTTGGAGGCCATGTGATGGTACATCTGAAGCTAGCAATGGATGGGGCCAGAGCAAAAAAAAAAAAAAGCTAGGACATCCTTTCCGTCCCTCTATTTCTCTCTCCCCCTGACATTTCTGCCCCTCTCTTTTATTATTGTTTGTCCTCCCTGCACTCTCTCTCTCTCTTTCCTAGATGCTGAGAAAAATGAAAGGCTTCTCTTGCAGAGGACAGAATACTTGTATATGACTTCTGAAATTGGGCCAAGGACCCCCTAAAGCCAAAGACCTGTTCACACTCCAGAATTATAGTGTTATTATCCTACTTCAGCTATCTTGGTTCTGTTCTATGGAATCCTGAGATTGATAGTTTAGGAAGGGTTTATAGAATTCTCCACCAAATAAGTCCAGTGCCCTACCAAACTACAAATCTGAGGATTCCATAGGCTGGAACCATGACAATTAAAGTGGAATGATAGTGCTATAATTGTGTAGTGTAAATGGGGTGCAAGTCACATGTCACTGGTGGCCCTTGGGTTGTAGGTTACACACATCTTTCTGTCCTTCCTTCATCCCAGTTCTCTTTCAGATTCTATGGAGTTTATCACATGGAATTCCTCTCAATTGCAAATGGAGCCAATTCACAATTATGTGAATTCGCTAGTTTAGCGAATTTACGTGAAATCTGATTGCGTTCGGAATGCATTCAGAATGACTTCCCATTTCCTGAAAATGACCCCCCCATTGCCCAAAATTGTGTGAGATACTCTAATACATAATTACGTGAAACCCCATGATTGCGTTCGGAATGACTTCCCATTGCCCGAAATTGCATGAGATACACTTATTTGCAATAACGTGAAACCCCATGATTGCGCTTGGATTGCCATTGCATTATACCCCCAAATTCAGTCATATGATAAACGCCTATGTCAATTCCTAATGGTATCAGCACTGATGACAGTCACTGTCTACTACACAGGAAGGCACCTTCCAAATGTATTTTTATGACAACAGCCTCCATCATTCACAACCAGTGTTATCCACTGGTGTGATGGGAACTGTATTCAAAAACATCTGGTGGATGTCCATCTTCATGTATTTGGGTAGCTATGGCTTATGCAATAGTACATAGGCTGTATGGCACTAGGTCATGTTATGTTTGAAACAACTTTTCTTTTCTTTTTTTTTTTCTTTTCTTTTCTTTTTTTTCTTTTCTTTTCTTTCTTTCTTTTTTTTTTTTGCAGCACAACAGACATTGCATTTATTAACAGGGGAAGGACACTGAAGCAAGCACACAAGAGAAATGTTGTAAACCTGTAAAGGCATTATCATTATCCTGGAACTTGAACAGTTGTTTCTGCCAGCCACAGCAAAACTGCAACTTGTCAGCTCTCTGAAGACACCCTCTTTTGACTCAGGAAAGAAAAATGCAACTTAATTAAGCTGTTCTGTATATGCTGGTAGGTGGATGTGATTTGCATTCCAGCCAATTAACGTCTGTTTTTCCTTTAATAGCAAGCTGTGGCATGCTACAGAAGAGGACCTTTTTTGTCTATTTTGAGAACAAAACAAGAATCATATTGTATTCTCTATCCCACTGAGAAAACCAGCTTGGTGTAGTGGTTTGAGCACTGGACTACAACTCGGGGGATTCGGGGTTGAATGATGCTGCTGAATGCCAGGTCAGTAAATGAAAAAACAAAAACAAATTCTAGTCAGGATTTGATTCTGGATGAGCATGCTGACCTGGTTTGTATGGAAGAAACCTGGTTGCATGATGTGTGTATGTGTGTGTGTGTGTGTGTTAATCTCTCTAATCTTTGCCCACCATGATTCTATATGCAGTAGCAGGCAAGATCTGGGGGGTAGGGAGATGGAGTTGCAGTGGTCTATTGTGATTCCATCCCCCTGACCAGAGCCCTCTCCCACTGTCCTACAGGTTTTGACTGTGTATACCTAAAATAGTCCCTAGCTGGGACAGAATAAAGATTCTGTTGGTGTACCATTCACCGCACTGCTCAGTAGTCTCCCTTCCTGAGCTAGCTAGGGTGGTCTTGGTGTTGGTGTTGGTGTCTTTGCAAGAAGTAGTGCTAGGGGACTTCAACATCCATGCTAAGACTACCTTGCCCTGGTGGCACAGTGGTTAAATGCCAGTACTGCAGCCACAAGGTTGTGAGTTCGATCCCAGGGCTCTAATGTTGACTCAGACTTTCATCCTTTTGTAGGTCATTAAAATGAGTACCCATCTTGTTGGGGGCAGTTGGCTTACAGACTGTAAACCACTTAGAGAGTGCTGAGTTCACTATTAAGCACCATAGAAATGAAAATGCTATTGTTATGGCTATTGTTGGGAGTGGCTCAAGACTTCATGGCTTCCATGACAACCATAGGTCTGTCCCAAGTGATATCTGGCCCTACTCTTGCTGCTGGGCACACTCTAGAGCATGTTTTCTGTGTTGGGTGGGTGGGTTATGGTCATCTTGGTGTGGAGGAACTCTCCACAGTTCCATTGTTATGTAATGACCAGATGGTCAGGTTTAGACTCACTGGGACTTGGTACTTCTGCAGGGGTGGATGACTGATTAGGATTGTCCTCTCCAGGAGGCTGATGGATCCGGGTGGATTCCTGATGCCTTTTGGGGAGTTTCCTGTTACTTAGGCAGGTGATTCTGTTGAAGCTCTGGCTGACTTCTGGAATGGGGAAATGGTCAAGGCAGTGGACACAATAACTCCTGAGCATCCCTTTTTATGAAGTGGAGCCAAACCAGCCCCCTGGTTTTCTAGAGAGTTAGTGGTGATGAAGTGAGTGAGAAGGAGACTAAATGATGTCATCAGAAGACTGAAAGCAAATCTGACTGAACACAGGCTAGAGACTATTTGAGCCTACCCTGTGGCAGTGCAGGTAACCCCCCAAATTGCATCTGCAGGGCGCCATCCAACAGAGTTGTTCTGAGTGGTCAGAGGTTTATTACACACATGTCTTCATGTAGAAAATGTATCCCACTCAGCAGTCCACTGTGAACAATTTCCATGGCACTTTGCAGATAAAGTCGCTCAGATAAGTTCCAATGTGGATGTTGTAGTTGATATAGTGCCACTGGAGGTAACCTTGGTGCCTGCTCGTCCAGTGTTAATGAATACTTTTCAATGGCTACAATTCAATTCAGCCTGCTGATATGGACAAGATCCTTGGAGAAGTGAGAGTTACCACATGTGTACTAAACCATTGTGCTTTGTAGCTTATCAAACTGGCCAGAGAAGGACTGGCTGAGTGGGTGAAGTGCCACCTTACAACAAGGCAGCATTCCAGCTTGCCTGAAGGAGGCAGTTGTGAGGCCTTTGTTGATTCAAGCCATCCTTGAATCCCACTGTAATGAATAAATTATTGGCCAGTGTCCAACCTACCAGTTTTGGGCAAGGTATTGGAATGTGTGGTCGCATCCCAACTCCAAAAATTTGTGATCCATTTCAATGTGATTTCAGGCCTGGCTGTGGAACAGAGACAGCTTTGGTCGCCTTGACCTACACAGGGAACTTTCGATACCATTAACCATGGTATCCTTCTGGGCTCTCTCAGTAGGATGGGACTTGGAGGTACTGTTTTACAGCAGCTCTGTTCCTTCCTGGAGGGGCAAACCCCTCCAGTGGTGCTGGGGTGGTGCTGGGGGACTCCTGCTTGACCTCCTGGCCTTTGGCCTGTGGAGTACCTCAGGGTTCTGTTTTGTCCCCTATGCTATTTAGCATATGCATGAAACTGCTGGGAGAGGTTGTCCAGAGTTTAGGGGCACAGTGCCACATTTGGTGTGTTTGTTAAAACTGTCCACATTTATCCTGTCTTGATTGGATTTGGGGGCTAAAGAAAAAAATCATTGTGAGGGAGGATTCTTAGTTATTTGGGGGGGGGGGGACAAAGTTCTCATTTTACTGCCCCCCTCCTGTGCCTACACCTCTTAAAATGCCTAAGGCATTTTAGTCTTTGCTCATGAGAGAGAAGGGGACTATGCCAACACTGAAGGGAACACAACCATCCTGGGAACTCCCAATAGGCTTTGTTGGGCCCTAGTGTTTGAGGCTCCCTACTATTTCTCTAGTACTACCAGTTTTAAAAAGCACTGTGCATCTATTCTGTCCTTCTCAGTTGATTTCCTTCCTTGGTCAGGGTTACAAAATGTAGGACAGCACCTTTCAGACACACTGTAAAAACCTATGAATGAGGCAAGGCAATTTCACGGTAAAAGGTTAGACTAGAAGCACCAAGGCTCACATTCAGTCAGCAACAACTTGAATTATCTGTGGCTGAATTTAGATTGACCTTTAGTGGAGGATACCTTCTTTTTACTGAAAATTTTGCTCATCAGATGTATAGCTCATCCTTTATATGTGCATTTCAGCTTTAATTAGAAATCGGAAAACAATTACCATATCTCTTGCATCTTAGTCCTGAACAAGCATTCACTTGCTACTGTATATGACTACACTATGGGCAGATTCCATAGGCCCAACATGGAAATAATCTAGCATGCTTTCTAGGCTCCAGACATTTGTCTGTTGAGTGTGAAGGGATGTATAGTGCTCTGTAACTATGGGCTCCTCCAGAGAAGCCAATAACACTGAGAAATGTTGGGCTATTCTGTTTCTCTATGTCAGGACTTATACTGGTTAGTCCCACTCCTGCATCCAGTCATGCACGTAATATACTGGAGTTTCATTCACTCTTCTTTCCCTTTCTAGAGATGTGATTAAGTGTTGTGTGGGTAAATTTTTCTTCCCTCCCCCACACCCACCTCCATGAACTCAACACCTTTTCCCATGCTTCTCCTCTAGTATCAATGTTCCTAGTCTGATACATTTATTTATGTATTTATTTATTTTACAGTTGCAGTACAAAAATGCCACTGAACTACACTGCTATACCACAAAAGTAGAAAAAAAAATTATCATACTGTACATGCAGCATAGTGCAGAAGCTGTGTCAACCTAGTCATTGTATTTGCTTCATGGACTTTACAACAACTAGACAAGATCTGGATTCTCCAAAATTGTGAGGACAGGCAGAGAGAGTTTAGGAACACATAAAATAAAAGGGTTTTTTGGTCTTTTGATCTGGCAGATCTCATCTTTTGGCTGTCAGTTTCCATCAGGAATGCTGTGTGTGCCTGTCTCTGTGTTGGTGCTCTTTCTTGCAAGCTTCATCCTCCCCACGCCTTTCCATGTGGCTGGAGCTATGTGCCATTCACACCTCTACATCCGGTGCTATGTGTGGATTGTATCAGGGCTACTCAGAACATTACAACACACACAATTGTAAGAACTTGCTGGATGCACAGCAAAATTCAGGGGCCGGACTTGCATGTCTGCCCATGTCTATTAACGCAGTTTAACTCAACATGTAGATAAGTGAACATCTGCATGAAGCTCTGATGCACCAGTTTATTAGTCTTATATGGAGGAATTGGGGGGTGTGGGGTAGGGATTGGAAGAATTTCTGTTATAGCACAGTTATATTCTCAAGGTGCTCTCCCTCCCCATGAAGTTCCATGAAAGATATGCAGCAGTTTATTAGCAGATGAATCAAGTGTGAAGTGGATTCTCTCAAGGCAGAAAGCTTGACAACCACAAACACACACGTTACTGATGCCTCTCGCTTGACTTGCTAACCTAATAGTAAACACTGTAAAAAATCCCATCAGATTATTACAGTCACCCACACACTTTCCCCTTGAATGGGACTTGTTCATACACATTTGTTTTTGTGTCATATGGACAAAAAAGCTGTGAAATGTTCTGACACTTGTTTCTTTCAAAAAGAAACCATGCTTGACAATAACAAACCCTGTATGACAAATCAGAAGAGATCACTTTCAAAGCAATAGATAGGAGCCTCGTAACTGCCTTGAGGGCCCTTTTGGCAGCAAAGGTAGGATATAACACATGAGTAGGCAATTGCAATGGATCTGGGAATCAGTTTTCTGTCCCTGAGATCCTCTAGGGTACACATGGACTAGCAAAAATGCCCCTGAGACCTTCAGGGGACTGCCCAAAATGCTCCAAAACCCAGGAGCTGGCATCCTGTTCATGAATTCTGACAGCATAAGCCTGATGAAGACCATCATAATTCACTTTTATAGTTGTTGTTGTGCAGGTCAGACTTTTCTTTTTACTGTGTAACAATCCAAGGTCCCCTCATAATCTACTTTTTAAGCAGAGCAGCCTTGCCAACTCAGCCATGCCCATGTTGCTGGAGAGTGAAGGAAAGATTGGAGACATACCCAGCTCTTTCCTTGTGGCTGGCATCTGCAGGGATCTTCATTCCCACTCAATCTGCTCCTTTCCAATAAAGAAAACAGCTGTATCTTCCAATACAGGATCTCAACCTGAAAGTGATGGGGAATCTACATCTGGTTTTAAAAAGTTGGCGGAGATCATCCATTACAGGCTGCAATGTGTAACTTTATGATGATGTTTCTATGTTGCTGTCATGTTACAGAATTGGGATGATGGGCAATTGGCACAGCACTAGATGTCCCATCACACAATGTGGACTCTCACTTTACCATGGGTAGTGTGAAAGATGGAGGCAGTTTTCTGTCTGGATGTAGGGCACTTATAATTTTCCACTGCTTTCCTTTTTGGATTAACCCAATATTCCATGGCTGTGTTGGGACCTGTTGCCCTCTCTTCTCGTGCAGTCGTTTTGCATGTCAGCATGTTCTACAAAGTACTATACAGCTGTGCATAGTGCCTGTTGTGGAACTGCCAGACTGCTGCCTTCATTTGTGCAGTTGTCCTGATGGCACAGCTATGATAAGCTATGATAAGAAAAGAAATCAGAGAGAAGAGGGAGGGAGAGAAGGAAAGAGTTTAGTTAGCACAATTACAGAACAGGAGAGAATAAACTGAGTCTGCTTAAGAAGATTTTGAAAGGGTCAGAATAAATTAGCTTGGGTATTCTTTTTCAAAGTGACTTGTGTGAAATCAGACAAACACATTAAGTAAAATTTCCATAGCCGGTTGTATTATTTTTAACTTATGCACTGGGAGAATATAAAGATTAGGAATGGGTGTTAAAGATTAAAGATTCCACATGAGTCCAAATAGTCATTGTATTTATTGCCCTTATAGACTCAAAAGAATGCTCTCCAATTGTCAGAGGCATTCTACAGGGTCAGAAGAAGCACATGGTATAGTCCTTCTGAGATTGTACCACCTGAGGAACAGCATGAGCAAGAGTTTCCCACATCAAACCCACTCCAAAGAGTTTGTTGAAAAACAAGTATAGTGTGCCCATGTCACACAATTACGTGGCTTTCAGTTTACGCTGAAGCCACACTGTGGTAAAAAAAATGGTGCACACACCACATGCATACACCCCATTGTTTTCAATAGGGCTCAAGCATACCCATATTTTCCCTTATGTGGGGGAGGGAGGGTGTGGAACAGATCCCCTGCCTAAGGGAACAGCCCACTGTATGTTAAAGGCAAGGGCTTTAGATTATTTTCCTTAGTTGTCTAGGGCTGTCTCAATGGAAAAATCCCCAAAGTATCCAATGCCATCAGTGATAGAAGTATGTCATGGGAACAAGGGGAATGTCCTGAGAAGGTGGTCCTACTGAGGAAGCACAGAATGAAATGATATGAAGCATTATGAGAAACAAATATATAGTGGAATGCTTAAAACATCTGTCTAGAAGCCTCCGTATGTGATGTATTAGTGAAACTTTAGTGCAAGGATGAGGTCTATCCAACTTCATTGAGGACTGGGAATGACTTGGGAGGAGAAGAGTCATACCTGCCACCTTAAGGTCGTTGTAGGAATTACATATAAATTCCATACAGGTTGAGTGTCCCTTATCAGGGGGCAGTTGGGCAGTCAGGGAAGTGAGGCAGTGGGAGGGGAAAGAAGGAATGCACGATACCCCTCCTTCCTAGTCTTGGCTTCCTTAGTGGAAAGAGCCAGGGCACTGGAGACAGCTGGAGGAAAGCATGCTCACCCTTTCTTTTCTGCTTCCTTGGCTCCCTCAACGGAAAGAGCCAGGGCAGCGGAGAAACTCTTGGCCTTCCCTCTCCACTGCTTTGGCTCCCTCAGCTAAGAGAGCCACAGAAGCAAAGAAGTAGGGGCGCCCCTGCAGAAGGAGGAGGATATCATCCACCTCTGAGGTGATACCAGGTGTGGTCTGAACCATCTCACACCCTGCTAGTGATGCCTCTGATTACAAGCTGGCTATTTATTTTTGCTTTCCCCTTATGCTCTTATGCATATCTTGAATTATAATTAGGTTGGCTAACATGCTAGGAGCTAAAATGCATCCATTTTCATAATATACTACTACCTAATACAATATGTTTTTAAATTAAATTATTCTAAATGAAAATATTTTATCATTTCTTTATCAGAATCATTAATTAAGAATATTTTTAAAAACTGATTTTAAACCACTTTGAGTCCTGAACTAGGAAAAAAGTGGAGTAGAAATAATAACAATAGAGGTAGCTCTATCATTCACAGATTCTTCATCCACAAATTCAACCATCCATGGTTTTAAAGTATTAAAAATAATATCCAAAAAGCAAATCTTGATTTAGTCATTTTATATAAGGGACACCATTTTACTATGCAATTGCATACAATTCCTCTCCATTGATGCCCCTTGTCATGGGGGAGAGGCTTGCGTCCCCTAATGAAGTTGTGAGCTATGCTGGCAGTGGTATAATAGCCACCGGTAGGCCCTCCCAGACAGGTCACAACTGAAGGGTCTGACCAAGAGTGCCAATGGGCAGGATGGGCTCTTTAGCCTTATGGCAACCATCCTAGGAGAAAAAAAAACTCCAATCCGAAACCCAGGCAGATGGTGCTCGTCTAACCCTGTAAGATAAACCATCTAAGAGAAGGAAACTCTAATCAAACCTATGACCCGAGGATCTCTCTGCCACCGTCCTTGCTTGCTAGGTCTTAACAGATGAACCTTTGGTTTACAGGGTAAGGCCAGTTCTGTGCACACTGAGCTCCACTAGAAAAATCCATTGCACAGGCTTAAAGGATACATCCAATTTCCCCCTCCAAAAGTCCTGTAGCGATAGGCGAGGGACAAAATGGCAGGTGTAAAGATGCACTGGAAGCCGCAAACCCAACCCTGCATGTAGGCGGTTGAGGACTTTGGTCACTTGAGGCTGACCTGGGAGATGACAGTCTTGTTCAGCAGCATTCTGAACGACCAAGCAGCCTTTTTTAAGGAGAGCACTGCTTGCTCCATATGGAGAGGGGTTTAGAAAAGGTGGCCTAACGAATGCTCATCTCCTTCTACCCAGTTGACTAACCGTGGCCAATGGGCATCTTCTGATGCAGTCAAACAAAAACAAAGATACAAAGGCATGCATCAGCCTCCAAAGTTGCAAACAGACTGATGTTTGCATGCTGGAACATGTGAACCATGCAAGATTCTGCAGATAGTGGACGTCCTGAGCATCATTCTGCTCTAATAGCCCATGAACTATCATGACTTAATATTGACATCGCTGCTCTTACTGAAGTTCGTCTCTGTAGTGAACAGGCCACAGAGACAGCCAATCACAGAACACCAGGTGTCCAGCCAATGGGGAGCTGGCTGGGCAGGGCTATATAAGAGCCTGAGCAGAGAGAGAAAGGGGGTATTTGATTGGGATTTTGAAGGGAAGAGACACCACAGAGGGAGGGTGTGCTGTTAGGTTCCTGAGGGGACAGGTGTAGGTTCATTCTTAGACCAGGGAAGGGTCTGAAGAGCCTGATAGGGGAATAGTTAGGCTTGAGGAGTAGAAGAGAGACTCCTAGCAAGCTATGAGGTTGAAGAAAGATAGTAAGTGTAGTAGTAGTAGTAGTAAGAAGGTTGCCTGAGTGGCTGTAGTAATTGAAAGGAACTTCTGTAACTAAGAAAAGACAAACAAAGCTTTAAAATACTTTAGTAGATATTTCTTTATTTTGTTAATAAAACTTTATTTATATTTGAAATACCACTTGGCCTCTATTGAATCTTTGTGACACGCTACCAGAGATATCAGTGCCTCGTTGGAGATAGGTGGTGGCGAACTCTACTGGTCTAAAACCAAAAAACATCTTTCAGGAGTAGGCTTTATGATTAAAAACTCTATTGCCTCCAAACTCGAAACCCTGCCAACAGGTCACTCTGATTATCTCCTTATGCCTCCCACATGTTGTTCTCTTCTGTATATATGCCCCAACTATGCAAGCCGTCCCTGTGGAGAAAGACAAATTCTATTCAGACCTATACCACCTCATACAAAAAGTCCCTGCAGAAAATAAAATCATTATCCTTGGTGACTTCAATGCCAGAGTAGGAAAGAAATTTGAAGCCTGGAAAGGTGTTCTAGGCAAGCATGGAGTTGGAAACTGTAATGATAACCTTACCAAAGCCTTCGACACTGTGAATAGAAAAGGTCTGTGACAGATACTGGCACGACTAGGATGTCCCCCCAAATTCCTCAAAATGATTATCTTGTTACATGAGGGCCATCACAGTCAAGTCAGATATGGCAATGCTCTCTCAGAGCCGTTTCTAATAACTAATGGAGTGAAACAAGGTTGTGTTCTTGCTCCAACTCTATTTACAATCTTCTTCAGCATGATGCTCCAAAGGGCTACAGCAGATTTCGAAGAAGAAGATGGCATCTATATACATTACTGTACTGATTGTTTAACTTAAGCCATCTGAAGGCATCCACAAAGACTCTAAACTATCTAGTCCATGAGCTGCTTTTCGCCGACAATGCTACCCTTGTTGCCCATACAGAAACAGCTCTGCAGCACCTAACATCCTGCTCTGCAACGGCTGCAGAGCTGTTTGGGCTGGAAATCAACCTGAAGAAAATGGAAGTTCTCTACCAGCCTGCACCACTGGAAGAGCACTATCACCCCCACGTCACCATAGGCAAATCTGTACTTAAGTCCGTTCAGCTGTTTACCTACCTGGGAAACATCATCTCTACAGACGCCATCAAAAGAGATGAATCACAGATTAGCAAAGGCATATAGAGCATTCGGAAGGCTTCACAAAAGAGTCTGGAATAACAAACACCTCGGGCAAAGCACAAAAATCAGAGCCATTGTACTGTCTATTCTCCTCTATGGGTCTGAAACATAGGTCATCTATTGCCAACATCTACAACTCTTTGAATGCTTTCATCAGCGCTGTATATGCACAATCCTAAATATACACTGGACTGACTATGTGACAAATGTTGCTGTCCTGGAGCTAGCAGGGATCACCAGCATTGAAGCCATGCTATTGAGAACGCAACTGTGCTGGGCAGGGCATGTTTCTAGGATGGAGGACCATTGCCTCCCCAAAATAGTACTCTACAGTGAACTTGCCATGGGTCAGCATAAGAGGGGGCGCCCCAAAGAAGAGATACAAAGACTCCCTGAAACAACATATCAAGCTCGGCCAAACTGATCACCAACAATGGTCTGCCCTGGCCTCACATCAGGAGACATGCAGATGCACTATCCACAATACGGCAGCCTCTTTCAAGAACTCATGCTGAATGAGTATCAAAGAGAAACGACAATGTAGAAAGAACCACAACTTGGAAACATCACCCAAGGAGACTTTTTGCTGTGCTCTCTGCAACTGGACATGTTTATTTTGGATTGGCCTTTTTAGTCATCAATGCGCTTGTAGAAAGCATGGGATGAGTCCTTCCTGAATCTTCGTTAGCGAAGAAAAGCCAGAGAGAGAGCATACAATTGGTCTTGAGCATCCATGGATTTTGGTATCTATGGGGTTGGGATCCTGGAATTAAGCTACGGTCCCATTATATTAGTAATAGTAACAACAACAACAAGAACAACAACAACAACAATAATGCACATATATTATAATGTCAAGAGCTTAAATGAGGCAAACAAATTCTAAAAAGCAGCCTGGCCTGTTACAGTGCATTGGGACAAATGCAGAATGGATTTGATGCACATTGATCCCATTGAGCACCAGTCTCATTGTGCAGTGGTACATTGGGAATGCTGACACTCATCAAAGAACTCTTTCTGGTGTGCCTTTATGCATTTTTGCAGTTCATTAACAGAGTTTCTTAGTGTCTTTACTATGTAGCTAAGTATACGTAAAGCTACACAATGTAGACAGTGACAGAGGATTCCAGACATAATGTATAAATTCATGCATAAATAATCTTAGAACCATAATGAAGACAATGCAGAGGCACTAGTCTCTTAAGGCCTAAAACATTGAATTCTTTACATATTACAGCCAGCTGAAATATCTAAATATAAATAAAGTTGGCCCTTCATATCAGAGGGGGTTTGGTTCTGGACCCTCTTGCAGATGCCAAAAACCATGGGCCCTCAAGTCCCATTACCTTCAATGGATGCCAATGTGCATGTGGCCTCACCGGTGTGGCTGTTGCATGCACTGCCATTGACAGTAATGGGGAGGGGTCATCTGCAGATGATCTAATCCGCAGATGATTAGCCTGTTGATATGGAGGGTAGACTATATTGGCTTTTGTTTTTGGACTTGTAATTTTGTTAAATTTATGACTAGGAGCAGGGCAACAACTTTAAATTCAGGTTTTTGGGGTGAAACCTGCAGGGGGCTTTAAAAATGATATAATTATTTGTGGTAACATTTAGTTAGTTTTATTTCAGTGGTTGGCACAATCAATGTACATGTACTGTAATATTAAATCAACCAGGGTGATGAATGGATTCTTAGTCTGTTTAATTTCAGGTGTTTCACTAGTAACTATTTCAAGAGGAAAAAAGGTTAAAAAAAGAGTGCTGAAATGAAAACTTGTATTTAATCTGATTTGAAAGCTTATATTATGCTGTGGGTGATAATCAACCCTCTGCTATTATTTCTTTATTACATTTTGAATGTGCAGTTCTCCTGTGGATATAAGCTTATGAGGAAGGAGGGGTGTGATGGCAAATCTGGATTAATATTAAAATATTTTCATTCAGAATCATTTGAAATCATTTTCAAGTCAGATAAATACTTGAAAAACCATCTGAAGCACCCAACTGAAAAATAATATTTTTTTTTCCTTATTAATCTTCTAATCTTTGTAGCAGCTAAATGTCTGACTAATGCAGAAATATTTTCTCAATATACTGGAAAATAATGTGCAAATTATTTGCTTCCACAATAAATATTTAAAAAATATGCAAATAGAAGAAAAGTGCCATTAATATTTCTACCAAAATCTTATACATTTACCATGATACATTTTGGCGTGATGACAGTGTTTGAAATCTCCAGATAAAAAAGATACAAAGATTGTTTCCAGCTGCAAAGAGACATAAAATAACCTTATGTAATGCTAAACAAACACTGAAGTACCAGACCAGAGATTACAGATGCACATCATAAATAAATTAATCTCTAACTTAAAAACAGTGAGATCTTTTAATCCCTCAACTGTTTTAAGTAGGCAGTTCCTGGATAATGCACCACTAGTTAAAGTTTTATTTCAACCTATACAATTTCTATACTTTAGCCTGTGAACCCAATTAGCTTCATTAACCTAAATAAATCTTACTCATCTACTGTGGAATCTCTTCCTGTCCTGATTAGTTTCCTTGGTATTATCTGATCAAGCTATTTGCAAATTACTAAGGCCTAGACTGCACAGTTCTGCTGGTGTAGTTACATCAGAGATGATGGCAGAGGGGGCATTAATAGGAAATGAAGAAAAGTAGGAGAAGGTGACAAGATGAGGAAGAGGGTAGCAATGAAAGGAGGAACAAGCTGGTTGCAAGTTGCCTATTCCTGAAATGACTGACTTTGGAAGTAAGTGAGTAGTTTCTTAAAGCCATGACAGAAGTGGTTTGAAAAATCACATGTGCCATTTGTTGTTGTTACTTGACCTTGAATCAACTCCAATTCATAGAGACCTTGAGGATGAGACATTTCCATGTCATCCACTGCTCTGCTTAGTTCCAACAAATTCATTCCTCTGATCAATCTGATTGAGTCCATCCATCTGGCATGCTATCTTCCTCATTTTCTACTACCCTCTACCTTTCCTAGCATTATAGTTTTTTCTAGTGACCCGTGCTTTCTCATGATGTGGCCAAAGTATCACAGCCTTAATTTGATCATCTTGACATTTGTTTGTCTTTTTGGCTGTCCATGGCATCCTCAGCATTTTTCTTTCACCACCCCATTTCAAATGAGTTTTTTCCCTTCTCCACTTTCTTCATTGTTCAGCTTTTGCATCCATACATGGTGATAAGGAATAAAATGGCTTGGACGATTCTAATTTTAGTGTTCAGTTGTATATCTTTACATTTTAGGATCTTGTCTGGTTCTTTCATGTCTTTCTTTCCCATTCCTAGTCTTCTTTGGATTTCTTGACTGCAGTCTCCATCCTGATCAATGTTTCTGATCAACCATAGCACAGGCTATTGCCCCAGTTACCCATTACTAGAGAAACATCTTTCACGATCACCTTCCCATGCCAGACATTCATGGATCAGGTAGCTCAGAGCCAATTTCCTTCTTCTTCTTCCATTGCAACTGCTGTAATCCTCCTGCTTGAATATGTGGAGAGTGTATCATACCATTGCATTTTATTGCAATACTTTCTGCTGGAATCTCAGGGCAAAGAGTCCCAAAGGGGTGGCCTCCAGCCACCACTTTTACAGCCAAATCGGGGCCATGGCAACTGCATGCTATGTCCCCAATCTGTCCTTTCCAGGGTGCGAAAGGGAACTGCAAAAAGCGGCTCCTTTTTGTGTCCTGGAAAGGGTGTGATAGCCATGGTGCCATGGCTTTACAGAGCTCTTTCAGCGCTGTGTAATGTGGACCCAGTGCCAGAGTAGCATTGTGATGCTGCCTGCATCATATTGACGCTCCACCCCAGCTCCTCCCCCAGCCCAGCCTTTAAGGCTGGTCTGCACAGGGCCTCAGTTTACTTATGTTCTTCCTCTTCTCCCAAATCCTTTCCCACTTTTTATCATGTATTTTTGATTGAAAGGACCCTGTACTACACTACAATATACTGCACCATTATAGCTTCCATTTCAACTGCTGTGGTTCCATTGTATGGACATTTGAGATCTGCAGTTTAGGGAGCAGTATTTAAAGCTTTCTGCCACGCATCTGTAGTGTCAACAAACTACAAATCCCAAGATTCAATAGGTTTGGTCAAATGTTGGCGGCTAGTTGGCTGCATTATTCCCCCAGAAGACCTTGGAGGACAACATCTCCCCTTTATACTGCCTACAAACAAAATACCCCCCCATGCTTCCCAAAGCCCTTTAGGAGGCTTGTGAGGGCACCATTGTCAATCTCTCTCCTTTTTAACCCCCCCCCCCGGGGCCATTTTAGATCCTTACAACAGGAAGTAATCCAGAAGTAATTTTCTTTTTAAAAAGGCCTTTCTTGGGCCTATAGTAGCCTGTGGAGTCACAAACATGGTAGTCTTATAATTGTGTAGTGTGCAAGGGTCCTAAGTGAAGACAAATCTTATTATTTTTCTTTGTAAGCTACTCTGAGCACCTGCTGCTCAGAGTAAACAATATGTAAATAAATGAACAAATAAGTGTGAACAACAGGGTAAACATTCTGAAAATAAATGAATATAGCTGCTTTTCATACATCATGCTTACCAACCCAGTTCTGCCCCTTTGACCTATGCAGAGGTCAGAAGCAGGGGACATAGCTGTACATCAGAAGGTTACGTTGGCCTAAGGCAATTTGCTGTCTGATGTGGACACTAGCCTAAGGCATGAGAAAGATGATGCCTTTAATGTTTGGATGGATAATCTCATGCTTAACAGTTCTTTTTCAATATATTTTAGCCCCCCCCCCTTTATTTATATTTGGCAGGAATGTTGACATTGGTATCACTTAAAGTTTCCTCTTAATTAATACACTTGAAGAAAACAAAAGAAAACAAAATGAGATTCCACTCTTTGAGTCTGGTTAATCTAAATTTCTGCATATCATCCTTTCTATTGCATTTGCAATTATACATAACAGATTAATTCCTTATCATGTGATGGAAGGGAAGGGTAGAGACAGTCTTTCATTATCCTGATTAAAATTACAACATGATAGTTAGAGGTAACCAATGCACATTAGGAGGTGTTGAATAGTTTGTAATTTATTCAAAGATATAGCCATATTTGTGCAGATCAGTATGCAAAGGGCTGCTGTAATACCTTTAAGACTAAATGAGAGAGAAAAGTTGGTAGCATAAATTTTTCTAGATTAAGGCTGCAACTGCATTGCAGAAATTGTGTAGTTAGACCACACTTTAACTGCCGTCACTCAATGCTATGGAATCCTGAGATTTGTTGTTTGTTGTGGCACTGACAGAAAATGCTAAATATCTAATAAAACTACAAATCCCAGGATTCCATAGCATTGAGCTATGGCAGTTAAAGCAGTGTCAAACTGTATTATTTCTACAGTGCAGATTACACCTACTTTAGTTTACTTCATATGATGTATGTAGTGAAGTGTCTAGGGACAGACATTTATGCCCGAAAATTAGCAGGTTTTGTGTGTGAATAGTAATGGAAATGCAAAACCTGTTTGCACTGAGACAAGTTCCGTTTTAACGATGATCACTGGGGGACAAAGGTGGAGGAAAATTCCAAATGAGCCTAAAGCCAAAGTGAGCATATAACTATATGAATGGTGGAAAGAGTTATTGGAATGTAGTATGATTCTGGTTGGGAACAAGAAATGAGATGTGATAAACTGACCATTTCCTGCCTTGTGCTCTGTAATAGATTAGTCTTGGTACAAATCTTGCCTTGATAATTTTTTTAAACATCATATGGTAGGTATTGTAGTTTGAGGAATGCCTATAATTCTATGAGTTTGTTGTCCCTGTCTCGCACATTAGAGCAGATGTAATGATATCAGAGGGCTTGGTTGTAAACCATTGATTTGGTTGTGTGCTCAGGTGGAAACTGGATGACTATAAGTACATGTAGCAATCGGTAGATTTTGATATAGTTTGGTGCTTGTTTGTTGTGTCCGTTGTGTTTCTGTATGGTGGTGTCCAGAAAGTGAATATGTTCTGTAGTTAGTTCCAGGATGAGATGGTGAGGTGAAAGCTGTTGACATTCTGATGGAATGTCTTGAATGAGTCCTCTCCATGAATCCAAATGCTGAAGATATTCTCAATGTATTTCAAATAGAGTGAAGATTTTTGGGTGTGAGAGTTAAGGAAGTATATCTTTCTATCTTACACATACTCAAGATAAATGCCGAAAGAGAAGTAAACTGGTTTTCACATACCTACCCACCTGCATGCCTATGTCCCTGGTTGAGGCTTCTGGGGTGTGTCAATTTGGATTAGGATTAGGAAATTCCCTAGGTAGTCTGTGTAATTCCTTCTTGTATTCATCTATATGAGACTGTTAGACAGGATTCTGTAAACTGCAGTGTTTCAAAATTGTCTCTCAGACTTGCATTTGTCCATAATTATGTCTCTTATTTTTTTTTTGGTAAATTATGTCTCTTATTTTTTACTTCTCTCTGGTCATGGTGGCAGAAGCTACTTTCCATGCTTGAAACATCAGGAAATGTTTATGTGGATTTCTTCCTTTTCTGATTCTGAGAGATATTGTGCTGTATATTGGTGTAGTGTCTATTGTTGCATTGTGGAGACAGGGGTAATCCTTGTGAGCTGGTGTCCTGACTAGTATTCCTTGAAGAGTGGGCAGTAAAAGGCCTTTAGATCACCACAAAAATATATCATGTGCATGGGGTTGTAGGGGCAGAACAATAAACCCTGTGACAGAACAGACTCTGCATGATTCAGGGTGTAAATTGATAGATTTATAATATTGTTGTTTGGATTCATGGTATTAATGTTGTGGATTGTGGAGTCTTGTTGTGGTAAGCAAAATTAATTTCTTTCTTTTTCATCGGGGAAGAGAAATTTGTCTCATAGATGGTTTCCTTGTTCTTGGAGATGTTATGTCCATTGATGACTTATACAGAGGGTTGGTTCAGTACATGGGATTCTAGATTAGAGATTTCTCTCTTGCTTTTTTGCTTGCTGTACAGAATACTGATTAGATGTTTTAATAACTTCCTCAAGAGAATGCTACAGTTTATTGCTGTGTGGTATGTTGTCCATAGTGGACTCTTAACCTGCAGGCCTTTTGGAATGACATTTGGTTGCTTGCACTTGTTAGGAAGGATGATTTCTGTCTGTACCTGGGCAAGTTTCTTAAAGAGGCTGATGGATTTCCACTCCACCTGGTTGAATTTGGTGCTTTTTATGGTGGTAGAATTCAAAGACATAAACATGTTAATCTGGAAATCCATCAGACTCTTTACAACATGCAAAGGTATGTTGTAGCACCTTCAAGACTAACGGAGAGAAAGAAGTTGGTAGCATAAATTTTGTAGACTAAGGGGCTAAACAGACCAGTGATAAAAGCTGGCATTGGGGTGGAGTGGGGAGTGTGGTGACCCCACACGGCACACCCTGACTTTGCCCTGATGCCAGCATCATGTTGCCCACCCACCTGCATAGTGGGTGGCATCATGCCATTTCTTTAGCACAACATTTAGATGTGCCATGCTAAAGAAATGTAAAAAAGCTGCTGCTACAGCAGCAGATATAGCTTTTTGCCATTTAAAAAAGGAGAAGTATTTTGCTGTTTCTTTTTAGAACGGCAAAGTGCTAGATTGGGCCCATGGTGTGCAGTTGCTGTGGCTATGATCCAGTGCTGAAAGGGGTGGTGGGACACCACTCCTTTGGGGCTGCCTGTTGAGCCCCTCAGTCTGCTTCATCAGGGTGAAGTAACTAGGGACATTTGTAGCCTATATGAGCAGATTGTATGGGTGAATAGCAAGAGAAATGAAAAACCTGTGGGTATGGTGATGAGGTAACAAGTTCAGTTTTAATGGTAGTAATTAAAACAGCCATAATTTATTGCATGAAGATAATTTATCAGAATAAGAATGGCGAAAAATCCAAAATGTGAGCTGATTTGCTGTTTTTTTAAATTAAAAAATAAATGGATAAATGTAGAAATAAAAAACTTTACTCAATAAACACTTGCTCAATCAAATAAGAGACGTATCATTTCACTGTCGACACATAGCTTCTATAATGGCAGACCTAGTATCTCAAGGGAGTTATTATTTCATATTACGGAGAAGATCTCTGAACACCTTCTTCGTAATGGAAAAATCTTTCACAATGGACAGTTTGAAAGGTGTAAAAATTATTCTCTGTCACTGTGATTTTATGAGGGGAAGGTACTTGGTGTGTTATCTTCCAAAGCAATCTCCTAATAAATCAACACTACTGAAAACATTAAAAAATTTGGCAGGACTGTGCAAAACTGTATCTCAGAAAATGATTTTTCTTTTGCTTTGGTAATGCTTCAAGAACACTTCATACTATCTTTCATGTTCTGCTCCTCCTCCTGCTATTCACATTTATAGCAGATGCAAAATGAACTGGAAACAAAATAAAAGACATTCACTGAAGAAATTTGTGTCAGACAAAGCACGTGTAATGATTCCTTGGTGCACAGGAATTTATGGGGGAATCGTATTTTCTGAGTGACAAAAGTGATTACTTTAAAAAAATCTGAGATTTAGGAAAGTTTAGGAGGGAATTGGTTTGATGATTCAGAAATTTGAAAGGACCATTATTCAAGTAATTCCTGTCAGGGAATTCTGGAAAAGGAAATATGGTTGAACAGAAAATTCTAATATTTTATTGTTAAGCAAAGTGAAACTATGAGAGGCATATTGTTGTTGTTGATGTTGTTATTGTGTGCCTTCAAGTCATATCTGACTTATGGCAACCCTAAGACAAAACTATCATGGGATTTTCTGGAGCTGACTCATACAAGGTCATCGAGTGTGTTCCAAAGGTTGTGTGGGGCATTAAACCCTGATCTCCAGAGTCATAGTCCATTGCTAAAACTACTACACCACATTGGCTCTCTGAGAGGTGCATACTTACCACCTTTATTTATTTAATATATACACTTCCTTTCTCCCAGTGCAGGACCTCTGGTGGCTTTCTTGTGTGCCTTCAACATAATAATAATAATAATAATAATAATAATAATAATAATAATAATATTTATTTATAGCCTGCCCAATCACTAAGAATCTGGGTGGATTACAACAGATTAAAATATACAAGATACAATAAAAATCAGAATAGTCCCTTTCCACTTCCCTTCCCAAGCTAAAATGCAATTAAATCATCTCAATTTAAAACAATAAAAATACAGTACTTACAGGACATATTTTAGACAGATCAGAAAAAGTACAGGTTGTACCTCAGTAAAAATGAAATAGATAACTTGTTGTTAACGGATAAACCCAAACAAATAGTGATGTTTTACAAAATCTTGCTGGGAAAGAAATTAGAGGAAGAGATTGTGAAAGAGCATATACTGGCCTGGTCAAGAAATTTGGGTAAAGAAATATCCTTAGAAAAATGTGGGAAAGCAAGAAAAATAACATACAAATTTATCAAAAATCAAACAATGAGGGAAAATTTCTTTAAGTTGGAGAATAGGTGGCATCTGACCCCTGCCAGGTTGGCAAAGATTTATAGCTCTAATAACCCACTATGCTGGAAATGTAACCAATGTTATGGCTCATGGTATCACATGTGGTGGACTTGTCTAGTTGTCGCAAAATTTTGGGGAAAGTTGCATGCCACAATATGTGAAATCATGGAAATCTCTTTTGATTGTAAACCAGAAGTGTACCTCCTGAATATGATTCAAGATATACAAATGGTAAGTAAAAAAGGTATATGGAAAATTCTCTTATACATGATTATGAATGCAAGAATCTTGATGGCTAGTAAATGGAAAAATCCAGACATGCCTAGTATAGATGATTGGCTAGACAAAATGACTGAGACATCAGAAATGGACAAAATGAAATGTAAAATTGAGGGAGAATTTATTAACGAAACCAATAATGACTGGAAATTATTGGACAACTACTGTGAAAATAAATGGAACAGATGACATTGTCTTTATATTATACTACTGTTTAATTGTTTCTTTATTGGATATTTGAGCATTGTGAGATTCTATATTTCTTTGGGACTACTAGAGGAAAAAAAGGGGAAAGTTTGAGATTTAGTTGTGCATATGCTAACAGTAAGTTGAAGACATTACATTAAAATTAACCAGCATAATGATGTTATATATGGAAGTGCTGTAAATATTTACACATGCAGATCACGCCTCAGAGGATGGAATTTGGAAATATACATTGAGGGGTGGGTGGGATTTTTTTTTTTTTTGAGTATGTCATTTTACGTGGAGTTTGTAAGCATCGTTATCTGTTGTATGTTGTATGTTGTTTGTTACTTGTGATTTTTTGTAATTAAAAAAATACAAAAAAATACAATGGTGTTAAAATTAGGGAAAAAGCTTGGTAAACAAGGCGATAAGATTTTTGATTTATGGTGACCCTAAGGCAAACCATGTCTTTCAAATGATTAGGATAATTAACTGGTGACTGATTTGCTGTTTGACTAAATGATCTATGGAATTCTTCCATCCATAGAATTCAATTTTAGGGCCTTTAACTTAATGTGTGAAAAATGTAAATTGTAACCTATGGTTTAATACACAGAATTGTCCATTGTTAGAAAGGAGGCTTATGTTACAGTTTTAAAATAAAGTTTGCCTCATTTTCTGTTTCATTTCCTGTTAAACAGAGGTGAGAATTAAGTGGTCCTCAGATGTTGTTGACTGCAACTCCAAGAAAATACTCCCTATTGTCTATCCTAGCTAGGACTTCTGGGTCTTGTGGGCCAAAGGTTGCATAATTCCCAACCCAACATTAAACAGAGCCCCTAACTCAAAACCCAACTGATTCAACTGTTCACCAATTGCTAGACATGGGAAATGACTAAAGAACTATACAAGGACAGAAATCCTGCAACCCCTCACAACTGCAACACATCTCTCATCTAGTTTTGTAGCACTTACCATACATTTTCATACTCATCTCTGAAGCCTTAAACTATGGAAGGGGGATGTGGAGGTGGAGGTGGTGGGGGTGGAGGAGGAGGAGCTGTTTTTGTTGTTGTTAGTATTCAACTACACCACTGAAAGAAAGAAGTGATCAAGTAATATGACATATTCTAGCAATAGAGTGCCTGACCCAAATTACAGGAAGAAGTCTTAAGACGTCATACACTCTGGTAATAATTTCTGCATATAACAATTCTTTCTCCCTTGTGAGATACTGTCTTTCTTTCCACATTGTTGTCAGCTCATTCAAAATGAAGTGATTGGAGTTCAATTTCTGTATAAATAATGCTACAGATAATAGAGTCACAGATATTCCAAGGCAAATATCAATCATGTCTTGGAAAGAATGCACAGAGTTGTGGTTATCATACTTATCCAGAGAATACAGTCTAAGCCAAACCATTTTCCATGCAGTATGGGAAAGATAGCATAAAAAGAGACACCTGGCTTTCAAGTTTGGAAATGACTTGGGTGCAGATTGGCTGGGTCATTTGCATCTTTGTAAGTAGAATCTGTTAAAAACTTAAGCCTCTGACACTGTTGCTTTTTCAAGAAGGCAGAGGAACACATTTTTTAAATTCAGATTACACATAACTATTCCTGAGAATCACCTATAGCCTTGTTAAGGACCCCTACGCACCTTGCACAGTATTTTGGGGTCCTTATATTTTTATATATCATATCAGGAGATAGCATATTTTTGAGAGATCTATGACCTTTCAGAAACACTAACTGCTTTTTCACACTAGGGGGTAAACAGGATTTAAACGAGAGTTAAATGAGAGTTAAACAAAAAATGTCCTGTGATAAACATAGGGCATTTCCTGTTCGACGCTCGTTCAACTCTTGTTTAAATCCTGTTTAAATCCCGTTTGCCCCCTAGTGTGATAAAGCAGCTAGTCAAGATCCCAGGACAACAGAGTAATTTCCCCCAAGGGGGGGGAATCCAGATAAACAAAACCATCAAATCTAATGTGCTCCTTTCTTCCCCCAAAGATCTGCATTTCCTCTTGAAACTCATACAGTGCTATATAAATAAGGCATAACAACAGCAACAACAACAACAACAACAACAGATCTTTTCACACCCAAAGCAGTAATCCATCTCAGGGATATCCCAATCCAATCACTATTTTTATTACACTAAACTTAAAGTCATCAATCAGTTTGGAATCCCATTGCTGCTTCTTTGGACAAGTCATTCAGTCTTTGTTACCCAGCCAGATAACCCATTGTCTAGTTTTAAGTTATAAACATGGCTTCAAAAACCTCACCTGTGGGCAAGACATACAGCTGCCATATATACCCACTGTGCCACTCCAGCTTCCATGGTCTCATTGGACAGGTAATTATATCCATACTGGAAATCCCTAAAAACATTGCTATCCCCTTTCCATGTTTCCATTTTGATTAGCTCTCTATGCTGTGTCTTTTTGAATTACTATCTTGCGTATGTGATTTCATTCTTCATATTTTTTTAAAATAATACCTTCTCAGTTCATCAAAAACCTGGAGTCCACCCAGTTAGTACTGGTATACACTGGAGCAAATGGTCCAAAGGTTACCCAAGCTGTTTCCAAAGTTAATTTCACTAATATTTGAAGTAACACTGACAGTTGATGGGGATCCCACAGTCCCCCTTACTTGTTGTTTGGGTAACAACCTGTGACTATCAAGGAATTTTAAAAAGCTTTTGCTCAGGGGTGGCCAGCATGGTTGGACTTATTGGATATCTGTTAAAACCTATACCCCACCAGGGACTACAGTCAGACCTGCCCAACCTGAAGAACCCACCCTGTGAGTTCTACCTACTAACTGCTGCTGCCTGCTCCCCTGTTTACTTAAACATCCTCCAATGTCAGGAGCAAGGGGAAGAAACAGCAACCCCCTTTGCCCTGCTCTCTCAGTGAACAGGTCTGTGAACACAAGAGGAACCAGCAGATAACCGTGCAGTGTCAAGAGGAGCAATAGGAAAAAAAAAAACTCACTTCTTATGGATGGCTGCAACTGAGCACAGCTTTCCCTAGGTTGCTATAAAACAAGCAGTCTGGACTATGGACAACAACAGTCTGCCATGACACCCTGAGTGCATACCATCACATCTGACCTCAGAGACTTTGCAAAATCTGGCCTTATATTGCCTAAAGCCCCCATTGCTGTAATGTGAAGAGAATGTTTGATTTGAACAGTAATTTCCAACAGCAGTGAAAGGACTGTACACTGAAAATAGGGTGTTGGTTCCTTAAAATAGCATGTTGGTTCCGTCTTGGTCATTGGTCATGAGCCCTGATGGCACAGTGGTTAAATGCCTGTACTGCAACCACTCACTCAAAACCATAAGGTTGCAAGTTCAATACCAGCAAAAGGGCTCAAGCTCAACTCAGGCTTGCATCCTTCCGAGGTCACTAAAATGAGTACCCAGATTGTTGGGGGCAAGTAGCTTACAGTTGTAAACTGCTTAGACACTCCTTAGGTGGTATGAAGCGGTATATAAATGAAGCTGTTTGTTTGTTTGTTTCATTCTTAGAGTACAGTGCACCCTACTTTTATGTGGGGGATCTGTTCTGGACACCCCCACCCCCACCACCACCACCACCACCCCTCGTGTAAGGGAAATTCCATGAATGCTTGAGACCCATTGAAAACAATGGGGCTCGTGCATGTGGCACAGTGCAGTGTGCACACCATTGCCTTTTCTGGCACATATAGCATGCCCGCATATGATGCACGGGCACTGTAGTTGTATTCAAAGACATAGCCACTTTAGTCTGTATCAGTATACAAAGGAATCTTGTCACATCTTTGAGACCAACTGGGGGAAATAAAATTGTAACGTAAGCTTTCGTAGACTCAGTCGGCACCTGTGGAAGGAGATTGAATCTATGAAAGCTTATACTACAAACTTCTTTCTCTCAGTTAGTTTCAAAGATGCTACAAGAGCCCTTTATACCCTTGGAGTAGAGAAACTGAAATTAATGGGATTTAACGTTAGTCATGATTGTCCAGCCATAGTATAGTCATGCTGCCCCTTGCAGAGACAGAATTAGAAAAATACTCTGTTGGTATCTGCCACTTTCCCATATATATATATATATATATATATCAGGAACTTTGAAGTATCCTGCAAAGTTTCCTGCCCTTTACATTGGCCTTTGGTAAAAAGTGATGAATTCATACATAATGGAGCTATAGTGTCAGGAACAGTTATTTTGAATAGACCTCTAGCTAAGATTATACTGTATTTTACAATATACAGGCAACTCTGCAGAATGGTATATTCATTATTTATATGACAGCCAACTATGGACGTATGACATTTTTCCTTCTTGTAACACTCTCTGCTTTCTGACACAGTACAGAGCTTCTTTTAGTTTGTCACTGTAGGGTATAATTTCAGCTGCCACTTGTGTGTGTGAAACAGAGAGGAGAGAGAAAGAGAAATATAGAGTCTCTAATGAGGTATTTTTCCTTGCTAGATCAATTGTTTGTACGGGCCAACACACTAAAGCATTGTGAACCTTTAAAAAAATGCATAAAGAAGCTGGAACAAATGTGCTTAACGTTTTGATTTTACAAGTTAACCAGAGATGCTGCGAGGACCCTGCATTGTGTTTGACAGATAATGTATCACTTACAAGAAGAATTACTGGGATAGAACAGAACATTGCATCTTTAAAAAGGTGATGATGCCTCTCAGCTCTTTTACTCAGCATGGTCTTTAGTCAAAAAGAAATACAGAACTTCTGACATTCTCTCATACATTTGGCCTTTGTGTTGCAGCGTTGTGAATTATCTTTGACAAAATAGAATATAATGCCTCTCTAAATGGGATTCTCTGGCACATTGAACACATTGGGGGCTTGGGAAAGGCCATTAAAAAGTAGTAAGCAAATGAAGGAACCCGTGTACTTCCTTGGTTTGTTGCATATTGCTTGGAACAAAATATTACTCATAATATGTCAGCAAGCTCACAGGGAGCTTGTTGTTAGGCTCTCATAGAGCTACAAACTGGATGCCAAGACTGCAGAAAACAATATAATTTATAGTGTGTCATTTAACTAATGATAGCCTTTTATATATTGGAAAAGATCTGGGAAGTCCACAGGTGGGAAGAAATGTATGAATAGATACTTGAGACCTCTGAGATAAGAATTGTTAAAAATTATGATTAACTGTATATAACTGCATAAAATGTAAATAAACCAGCCAACTGAGAAGACATACAGGAATCTCAGGAAGATAGAACATGACTAAGATGACTGCAAGACTGCAAAATGCCAGAAGCCACAAGAAAGTAAGGATTTCAAGATTACCCAGCAATTACAATAAAAAATAAATAAATCTCATTTTGATATAATAAAGGATGCATCTACCCTGCAGAAATAATCCAGTCTGACACCACTTTAACTGCCATGGCTCAGTGCTATGGAATACTGGGAATTATAGTTTGTTGTGGCATCAGGACTCTCTGACAGGGAAGGCTAAATGTCTCACAAAACCCCATTGTAAGGTATTCAACAAACAAATTGTTATTCACACACTAAATCACAAGGTAGGAGGGCAGCTAGTGCTGCAAGAAAATACAGCTAAATTGTTTTTTTTAAAAAGAAAGTTCTTGGAGACCTTTAAAAGTGCAAAGGGCGCCCACTTAATTTGATAACGATGAATTATTTTAATGTCATATATTTTTACCTAGAAAAGGTGTGCATGAAATACATACAACTAAATCTTAAATTTAATAAATATGAACATGTGCTGCTTTCATACAAGTAAAATTCTCACCTTTTAAATCCTTCGATGGGACAGTTTTATACCTCCGAGTCATGTTTTGGTGTAGAAATCACATAGAAATAGATTTACAAGGCAGGCATTTTATGACAGTTTCAACAAATCCCATGCATTTGGTGACAAAATTTTTCCCAACAATCTCTTTCATTTTCTCCTGACTTTGCAAACCAGCCATCTGACTGTGGCTTGTAGCCAGGTCAGGGAGCAGTTGGGCAGCAGAATCAGGGGCATTTTCCCTACGATAATACCCGACTGCATCCCAAAATAGACAACAACATGGCAGGGTAACTTGGCTTATTTAAAAATGTGATAAACTCCTTAGTTAAGTAGCAGTTATGAACAGTGGTGTCACTAGGGTTGGTGTCACCCAGTGTGGTAACTCATGGTGTCACCCCCCTCCCCCGACCTCCTTCCATACCACACCACAGAGAATCCTCAGTAATGTTTTTGGTACTAACATTATTCATAAATTGTAATTCCCATATATCTCTGAATGTAACGGTAATAGTTGTGACATAAAACAACTAGCAAAATTAAATTACAATAACATATAACATATACTTTTAAATTACAATAACATATGCACAGCCTAAACATATTTGCATGTATATAGTTTCATGTGGTTAAAATGAAAATTGAGTAATATTTGATGTTTTTAAAGAAAATTTAGAAAGAACACACACACACACAATTTAATTTTTTAAAAAATCCTGGGGCCTCTCTTTTCTCCTCCCACTGAACTTCATCCCACATCATCTTTTCAGCATTGTAAAGGGACACAAGCAAACATCACAGCCATTTCTGCTGAAAGACAGATCTTTGGGGCAAAATGGTGTCACCCCCTCTTTGAGGTGTCACCTGGTGGAACTCACCCCTGAGAGTGAATATAAAGTTATGAGTGAGTAAATCTAAGCAACTGGTCCATATTCATGTTCTCTGCTTAGTCACAGCTGTGACACTATTGCTATGATTGTAACTTCTGTCCTAACCTACTTTATCAGGCATCAGCTGCACAGGGAGAAGAAGGTCCATTCTGTGGGCAATTGGGGCATGCATGAATGATGTTTCCATTGGGTTTTGGGAGGTTGAATCAGGAGAGGTTAGTTAAGTATAACTAGTTACGTATACTTATATAAGTAGATGCTGAAGAATACTGGCCCTTATATTTTATAATTAATTAAAATGACAAACAGATAATTCCTAGTTTCCAGTTGTGCTGGTTGGGTGGAATTAGTGTAGAGAATTGAGAAAAGTCTGTCAGGGAGTCTGATGAGTATGCCTCCAGGATGCAAAGTCAGAAAAAAAGAGCATTGGTGGTGTTTCTATGGGTGGGAACTGGTGATAGACCCCCACGTGGATCACTCTGCAGGAAAGACATGGGTGGGGAAGAGGTGGCCTTGGATTTGCTGGATCCCAAGGGCTTTTGTTTGCTAGAGATTGTCCCTCAGCATGATCCCAAGTGCTTCTGTTTGCTAGATATTGTCCCTCAGCACTTATCCCACTCACTGGAGCTTGCAGATAGTAAAAACTAAACTCTTCCCATATTTACTTTCTTGGATGGTGTGAAACCTGCAGAGCTTTAGAGGTGACAAATGATCTGTCATTTTACACTCCCTCCTTGTAGGGTTACCTTTCCATCTGGCTGGCCAGATTTCAATTGCTTTCTATGAATGCAACCTGGTGTCTATTGGGACTATCATTTTGCCTGGATTCCATGCTTTCATTAAAAAACAGTTATCTAGCTCAGGGCTGAGCAATATGCGGCATATGGCTAGCATGCAGTTTCCAGAGCCATTAGTGTGACTCCCAAACTTCTCTCCTCCAGCAAAATGCAGGACTCCTAGAGCTTGGACAGTGTTAGCCCTTCTTGCCTCAGCTTGCTGCACACAAACAAGAACAAGTCAAGGCAAGAGAAAAGCTCCTGCTTTTCCTTCTCTTGTCCCCATTTGTCCTCATTCCCATCACATTCCCCTCTCTCTGTGGATGATCCTTCCACTTTAATCTTCCTCTGTTCAAGCATCCTCTCTCTGACCTTTTTCAGGTATTGTCTGCACTACATACTCTGGGACAGCCTGGATTATCCTACAGCTGTCCCATTTCCCCCCATTACCTTGGCCTTCATCCCCATGCCACAGTTGCCATCTGCTCAGGCATCCTACTGGGCTGACTGGCATGTGGGTCACCACTGTGGGTAGCTCACTTCTAAGGTCAGAACACAATGCCCAGTGATGGTCACATGCTGGGCACATCATTCTGACATCAGAATGGGTGATCTGTGATGGTGACAGACCCACCAGGCAGCCCAGTGGGATACCCGTGCAGGCAGCTGCCACAGTGTGGAGACAGAGGGCTTTGGATCTTCATTGTGTGCTATGTTTTGGCTCTGGTGTAGGATGTGCTGGATGTGGTTCAGACTGCCTGCAATAAGGCTGGGGTTTGGGGCTGTACATAATCCAAACAGGACAACGCCAGAATGGTGGGGGGGGGGGGGGAAGCAAAACAGGCCTTTTGGTCCCATGAAAACAAGGTCTGCATTTCTTTCACACCCTGTTCTTCCCCACCTCCACCCCAGATTCTCTCTCTTGCTTTCTGGTCTTCTGCATTTCTTTCTCTTTCTGTCTGCCTTCTTCCATCTTTCTGCAAGCATCCTCTCTTTCTAGCTGTCCTATCTTCTGCATATTTTTGCCTTTCTTTCCTTTCACCTCTTCCCACCTTTGCTCTGGAAATGCCACCACTTTTTCTTAGTCTTCCCACACTTTTCTTTGCAATATTCTTCCCACAACCACACTTCCTGATCTCTGCTTGTATTTGGCTAACCACTCTAAGCCTGCTTGCAAACAATTTTTGCAAGATTCTCCGTTTCTTTCTTACATTCAGTCAGTGAACATATTCAATGTCAGAAATGAATAAACTATATATTTTAAACTGAAAATAAATGTTTATGTATGCATTTTTATAAATGCAGTAAAACATAAAAAAGGAAAAAATAAAGTAAAATATATAATTATTAATAAATACAATTCAAATAAAATATATAAAAGAATAAAAATAATATAAAATGCAGAACCCCAAATATGGTTCCCAGTCACACTGCAGTTGCCCTTTCCTCCTGTAGCCACCTTAGGAGTGGAGTTAAGGGGCAAAAATTACAGCAATTCTTTTGTCCAACAGTTTTGTGAGAAACAAGCCAGATATTGCTTTTGAATGTATTCAACTCATGAATGAATTCTCACACCTAACCATGATAAGAGCTGTTGTATTAGAGAAGACCTGTTATCTCTCAGTATGAGTCTCATGTTTCCTGGATAAATGTTACAGCTCTTCAGGAAAGCCTAACTTTTTAAGAAAAATCTACATGAAGTCTATTGTGCAGAGCTCCTTACAATGGCTGTATGGAAAACCATTTGAGTGAAGGAGGATGGATTCAACAAAGTAAAGCCCTCAAATTGCCTGGGGAAGATTCTCAGTGGCAACAGAATATTGATAGACTGTTATGGGGTGAGGTTGTTTTGGAAGAAGATATGGCTGGCATGTTGACTGGCAAGAATCACAAGAAGAAGTACTATATATACAGTGAGCCTGCACTATATGAGGGCTCTTTACGGGCAGTTTTCAGCTTACACTGAAGCTGCCCGGCAAAAGGGAGAATGCTGTGTGCACATGGCTGCACAGTGAGCATGAGCCCCATTATATCCAATGGGGCTCGAGCATACATGCTTTTTGCCTTACACGGTGTGTGTGTGTCTATTGAATGGATCCCCCCATTGTACTTGACTATAAGTGAACCTCATGTATAAGTCGAGGGCAGATTTTGGTGTCAAAATTATGGAATTTGATATGACACTTGCATAGGTCAAGGGTAAAATTTAGGGGCTCGTAACAAAGATGTGGAAGATGAAGCAAAGGAAGATAATACCAAACAACTTACAAAATTCCAGGAGCCATCACTGTTTGTGCTCACCTTAAAGGATGGATGGATGAGGAAGCAACTACAGTAAATGGTGGTTGTGTAATGTGTGGAGGAGGTAATCAGGCACAGGCAGGAATAAAAGCATACACAAAAGTCAAAAAGGATAAAAAGGCAAAGCCCCCAAAAATGTTAGCAATGGTTATAGTCTTTAACTTTAATGTGATAACTTTGCCAGATTTTAATCCATAAAAGCTGACAAATATACACAGACATTTTAATCACATTCTTCAAAGCCTGATTCCTCTCAGTACTTCTTTGAAGGGAAGTGCTAAAGAGATGCAACTGTTGCCATTTTCCCACCCAGCCATTCAAAAAGTCCAGAAGTGGTGTCATGGCAGGGTCAGTGCTTGTTTTAGATGCTCCCAGTATGGACCAAATTCTCGCTTTTTGCCACTCTACTCAGAGATAGGGATGGTTCATTTATTCATAAGAGTTAAAGTACAGTACTTACTTACACTGACCCATGGGTCAATTGACTCAGATGATTTAGGTCAATTTTTTAAATAAAATTTCTAGTCTTATATATGAGCATATACAGTACTTTGCACTGCAATATTTTGTTGAGGTTTCATCATATGTTGCTGCTAACAATTTTCACAGGCAATAAAGCTGCTATTTTTTATAACTTTTTCTATTATGCCCTTCCCTAGAATGAATTGGAGGAGTACCTAGAGTTCTGCTACATCCCTTCTCTCATTGTCACATTATTGCCACCTCCCTCAATGTTTGGGATTTTTCACATTAGATGTACCCCCCACCCCCGCATGACATTTGATGTCATGGCATCATTATACATGATAAAGCACCAATGTGGCTTTGTCACAGAAGAACTGGGACATCAATCAAAGGCTGAAACATTTTGATATTTATTCTCAATTTAAACTGAACTCATATCCCCCTGGAACTGTAACCTGCCTAGGAGGCTTAATTAGACTAACTGTTGGGGGAAAAATAGCATAAAACACGTGGGTGAGTTCCTTTTGAAAATTGTTTCATGGATCTTTGATAGCTCTGTCAGGATACGTCTGAACTTTGAAGGCTCCTAAATGAAACTTTTTCTATTATGCTGTGTTTCCTGAAGGAGAATTTTAATAAAGAACAGCTACATTTTGCTCTTACAAAACTGCAGCAATATGAGAAATATTTCCAAATAAAAATTGGATTTGTTGAATTACTTATCAGGGAGGGATCCCCCAACCCCAACAAATATGTCATTTTACCAAAGTTTTTTTAAAAGGAGGTTATTTAAGGACAGGCAATCCAGTAAACAGGTTTATTCCTTATTCGTTAGTGTTTTAATAGGTAATATATATAAAAAATCCTGGGAGCCAGTATGGTGTAGTGATTTGAGTATTGGACTTTGACTCTGGAGACCAGGGTTCGAATTCCTGCTTAGTCATGGAAACCAACTTGGGCAACTCACTCTAAGCCTCAAAGACAAGACAAACTTCTTCTGAACAAATCTTGCCAAGAAAATCCTGTGATAGGTTTGCCATAAGTCACCGTACGTCACTGAACATTGGAAACTACTTGAAGGCACACAACAACAATATCAAAAATGCATGTATGCATCCTTCTTACCTGGGCATTGTTCATACTTTGTACTTTATAATTAACAGCCCTATTTTTTTTTAAAAAAAATATTCAATTTTTGTATCTAAATAATGAGATATGGGATGGCTTAATGAGGGACTTAGTGGTTAAGGTGCCAACTCTGATCACTGCAAGGTCAGCAGGTTGGCAGTTTGAAATAAAGCACCATGAGACCATGAGATGGAGTGAGTTCCCATTCCTAGTCCCAGCTTCTGCCAATCTAGTTGTTCAAAAGCATGCAAAAGTGCAAACAGATAAATAGGTACCACTTTGGTTGGAAAGTACTAGTGTTCTGGGCACTCATGCTGGCCACATGACTGTGGAGTCGTCTTTGACAATGCTGTCTCCCTCAGCTTAGTAACAGAGATGAGCACCACTCTCTACAGTCAGACACAATTAGACAAGCTTGTCAAAGGGGAAAGCTTTACCTTTACCTCTATCTAAATATCTAAAATACAATAAATACCGTGTACTCATATAAATACAAAACTTCCCATAAAATTCCGCTTTATGGAGGGGTGGGTGGGATTGGGGGTTATGATTGGAATGTATATTTTAATGTTGTAAGCCGCCCTGGTTGTGCTGCACAGAGGGGTGGGATAAAAATAAATATCATCATCATCATCATCATCATCATCATCATCATCATCATCATTTTATTCCAGTGTAAACAAAAAAGTTAAAAAGGGAACTAGCAGCCCCCTGCTATAACCCACACTGTGGAATCTGAGGAATCCAACACAGCACAGAAGATTCAGATGTAGAAAGGCTACTGGGTCCAGATGGCAACACCTTCCTTGAATAGCAGCTGGCAGCAGATATAGCTGATTAAGAACTTTAGCTCACCATCTTAGTCACAATTGATGAATGCTCAGGAAACATCCCATTATTTGAGACAAGTCAAAAGCACAATGTTGAAAGATGCAACACCTCTTGCAAAAGGTTAACTAGGAAATAATGAGTAATTAACTATCTGGAGTCTCCAGGTTAGGCAGTTATTAATTTCCCAGAATTTGCAGAGGATTCTTGTTGTCCACAATGGTTTGGCTTTCTATGCTTTTCATGCTTGCATCAAACTGGATTTTTACCCTCTGGATTAAGGAGTTATCATGGGTTATGGTGATTGTTGGCTTGTTGTGAGGGATTCTGATCTGGCTGAGACCTTGTTTCTGTACCTTCCTTTTTATCCAGGGAACTTCTTTCATTACCCATGCATGACCTGGACCAGTTTGATTCAGTGGTGTCACAAGGCAGGTGAGGGGGTATGTATCACACCAGGTGAAACCTCAGAGGAGACATGACACCTGTTTGGGCCCTCATCCCACTGTGGGATGTATGTGCTGCTACTGCTGCTGCTGCTGTGCCTACCCTTTTTTTTCTGATGCCTTGGCTCTCTCTACAAGGAGGAAGCCAAGGCAGTGGAGGAGGAAGGGTAGCCCACATCCCTTGGATCCTTCCCCATGACCCACTTGCCTGGCTGCTCCCCTGAAAGCCATGGGTTGGCAGCAGGTGGGCAGTTGGGCCAGTGAACGAGGCAGCAGGAGGGGAGGGAGAGCACGGCAGGCCACCACCATTGCCACTTAGCAGCGTTTTCCTGGTCTGGCTGGATGGTGGGTGGGGAGATGAGGGGAAAGGCAAGAGAAAAACCAGGAGGAGAGGGGCAAGAACTCCTTTCATAGCTTTGCCACCACACTGGTTCTCTCCCCAAGGATGGAGAAGAGCAGCTCAGGGCAGGTGGGCAAGCTCGCAAGTCAGGGAGCCAAGGCAGTCCACCACCATCTGGCTGCCCTTTCAATTTCTGGCCAGGGAGGTGGGGCAGGTGAGCAAGGCAGCAGAAGGAGAGAGTGGGGCAAGATGCCATTCCCCATCTCCCCACAGTTCCCCTCACCAGATGACACTAAGCTTGGTGACAACACTGCTTTGATTCACTAGGGACTCTTTCACATGAGGGAATGTTTCTCAATTGCGATAGAAAAGAAAGTGTGGTCAATTGGAAAATAAACGTTATTATGCAGATGTTTATCAAATGCACATAACAATACAGCACTCATCTCAAATTTAAAGTAGTGTGAATGCAAAATAAGTTTTCATAAGTACATACTTCTTGTAGTCTAGCATTCAAATGAGAATTCCTGCACATGCGCAGTGAGGGAAAAATTGGATCATGACCCTTTTACACTTCCCATGGGACTTGTTTCCGGTTCCCATTGTTTTGTCTTGTTTCACGTTATTATGCATTTCCCTTTATTTCTCCTGACTCTAGAAAGCAGGGATTGAATCCTAGTGGGTAACCTGGCACAAGTCACACTCTCTCAGCCTCCTCAATGACAAACCCCATCTGGATAAACCTGCCAAGAAAACCCTGTGACAGGGAGTAGCCATAGCAAGCCTCCAGAGAGCCCTGTGAAAGGGTCGCCCTAGAGTCCCCCTAATTGAGAAAGGACTTGAGGGCAAAAACCCTGGCAAAGCCAGGAGGGTGGGAGAGGGGAGAAGGCCAGGAGGAGGTCGGCTGCTTTGGAGGGAATGGGGAGGCTGAGGAGGCATTGGAGGAGGGGTCCCAAGTCTCTTTGGGACCCATAGCCCCTCCCTTCCCTGCTTAGGGACCCTTGGGGGGCCACAGGGGCGCTTGGAGCAGAGAAGCCCCTTCCTCATGGGCTCCCAGTCCCCAAATCAGCCTGAGGAGGAGAGAAAGCTGTGTGTTGGGGGGGGGGGGGTTCTCCAGATGGCTCTGTGTGTGTGTGTGTTTGTGTGTGTGTGTGCAAGAGAAAGAGAGACTGTGCATGTATGTGTGTTTAAATCCCCAGCTGTGTGGGAGGGGGGGGGGCAGAGAAGTTCCTCCCATCTGGGAGAGCTTTGCTTTGCTGCAGCCAGGTTGCAGGGGCCTCAGTCCTCTCTGGTCTTAACCTGGAGGCAATGGCGCTGCCTCTCTATGACCCCGAAGAGGGGAAAAGGGGAATGAAAGCTGTGCAGGAACCAGGGCTGGTGACTAAGGCTGCATCCACACTGAAGAGAGAACCCTTATGGCTCCAAGCTATGGAATACTGGGAGTTGGAATTTGTTTTGGGCCCAGAGCAATACCCCTCAGGGGAGGAAAACAGACCCACATTCCCCAGGCTGTCCCCATCCCCATCCCCAAAAGAGAAGGAATGAGAGAAGAAGAACTCTTTAGGGCTAATTAAAAAAAAAAAAGAGGGGGGAGTTTTCTCTCTTTGCGAAGCCCCCTGGCCTGGAGGAAGGAAGGCAAAAACGTCCTCGAGGGGCACAAGAGGCCAGGAGCAGGGCAAGAGAGAGCTTGCAGGGTGCAAAATGGAGAGCCTTCCCCCTCACTCTTGCCTCCTGTCAAAAACAGCTGGTTTTCCTCCCTGCAGCCAGGGAAGACCTGGGAGCCCCGGAAGCCAAAACAAAACAGAGGATCATGGGAATTGATGCGGGGCAATCCCAGGGCTAAACTACAGATGCTTTTCACACCTTCAAATTCACTGCGCATTTGCAGTGGACAAAGGTTTTGTAACTTCGATATTTTCTGAATTTACCTAACTCTGGAATGACCCACGGATCTGTTCGTATTGGCTCCGCATTGGCAGCAATCTCGTATGAACGTCTTTTGCGAAATCCATGGATGACACCAAATTGGCACTACTTTAACCTTCCAATTTTAGCCCGTGTGAAAGAGTCCTAGGAACTACTTCCCTCTCCTGCATTTCCTGGCACTTGCTCCCTCTAGGCATAACTCATATCCCACCCTAGCTGCTGTGAGTTTGCAGGGCTCTGCATGCAGTGGTGGCTTTGACATGGACAGTCTTCCTTTGAATTCAGTAGCATTTATATCTGTGTAAAGCATGCATGCATGCTATATGAATCTATCTATCTATCTATCTATCTATCTATCTATCTATCCCAATTGCTACACTTTGTTAGAGTCATCCCACTTAATAAATTGTTGAATGGCAACTCTAACTGGGACTATGAATTGGGATATAGTTCCTTACCATAAATGAGAGTTAAAAGAAACAAATACAGCTATTTTTCAGGGAAGTGTTTATTAAAAAAAATTGACCTGTTTATACATTCAAATTAACTTGAGGAGAGAACATTAGGCAATAATCCAAATCTTATAAACATACCAAAATAATAATAACCTGATTATATTGAGATTAAAAGTACACATATTTACAAAGAAACAACTTCAGTTCAGTACTTAATAATACCAAAGCATATATTTTTACCAAATAAGAATGTCTCTTCTCCATAACTCTTCTTCTTCATTCAAATACTTCATCATTTTGTCTGGAGGAAACATTGGATAAGATAAGAATTTCATAGACCTCTGATAAAGACTGTGAGTCCAAACATGTCTGCTTTCTGTTTATATGAAGTTTCTGATGAGCTATTGGACCATCTAGTTTCCATCCACGGATGATTTCTGTCTTACAGACCTTCTCCCATGTTAATACTTATAGTTTGGATATTGTTATCTTAATTTGAATAATTTTGTCCTGTGAGCCACCTAGAGTCCCTTTCTAGGAGAAACGTGGCATAAAAATGAAATGAAATTAAACAAAATAAATAAATAAATAAATAGTTATTTTAGAGATTTATTGTATTTATTATATATGTTCACCCACACACATACACGAACATGCATACAATTTGTATTTTTGTTTTAATGCCAGATCCCAAGTTGTCCAGTTGACAACAGATTCCAAGAACATCTCATTCTGATTTAGTTTATAGTCCAGTCACCAGTGAATGCATTGGCTTAGAGGATCTGGCTCAAAAGAATTACAGTTCAACTTGATTAGATTCCTTTGAGTTTTTGTTTCAGTTTCTCAGATCTTTCAGTGACTTCTGTGCTGGGTGGATTGATCTCTCATTATATTTGTCTGTAATGGTGGTTAGTTATGAGTAATAATAAAGTGTCATTTCTGAAAAGCTTCCATTCATTTAGTTTCTCAGGAATGAAAAATGGTGATAAGTGAGGTTGTAAAAAGTCAAATTAAATGTTAATTGATTCAGGGGCACAATACTGTGAGCCACTTAGTTTAGGCACCAGCACTACATTTATCAGTTTTGACAAATTGTCCAGAGTTGATTCCAGGATGCTCATATTCCTGTTTTCTTTGTTGTCATTTTATATGAAGGTCCCATCGCTTAAATAAATAAAGTGGCACCTATCACCAAATGTGCAAGGGTGATATGAAACATTTATGGAGGGATGGAGCCTAATTTGAATATTAACCATGATATTTTCTGAAAAGTGATGATGGGAAAAAAGATGTAAAGAGCAGATTTTCTTCTTTTTGTTATAAGCATGGAGAAAGAGGACACACTTGGGAAAATTCAATAGAAAAGCCTTTCTTAATCATAATACAACATTTAAATTGCTCATATTTGCATAAATACTAAAGAGTGAAATATTCTCTTCACCCTCTTGCTGAAATCAATTAGTGGCTCATTGTAATTAACTTTTATTTATCTCTTATAGGACAAAAATGCGATGCTAATAAGCATGGGAGAAATTTGGATTACATCCACTAAGTGCAATGCTACTTGAGGAAGGGAAGTGTGCTTGACTCTCTTGAAATTAATGTGAAACAGGGACATAACAATGTAATACTACTACTACTACTACTACTACTACTAATTTATAGCCCGCCCCTCTGAACAAACAATCGGGGCGGGTTACAACAGAGTTAAAACAGTACAATTTTAAAAACAATCCCGTCCCAACTCCCACCCCTTAAAATAAGATTAAATTAGCTATGAATTAAAACACAATACCAAAATATAAAACAATTCCTTAAAAACAAAATTCCTGGGGCTGTATGGGCAAGATTAAATGTGAAAAGAAAAGAGCTGGACGAAAAACTAAAACATAATGTTTGGAGCCGGGGAAATTAAGCAACATCTAGAAAGGCCTGCTGGAAAAGATGCATCTTTAAGGCTTTTTAAAAACCTTCAATGGATGTTATGAGACACATCTCATCCGGCAGGTCATTCCACAGCTTGGGGGCAATAGCTGAAAAAACGCTCTGGGAGGTCTGAACCAGCCTGGTCTTCAAGGGCTGTAGCAGGTTCCTTCCAGAGGACCAGTGTGTGTGTGTGGGGGGGGGGGTTCATACGGGGAGAGGTGGTCCCACAGATAGGATGGACCTAAACCATGTAGGGCTTTAAAGGTTAAAGCCAACACCTTGTACTGTGCCTGAAAACTAATTGGCAGCCAGTGGAGAACTTTAAGCACTGGTGTTATGTGCTTTCTCCTAGGTGTTCCAGTAACAAGTCTGGCTGCCATAATTTGAACTAATCATGAAACTATGGTTCTCCAAGTCCTGTAATATCAGGTGAAATTATACTAAATAAGACCTTGAATGTATTGTAATCTAGATTGCTATTGCTGCATAGTGCCAAAACATCAGTGTTGGTCTTATAATCATAGAAGATTCATGGCACAGCACCATCAGTGAAAAAAGGAAGAAGGAAAATGATCAGAAGCACATTATGGTGTATATGGGAAATGATTCTAAGCAACACTTGGCTAAAATTTTATTTTCCAGGTCAAAATGCACATATATGACGAATAACCAACCTAAGTGCTTCCAATGACTCAGCAGATGTTGTTCGTCAACAACTTTAAAAAAGGGGGGGGGGCACATGGAACTCAAATAGAGACTTTGGGGCTGAGATTTTCCATATCAGAGTGGGATATTTAAATCTGCTCAGGGGTTTAGTCCAAACTTTAAATGAACTATCCAAGGTACTCAGTGTGTTAGGGTTAAAGTTCAGACTGATCAAGATATGTAGATGATGCCATGTAACTTGCAGAAAATAGCAAAGACTTGGATTGACTGTCAGTGAAAGCTATAGAAGAAAGTGCAAAAGCAGGGTTACAGCTAAACATTAAGAAAACAAACATAATTACCACTGGAGATATTCAATTAATAGAAGATTTTGTGTATCTAGGCACACTTACTAATCAAAGCTATAGACAATAAATCCAGAGAAGAACAGACTTGGAAAATTAATGCTTTTTGAAATGGGGTACTGGAGGAGAGTATGTGGATACGATTTAAATAAATAAATTAATGGGTCTTACAGTAAATCAAGCCTGAACTTTCACTAGAAGCCAAGATGAGTAAACGAAAGTTGTCACACTTTAGACATATCATGAGACCATGTGACTTATTGTTAAAATAATGCTCAATAAGGTGGAAGGCAATAGGAAAGGCAGAAAGCCACATTACAGACATTTTGGCCCATTTTAGATTGGCAAAAAGAGGTGTGTTGAAGGCTGCATGAAAGCCCAGCCTTTAGATGAGAAAAAGGGAAAGTGTGCCATGAAAACACTATTTTGGCATTTTAAGGGAGAAGAAGTGCTTTAAAAAGGAGCTGGCCCATTTTAGATTGGCAAAAAGAGGTGTGTTGATGGCTGCATGAAAGCCCAGCCTTTAGATGAGAAAGAGGGAAAGTGTGCCATGAAAACACTATTTTGGAGTTTTAAGGGAGAAGAAGTGCCTTTAAAAAGTAGTTTGATTTCCCCACTACTTTTTTTAAAAGGGCGCAACATTGCTATTGCATCTAAAGGCTAAGGTGTAGTTGCACGGTTAAATGGGGCTCTGTCTCTTTAAGGCGCCCATTTAAAGGCAGCGATAGAGGTGTGGATCATAATGGATCATGGGTTGGGAGCATGCGTGGTGTGGACTTCACTTCTAATTAAAACACTCAATGCCCTGCAGGTGTAAAAGCTGGGGTTTATCCACGAAGTTTTTTAAAGCTCCCAAATCCTAGCTCCACTCCTAATCCGAACCCTAGACATGCGCAGTAGGGACTCTGTGATGCCGTTACTGTTATTCTACTGTGGATAATATGTCAATTCATTCACAAAATAAAGGGGCTCATTCATGATGCACCAGTGCAACGGCACAGTTTAAAAAGGCAGAGGAAACGCAATGATAATTTGACGGATCCTCATAAGTATACATTTGTCCTGCGCAACTGCGCAGGTTTGCCGGCTGCGAACTGCGCAATTGCGCAGTTCCCAGCCGGCAATGATAATTTGACTGTATGGTGTAACTGCGTTTGCGCAGTTCGCAAACCTGCGCAGTTGGCTAAAAGCCGCGTTCATTGCCGCCCATGTAGTTGCTCCGCCTGTGTTTGTAGTGTTCTGACAGCTTCCCATGTAGCTGCTGAGCCACAGAAAAGACCTCAGATAAGTTGTTCCCACACCCCTCAGTCTAGCTGCCCTGTACCTTTTAAATGCACACCTGGGGCTTGCAGTCTAGCTGCTAAGCATTAAGGAAAGTTAAACTTCATGTCACACTTTCCTGCCAATCTAAAAAGCCCCATTGATTCAACGAAGGAAGGTATAGCTCTGAGTTTGCAAGACTTGAGCAAGGGAGATAATGGCCAGGGCTTTGAAGGTCTTTTATTCATAGTGTCACCATAAATTGAGGTAAGCTTGATGGCCAGCAGGAACAACAATAACAACAAAAAAAGTTACAATTGTAATGTAATTATAATTTTGGGAAGCCATCAAAGGCAAGAAAAAGTAACACATCTTAAAGCAGAGGATGTATAAGGTAATTGTGCATTGTGCAGATTTCTTTGTTGCAAAATGTAATGATGCAGAACTTATATAAACTACTTACTATACTACAAGACAACATGGTTGGGAATTCTGGAAGGTGTAATGCAAAATGCAAGTTTTCTGAGCTCTGATTATCTGTCATTAAGTTATTCCCAGCTCAGCCATGGAAACCCACTGAGTGACCTTGGGCAATTACATGCTTCAGCCTCAGGGGAAGGCAATGGCAAACCTCCTTTGAACAAATCTTGCCAAGAAACCCCAATGATAGGGTTGCCATAAGTCAGAAATGACTTGAAGACACCCAACAAGAACAACATTATAATTATAATGAAATGTAGTTGTTTCTTATTTATGAAAAAAAGAATGAATTATTAGTAACATATTATTTGTAAGTAGTTGCTTCCAGGTGCTAGCCTTGGCTCTCACTCAGCACTGGAAGCAAATATTCTCAAATAGAATGCCTGTACTATATTTTAGGAGAAAAGGTTGAAATCCAGTTTTTAGAACTCTATCACATGGGGCTTTTAAACTGACATTAAAGCTAGAGAATAGTGCCTTTGACAATACTTGTCACATGATATTGCCTTCTTTCTGTTGCAGCTTTGCTACTAGGTGTTGTTAGTGCATCCCTTTTCATTGACAGGGAAAACCTGTCAATAAGCTCCCAATAGTGCTGCTGTCCAATTAGTCATCAGGTGCAATAAGTTTCTCCACCTGTAGTTCTGATATTGGGCAGTCATGTTGTATTAGTCTCCTCCTTTCCCTCTCTTCCTCTTGTTATTGCCAAACAGCTTGTTTTCTTTTCTCTTTTAACATTCTTTTCTTTTTTTATTGTTGCAATAGCTAAATTGCATTACAAATAAAAATTTAATTAAAAGTTAAAATAACAATGAAAGGTACTCTTGGTAGGGCATAAAGCAGGAAGGTGGGGTTAAGGAGGAGTGAGGAAAAGCATGCAAGGGACTGTTGAAACAGCCCCAGTTGTGCTATTGAAGGGATATGTGATAATGGATGCTACCAAACCAGTATGTATTTGTTTCCTTTTACTAACATGATTACAGTGAGAATGAGGCTCATGTGATAATGTGCTCAGTCTCAACTAGAGTTAGACCCATAGAATCAGTGACAATTACAGCCTTGCTTTGCAATTCAGTAGTTGGTTCAATGAATCTACTCTAGTTAGTAGTAGCAACTGGGTTTATGCAAAATAATGGCAGCCATCATAGCAGTGATTCTGTATCTGTCTGTCTGTGGATCCTTGCAAGTCTTCTGCCTAATTCCTAGAGCTTGCCTGCAGCTCCCAGGATCAGCCCATTCATGGCTTTTCATATTTGCTTTTGTTTCACTTTGGACTCCTTAGGCAATGTGACACGAGTCCCTGGGTTGTTTCTAACAGATTACTATTATTTATGGCTCCAGCCCTGGAACAATGCAAACATAAAAGAAATGAATCCTTGCCCTGAAGGGCAGGCAATCAAATTCAGACAAAAGGATGACAGAGACAGAGAAAGGAAAAACAATGAACACAGCATTTGGATTTTTAAAAATTGAAATAAATGCCTAATATAAGATGTGAAGCTACAAGTGTGTGCTCAGCTTCCATGGGAATTGATTCTGTGGTGGTGAGTCCATCCAAGCCACATGAAACTTAGAAGAGAATAACCACTCATCCAAAAAGACAGGTTGGTAAGAAGAGTGAATGCAAAGCTGGAATATGGTGGAGATCATTCATATATAGCATCTTTTCTATGTTAAAGGGTAGCAAGGTTCCAAAACGATATAGCATGATACTGAGGAGACTTAAATGGCAGTAGTATATGGCACAAATGAGATCTGCAAAAAAAATGTTTCAGTGTGGTCTGTTCCCATTCAGAATTACAGGCTAGCTGGCAGCAAGCCATACACTTATTCATTCCCATTCCCATGCTCACTTCATTAGATTGCTTCCTTAGTAAACAGAGGGGAACCCAATGCAGTGATCAGGCAGTGCAGCTAATGGTATCATTCAGTGCTCGGGCCCAGAAAAGGTGGTGGAGAAAGGGAAAAAAAAGTTTTTAAAAAATTCAGAAGCAGTATAGGAAGAAGAAAGTTTTTTTTTATATTTATATTTTTTTTATATACAAAACAAGACACAAAAGACAATACATAAACCACACAAGACCAACTATAAATAAGAAGAAAGAACCACCCACCACCTGGACACCACCTACCATCCCTATTTATATCTTTTTATACATAAAAATCAACAATAAACATATATAGATTTTAATATGTATAACCTGTATTTCCATGTAGGATCCTTATGCTATCCTTAATATAAAAGAAATATCTGCAACTTTCTGAAAATGCATACTCACTTACATCTCAAACTTTCCTTAAATTTTTTAGGTATCAATCCCAAAGAAATATTTATTCCCAAAATGTTCATTTTTAACTAAGATCATGATTAAACAACCAAAGTGTAAATTCAGAATAGCCTTGTTACTTCCTTATATTTTCGTAATAACTCTCAAAGGTTATCCAATCCTTGTTGATTTCATTAATCTCTTCCCCTTCTGCCATAGAACATAATTTATCCATTTCTGATATCTCATTCATTTTATCTAGCCATTCATCTATACTAGGCATATCCGAAGATTTCCATTTACTAGCTATCAGAGTTCTTGCCACTGTAACTATGTACAGCAAACTTTTCCAACTCCCTTTTCTGTTCATAGACTGTATATCTTGCACCATATTCAATAAATACACTTCTGGACTACAATCAAATGTGATTCCCATAATTTCACATATCGTATTATGCAAGGATTCCTAACATTTCTTGGCCACCGGACAGACCCACCACATGTGATACCAGGAACCATAATGATGATTACATCTCCAGCATATGATCGCTCCAGTGATATGATCGCCCTGTTTAAATACTTGAAGGGATGTCACATTGAGGAGGGAGCAAGCTTGTTTTCTGCTGCTCCAGAGAACAGAACTTGGAACAATGGATGCAAACTGCAGGAAAAAAGATTCCACCTCAACATTAGGAGGAACTTCCTGACAGTAAGAGCTGTTCGACAGTGGAACACACTCCCTTGGAGGGTGGTGGAGTCTCCTTCCTTGGAGGTTTTTAAGCAGAGGCTGGATGGCCATCTGGCGGGTATGCTTTGATTGGGAGTTCCTGCATGGCAGGGGGTTGGACTGGATGGCCCTTGTGGTCTCTTCCAACTCTAAATTTCTATGATTCTATGATTCTATGATACCGGGTTCTTGACATTATATATTTTTGCCAATCTGGTGGGTGTCAAATGCCACCTATTCTCCATTTTAAAGAAATTTTCCCTCAATGATTGGTTTTTAATAAGTCTATATGTTACTTTCCTTGCTTTCTCCCATTTTTCTAAGGGTATTTCTCTATTTAAATCTCTTGACCATGCCATCATATGATCCTTCACTATCTCCTCCTCCAGTTTGCTTCCTATTAGGACTCAATAGACCATTGCTATCTCTTTGGGTTTCTTTGACACCAACTGTACATCCATTTCATTTTTACTAAAGTCCAACCCATATTCTTTCTGGTCATTCTTAAATATACTCTGCAACTGGGAATAGTGAAACCAATTGAGTGAACTATCTATAGCTTGGATGGATCTTATATCCATTAACTCCTTGCAGCCCTTAGATTGGTCTTGTATTGTGATCTCCTCATATCTAAGATATTTACCCTTCTCATTAAATCTACTCAAAAGAGCCTCCTGCGGAGACATCCACCCTGGTATCCCTCTATAAAACCAATCTTTTATTTTGGCCCATATCCTCAAAAGAACCCTCCTCAGAATGTGTAGATTGAAGTCGTGATGTACCTTGGTTTTATTATACCAAAGGTACGCATGCCATCCGTATCTGAGGTCGAATCCTTCCAAATCTAGTAGTCTTGAACTTTTCAAATTGATCCAATCTTTTACCCATACCATGACATTCGCATAGTAATATAGCTCCAAATCAGGGAAATCACATCCTCCATTTTTTCTACAATCCAACATAGTTTTCCATCTTATATGTGGCTTCTTCCCTTCCCAGATAAACCGTTTCAGTTCTTTATTCCATACCAAAAAAAGTTTACTATTACATATAATTGGCAAATTAGCAAATAAAAAGTTCAGTTTAGATAGAACTGACATTTTGATCAATGAGAACCTTCCAAACAGAGAAAGTTTTAGCCTAGACCAGGTAATTAATTCTTTCTTGATCTCTTTCCATACCCTTTTGTACTTATCCTTATATAAATTGACATTCCTATCTGAAATGACTATACCCAAGTACTTAGCTCTTGTAACTATTTCACATTGATTTTTTTTCTTGTAAAAGGAGACTTTCCTGTGTTGACATATTTTTGGTGATGATTACTGATTTATCTTTATTTAGTCTAAAACCGGTGAGTTCCCCAAACTCCTCCAATACAGTTTTTAATTTTTCTATACTTTTCAATGGGTCATCTAAGAAGATTATCAGGTCATCCACATATGCCCTGATTTTGAATTCAGACCCTTTTACTTTCAGGCCTATAATATGGGAATCTTGTCTTATTTTATTATTTAACAGTTCCACTATCAAGAGAAATAAGAGCGGCTGTGGCGAATGAACCACCACCACCACTACGATTCTATGATGACAGCACCCTGGGCCTATTCATCCCACTGCTGCCACCAAATTACTTCTATGGTGATCTCCTCCACCACTGCCTATTTTTTCTGAGGCTTTGTTAACTTTAGTAGCGTGCCACAAGATTTCACAGAGGCCAAGTTGTAATAAAAATAATACTGAAGTTTATTAACCAACCATCAAGGTAATTAGTGAACTACTTTCAAAGCTTTTGCATTTCTTTCTTAGTTACGTTACTACAGGTACATAGACACAACACCTTAGCCCTCAGGCAATCTGTCAAGTACTTTCAACTTAAATCAACATGGCTTATAACCTAAAGCCTAATCAGTCCCTTCTTCTGGACTATACATAGACCCTGTCTGGCCTAAAACCTAGCCTACACCTGTCCCAATCAGGAACCTAGAGAGCACCCCCTCAGTGGCATCCCTCTCCCCAGCCAAAACTCCAATTAAAACAGAACCCAAACAAAAACCCCTGTCTCCCTCGGCTCAGGCTCTTATATAGCCCTGTCCAGCCAGCTCCTAATTGGCTGGACACTTGGTGTTCTGTGATTGGCTGTTCCTGTCTCCGGGGTCTGCTGTCTCTGGGGTCTCCAGCCAGCTTCTAATTGGCTGGTCACCTGGTGCTTGGTGATTGGCTATCTCTGTCTCCGGGGTCTGTTGTCTCTGGGGTGTTTTCACTACAGCTGCGACATAGGACACCCTTGTCTTACACCACGTTGGATACTGAATTGTTTTGATTTAGCTCCATTTATTATTAGATTAGCTTTCTGATCCGAGTATAGGCTCCTAATCTGTTTTATAAATTTATCACCAAACTTAAGCTTCTCAAGAATCGATAACATAGTTTCCCAATTCACTGAGTCAAAAGCCTTTTGGGCATCCAGAAGCAACATTGCCAATTTTTTGTCACATTTTTGTTCATAGTATTCTATTATATCTATCACTATTCTAACATTATGTCTAATTTGACACTGTGGCAGAAATCCCTCCTGGTCTTCATGTATCTTGTTCTTCAGTATCTCTTTTAATCTATTAGCCAATATGGCAGTAAAGATCTTGTAGTCAGCATTCATAAGTGATATAGGCCTATAGTTATCTATCAAAGCTTTATCTTTACCTTCCTTTGGAATTAGAACTATGTCAGCATGTCTCCAAGTCTCAGGGATACCATGCTCCACTATAGCATTAAATGTTGTTTTAAGCGGTCCTATTAATACAGATTTTAAAGTCCTATAGTATTCAGAAGTAAAGCCATCCGGGCCTGGAGATTTTTTTGCTTTTAAATTCTTAACTGTCTTCTCAATTTCCTCAGTTGTTATGTACTCATTTAACATCTCTCTCTCTTTTGTATTTAGCCTTAGATAATTCGTGTCCTCTAAAAACTGATCTAATAATATTTTTTTGTTTATTGGTTCAGCTTCCTTCTTATATAGGTTAGTGAAAAAATTGAGAAATTTATTTTGTATTTCTTCTTTTTTAAAAAATTTTTTATTTTATTTGCCAACCATTTTCCAGGTTTGTTTGACATAACAAATGCGTTGAGCCTTATTTTTTTCAAGTTACTTTGTAACTCCTTGAATATTATCCTATCAAGTCTTGTTTGTAAAAATTTAATTTTTTTCCTTACTTTACCAGAGTTAGGATCTCTTTCTAATTCCAATTCAGCATTTCTGATTTTACTTTCAATTTCCTTGATTTCTTTTAGTTGTATTCTTTTTAACTCCTTGCTTCATTTTAAAAATAAGCCCCTCAAAACAGCCTTGTGTGCATCCCACATATTTTTCTGTTGGATTTGATCTGAATTATTTTCTTTAAAATAAAAATTCATGTTTCTTTCCAATTCTGCCAAAAATTCCTTATCTGTTAGCAATTCCGAATTAAGTTTCCAATTAAATTGTTTATTAGTCACTTCAAGTTCTAAGAGAATTAGATTATGATCTGAACCTGGTCTAGCTATAATATCCATTTTTTTGATTATAGGAAACAAAGATGCTGAAATGAGAAACATATCTATGAGCAAGGAGGAACCATATTGTGCTGAGTGAAATGTATAGCCAGAACTTCTCAGATATAACTTAGACCAGACATCATACAAATCAAATTTTTCTTTCATCTGAAAAAAAGATTGTGGTAATTTTTCCTGTTTTTTCTTTTGTTTACCATGTCTGCTTCTATTTATGTCTGGTTTCAGAGCTCCATTCCAGTCCCCCATGAGTAAAACTTTATCATACTTCCACCTATCCAGATCTTTTTGTAGTAGCTTATAAAAGGACTTTTTATTCTCGTTAGGCGCATATACTCCTACAACTAAAATTTTACCACAAGGGAGGGTTATTTCCACTGCCATATAGCTGCCCTCATTGTCTTTACCAATTTCTTTTGCCGGAATTACATTCTTTATATGTAAAGCAACACCTGCTTTCCTCTTTTCGTGTAGTGAACAAAAGAGTTGTCCAAGTTTAGAATCTTTTATATATATAGAATCATTTTTTTAATTTTAATTTCCTGTAAACATAAAATGTCAAATAATTTTTTTTCTAAATAGTGAAAAATCTTTTTCCTCTTGAAAACAGAGTTAAGGCCTTTAATATTCCAAGAACATACAGTTACATTCCTCATCTGTCTCAAAATATCCACACAAAACTTAAAAAATACAAATTAAGTAAGGGAAAAAGGTAACTTCTGAAGCCCTCAACTAAACATTTTCCTCCCTCTCCTCTCGCTCCTTCAATAGACTTTCCCCAGGCTGATCTTTTGCTTTGTGTGTGTTATGATTTTCCTCTCTTACAAAATCTAGAAAGTTGTCCGGGACTTTATTAAGATTTCCGTCTTCCTGTTCTCTCTCTTTGTCTCTTTTGAATCTTTTTATAAACTCTTCCACCTTTGTTTTGGAATTAATTCTGAATCTCTTTTGCCTGTAGCTAAATACCACTCCCTCGATTCTGTCCCAAGAATACCTGATGTTATTACTGTTTAAAATTTGTGTCAGATGCTTGTATTTTTCTTCAAGATAATTGCAGGTATGTCTTTGAATATTTTTATAATATGCCCATCTATCTCAAGATTATTCCCGTAACTTTTCTGTAAAATTTCATCTCTTATCTTTGATCTGGCAAAACAAATCACAACATCGAGCGGTAGATTTTTATCCTTCGCTACTTCAGAGTTAATCCTAAACAATTTATTGATTTCCATTTCCAAATAATCTTCCATTGTGTTCATAAAAATAGCTAAGGCTGGTATTAGTTTCCCATATAAATCCTCATTTTGTGTCTCTGAAAGACCTTTAAACTTATGACCTCTAAACTTATGACATTCCTCCCTGTATCTTAATTCTTGTAATAAGATTAAATTCTCCTCTTCTTTCTGTTGTCCTTCTAGATATTTTGATTTATCCTCCAAATTTTGAGTTTTCCTTTTAATAACCTCCACATCTTTATTAATTGCCGACATTTCCTTAGATAATTCTTCTAATTTCCTCTCAAATTTTTCAAATCTTTTACTCATATTATCATTTGATTCTTTCCTATGTTATTTTAATTCCTGTCTTATTTCTTTTTGAAAATTTTTAAAAAGCTCCTCAAACATTGCCTGTAATTGGGCTGTGTCTTGCATTTTGGGTGGCATCTCTGTAGATTCGCGCCTGTTTAACTGATTTTTGGTTGTTTGTAATCTGGTGGATACGGACATAATAGTCTATTCTTTGTTTCAGTAACTGTGCATATAGCACTATTTCTTAGATTTTCTGCCAGTCCCTTTTCTATTTCAACACTTTCCACTAAGCCTTAAAGAGAATAATTCCATGTAACAAAGAAATTCTTTGGAAATATAAAGCTTATCCTACAAGTAGGGAATTCCCAATTATACACAGAAAAAAAAATTAGTTTTGAGATTCAAAGTGAAGTTAGTGTTCAAAAGCCAGCACAAAGGCTTCTTTACAATTCCTAAGCTATAAACATATGTGTCTGTATTGGGTAGCCGGATAGAGACAGCCCACATCTTCCAGAGGTAGGGGGCAATAACCAACAACCAGAGGAAAAAAAAAAAAAAGGAAAAGACAGAAAAGAAAGAGAGAGAAAAGAATGAATAAAGAAGGATAGAAACCCTAATCTTCCTCCTCCTACAGGTGCCGACTTTCAATCCCCTTCCCTGAGAATTGAACACAGAGGTATGTACAAAACTACCCCTCTGTACCCCTCTCCTTAAGAAGAATGTGAATGAGCTTAAACCAGAGGAAGATCCTACCTAGTCTTGCTCACTCACGCCAGACACATATGAAGGAAACACTAGCGTTACATAACAATTTGAATCCTCGCCTATAATAAGGTACCCAAAGGCCACATGACCATATAATGAAAAAAAAGACAGATAAAAGACCTAGCTGTATTTCAGAAAAATCACCTAGGTGAGCCTCTCCTGCTCCATTGTTTCTCCGTGCTGCCGCTTGGAGGAAAGAAAACAACAACAACAACAACAACAACCAAACCCCAATTGGGTCAAAATGAGCCCAGGAGTCAGCAAAAATAGGCCTAGGATGACCTGGCTCTGCCTCCCGCCACCACGCTGCTCCGCTGCCAGAGGGGTGGGTGTGTTGGGGTCTCAGAGGCCCAGGTGACCCCGGCTCCCTCTCCTCCCGCCGCTTGCCTGCACTGCTGCTGGTGGAAGGAGTCTGTTGCGGCCTAAATAGGCCCAGGTGAACCTGCTCCACCTCCCGCCGCCACGCCGCATTGCCACCAAAAGGGTGGGCGTGCTGGGGCCTCAGAAGCCCTGGTGACCTGGCTCCCTCTCCCTCTGCTGCTTGCCGCGCTGCCGCCGGAAGAAGAAAGGTTTTTTTTTTGTTGCTATGTTGCAGCTGAAACAAGATGGCTGCCTATTCCAAGATGATGTCTACTTGTTACACCACTTAAGTAAAATGTAATTGTCTTCCTGGGGTTTGAAGTCCCATTATAGTAAGAGGCAGCATGTGAGAGCACTAGCCTTCTCACTGGTAGCTTGAGGTCTCAGATTGTGGAGGAAAGGTATGGCCAAAAAGACAGAGGTCCAACAATACTGTTGGTGGAGTTTAAATCTTTGCCATCATACTTCTGCCGATGTCATCTGTACAGCATACTTTGATGGTGTTGTGATGCACCCCTGTGGTCAATCACTGGCTAGGGTCAGAGGGTTAGAATCATGGAGTTGGAAGAGACTTCAAGGGGCATCACGTTGAACCCCTGCCATGCAGGAATACACAATCAATGCACCCAGATACCAACCAGCTTTAATTGGGTGGTTAGGAAAAGTAACAATTATCACCCTAATAGACATCAAACATATTCTCTGGAGATTCAGGAAGGTGATGCATGTTCCTTTCCTCCCACCTGCACAACTGCAGCTGAATGTTGGCCAGGAGTCCCCTGCCACCAATTGGTACTGGTTGACAATAGGAGGCTGTGCTCTTATGCTATACAGCTGAGGTTCTGCAAGCATGGTTCATTAAGCAAGGAAGTACTGGATACTTCCTTCTGCAATAACTGAAAAACTACATATTCTGGTGTAATGATACGTTGCTCCACCATATATCATGAATTGGATTCCTCCCTGTGAGTCCACCACTCATGGATTATTGATGGAGGCTATCTATATTGGTGACCATCACCAAAGTTTATGGTAGTGAATCCCAGTATTAACAGTGTGCTGTGTGAAGAAGTACTTTTTGTCATGTGTCCTGGACATTCCACTGTTTAGCTTCATTAAATGTCTTAGGTATATGGGATTATGTGAGAGGCAGAAAAACAGTACTAATTTCTTCCATTAAAAACTATGTATTCTCAAACCTGTACAAAATGATGGGTGGGGAATGGATTAAGCATACCTTTTCTCAACTGCTTCAACTGAATTTGATGCCTGGCTTACATAGCTGGTTTTAATTTTTATTTTTATAAATGGTCCTTTGACCTGAATGTTTTAAAGATGCCTCCCTGCATAGTTCCAACCTCTCCTATCCTTTTTTCCAGTTTGTCTTTAGTAAAATTTTAATTAAATACAGGATTTCATTAATTAGAAATTAATTGGAAATAAAGATCTGAACATGAATGAGATTATAAAGTCTTTATTGTAATTACATGTCCACAAAGTTATTACAACATTTAGTAGATCTTTATGCTTTAGACATAATTTCTAATGGCTTTTAAGCATAATATCCACATTTTAGGTTTTAAAAATCATTGGGGCTTTTTAGACCGCCCAAAAGGGGCGGTTCATAGTCGCCCCTTCAAGCGGCGAGATGAGGCCGAGGCTGCCGCACGGGCAGCCCCAAGGCCTCATCTCGCCGCTTTTGGAGGCCGCGGGGAACCAGCAAACTGCTGGTTCCCCGCGGCCTCCAAGCGGGGTGCAGCAGGCGCTCTGGGCGCCCGCTGCACCCCGCTTCCCTCAGCGGGGCTGAAGGGAGGAAGGGGCCGCCGCCGCGGCCCCTTTCTCCCTGGGTCTTTGCTGCGGCCATTTAAAGGCCACGGCAAAGACCCGCCGCAAAAAAAGAGCTCCGCGATGGAGCTCTTCTTTTGCGGCGCGGGAAGGGCGCGATTGGCACCCTCCCGCGCCGCAAAAGCGTCACAACGTGCGCAGCGTGTCAAAACGCAGCGCACGTGATGACGCTTTTGCGGCACCTCCGTATGGACGCCGCCATCTTTAAATGGTGGCGTCCATACGCTTTAGGGTTAGGGAGGGTGTAAAAGCTACGCCCTCCCTAACCCTAAAGACGGGCTTTTTAGCCCTAAACGTGCATTTTTTTGCCCGTCTAAAACGGGCCATTGTGGTTTCAGCAATTGTCCCTAATACTAGGGTTTAAATAACAGTTGTTGAAATATATGAAAGGAGTTGTGAGAAGATGCCCATTTTTTACTACCTCCCTGGATTTTATCTAACTAGACTATGGAGAACTTCCACCATGCAGAAAAGAGAACAAAATATTATTTAGCCCCAAAACGTGCCATCTTATATATTCTATTACAAGGGCCCATAGTCTTCCATTTTTATACCAGAAATATTGTGAGGTTCACCCCTCCATGACCTTGAATGTAGCTGCCATAAACTCTGAAGCAAAGTGGGATGTTGGTAGTTTAGGAGTTGCAAAAGGGTTGATTCAGTCACACATACCTCAGAAAGGCGAGGAAATCCAAGCAAGGAACTCTACACCAATTTCCAGGTGTAGTTTGTTCATGTCTCTCACTCTTGTGGATTACCTATAGCAGGAATTTGTTCATTTACATTTAATTCTCACCTTGGAAACCCCCACTCTAGGCAATTCCCTCATAGATTTGGACCATTGGCCATAAGATCCCTGGTTCTTTGCCCCAGGTGGGGTTCAACATATAAAAACCTTATATTTCCTTTGCTCATTGGAGTAGTTGGTTCATAGTTAGACACTCTGCTGCTCTGAACTCCATTAGACCTGGCTCACCACTACCACTCTGATTGCGCAGGAACAGCTGAGTCCCACACCTCAACAACCAAACTGCATCTACTGGAGCAACATTGCTACTGGTAATTATAATTGCTAATTAAACCTCTTTCTATCTCATTCCTTTGAGTCTTTGGGGCTGTACATACGGGTGGCTCAATGCTGCCCCTTTGTGGCCCAGCTGGAGGCTGCAGCAACTGCACACCACAGCCTCCAGAAGTAACAAAAAGAAGTCCTGAAAGGGGGCTTGTTTTTGCATCCTGAAAGGGGGTCATAAGTGCCATGCCACGGCATCATGATACCCCATCCATGCAGTACCGTTTGGGCATTGTGCCCAGTGTGAGTCATCATGGAGCACACTGTGTGGATGGGCGCTTGGCTTAATGGTGGCCGGGTGGCATGGTAAGGTCATCAATGATGCGGACACTCAGCCCTTACTGTGCGTACAGGTCAGCACAAAGTACAGCCCCTTCGTCCCTTGTATGCATGTGTGTGAAAGTGTGAATTCTGTGAATGTTTCTGTTTAATTTATTTAATAAAATATAGGTAATAGAAGAATCTCCCTCTGCAGCTCTTTGCCTCCCCACCTCTGTAAACATGGAGACAGTTTCCCAGGCTGCTTGTAACTCAGCTATAAATTCATCTAATTATAAATTCCCCAGATTTCATAGTTACATTCCTTGAAAACTCATCCCGATTGCTTACCCAGAGGGGCAGAATATAAATACATATTTATTATTATTATTATTATTACTACTATTATTATTATAATTATCCTCCTGGTGCATTTTTTCTACCACCATGAACACCCCCCATTCTTATCTGATTTTGAAAGCCAAACAGGTTCAACCCTGGTTAATACTTGAATAGCTGACAAATAGGGCATTAGTTAACTGGCAACTTGAAAGTGACTTGAAAGCATTCTTCCAAGTGAATCCCTCTCAATCTACCTAATGTAATGGCAGTGGGAAAAATCTTAATTCTTGGCAAGGTGATTACAAAGTAACCCCCTTTATACCACTGAACAGGGCTTAACATTTGGACATAATGTTGACAAAAGGTTTGTATAGACTGGCATAAAGAGCTGGTATGGGGGCATGGCGATCACAAGCTGGCTACCTTAACTCTGCCCCCAAGTCATCGTGACACTGCCCAAGCAACCATATGGTGGGCAGCATCATGCTGCATCGTTGGCACAGTGTTTACACAGGCTGCACTGAAGAATTGGAGAAAAGCTGCCACTGCAGTGGCTAGGGTGACCTTTCTACAGTGCAAAAAGGAGCCAGATTGGGGCTGCAACCCTGTTGCTGTGCCCCTGATTTGGTGCTTCCAGGGGCAGCATGGAGCTGCCCCTTAAGGGTCATCTGTTGAACCCCAAAGATTCTAAAATCCATGTGTTCAGTGTCAGAGATAATGGTCACTCTTGTAATATGCAATCTAGTCCCTGTGATTTGGCTCTTTCTATGAAAGATGGATAATTCAAAAATGTTTCATTGGTAGATAGCCATGTTACAAAGTATTATGTCATTGTCTGGTATCATCTTTATAGAAATGGATCAAGGCAGAGCAATAGGGACTGTAGCGGGGTGGACAAGTGACAAATTGACTACGTATTCCTTGTTGGGTAAAATGTACCTTTAAGATGTTATAAAATAATTATATGGCTGTAAATGCTAAGGAACACCAGATATCCTTAGTTGTTAGTAATGTATAGAAGGACTCTGAAACCTAGAGCAGGTGTGGGTTGGGGATAGTGGACTGGAGAAAGGAGTTGGTGTGTTAGTTTGGAGAGTGGATTGTAAATATATCAGACAAGTGCATGTTGACAGAAGTCCGAGCTTTTGTTGCATATATTGTACATATTGCAACAGGAAGATAAAAGCCTCCAAGGACTTTGGAAGAAGTCAACTGTGTCTGTGCCCCATTTCAGGTTGGTCAGTTCCTTGTTGCCAAATACTGCATACTGGGTTGTGCCTCTGCACTCTGCAACGTGTGGACTACTGTTGAGGTCAAGCACCTCAGACAATGCTGAACGTTGGCACCTCTGTTTGGGCCTAGTTTTTGTTTGTTTTTGTCACTGTACACCAGCAGTACATAGAGGAGAGCCAACCTTCCTGACATATCATGTAGATCCAGGTGTGATTTTTGCAGGTATTTTCTTTTCAGAAATTGTTTGTTGTTGCTGTGGAAAATTTCACATCCTTTAGAGAGACAGTGTGGTGTAGTAGTTTGAGTGTTGGATTATGACTCTGGAGATCAGAATTCAATTCTCTACTTGGCCATGAAACCCACTGGGTGACCTTAGGCGACTCTCATGCTCTCAGACTCAGAGGATGGGAAAGGCAAACCACCTCTGACCAACTCTTGCAAAAAAAAAACAAACAAACAACAAAACAAAAACAAAAACAAAACCAAAAAAAACACCCCATGATAGATTCACCTTAGGGTCAACATAAGTCAGAAACAACTTGAAGGCTCACAATGACAACAACAACAACAATGGTGAAAAGTAATGGGAGAATCCAAAGTCTTACCCATTCTGGAACACCTTGCTTGAGGCCTAATTCTGAAGACTCTCTAAGGTCATAACAGTGTTCTTTGGGGAGGATATACTCCAACTAGTACAGCTCCCCTCTATTGGTGGAGGGGAAACTTTGTATCATCCCTTTCCTCTTGAGTCAGGGCAAGGTGGCTTTGGATTTGAGTGGCTCTGTTAGTCTTAATAAATCATTTGAGTTAAGATGCTTCTGTTAGTCATGACGTAGTTTTCAAATGGTCAAGAAGAAATGCCTATAAAAATTATCTGACAAATTATTTATGCTGGGGTGACAGCAGAAAAAAGCACAGCAATGTGTTTTACTGAATACTGCATGCATTCCCATATAGCTGTCTGGATTTACAATATTATAACGTATGTTTATTACTCTTCATGATGGGGTGGGGGCAAGAATTTAAAATGCACATTTATTAAACCTTTCTGCAGATGCACATTCAAGAGAGCTCCAACTTTCTTGAAAAAAAAAATTAAATTAAGCCTCTGGGCTTTTATGAAGCATTCCCTTAGAGCAGGAGGTCAAAACACACAAAAATATGACAGACACCTTTATGGGATATTAATCCAGCTCCAAGGATGTGTGAAATGAAAAGAATTCACTGAAGTGAAATGAAGACACTTATATGATTAACCCATGAAGAATAGGAGGTCAAATAAAGACAACAAAGAATAAAAGTTAAAGACAGGAGGAGACCTTTCTTTGGTGTCAAACCACATCAAGAAGGTTAGAGTAGAAACAAAGCATTATCTCATACCTGTAGGCCAAATGAAACATGATGTTATTCAGGCATTTGTCCATGGCATGTTTCCTTTAAAAAAAACAACCCACCACACACACCTTAAGGTGTCAAAGAGGAAGAAAATCAGTCAGATAAAAAGCATAGTATGCATGGTGTAGTGGTTTGAGAGATAGACTTCAACTCTTGGAAATGACTTGAAGACATACAACAACTAATAAGGGAGGGCTTGAATCCTTTGATGATTTTATTTATTTATTTATTTATTTATTTTGTATCCCGCCTCTAACAGCAAGTGGGGAACAGTTAAAAAAACAAAAACAAAAATAATTCATAATAAGATTGGAAAACATCTGATGGGAGCAGTGAGACAGATGGACTGTTAAAAAAATCAGAGGAGGTCAGTTAGGGAAGGCGTGCCAGAAGAGATCTGTCTTTATTGACTTCTTGAAGGCCTCTGACGATGTTATATGGTGGATCTCCTCCAGCAGGTCATTCCATATTTTTGGAGCAGCAGCTGAATGACCACACTGCAATCCTAGACACAATTAACTGCTATTTACAATGGTAGCAAGGCACCTGGACAACATCAGGCATAAGGAGCAGGTCAACTTTAGTGGTAGATGTTGGCAGAAGAGAGCAAAGTGTAGGAGGAAAGTGCAAGTTGTGGTTCTTGGATCCCGCCTCCTTCCAACCACAATTACAAGTGAACTGAGCAACAGGAGAAAACAAAGTCGTTGTAGTTTAAGAGTGATGGATCATCTTTCTCTCCAGATCTGACCTTACCTTTAGGCAGAGTTAGGCAGTTGTCACAGGTGGCATATTGCAAGAGACAGCAGTGAGGTCTTGGAGGAGAGCTACTTCTTGCACTGAACTTCTAAACTTTATGTACTGTATTTACCTCCCTCAGCTTGTATAGTGCCCTCACATGGGGTACAGGATCCTGCTCAGTCACTGGAATGTTATATGCAATGTGGAGGTGTATCTTCTTGTTCTAAGGTAACAAATTGTCTTAGCATATCCTTGATAGACAAAGGGGTGAGTTCAGTCAAAATCATAATGGAGGAAAAGACTTAGAACATTATCACACTGACCTTGTGTCTTGCGGCAATTGCATAATAAAAGGAAACAGGAGCATATTGTTTAGCACACCTCTCTTCTTTTGCACAACTGCACTGCTTAAAGGTATGTGATAAGCCTTCACTTCAATTCTGGCATTACAGAAGTCAGTAACATGAGGGGGCCTGATTTTTCTCCCCCATCCTGCCACGTGACTCCTGTAATACTAAAATTGAAGTGCAGAGGCTTTTTACAGTTTAATAGTTGTGCTATAATAGCAGTATTGAGACTGGTTTTTGCCCATCAGTGAAAAGGTACACTTCAGTAACAGTGCAGCAGAGGATGCACATGACATTGTCTGATAAGTACTGGTCAAAAACACTTTTATCCTGTTAAAAATTCTGCTTTTTAGTCTTGTGTAGTAAAGTCCTTAGACTGGAACCACACTACATTCTTAGGAGCTTTTTGCTTAGATTTTAAACCAGCTCCACCTCCTGGGCTGGTGCTGGGATGTGGGATGGAGGCAAGGATTATCACACACTAAATCGCTGCTGAACCACTGGCTGCCATCAGCCTGGAGCGTGGTTGGGACCGGGGCTGAGGCAGCCATTAGTTTGGTAGTGATTTAGTGTGTAATAATCCCCACCTCCATCCCGTGTCCCAGCTCCAACCTGGGAGGCTGGAGCCGGTTTAAAATACTCACTGATATTCCCCTTATAACACTTATTATCCCACTTTTACTATTACCGCTGTCTCCTATTAAATCTTGGGATTTGCAGTTTAGGAAGGGCACTTAAAATTCTTAGCCAGAGAGCTCTAGTGACTCATTAAACTGCAAACCCCAGAATGCCACAGAAGGCAGCTGTAGCAGTAAAAGTGGAATATTAGTGCTATAACTATGAAGTGTGGTGTTGTAAGGACCCTTTCCCCATGCCACCCTCCAGTTCTAAGAAACCCTTCTCTTACCATATGTTTATTTTGAAGCATACCAGGCTTAAAGGCATAAATAAATAGTTTGACATTAAGATCACCAAAAAAGTGCTTTGCAAAACAGCCTTGCAAAAGTGGGAGCAAGTGGGAAAATGGATAAGAAGTCACACGAATTTGGAACAGTCAAATGGAGCAACAGCACTTGAAAACCAATGAGCTAGACAGGAAGAAAATGTATTTATTAACATTCAAAGTATATAGGGCTATAACTTTGGGAAGTTTCAGAAAAGAAGAGATGTTTGAATTTGAATGTGGAGATTGGAAAGTTAGAATATCCATGTTTGAAAACTTTAGTTATTGTTGGTTGGCTGGTTGAAACTGGCTAGATCCCAAAGGTCTTGGTAATAATACATTTTTGCTGGCTCACAAATCATTCACAGAGGCCCAGAATAGTGATAGAAAGTTGTCAAAAGTGGTGGTAAGGGTGCTAATTTAGTAGTGGCTCTAAATTTCTCCATAAAAGTTATGTGGACTTTGAATATAATTTGAATATTGAGTAGTGAATTGGGGACATATTATTGTCAATATGACAACATTTACATGTGGGATTTGTATGTTTCAATACCAGGCTGTTTAGACAGACTCTTGGGCAACATGATAACATATTCAGTCATAATGTTCCCTAATTATAATGTAATGTAGAAGAATGATTTGAACATCTCCACAATCTCATTCTTCCCTTTTGCTTGTCAGTATTTTCCCCTATCTATCCGCCTTCTCATATCTCCTTGAAACTCAACTCTCTGTCTTCCTCTTTCATTTTTTTCTGACAATAATCACTGGGAATATTTTTGTATCTCTTATCTTTGCTGAGTGCTGCTGAGATCTTTCCATTAATTTCCCTTATTATATTGAAGTATATCAGGGTCACCTTTCAGAATGACTAATGAGCTGGTTTGAAGGCGGTGTGATTCATAATTCTATAAGGGAATAAATCATATTAAGAAAACACAAGAGGGACAAAGAGAGGGAGGCAACACCATCAACTTAAGTGATCTACTTAAGGAGGAGAATTTACATTAAAGGAGAACACACACACACACACACACACACGAGTGAATGACACAGCACTCAGAAATCAGACTTTAAAGGACTTCCTCAGGGATCCTTTTTAGTTTTCAAAGATACCAAAAATATATATATGCTACTGTACGTAAATGACAATGATTTTGAAGACAGGGAGTGAAAGGCTACTTGCTGCTGAAACTAAAGTTCAAAGTACTTTATAACATCAGTATGAAGAATCAAGAGAACATAGATTTCTTTGGTATTTCATATATGATGTTATCACTAGTTGTTCAAAGGAAAAGTTGAGCTGTGAGTGTCTAGGCCATGCTGACTCAGGAGTTCTGGGAACCACGATCCACAAAAATAATTTTTCCAAAATTTCTAAAGAAACCTATGATGGCTGTGGACAAGAATCCATTTTGCTACAGGTTTACATGTTGCTGCACACATAGAAAGACTGTAACTGTATGGGCTGTGGAGATTTGTGTTTTCTACATGGGAAGATGTTGGCATGGGAGTAGATAGTTGCATCAGGGCAATAAAGCACTCTTAAAAACCCATTCCTTAAAAAACCTTCAGTTTTAAAAGCTTTAGTTTTAAAAAGTAAGTAAGTAAGAATAACCCAAATGACTGACAAAAGTATGTTACCTTTTACAATGTATTAACAATAGCCACTTCTCCCAAAACTTGGCTTTCTCCTTTGGGGCTAAGGTCTAAAATACACTGAAGAAATAATCCAATTTGAGACTGCTTTAACTGCCCTGGCTCAATACTAGGGAATTTTGGGAACTGTAGTTCTGTAAGACATTTAGCCTTCTCTGTCAGAGAGTTCTGGTGCCACAATAAACTGCAATTCCCAGGATTCCTTAGCATTGAGCCAGGGCTGTTAAAGTGATCACAAACTGGATTATTTCTTCAAGGTGTTTTGGACCAAAGTTAGCAGATTAAACTCATCAACAGATTCTCAAATTCAGCTATTCAGGTTACACTGTAATGTAGTGGAAACTACAGTGTTTAGTGGAAACAAGAAATGTCATAAAGGCAGAACAATCTCGAACTGGATTATTTCTGCAATAAGTTTTGGACCTACAACTTCCTCTCTTAAAACTGTGCTCAATAACTGCTCTTAATTCCAAGGAGGCAGCCTATTTCTCTCTAGAACCAATGTGGTGTACTGGTTTGAGTGTTGGACACTAGGGTTCAGATTTTCACCTTGTTATGGAAACCCACCAGGTGACTTCAGATAAATCACAATCTTCTTGCAACTTTAGCCTCCATATCCATTATAGGCAGATTATTGTTTTTGCTAAACTGCTGTGTAACTATACTTAATCTGGACTACTAATTTACAGTTTTGCACCATCACATCTTGTCCAATCCTTGTGGTAAATGATTACTCATAGTTACTCTTTTACTTTGGAAAACCCTTTGAATATTTGAAAATTTTCAGCTGGATCATCTTTAATCTTTCTGTATCTAGACTAAGAAGTATAGCATATAAAATTTTGTATCTAGACTAAGAACCTGTAGCTAGCTTAGCATTTTTTACAATAGCTTTGATCTTCACTGCAGCTTTTATATGAATCTTTTCCAGTTTTTTTGGGGAGTAGTGGTGGTGGTGGTTTCATTTTCCCCATGCTCTCAGAATCATATGAAAGAGAATGAGACGATGCATACTAGATCCAGGAAAACCTTTGATAATTGTGTGTCTACTGTTAACCTTCCCATGTAAAACATACAGCCAGGACTTTATTGCCCTTCAAGTGTTGGAAATCAAACCTGTGTGGCTGGATGCCTAAAATTTAATAGAGGCTTCTCATGAAATTTACAATTCTTGGGGATGAATTTTATTGTTAATCCCCTAGATTAACACCCACTCACAGTCATCTTTGGGGTTGGTTTTGATTTTACATGGCCAGGACTCACCTGGAACAGTATTTTGAAACATCCAAGAGCTATATCTGGCTGTTTCTCTTTTGACTTTATTTTTTGGGGGGAGGGGAAGTAATGCAAGGCACTTTGTGAGTCTCTGGAGATTCCAAGAGCTGCACGTAGCCAATAGACTGAACAATTCCCACCCAGAGCATAAGTACTGAATTGATCAAAAGGTCTACATTAGTTGGGACTAACAATATAATTTAGGTCTGAGTATACAGGTTTCTTAATTGTGCAACAAGTATACAGGAATACATCAGTCTCCCTGTTGCCATATTGGACTTTAAACTCATTGAGAGCACCAGGGCTCAGCATAATGATATGACAGATAAGACTGACCTATTGTGTATATCTCTGGTAACCATGTGCATGTTTTCACTTTTCCTCATTCATTTTGATCGCATAAGCATATTGCCCATCTGAATAAGGCCATGGTCCTTGAACAGTGGTGCTTAAAACCAAACACGGTGTCCTAATTGAAGTCTCTAGCAAGGCCCAGAAGCATGACCTCAAAGATGACATGTTTGCATTGGCCAACTATCATGATCTCCTCCCATCCTCCTGATTGGTAGTTCAGATGCTGCAAAAGCTAATCCTTGGTGTGCACTGTTGGAACAATATCTGGCTGTTTCAATGCCAAACCCACAGTATACCTCCTTTATATAATTTTTAAACAGTAGCCTTTTGTTCTTGTAAATCACACCCTTTGAGGTCAGAATGAGGTGCCCAACCAGAGCGAGAGACCTATGGGCAGCATAGTGGGATTCACATGCAAAAAGTTTCCAACATTGCTCCTGAGTGCAAGGTAATGGGAAGACATCAGGGCAGCTTCAGATGCAAAATTCTCCAGGCTGCTCCCCAGAGAATTGTGGCCTGTGGAGAACTTGAATTCTCTAAAGAACTGCCTTCCTAAACATGGTAAATAACCAACAGGAATCCCTCTTTTTAAATCAGGGTCCACCTCTCCATTAAATCTGTTTCTTAGAGGTAGAATTACACATTCTTAGGACTTTATCACATGGGGAAACTGGGGGAAAATTGGTGGTTTAAACAGTGGTTATCCCGTGAAAATCATGCAATCGTGATTAAGATTTTCACATGACATCATGATAAAAGCATCATTATCCTGGGAATAACCAGGGAATAGCCAGCAACAAATCATTCATGGGGAAATCCCATGAATGATTTGCTGCTGGTTATTCCCTGGATAATGATGCTTTAATCGTGATGTGTATGAAAGGCTTAATTACAATCGTTCAATTTTTTGTGGGATAATCACTGTTTAAACTCCTGATTTCCCCCTGATTTCCCCCTTTGTGATAAAGTCCTTAGATGTACTCTCAAAAATGGCACTTATGTGTTGACTTTTCTGCCTCCCACTCTATAATGTACAGCAACATATTCCCCTTCTTGTTTTTCCCATTTCCTCTCTTCTGCATCATTTGCTGCCATTAGTAGAATCCAAGAAATGTTCATCATGTCACAATGTGGATTAGTTTTGGTACAACTTACAAAGGAGGTGAAAACTCAGAAACACTACTTTGTATGGAGACTAAGTCTATCTCCAGGGTCGTTGATTGCTCCACCTCCAGACCATTGAACACTGAGTGGAAAAATTGAAGGGGAAACCTGCATGTGTTCTACATGTTTCAGAACCCAAACTATATGAGGTTCTCAGTCAGGGCTGGCTAAGTAAGGTCGTCATCTCATGCGGAAGATGTTGGGCAGCATCAGTGAGGTGTGCTCCATGGCCTGCTTGATATCTCCAAGCTACCCTGCTATGTTCAGGTGCAGATGAAGATACTGTCCCATTGCCAATGTTGCAGAACGATTCATTTACCAGGCAGGTCAACTTTTCTACATGGAGTAGGAGGGGTGTGCTTTGTTCTTTCCTTGAGTAGTAAAATACCTTGGTGCAGGTGTGTTCTCATTATGTGAAAGTTCTTATAAATGTTCACTAAACATTTTCCCACACTTAATCAAAACTCAACTGAAAAGCAGAAACTAAGACTTGGCACTATATCCCAGTACTCTGTTGTGGCCATGCAGAAATTTTTGAATGAGAAGACCTAAAATTATTTAGTAACAGTACATTTCTAATAGGAACCAAAACAGCATAACATACCAAATTATTATGGAATACTCTGGGCATTTTAACTGTACAAACTTAATTAAATGAAAATATGGCATGGAATGAATCAATTTATCCTGCTGTCTTCAAATTTCAATGTCACAATCTGTCCTGCATGACAGAGCCAGCCTTTGGTGAGACTTTTTGGTATGAAAACTTTAGATAGTTTAGCAGGTGCTAAATGATTCTGTACTGTAATTTTCTGAGGCCATTACCAGTCATATTCCATCTCTTGAATAATGTCTCATTTTTTTGTAGTAAAAATGGCAAAGGGTTTTTTTTAAACAATGAAATCAGAACAATTACTTTAGCAAAATTACAGTACATTATCATTGGAGTGTCAGAAGATGGCAGCCAATTTCTGTTGTTTGATCAGGATATTAAAGATTGCCTCATTCTGCAAGAGCAAAAACTCTCTGAGGAGGAAATGAGATTTAATAGTAATGTTCGGATTGCCTGTCAACCCTAAACACATTTCTATCCATCAAATGGGCAACATAACATTGACTTCCCTAACATTTAATAGTTAATTTGCATAATTCAATAGCATTGGTTCCCCCCCCCCCCTAGACTTAATGAGAACATTTCTGCTTATACAACATTCCTTTACAAACCATAAACAAAGGTAAGAATGCATACTGTTACCCTGTTCTTTCATTTGGAGTGACTGCACTTATAAAATAAACAATAGTAGAGGATTACGTATGTTCAGATAAGAGGATAGTTTTTGAACAGGTTCGTGTGAACAGTGATCAAGGTAGAAAATTGTTTCCAGAGTACAGACTAGAGGTGAAGGTTTCCACGTGTATATGCTTCACACCTGTGTACTAGGAACAACTGTAACTTTTCCCACAAGCTTTATAAATACGCCTGAAAGGGCTTTTTTTTTTTTTAATGTGAAATAGCATTTGCTATTTCCTACTTCTTCCATTAAATAATTTTGTTATTTTTGGTGGAGAAAGAAAAGATGAAAACACAAGGCAATGGTGCTTTAATACTATGGAAAAACATGTTAGATAAAAGACTCTATGTCTGCCTCTTGGTGGAGGTGGGCTGTGCTGTCCAGAGTCACTGTAGGCTTAACTGGGACCAGAAATGGTATTTTTTTTTTTTTAAAAAAAGAAGAATCACAACTGGAAGTGACTAGGTATCCAGTAATGATTCTGATCTTATTTTTGAGGTGGTAGTTTTAGCTTGATCTGTTCAGATCAATGCCAACCACTCCTAGAGGTCTTCAGAAGCAGAAAACTTTCCCACTGTTTTTCCTAGTGTGGGGTATTTGGGCCTCCTTGTGGATTTGGAATCCACAAAAACAGCTTTGCAGGCTATGCATGTCTGATGGGCTGTATTTTGTTTACTCTGCATTTAATGAGTAGATGTGGTAAGGCAGCAGAAGTGCCTAGGGAAGAAAGAGGAGAAGACAGAGGAGCTTGGGAATGAGAAAAGCAGGGAATGATCCTGGGAAAGGGTGGCTGGAAGAAGACAAAGACTAGAAGGAGGATCCTGAAAAGAGAGAGAAAAATTAGGACAGAAAGCATGCAGAGATTAAAAGTTTGAATGCCCGAAATTTGTAGAGGAAGATTGAAATTCCTATACATATTTGAAGTGACTGGGGCATGCTATAAAATCAGGCAGTGTGCAGGACTAGAAAGCTGGGCCAAAGCTAACAAAATGAAATTCAACACAAACAAATGTAAGGTTCTGCATTTAGGGAGGAAAAATGAAATGCACAGATATAGGATGGGGGATACCTGGCTGAATGAGACAACACGTGAAAAGGATCTAGGAGTCCAAGTAGACCACAAGTTGAACATGAGTCAACAGTGCAATGCGGCAGCTAAAAAGGCCAATGTAATTTTAGGCTGCATCAATAGAAGTATAGTGTCTCGATCAAGGGAAGTAATAGTGCCACTCTATTCTGCTTTGGTCAGGCCCCACTTGGAATACTGTGTCCAGTTCTGGGCACCACAATTCCAAAAGGATGTAGAAAAACTGGAGCGTATCCAAAGGAGGGCGACTAAAATGGTGAAGGGTCTGGAAACCATGCCCTATGAGGAACGACTTAGGGAGCTGGGAATGTTTAGCCTGGAGAAGAGAAGGTTAAGAGGTGATATGATAGCTCTGTTTACTGGAAGGGATATCACATTGAGGAGGGAGCAAGTTTGTTTTCTGCTGCTCCAGAGAACAGGACCTGGAACAATGGATGCAAGCTCCATGAAAAGAGATTCCACCTCAACCTTAGGAGGAACTTCCTGACAGTAAGGGCTGTTTGACAGTGGAACACACTCCCTCGGAGTGTCGTGGAGTCTCCTTCCTTAGAGGTCTTTAAGCAGAGGCTGGATGGCCATCTGTCGGGGATGCTTTGATTGGGGGTTCCTGCATGGCAGGGGGTTGGACTGGATGGCCCTTGTGGTCTCTTCCAACTCTGTGATTCTATGATTCTATGATTCTGTTCACTATTATAGCCAAACACTCCACAATAGACACTCAACATTATGTGACCACTGAGCATAGTCCATCCTTAATGGTTTGATGTAGGTGACTTTTGCATTCTCATTTTTTCCATAAATATGTTTTTGCTACATCTGCAAACATAAACTAAGCCAGCATAGTGGTGTAGTATTTTGAGCACTGGACTATGACTCTGGAAACCAGAGTCTGAATTCATACTCAGCCATGGGAACCCACTGGGTGACCTCGGGCAAATCATACTTTCTCATACTCAGAGGAAGGCAAATGCAAACCCTTTCTGAACAAATGTTGCCAAGAAACCCTATGATAGGGTTGCCTTAACATCACCATAAGTCAGCAACAAGATATTTTCAAACTTTGGAGTCTCCTCAAAGTATATTATTATACCCCATTTGTTTTTAGCAGTTCCATTTTGCATAAATAGCCATCATGACGTGTCCCTTGGTTGTATTATTAACATATGCAGGGTGTAACTACAGGGAATTGCAATGACTTAAAATTTATAGTGAAGCATATTGAAAGGCAAAGTTACCAGCAAAATATAAGAGTCCTAGTTGTGAATGATTTTCAGTGTATCCCTTTTTCCAATGTTATAAATTTGAGGACTGAAGAAAAATATAATTTGGGGGCATAATTCATATTGGGGATAATACATCCCTGAGCATGTGTAATAACCAGTGAAACCTTTGGCTCCATATATTTAATCATTATTAAGTAATTATTTCAGATCTGTGGTCAGTTTTATTCCTATTTTAGTGATAGTGTAATGAATGAGTGGGTTCCGGATGAGTGTGTTTCAGTTGAAAATATGGTCCTGAACCAAAGGAAATGGCTGCACATGTTACATTGCTGAAGGAAGGATTTGGAGACTAAGAATCAAGAAGTTTTGACTTGGCCAGGGAAGAGAGTTTTTACAAAACAAGAAGAATTTGCACAAACGGAATGTACCTTGAGCTGCAAGGACTATGGCAATCGCTGTGACATCAGCCGAGATCTCACAACTGACAACATGAACATTTTCCTGACTAACTCATGTCAGCATTAGAATATCATTCTCTGTGTTCCAATAAACAATTCTCTGTTTTCCAATAACATGGACCAAGCTTTCAGAACTGAGAACATGAACTGTAAATGACAACCAGGAAAACCATGTCCTGCTCAAGAGATGAGAAGAAGAAGGTATAAAAGAGGAGGATTTCCAGCCCCTCCTTGGTGATTCCTGCCCGCGGCTACAGGTTTCATCCAACCCCTTGAGGGCGAACTGGCCACTCGTTCGAAAAAGGACCGTGTGTGTGAGGCTCTGTCTGTCTGTGTGTCTGTGTGTTTATGTGTGTGTATGAAAGAGATCTCTCTTGATACTTACTTCCTTGCCTTATATGCATAGTATTTAGATTATACTTACTTCCTTGCCTTATATGCATAGTATTTAGATTATTTGCTTGTTTTATATGCTTTAATAAAAAGTAGTTTTTAGTAAAAGTAGTTTAAATCCAGATCTGGTGTCTCAAAGTGTCTGTTTCAACTTGACTTTGGGGTAGGTCTTTTGAAAGAGGGAATATACATTTATATACTCTCAGGAAACAAAGAACTGCCCTACAAAAACTTGGGCATAACAATAGTAATATGAGACTGAGAGATCATTGCACTGGAAAATGCAGTAAGTTTGCCTATGCAACAGATGTCTATAAAATGAATGTAGGGATCCTATTCTCTAGCATTGGGAAAGATAGTCACACATTTTCTCTTTTTCAGTTGTAAGGCTGTCCTGAAGCTGACTGTTTGAGGAATGTCCTGAACTCGTCCTAGTGCCTGTTCCCACTACAATTTACTTCGATTCGTGATTTGGTTTATATGACCCTAGTTCCCACTGGAAATTGATTTTAATCCTCATTGGATCAATTCCAGTTGGAATAAAGCAGGGCAAATGCAAAAAACTCAGGTTTCCTTGATAGCAGTTTGAAAGTGCTTCTTTTGAGAAAAATTCATTCTGAAGCATGTCCAATAAGTGGGAATGCCAGATCAGAATTGATTCATTCTGAGGGGAGGGGACTAATTACATTTTTTAAAAAATAATGTGTCCCCGTCCTTCTGTCTGCCTCCCCCAGCCTTGCCTGCATCCTCCCCGTTCCTTGCCTTCCTCTGGGATGCCCTCCATTTTGCCGTGCCTGGTCCTCCTTGACAGTGGCCACCCAGGGAGGGCTTTCCTGGGGGCTGTGGGTGGTGTAGGCTGGAGGGGCTGGAGGAGAGAGAAGGGGGAAAGGGAGGGCTCCCGGGGGGGGGCGCTGGCTGGTGTGGGAGTCAAGGAGAGGGCTGACCACTTCTCCCTGGAGCTGGACTCGGGCAGTGGAGGAGGAGGTGGCAGCAACAGAGGCAGCATTACTCCACTCTGGCCAGATCCCCAGCAAGCCACTGACCAGGCTTTTTAGGCTGGGGATCTGGCCAGAGCAGGTGAATGCTGCCTCCGTTGCTGCCTCCTCCTCCTCCTTTGCCCGAGGCCGGCTCCAGGGAGAAGCAGTCAGTCCCCTTCTTGGCTCCTGTGCCAGTCCAGGCCCCCCAGGGAGCCCTCCCTTTCCCCCCTCCTCCTGGCTTTCCACCCTCCTCCTCCCGGCTTGTGACCTGGGACTGAGAGGTGGGGATGGCCAAGCGTCCACCCATCCAGCTGCCCTCCTCAGTCCCCTGCTCCTCCTCCTCTTCAGTCCCGGCTACCAGTTCCTCCTCCTCCTTCTGGGTCTCTTTGGTTGGTGGATGGGCAGAAGGGCAAAGGGCTGGCCTTGAGGGCTCTGGCTCCCTCCCTTCCTTTGTCTGCCAGAGAGAGAGAGCCCTCCTCCATTTGCCCTGGCTCTCACCTCTCCAGGCCCTCCATCTATGAACCCTCACTGCCCTTGTCAAATGACTAAAGTTTGGGCTGCTGCTAATGTCACTGTGATTGACAGGCATTTTGCAGCAGCTCAAGTAGTGGGACGACAACTGTGCCAAAAAAAAAAAAAAAAAAAAAAAACCCAACAAAAAACCCAATGACAACAACAACAACAACAACAACAACAAAACCCAAAACAAAACCAATTTTGTGGGGTTAAGAAAAAGATCTGCTTTATAGTGGGAACCAGGGACTTTGAATCAGGAAGCAAATTATACGGTAAGTGGGAATGGCCCCCTAGAAAGAGATTTGTGAACTTTGCCCTGGATAGTGGCAGGTTTGAATTTTGGTGTGTGTGTGTGTGGGGGGGGGCTGATATTTTCAAAATGGACCAAATTGATCTGTCTTTATTACATTTCTTGTTTCCACTAAACACTGGGACATTACAGTGAAACCTGAATAGCTGAATTTGAGAGTCTGCTGATGAGTTTAATCTGCTAACTTTGCTCCAAAACACCCTGAAGAAGTTATCCAGTTTGAGACTGCTTGCACTGCCCTGGATCAGTGCTAGGGAATCCTGGGAATCATATTTTATCCCAGAATTCCCTAGCATTGAGCCACGGCAGTGAAAGCAGTCTCAAACTGGATTATTTCTACAGTGTGTTTTGGATCTTCATGCACTGAATCTGAGAGTTAGCTGACCCTTCTTTTCATACTGTCTCATTCCAACATGGAGAAGATTGTCATTCTCTACCCCCTTTTCCCATACTTGCTTAGAAAAACAACAACAATAACAAAACACTGATGAATGATCCTGGGATTCCATATGTTTGCACAGAATTTTTTGCACTGTTGGCCTATTAAAATAAATAACCAGGTTATCTACAACTGCCCAGAGGACCTTTTTGGCTATTGCTCCCAGACTATGGAATGGCCTGCCATATGAGATCCATCACATAACCACCTTAGACAGCTTTTAAAAAGCTGTTAAGATGGATCTCTTCTGGCAGGCCTTTCCTGAATTGACGCCCAGCCACCAAAGAGAGAAAGAAATGGACCAATCCCATTTGCTGTTTGCCTGCCCGTTGTTGTTTTATTCCAAACTGTCATTTTTAACATGTTTTAATTGTAAAATGTTTAATTCTATTTTAATGGGAGGGAGGGTCAGGGGATATGGTATGTATAATTTTAATGCTGTAAGCTGCCCCAATTGCCTGAGTGCAGATGGAGCGGGATGTAAATAAATATTATTATTATTATTATTAGTAGTAGTCTTATACACACTTTGGAATTAGTTTTAGGATCAACATGATTATTCCTGCACTCCTACATGGAAAACTAATGCCTTTTCTCTTTGTGAAGAAAAGCATACACAAAAAACAAGAACACAAGGACTGGGTGACTGATCAAAAAAGACACATGTGACACTTCTAATTTGTAAAAATCCAGACAACAAGGTAGGAGCTATTGTAATTTAGCAATGCAATTTGCCAAATTTACACAGTGTATGCAAACATCATTTTTCTGAATGTGAAATGTGCCTTGAGACCAACAGAACATATCTTGTCCATCATTTTTAAAGCAATATTTTTATTATGTGTTTATATTATATAATAATAAATTATCCCCTCTCCATCCTTTCTGCATTCCCACATTTTGAAATGTGAAGGAATACAGGTTGCCTTCTGTGGCGATGAACCACCACCACTACGTTTCTATGATGACAGCACCCTGGGCCTATTCATCCCACTGCTGCCACCAAATTACTTCTATGGTGATCTCCTCCACCACTGCCTATCTTTTCTGAGGCTTTGTTAACTTTAGTAGCATGCCACAAGATTTCACAGAGGCCATTGTAATAAAATAATACTGAAGTTTATTAACAAAACATCAAGGTAATCAGTAAACTACTTTCAAGGCTTTTGCATTTCTTTCTTCTTAGTTACGTTACCACAGTTACATAAACACAATACTTTAGCCCTCAGGCAATCTGTCAAACACTTTCAGCTTAAATCAACTGGCTTACAACCTGAAGCCTAATCAGTCCCTCTCCTGGACTCTACATAGACCCTGTCTGGCCTAAAACCTAGCCTACACCTGTCCCAATCAGGAACCTAGAGAGCACCCCCTCAGTGGCATCCCTCTCCCCAGCCAAAACTCCAATTAAACAAAACCCAAACAAAAACCCACGTCTCCCTCGGCTCAGGCTCTTATATAGCCCTGTCTCCGGGGTTTGCTGTCTCTGGGGTCTCCAGCCAGCTTCTAATTGGCTGGTCACCTGGTGCTTGTTGATTGGCTATCTCTGTCTCCGGGGTTCGCTGACTCTGGGGTGTTTTCACTACACCTTCTAAAGAGCTTCCATCTAAAAGAGACCATTAAAATAATCTAATTGCTCCATTGTCAAAATCCCATTACCTATCACATGTTCATTCTAATTGTTGTATACAGTATTGTGTGAACAGAAATAAAGGGTATTTGGCAGAGTCTGGCCCTGAATCTACATGAAAATTCATGAAGTTATGTGTACTTTCATATACTACAAACATACTAGTACTAAATATAAAATGTTCAAGAATTTTATATACTCAAATGTCAAAGAGATTAATAAGAATTCTTTTAGTCTAGAATACTTTGCACTTTTGGAGCAGGGAATGTATTGGTGGAAAGGGACAGCTCTTAACTGGGAGGGAAAATGGTCACCTTGGTATTGATCTGTGGTTCTGGATCCAAGAGAATTTCTGTTTTCTCTGTGGCTTTCCCCCCTGGTAGGTATTGAAAGGAAAGAGGTTCAGTTTGCAATAGGAGGATATTGACTAAACTCTGAATAAAAGATAGAGAATGATAATGAAGCCCAGTGGCACAATCAATAGGGCAAGAAATTCAGAAAGATGCTCTGTGACTTCCAACTAAGAGCCTTAGCTTTGTCATGAAAGGAAATCTACTTAGTACTTCTGTTCAAAACTTTATAACCCGGGATGACTTCAGAACAGCTTTATTTTTCATGACAATGAGATAAATTATTGAGCCTTTTAGTGTAGCAGAGCACGTCATCCAAACATAAGAGAATTAGTTGAATATACCTCAAATGGCCCCCTAAGTGAACCACTCCTAAGAGATGTTCCTAGCATTCTCCAATAAGTAAGTTCCATAGGTTGTAATGGGCACCTTTATGAATTGCCCAAGTACTCTTAAATTGCTATCCTATGCACTTTTAACTTTTTAAAAGTAAGAGCAAAACCACATGTTCAGAACTGGTATGAATGGCCTTCTTGAGACTGTACTATTCTAAAATGCAGGGAGGGAATGCAATATTTTTGTGCACCCTGTTGAAAAAATAGCTTTTTGCATATAGAAAATTAAGAAAAAATTGACAAGCTTTTTCAGATTAAAGTTTGATTATTTTTTAAATATGGGGAAGCATTCTAAGCAGCCAAGCTACACTTCACTTCATGCATTCTGAAGCAATTCTGTTTCTGTCATATTAAAATTTTTGAAATAATTATATGGCACTAAATTCTTTTGACATTCAGGGGTATCCCAAGGAGAGGAACAAGGAGAGCTCCCTATACAATCCATTAAATCTCTGGATTCTCAGGGACTGGAGAATCTTTTTATTTATTAAAGCAGACCTTTGACAATTTTTAGAGCCCAGGATATGAAACAAATTGTGCGGGTATGCTATTTCTCTCCAGTGATTTTGTGAGAAACGAGACGTGAAAGTAGAAAACATGCTTCAGCGACTTTTTTTTTTCCTTTTTGGAAATGCATGGATGCACAATCTTTCCCCCTTGACCAAACATCAGTTACAGGTGGTTACATCTAGGGTTTTGGCAACTGTGGGCCTAACCAATGTTCACTTTATGACTCATTCATTTCAGATTGGGGCTGCATTGACGGCTGCCTCTATGGGCTTTCAACCTGATACAGTATTATTAAACAGATTGCTCATTGGAGGTCATCTGCATACCACAGATACATTAGGAGGCTGCTGTATTAATTGTTGTTTGTTTTTCAGATCCCCGCCCTGGGCCATCAAGAGTTTGAGTACTACTGTGGGGCTACAGCATGATCTATTGGGCTGCCCAGCAAGCACGATTGAGCCACTTTGGTACTCACTTGGGCTTTGGTGATGTGGCCTGTTTGCATTGGTTGGGCAAACGGGGTCTCCATTGGCACAGCCAGTTGCCATTGTTGTTCAAGGAGCGCCAAGGGCCTTCCCCCCGATGTTGGTGGTTCATTTGGGTGGCAGTGATCTAGGACTGCTGAAGGGTAAGGTGCTTATTCTGCAGGTCCTGCATGATTTTCGCCTTATTAAGCAGTCTTGGCCAAGTGTATATATTGTTTGGTCTGCCATGCTTCCTTGGTGTGAGTGAAATGGCCATTGATACAGCCTGAAGGTGGGACAATAGGGAGATTCAAAAGGCCTTTGAGGCCAGGTTAGGCCACTGTCCTACCCTCAGATTATATTCTAGAGGCTGGAGCTCTGCAGGGCAGATGGCATTCACCTTTCTGAAATCGGCAATTCAATACTCTTAAAGGATTTGCAACAATGTAATAAAGGGGTGCTCAGTGCCAAGGTAGGAGATAGGGGCTAAGCAAACGCTTGCCCAAATCTGTGGCATAAATATTTGGGTTATATTTCGGTAAGCACCTTGGACACCATTTGGGTGGAAGGGACATTTCTCCAACCACATTTTTAGGCCTTGCAACCTGTGGGGTGGCAGAAACAAATTGTCTTTAGGTCTGACTTGAAAGACAAGCCACATCTTTAATCTTCATGGATTGGGAAGAGGGCTTTCTGGTTAGACTTCCTGATGTGAGCTGGCCAGCGAATAATTCAGCTTTTCGGTTGTCATTGAGGGCTCAGGTGTTATCATCTAGATAAACTAAAGAGGTGGTCCAGGGAAAAATACTAATGCAGCTTCTCCCACACGTGGTTATTGTTAGAAATTAGTTGCAGTTCCATTAAAAATTAATAAATAGCTCAATAAATGGCCCTGTTCTCTCCCATTTCGGTGTCTGATTTCATTATTCTGGGGTTGCGTAGCAATGAATTGGTTATAGAGAAATTAGCATTGCTTACATTTTTGAAGGTATTTCATGATTATATTATGTTAAGATAGTCAACATTTCAGAAATAATAAGGGGATTTTCAGAAGAGTCTAGACTGTTGTATTCATAACATATTCAAAGGCATAATTTGTCTCGTGATTAATGAAGGTTATCCATATACCTGAATAAAATGAGCATCCTTAGAAAGCTATAAAAGAACAAATAAAAAATTGCAGGCTTATATTTGTAAAAGACTAAAAAATGTCTGTGAAACTCCCTAGACACTGGCTTAACTGTGAACTGTGATAAAAGCACAAAATGGCCATATATTGATGTTATTCCTCATTTGTATATCAATGGTAATTTTTCAGAAGATTCCCTGGAATAATTCAACAGGGGTTTTGCTTTTTTAAAACAGCTTTCCCTTCTCTTCCTGATTTAGCCTTTAAAAAAAAGAAAAAAAAGATGTATATCACTTCTTTAAATAGATCTTTAAATATTTAAGGATGTCTTCAACCAAAACAAGTTAATCAGGGGATTAAAAATTGCAGCATTGCTAGAAGAATGTTTGAAACAGCTGGAAGCTGGTAGTGCTCTTGAGATTTTAAAATCTCATAATTTAACAGATAGGCATAATCACCTTATCACATGAGTTATAGCCCCATTTTTTGCTAAGGTCATAATCCATATTTGGGCTTTATACATCTGACAAAAGACTGATGGATTCCATGAGTGAATGCAACTCCCTGACAAAACAAACCCAATCCACACCTACATAACAAGGGACAAGGGCTTCCCTAACACTCCAGTTTTCTATGTTTGAATAGAGTTTTGTATACACAGGACAATTCCATCACTTGAGTTCCAACAGTATTCCAAAATGGAACAGCCTAGGGCTGATTCACATTACCCAGTGATAGTGCTATATTTCCACTTTAACTGTCATGGCAACTTCTCATGGAATCATGGGATACACAGTTTGGGAAGAGGTATTCAGAATCCTCATCTCATGAGACTTAAAGCATCTACAAAAACTAGGTTGCCATGGCAGATTATGATGATGATGATGATGATGATGATGATAATAATAATAATAATAATAATAATAATAATAATAATTTATAGTCCTCCCAATCACTAGGAATCCAGGCGGGTTACAAGAATACAAATGCATTAAAAATACAATAAAATACAGATTGATCCCTTTCCAAACCCCCTCCCCCATATTAAAACTACAATTAAACAAACAAATTAGAAGCAATTAAAAAAAATAAAAAATAAGTAAACATAAAAACAGTTTGGCGGGCAGAGAGACAGACATCACAGAATTAAGGACATATCTATAAACATCTATGGGGGGGGGGGGTGAAAGCTAGGATATATTATCTCGGTTGGGAAGGCCTGCCGGAAGAGATCCGTCTTAAGAGCCTTTTTGAAGGCTGTAAGCATGGAAATATGGCGGATCTCTTCTGGTACGACATTCCAAAACTTCTGCGCAGAGATTGAAAAGGTTAAAGTGGAATATAACATTTTAATTGGACAATGTTAATAGGTCCCTAGATTGTGGTGTACCTCAGTGAGAACTGGGCCTACGCTTCCAATTAAGGTTTAACATGTACGTCTGTGGAATGATGGAATGCTTGCTCTTACACACTTGTTGGATAGTTATGCCTCTGCTGTTACCACCAACTACCACCTCAGTGAGAACTAGATCAGAGACTTTTGGTATAAAAACCATGAAACATTGCAGTTCTTAAAACTCTAGTGCAGTCATTCCCAAACTTTGGTTCTGCAGGTGTTTTGGACTTCAGCTCCAAGATGCACCTCCCAGCTTTGAGTTCAAAACATCTGGAGGACCACATTTTGGGAACCATTGTTCTAGTGATTCCATTCCCAAACACCTTCAGACTCTTCCAGATTGAAAAGAATGAGGCTGTCCAAACAGGCCCTTCTTCATCCGGATTGGGGCCACAGCAACTGCATGCTGTGCCCCCATCCAGCCTTTTGAGGCCGCAAAAGGGAGCTGCACAAAGTGGCTATATGTCACTCCTTTGGCACTGTGTCATATGGACAATCAGTGCCAGAGGAGTGCCATGACACTGCACGCTGTGTGGAGCGGCATGCAGTGGCAGGGTGCCCTGGGGTGTGTGTGTCATCTCGACATTCCAATTCTACCCCCAGGCTGGTCCTTCAGGCCAGTCTGAACAGGGCCAATGTTTTCATAATTTTTGAATAAAATTTCCTGTGGGAACAAGGCAAAATTATTCCTTTCATTTATCCATTATGATGAAATTAAGGAAACAACTCTTTGCATTGTGTCCTCAAGCAACCCATTGTCTAACAGGTTTGTTGCCCTTTTACCATTCCAAGAATGGAAGGATCTTCTGGGCAGCAACAGTTGCACCCCCACCAATAGCTGGCAGAGCAGGGTGGCCAAAGGAGTCTTATGATAGATGGGAGAGATCACCTAACCAGATGTTCCTCCCCTTCTGAGGTGTAACCTGGTGTGGTTTGAACCCCCCATGTCCTTCTAGCAATGCCTCTGGTCATCAACCTTAGCTACTGGTTTGTTTGCCAGCTCTGGACTTTTCTGAAGAAGATATTTCTTCATGGTCCAAGTGGGATGTGATGGGAATGGAAGTCCTCACCCTGCAACTGTAATGTGAGGTGCCTTTGGATAATGCGGAACTGGTATTTCATGGCTGGATTAGTGCAACATCTTGTACACTGGACTGTTTTAAAGAGTTATGATACTCTAATTAGTCAAAAATGTGGTTGTCAATGGGTTACTTGGGTCCCAATGATGAGATGTTATCACTTCAACATTACAACGGCCTTGGTTGCCTATGTGGTTCTGGCATAATACCATCCCGTTTTTAGCCTATATAACTCTAAACAGCTTGGAGACAGGTCATCTCAACTATTATTTGCTGCCTAAAAACATCTCTTCAGTTAAAATAAGCCGAGGCAGATTAGCTTTTGGTCCAGGTCTTAGGTGAGATGGGTAAATGAGTAGAGGGAAGATGTGACCTTACATGCACCATTTTTTCAAGCAACTGAAATCTCACATGATGTTTCAGTTCCTTTTGTTTTAGATATGCTTCATTCACAATAGTTTTCATTATTAATGTCAGGTTTGTGTATATGCTCACTCAAAGAGAAACAGAAAACAAAACCTAACCCTCACTGTTAAAAAAAAAAAAAAGAGGAAAATGCCTGTATGATGTTTCATATTTAAGCAGGGAAATATTGTAGCTGCTTTCTACCAGAACTGTAGTATATTGCATAACAATAAAGAAAGATCACAGATAACATAACAAAAATAGGTTCCATCCATCATTGAAGGAGTAAAATCTAGCCTTCTCAGATGAACTACTGATTTTCCTCTCCTACCATCCATCTTGATTCCCAGTTGCTGCTCCAACTCTTCTGAGGATGGTGAATGATTAGCAAATGCTCTGGCCATTTTAGTTTCCAAAATTGTCGGAGGTCAAGTTGAGAAAATCCTTGGGTGATTCTGGCAGTGAAATATACAGTATGAAAGGAATGTTCAGTTTCACAAATGCCTTTGTCAGGGCTCTGTTTCAATATGTCCGCTCATTAATCTTCACCTAAGAGTTGCTCTTCTATCATTTATCTTTCCTTGTGCTGTAGTTGAGTGGTCTTTGCAATTATGAGTGCATGGAGCACTCTTATGAGTGCATTGTGCCTTGAGATGTCATTCCTTAAAGCTGACAATTGTAGCAAGAAATAGAACTGAAGCGTACGCTCGATGTGTGTGATTTATTGCTTGATGAGGAAATAAATAATAAAAAGTACAATGGTTCTAGCTGCTTGGCAATGGTTTTAGCTGCTCTCTAAAGTGCCTTACAAACAAGGTGGAGATTTTGAACACAGGCATGATGCATGCCTCTCTATTGTTTTATAACAAAATTGTTTTATGGGCGTCCATGTTGTAGAAATAAGAATGGCAAAGCTACAGCCCTTCAACGATTTCAGCCTATAATCTCACCTGTACTGGCCAACTATAAGAGATTGTGGCATTTATAGTCCAAAACATCTATAGGGTGAATGGTTCTTCATTGCATCATAAAATTGTATACAGTATACAAGATCTAAAATATATAAATATATAAAAATAGAGGTGTATCTCCAGCGAATTAATTGAAACTAATTAAAATTCCCCAAATCCAAGTTCACTCATGATAAGTACAACCCGTTTATCAATGGGAAATACATTCCCAGACTTACCACTGTTAGGAAAAATCACAGATAATGGCGAACCCTATAATACAAGGGTGGAAATTGACCATAGAATTGTACTAGAGGACCTCCAGATGCCTAGAGGGTGATCTTTCTAGGTATCTGGAAGTCTTCCAGTGTTACTCAATGCTCAACCTCAGCTGGATGTTGACTATAAGGTCACACTAGAGGACCTCCAGATGCCTAGAGAGACCTTTTCCTCCTGGGTACTATTCAGTAACATACAGAGGCATAGAGATTCTCACAAACATTTGTACATGTGTATAGACAGTCTGAATACATGTGCTTTATATTGTGTGAATACGTCCTCTATCTGTTTACCGATTAACAAGGTAGGAACATAGGTATATAAGATGTACCTGTATTAAATATAAAGTGTGAGCACTGCTAGTGTAACTCCTTAAACTCCTGTATGGATACATGTAAAAAGGTAAAGGTTTCCCCTTTGACAAGGTTGTCAAGTTGTGTCCAACTGTATGGGGCACTGCTCATCTCCATTACTAAGCAAAGAGCCAGTGTTGTCAAATAAAAATCTGTGATAATGTGGCCAGCTTGACTGCACAGAATGATGTTACCTTCTCAGTGAAGTTATTTATCTACTTGCACTTTAAAAAAAATTATTAGAAAAAAATTCTTAAAAGTACAGCATCCATACCAATACAGAGACATTCCAGTTTCGGTTCCTGGCAGGCATTACCGAAATGGCAAGATGTTAAACAGAAACATAACAGTATAACAGAATCTAACACAAATACTATCAGACAAACAACAAAAAAGAAAAAAAATAACAGTAGGTAGACACAACATAAACATACAGTCCTCAATCATCACTTCCCGTTATTAATCCTAAATTGCTATTATGAAGTTCATATTAACATACAGTATGGTCATTTCCTATAGTTACATAAAAACCTTAATTTTAACTCATTGTTAAATTTTAAAGAAGTAAATTTGCTATGTTACAGGAGGAGATCAAACAAATCAACTATACAGATGTTTATATAAATGAGAGAAAAAGAAAGGAAAAAAGAAAGAGAGAGAGAACCAATGAATAGTTTGTGTACACACAAAAAAGTCTACATTATCTGTTCTATTACAAAATAAATTTTGATTCACATTAGCATATTTTAAAACCCTCTTTTTGATGTAGATAGTCCACAATTAATTTCCAATCTTCTAAGTATTTATCTGTCACTTCATAGTCCAGGCTCCTCGTCAGTTTGTCCACTTCTAGGAGCTCATAGAGTTTGTGTAACCAATTGTCAATTGATGGGATTTCTTCTTTTTTCCAAAGCTGTGCATAAACAATTCTCGCAGCTGACAACATAAAACAAGACTTTGCCATATTTATTTTCTGTTTCGGCATCTACCATGTTTAACAAAAAAAAATCAGGTTTAAATTCCAATTTATCTTTTATAATTAACTTAATCTCCTGGTAAACCTGTTTCCAAAACTTGCTTGCTTTGTCACATGTCCACCACATATGATAAATGGTACCATTGTGTTTATGACATTTCCAACAATTAGAGTCACAGTTTTTGTACCTTTTTCACAATTTCTGGGGCGTCAAATACCATCTAATTTTTTTTGGTAGTAATTTTCTTTTAAATTTTGACATTTGGTATATTTTAATCTTTTGTTCCATGTTAATTCCTATTGATCTAAATCTAAATTATAACCGAAATTTTGGGACCATTTTACCATGTTTGTTTTAATGACTTCCACCTCTAGATAAATCTCTAGTAAACATATGTACAACCTTGATAATGGATGATCTTTAGATGATAATAACTCTATTTCTAATTTTGTTCCTCCATTAGCTACCCCTGTTAACTTTTTATCTATATACAGCCTTTCTCTCAATTGTCTGTGTAGAAACCAATCACATTTCCAACCTTGGTTATTTAACTCCTCTTGTGTTTTCAGGTTACATGTTTCATTTGAAAGGTTAAGTAAATCTTTGTACCTCAACCACTCTTGTCCAGGTTTAAGACTGTTTCTAAATAACGCCTCCTGTGGTGAGGCCCACAATGGAATTTTCGTTCCAATTCTAGCTTTATATTTTGCCCAGATTTGGATTAGAGAGTGACGAACATAGAAGTTTTTAAAATCTTGATTAGCTTTCATCTTGTCGTAAAACATATAGGTGTGCCATCCAAACCTTAGATCAGCACCCTCTAATTCTAACAAATCATTATCTACAAGTTCTATCCATTTTTTCAGCCAGACCAAACAAGGTGCCTCATAATATATCTTCAGATTTGGTAGTGCCATTCCCCCTCTTTCCTTTAAATCTTGGAAATATTTGTTTTATATCCTTGTTTTTTTTTTTTTTTTTGCGTTCCAAATATAATCTGATAGGTCTTTCTGCCATACTTTAAAGGGTAGGTCAGTCTTTATTATTGGGATGGTGTTAAACAGAAAAAGAATCTTTGGCAAAACATTCATTTTAATTGAATCCACTTTCCCTAATAGCGAAAGATTTAGATGTTTCCATTTTTGTAAATTTTTCTTTATATTATCCCAAGCTGGTTTATAGTTATTTCCATACAAGTCCGAATTCTTATCTGAAATCATAATACCCAGATACTTGACTTTTTTTCTTATCTTAATTTCTGTCTCTTTTTCCAATAATTGTTTATCATTTGAACTCACATTATTGGTTATAATCGATGTCTTTTCTTTATTTACCTTTAAACCTGATATTTTACCAAAGTTCTGTAGCTCATTCAACTAGTTCTGGATCATCCTGAATTGGATTAGATAGTGAGATCATAAGATCGTCTGCAAAGGCCTTCACTTTAAATTCAACCCCCTTAACTTTAACTCCTCTGATTTTCCCATTTGCTCTAATGTTTTGTAACAGAGTCTCAAATGTTAATATAAAAAGCAGAGGGGATAATGGGCAGCCTTGCCTTGTCCCTTTCCCGATATTAATAGTTTTGGTTTTTTGTCCATTTATCAGTATTTGAGCATTTTGATTTGAATATATTGATTTTACCCATTCTGTAAAAGTTGAGCCTACCTCTAGTTGTTCCAAGAGCACAAACATCAAATCCCAGTTAACATTATCAAACACTTTTTCGATATAAAATAAAAACAGTGCCAATTTTTTTCATTATGCCATTCATGATAGTCTATCAGATCCAAAATATGTCTTATGTTATCTTTAAGCTGTCTTTTAGGTATGAAGCCTCTCTGATCTTTTCCCACTGCCGAAGTTATAACTTTATTTAACCTTTCTGCCAGTATGCTTGCAAACAATCTGTAGTCGTTATTCAACAGGGAGATTGGCCTATAATTACATGTCATTTCTGGATCTCTTCCTTCTTTTGGTAAGGTTATCATAGCATTTTCCCAAGTTTGAGGAAAATTAAACCGATTTATCGAATTCATTAAATCCTTTAATGGTTGTAGTATTTCACTTTGTAACATCTCATAATAATATGCCGTGAAGCCATCTAGGCCTGGAGCTTTCCCTATTTGACTCTTTTGTATTGCTTTGGTTATTTCAGCTGTTGTGATCGGCTGATTCAGAATGTCTCTCTTTTCTTCATTTAATTTTTTAATATTAGTTTTTTCAATATATTCTTGAACATCTTCCAGTTGAATTTTGTCTTTTCTATATAATCTCTCAAAATAATTATGAAAAGCTTTTCGAATCTTCTCTTGTTCAATAAGATTATCTTTCCCATCACTAATTTTAGTTATTAAATTTCTTTGCTTTTTTTCTCTCAGTTTTGAAGCTAACCACTTACTGATTTTATTTGAATATACAAAGGATTGGGCCTTGAGATATTTCATTTTATTTTTGATTTCTTCTTTCAAAGTAGAGGATAACTGTAGTTGCAACTTTTAAAATTCTTTCTGTAATTTATCATTTGTGGGGTCCTCATGTAATTTTTGTTCTTTCCCCTTAATTGCTTCATTGATTTCTTGAACCTTTGCTGAATATTTCTTTTTTAGTATACAATTTTGTTGTATAAAGAAGCCTCTCATTACACTTTTGGATGCTTCCCATACCATTCTTACGTCTGTCCCCTTATTGCTATTTTCTTTAAAATACTGTGATAAAGTTTGTTTAGCTTTTTCTAACACTTTAGAATTTTGAAGAAGCTTATCATTCAATCGCCAACTCCATTCTGTTTTGCATTTTTCTTTTAGTTGTAACTTAATAGGGTTGTGATCTGAGAGAGATTTGGGTAATATGTCCATTCTCGAGATATTTGTACTGATTGATTTAGAAGCTAAGAAAAAGTCTATTCTTGAGAATGATTTTTGAACTGCTGAAAAAAAGTGAAATCTCTTGAGTTCTCGTACAAATGTCTCCATGTATCACACAATGGGAAGTCTTCCATTAGTTTAAAAAAAGATTGCGGTAGTTTCCCATGTTTCTTATTTTTAGTTAAGTCAGAATTTCTATCAAGATCAGGGTTTATGACCCCATTCCAATCTCCCATTAAAATCATGGCTTCATATTCTAAATTCCGTAGGATTTCTAATAATGTTTGGAAAAAGGGTCCTTTGATTTCTTGTGGTGCATAAACTGCAACAAGTAATGTTTTCTGATTCTGTACTATTATTTCTACTCCCAAAAAGTGACTATTTGTATCATTGAAGATTTCTGAGGACTATAACGTTTCTTTTATATATATGGCAATACCTCTTTTCTTTTTATTGGAAGCTGAAATGAATTCTTTTCCAAATTTTTTGTTTCTCAATAATTGTGTTTCCTTTTGTTTTATATGGGTTTCTAGTAAACATACAATATTGCTTCTTTGTTTAGCTAAGTAATGATAATTTTTTTTCTTTTTTGAGGGGAGTTAAGACTGTTTTCATTCCAGAATAAGATATTTAAGAATTTATATCTATTGTTCTTTAAATCAAATATTTTACTTCCTCTCTTTCCCCCTCCCATCTTCAAACCTTTGTTTTACTCTTACTTTTAAACTTCTCTTTCACTTGTTTTCTGTTGGTATCTTTCTTCTAATTGCTCCTCATCTCTCTCATCCCCTCTTCTGCTCTTCAATAGTCTTTCCTGATGGTCTTCATCCTTGGTCAGTTGATATTCTCCTTCATCTATACTTGCTTCAGATTCTTCCTCATCACTACCATTTCCTGTTTGGGTGTCTTTGATTTTATTCTTTCCTTCAACTTGGTCTCTGTCTTAATTTCTTCTTGAGTTTTCTTCTCTGTTTTCAATATCATCTCTATTCCTTTTCATAAAATCCTTCACTTTAGATAAGAAGTTTAATCTGAACCATCTTTTATTCCACTTTACCGAAAGTCTGTCCAATTTTTCCCATTTGTACAGAATTTTATTCTTGTTTAGGAATGTTGTGATAAATTTGAAATCTTCTCTCATCCTCAAAATTCTTCTGGGGATATCCTTAAAAAATTAATTTTTTCTCCTTCGATGATTAAAGTATTCTGATAGCTGTTGAATAGAATTTCATCCCTGACCTTCTTCTGCACAAAATAAATAACAACATCCCTTGGAAGATTTCTTTCTCTTGCAATTTGGGAATCAATCCTGAAGACTTCATTAATTTCTTTAGAAAATTCTTCCACTGGGATTTCTACAAATTCTGCCAAAGCTGGTATTAGATGTTCATATAGATTTTCAAATTTTTGTTCTTTTAGTCCTCTAATTTTTAAGCAGTTTTCTCTTTGTTTTAGTTGTTCCAGTGCTTTAATGTCCAGTTCTCTCTCTTGTTGTTTCTTTAAGGATGAGGAGGCCTCCTCCAAAGCTTGGGTATAGTCTTCCAAATTGTCGATCCTAGTGATTACTTGATTTATTTCTTTTATAACTACTTCCAAGGAATGTTTAATTCCTTTCAATTCTGATTTGAGATCTGATCTAATATCCAGTTTTAAGTTTCTCTTCAAATCCTTCATTTCTTGTTTTAAGTTTTTCTCCAGTTCTTTGTTACTTTTTTCCATTTCCAATCTCCATTGTTTAATTTCTTCCATAACTGGTACCGGTAGTTGATCAGTTGAGTTTCTTCTTTGATCAAATGAATTTCTCCTCAGTGGCTGCAATGCTGGATTGGCAGTGGCTGCTGACGTTTTCCTTGTCACTCTAGTTGCCATTTCAGCTACCTCGGCACAATAAATTAAAGAAGCTCCAATAGGTTAGAAGCGACTTAATAAGTCGAGAAAGCTTCAATTTGTAGGTTGGAAGAGCCTCAGTAGATTGAAAGAGCCTCAGTATGTTGAGGAAACATCAGTTTGTAAGTTTGAAGAGCCTCAGTAGGTTGGAAGAGACTCAGTATGTTGAGGAAGCCTCAGTTTGTAGGTTGGAAGAGCCTCAATAGGTTGGAAGAGACTCAGTAAGTTGAGGAAGCCTCAGTTTGTAGGTTGGAAGAGACTCAGTAGATTAATAGATTAGAAGAGATTCAATATTAAAAGAGATTCAGTATGCTGAGGAAGCCTCAGTGGTAGAATGAAAGTGTCTCAGTAGGCTGGAAGAAGACTCAATAAACTGAAAAAGGCCTCAGTTGGTTAATTAGAAGAGCCTCAATAGGTTGAAAAAACTCAGTAGGTTGAAGAAGCCTCCGTTTGAAAAATTGAAAAAGATTCAATAGTTTGGAAGAGACTCAGTATTTTAGAGAAGCCTCAGTTTAGTAACTTAGGAGGGCCTCAATAGGTTGGAAGAGACTCCGTTAAAAAAAAATTAAAGGAGTCACAAGTTATTGCAGTCTAGGCTTAAAATATCTTGAAAGAAAAAGGAAAAAAGAAAAAACAACAACAAAACTTTAGTCTCTTTACTCTGTTACTCTACCAATGTCTGTATAGCACCAAAAGGATATACAAAAAAAAAAAAAAAAAAAGCTGGCAAAAATAGAGGCAGCTGCACTTGGTAAGGAAGTTGACAATCTAGCAAAAATAGACAGGGGAAAAAAAAGAATAGATCTGATCTCTGTATCTGAAGTGACCATAAAACACAATATGGATTGTCAAAAAGAAAAAAATAATGAAAAAAAATAAGGGTTGTCATAAAGAAACGAAAAAAATAAATAAATTTCTATCTTGTCTCAGAAAGAGGTTTAAATGCTTAAAATAGTGCTTTGATATCTGAAGTTACAGTTCTTGGATTTTACAACTCCAGAAAAGAAAAAGGCAGCTGATTTATATGAATGCCATGTGGATAACATTTAGTTTCACTTTCCAATTTAGTCTCCCATTAAACAGCTGCGTAAATTATAGGTTCTCCACTTAATTTCTATTGGTTTTTTTTAAAACAATCCTCCATTTTAAAGAAAAAAAGAAAATATGAAGGCAAGCATAGCCAAAAAAAAAAAAAAAAAAAAAAAAAAAAAAAGGAAAGAAAAACTTTCCACATTGACCTCTTAATCCCTTAGGTTAGTAACGTAATAGTCTTCTGTATTTTAAATTAGTTCTCTAAGTATGCAGTAATATTCACAATGTTATCTACTTGCACTTTTGTATGGTTTTGAACTGCTAGGTTGGCAGAAGCTGAGACTAGTGACAGGATCTCACTCTGTCACATGACACTTGTTATGTGTGAAAAACTGTACCTGTACCTGTGTACAGATCAACATTCTGTGTACACTTTAAACATAATGTTCCTGTACTGAATGTAATGCTTGAACATCCTTACCCAGTGTTGTCACTAGTGTTGGAGTCACTCCAGTGCAGTAACAGCCACCTCACCTGGCAGGCTGCCTCTGCTGTCATGGCAGTAGTGAAGGTGCTGTTGCCCAGTAGCAAGCAGGCAACCAGCAGCCCCATGATGCTCTCTGAGCTCTGGAGGCAAGTCTTGTCTGCTATTGCTCCTAAGAAAAAAAGAACTTTAGAAGGATCCAGCCTATCATCCTATTTTCAACAAGGACAGGTTGCAAAGTGGACACATTTCCTGAAGGGGAACCTCAAAAGGCATACTACTCAATGGGCTTCTTAGTCAAAATGGAGGACATTTTGGGATTTCTCCTGAATGGAAGGTTGAAAGGTAGGTTGTGTCCTGAAAAAGGAGGATGTCTTCAACTCATGGCATCCCTGTGGATGAGACATATCCAAGATTCCCTGTCCTCAACTACCCTGCTCAGGCCCTGTAGGCTAGTCCAATGGCCTCCCTGATTGAATCTAACCATCTGACACGTGGTCTTCCTTTCTTTCTACTGCTTTCTACCTTTCCCAGCATCATTATCTTTTCTAATGATTCATGCCTTCTCATGTTGTTGTTAGAGTACAACAGTCTCAATTTAGTCATCCTGATCTCCAGGGAGAATTCTGACTTGATCTGTTCCAGAACCCATTTGTTCGTCTTCTTTCTATCCATGATATCTTCAGTGTTCTTCTCCAGCACCACATCTCAGTTTTCTTCAGTGTCCAACTCTTGCATTCATACGTTGTAATGGGGAATACAGTGGCTTGGACTAGCCTCACTTTAGTGTTCAGAGTTATATCTTTTACCTTAGGATCTTGTCTAGTTCTTTCATAGCTGCCCTCCTCTTTCTCCTAGCCCCTGTACAGACCAGTCATTAAGGCCGGCCAGGGGTGGAGTTGGGGCATGGCATCCACATGACACAGCACCAAAGGAGCACCTTAAAGCCACAGCATTGCAGCTATTGCGCCTTGGAAAGACCAGATCAGGGCTGCAGCGTGTGGTTGCCGTGGCCCCAATCCGGCACATTAGAGATAGTCTGCACAGCCCCCTAGTCTCCTGATTTCTCAACTTCAGTCTCCATTCTGGTCTATATTTGATCTAAGGCATGGGAACTTTTTTACTCTTTCAATTTTCTCTTTGTCTAGGATGAATCCTTGTAGGTCTTCAGTAATCATTATTTTTGTTTTCTTAATGTTTAGCATTAAGCCTACCTTGGCATTTTCCTCCTTGACCTTCATCACTAATTGTTCCAGGTCCTTGTTTATTTCAGCTAGTAGTATTGTGGTAGACTTTACAAAATGACTATAAACAATAAAACAACAGTTATGAAGTCATAATGGAAAATTACAAATTATTCATGTCAAACCGTTGTTTAATATTTTGGGTAATTATTATAAATTACCAGTTAGTTGATAGCAGGGGTCAGAATTCTCTGGAAATGCTCAATCAGCTTTTCATGAGATTCCTAAGTGCTTAATAACTCTTCAGCTTCTAAAATTTTCCCTGGATGGGGATATTTTTCCTTCACTATGGCTCTATCTTAGAGATATTTTACCAACTATGTTTTGGTCCCCCTCTGACCTTTCCCTTCAGTAAACTAGGTAAGGATTCTTGCCTTCTATTTTTTTCTTGTTTTGAAAGGAGGCTTCTCTTCCCCTACAATAATCCTTTCCTGGGCCATGTGAGGAATATTAGATTATATGTTTCTTTAAGGAAATGGACATACTGGCTAGTTAGTGTTGGGTGGAGAGGGAAATATTTAAGAAATCAATGAGGAGCACTCATAGGCACTTTTCTTGGACTTTAGTAGGATTCTATGGATTTGCTTTTTAGTTCCTCCCCCATCGGTGCTCTTGCTTTCTTGACACCATTATTCCAATTATGTTCCCCATTCAACTGGAAGAGAAGCATCCAAGAAGAATGCTCTGTCTTCCTGTCACACATGGGCTCTTTTCTGTTCTTGCATAGGCCCCAGGCTTTGAGTCCAAGGATAAGCAAATACCTTGGGGGCCTATCAGGCTTGTTTTGTTTTGTTTTAAGAAGATGACATAGTGCTGTTGTGAATACCTAAACAGCTTCCCTGATGGCTACACTGGCTACACTGGCTGGAGCTTTATTAGTTTAAAAAGCAATGCTGTTGGATGCTTAATGAGATGGGGAAGGAACTGAGTGGCAGCAAACTTGAGCTGTTTTTTTCAGTAATGAGTGGGGTATGTGTATTCATATATACCACTATTGTATTTAATTCACTTCCAAGAAATAAATGTGATGCTGGCAGACCTGTGCCAGAGAAGGCCCAGAAATTCCAGGACCAGAAATTTCAGTGCCAAAGCCTGACACCTATGGCCTTTGTGGTGTCATTAAGGATGATACATTAAGCACCAGTCACAATTGCATAGAGTGATCCATACAGATAAAACCCAACTAATCCAGCAGATGAGGAAATTAAAAGCACACATACTTTTTAAAGGGAGCACCAAAGAAGGTCTGAGACTTAAGGCCAAGACCTGAGATCTGGGAACCTTAACTATACTACTGTGCAAGAGTGGCAGTGTATCCTCCTTTACAATGCTCCATTCAAAGGTAGTTGGGTGTCAGAATCCTTGTAGTATTCTTCCAGATATAGGTTTGTAGTTGTAGTTGGGGATGATGGGTGTGTAGTTAGTTGCTAGCTAGGAGGGAGGAGTGCATAACGGTGCCAGGAGGCCTTATCTGCTGACCTTGGAACTGCTCTGCTCTAGGTCTGGTATGAAGCAGTTTCTGGTGGGAATTGTACAGATAAGGGGGAGCCAGGGGGAAATTGAAACTAATGGAAAATAACTGGAATGGGCTATTTTCGCGGGCTTTGGTGAGAAGGGGGGAGGTGCAGCCCTTTCGGGGTTGGGATGTATAGAGTGCTGGGCGGGAACTGGTCAGTCTCAGCTAAGAAGCTGAATGGTGTGGTACTGCTGATCCTGGAGCATCAATAAAGTTCTGTTTATTCAACTTAAAGCCGACTGATTGATTGTCTGGGATTCTGGACCCCTGTTCTGACTCACCAACTCTTCTCTGAAGCAATGCAGGAGCAGGAGGCTTCAGAGGAGTCATCTACCACTCAAACAACGGAGACTGCGGAGGAGGCCAAGACCTCGGCGACGGGGGCAGGAGCGTTGCCAAAGGCCACGAGACCCCCAGTGCTACAGACTCCAGTGAGCTGAGGGCCCTGGTTTGGACACCCTGTCGCCCCGATGCGGACCCGAGAACGGAGGAGGGCCACCCGGTGGTCTGACTGGGACACGGGCTTCACTCAGCCCCTGAGAGTGCAGTCGGGCGAGGAAGCCGGCCTGGCTGAGCAAGTCGCACTCCTCCAGGCCGACGTGGATGAATTGCATGACCTGTTGAAGGAGGTGCTGGCTGAAGTCAAGGGACGTCCGGACGGGATGAGAGAAGGGCGAGAGGCGGATGCCGCTGCTGACGCCCTGGCGGGCTTGGCTCGGGAGGAGGCACCGCCACCGGACCAGCAGGTAGCCCGACCGGCACCAGACCGCCAGCTGGACCCACAGGCCCGTAAGTTGGGAGTTAAGTATGATGGGGACCCCCAGACCCTGCCCTATTTTTTGTCTCAAGTGGCTGACCACATGGAGGAATGGGGGCCCACCTTCCCCACGGAAACGGCCAAGGTGAAATGTGTGGCACGGCACCTCAAAGGGGAGGCAGCCAACTGGCTGGTGCAGCTTTACGATTGCCAGGCGGCAGAATTGCGAAGTCTGGCTGACTTCATGAGAGCCCTGAGAGCCAGATTCGAGGACCCCTTCAGAGCAAGCACAGCTCTGGCTGGACTGAAGGCCCTAGATCAGGGGACCAGATCCGTCTCCAAGTACGCCATGGAGTTCCGGAGGCTAATTGCCCAAGTGCCCGACTGCACCGAGGGGATGAAGATCCAATACTTCAAAGAGGGCTTGCGCCCTGAGATTGTAAAGGGGGCACTTAACATGGGCAACCCCCCCACGGCCATGGAGTGGATTCGGCTGGCTGGAGAGGCAGAGGCAGTGCTTCAGGAGGTCCGAATGCTGACCCAGCAGAGGAATAAAGGGGCCAGAGGGAGAGAAAACCAACCCACCGGGGAAAAGAGCAAGGGAAAGTCTGGGCAGACGACGAGCGAGGAGAGAGAGCGACGCCGCCGGTTGGGGCTGTGCCTGGGTTGTGGGCGCAAAGGCCACCTGGTTGCGAGCTGCCCGGATCGTAACCCGGAGAAGAAAACATCCCCTTTCGCAACCCCTCCAGCGCAGGCTCCCAAGAAAGGGAAAGGGAAGGCAAAGGGAAAAAGCCAAGCCGATCGCGGGCTTCAAGCGGTGACGGAGGACGAGGAAGAGGTCTGGACCGACGATGACAGTACTGATGGCGAGGAACTGGCTTTAAACTCCCCGAGCCTGCCTTAAAAAGCGGCCAGAGGCAGGCTGGGAGTCGGGACGGCCGCAAACCCATGGTGAGTGGGGGCATCCCCCTCTATACTTTGACTGTGACTTTGGTGGTGGGACGGGGGCGGAGAGCCATGTCCCTAACAGCGGCAGTGGACTCTGGTTGCACTAGGTGCTTGATTAACCCAGAGGTAGTAAAAACCCTGGGCATAAAAACCCAGAACTTGCTGGACCCCATCCCTTTCTCACAGATGGATGGCAGCTTGATGGGGGGGCAAGCCTCGAGTGAACGGACCACAAAAGTGTGGCTGGGAATAGCGGACCACTGGGAACAGATTCAGTTGGTGGTGGGACACACTTACCATTATCACCTTATGTTGGGGATAGATTGGTTGCATCATCACAACCCCCACACTAAGTGGAGGCAGAGACAATTGATTTTCGACGACCCAGTCTGTCAGAGCCACCAATTGGACTCAGCTATAAAGGTCCCCCCAGTGCAGCAGCCTGTGGTGATACCCCGGCCACAGTCGGGCAAGACCGCCACTCACTCGGAATCGGTAAATCGGCGAAGGGAAGGGGGTGCACTGGAAATGGATGGCAGCATGGAGGAGGCAGTGGCCTCCTACCCGGACTGTTATAAGGATCTCAAGGAGGTGTTTGAATCTAAAGAAAGCAACATGCTGCCTCCGCACCGAGAGACTGACTGCGCCATAGAGATAGAGCCCAGGGCGCCCTTGCCTAAGCCCAAATTGTACCCCATGACCCCCCGGGAATTGTCCACTCTTAAGGAGTTTATTGAAAAGAACTTGGCCAGAGGATTCATTAGGCCATCCACCTCCACTTTTGCTGCCCCAGTGTTCTTTAGGGAAAAGAAAGATGGGACCTTGCGACTGGTCACCGATTATCGGAATCTAAATGGAATATGTAGTACCAATAAGTACCCTTTGCCCTTAATGAAGGACATGCTGGGCCAACTGGTCACGGGCAAGGTGTTCACCAAACTGGACTTGAGGGACGCTTACTATAGGGTGCGAATTAAGGAGGGAGATGAACATAAGACTGCTTTCAATTGCCCTTTAGGGGCCTATGAATACCTAGTCCTCCCTTTTGGGCTATCGGGGGCTCCCGGGGTCTTCATGCGACTAATAAACGAAGTGCTACACGACCTGCTCTTTGAGGGGGTGCTGGTGTATTTGGACGACGTCCTAATATATTCTCAGGACTTAGAGAGTCATGTGCCACTGGTACGGGAGGTGTTGAAAAGGTTGCTGGATAATCAGTTATATGTAAAACTGTCTAAATGTCACTTCCACACAGACAAGTTGGATTTCCTGGGGTATCGGGTGTCAGCTCAGGGAATTGAGATGGACCCGCAGAAAGTGCACACGGTGCTGAGCTGGGCCCCTCCTAAGACGCGAAAACAAGTGCAAAAGTTTTTGGGCTTTGCCAACTTCTACAGACAGTTCATCCCGGACTTTGCTAGAATAGCACTGCCAATTACGGACCTATTGAAAACCAAGACCCAGGAGGGAGGGGGCGAGGGCAAGGGGGCTAAGGAAAAGAAACAACCCAAACCCTCTACCCCAATCCGCTGGACTGATAAGTGTCAACGAGCATTTGACCAGTTGAAGCAATTATTTAGTACCGAACCCATTTTATTACACCCTGACCCTGACAAGCCATTTGTCATCCAGGTGGACGCGAGTGACCAGGCGATAGGGGCAGTACTGTTGCAGAAGGACAATGATGGACTGTTGAGGCCTTGCGCCTACTTGTCCCGCAAATTCCAAAAGGGGGAGTTGGGGTGGCCCACCTGGGAAAAGGAGGCCTTTGCGGTTAAACATGCTCTGGACAGTTGGAGACAGTTCTTAGAAGGAGCGCCTCACCCTTTTGAGGTTTGGACGGACCATCGTAATCTAGAGGCCCTGCAAACCCCCAGAAAGTTAACCCCCAAACAGAGGAGGTGGGCAAAGGACTTTTATAAATACAAATTCAAACTGAAGTTCCTCCCAGGGAGACAAAACATTTTAGCTGATGCCTTATCCAGGCTCTCTCAACACATGGGAAAGGAGCAAGTCCCTCTGCAAACCATTTTCTCCCCCGAGCAATTGGGATTGTCTGTGGTGACTCGCAGCCAGGCTAAGCAGAAAACGGTCGAACCTTTGCCTCAATTAGACGGCCTGTTGCAAAGGATCAAAAGAGAGGCTGAGAAAGATGAGTGGCTACGGGAGCACAAAGATCGGTTGAGTTTGAACTCACAAGGGTTGTGGACTAAGGGCTCACAAGTCTATGTTCCTGCGTCAGTAAGGCCAGAAGTGTTAAAATTGTGCCATGATTCGAGGGCAGCAGGACATTGGGGATATTTAAAGACCTGGCACAAGGTTCGAAAGACTTACTGGTGGGAGGGGGTGAGAGCAGAGGTGGAAGACTACGTAAAAAGCTGTCCGGTGTGTGCTAGAGCCAAACCAGTCATAGGCAAGCCCAGGGGGCTTCTACAGCCGTTGCCCACCCCAGGTAGCCCATGGAAACACATTGCGATGGATTTCATTACAGATTTGCCTGAGAGCAAGGGGAGAAACACCATTTGGGTGGTGGTAGACCTTTTTTCTAAACAAGCGCATTATATAGCCTGCAAGGGGATGCCTAGTGCTACCAAGCTGGCTGACTTGTTCATAGCGCACATTTATAAGCATCATGGTTTGCCGGACAAGATTGTGAGTGATAGGGGAAGTACCTTCACTTCTAAATTCTGGAGGGTGTTACAGAAGAAATTGGGGGTAGAGGTGGCCCTGAGCACTGCCTATCACCCTGAGTCGGACGGTCAATGTGAAAAGACGAAGTTGGCTCTTGAAAGGTACCTCCGATGTTACACTAACTATTTGCAAGATGACTGGTGTGATTTGTTGCCCCATGCCGAAGTGGCGTTCAACAGTTCAGTGCATCGGAGCACTGGTAGATCGCCCTTTGAAATTGTCTATGGCTATGAGCTCAGAACTCTTCCGGCCTTGCCTGCCGAACCCTCGGACCCAGTAACTGTGACTCAATGGGTGGATAAGGTCAAGGGTGCTTGGTCACAGGTTACCAAGGCTCTAGAGGAGGCTAAGAAAGACTATAAAAAGCATGCTGACCGAAAGAGGTCTGTGGGATGGGACGTCAAGCCTGGGGATCGGGTGTTTCTGTCCACAAAAAACCTAAAGTCCAGGCACCCGTCAAAGAAACTGGGGCCCAAGTACATAGGGCCGTTCTTGGTGAAAAGACTGGTCAACAAGGTGACAGCTGAATTAGAATTGCCGAAATCATATAGACATTTGCATCCTGTGTTTCATTTTAGCTTGCTGAAACCGGACCAGAGCATGGGTCGATGGAAACAAGACACGGAACTGCCCCTTCCCATGATGATTGAGGGGGAGCAGCATTTTGAAGTTGCCAAGATTTTGGACTCTAGAATCCACAGAAATAAGTTGCAGTACCTGATTCGCTGGAAGCACTTTTCAGCGGATCATGATGAGTGGGTGTTTGCTAAGCACGTCAAGGCCCCTGATTTGGTGGCTAAGTTTCATCAGGCTAATCCTAACAAGCCTTGGTTATAATCTGTATTTTGTTGTTTTTCATTTACTTATTTGGTTCTATTTGGTGGGAGGGGGGTCTTCTTTTAGGGGGGCTGACTGTCAGAATCCTTGTAGTATTCTTCCAGATATAGGTTTGTAGTTGTAGTTGGGGATGATGGGTGTGTAGTTAGTTGCTAGCTAGGAGGGAGGAGTGCATAACGGTGCCAGGAGGCCTTATCTGCTGACCTTGGAGCTGCTCTGCTCTAGGTCTGGTATGAAGCAGTTTCTGGTGGGAATTGTACAGATAAGGGGGAGCCAGGGGGAAATTGAAACTAATGGAAAATAACTGGAATGGGCTATTTTCGCGGGCTTTGGTGAGAAGGGGGGAGGTGCAGCCCTTTCGGGGTTGGGATGTATAGAGTGCTGGGTGGGAACTGGTCAGTCTCAGCTAAGAAGCTGAATGGTGTGGTACTGCTGATCCTGGAGCATCAATAAAGTTCTGTTTATTCAACTTAAAGCCGACTGGTTGATTGTCTGGGATTCTGGACCCCTGTTCTGACATTGGGGGACAGTGCTTTGTTCTGAAGGCCTTGTTTTGAAGGCTATGTTCATGTTGAAGTCAGAAAGACAGTTCAGAGTGGACTCCTGCTTTACAAAACAGTTCTGCATTTGTGATAAGATCTAAAGGACTGACCCATTCAGACCTGGTTTAAAGAACTCTAAGGCTGAAGAGTAATCCTAAAACAGAAGAACCCTAAGTCTTGAAGTTGCTCCTTAGCATGCAGCATCTGTAGGCACACAGGCCACCACTGTGTTCAGAATAATTAATTATATAAAAAAAGTTTGTTTATTGCCTCTCAGCCAGCCAAGATTCTTGAGGCCATGCTATAATTTGCTTGAATTTGTGGCCAAATTCACCTTAGTTAAGAAGGGGCACAGTTGGTGCATTATCCAATGCTAGGTAAACACCCTCCTGGTATTCATACTTTTATGTCTGGTGTCATTTTATAATCAGTGTCCCATAGTTGGATGGAACAAACCTTCTAATGCAGTGTAGATGACATCCTAAACTTTTGTTTTATTTTGCTTCAGATTGATTGATGTTCATGTGCAGCGTGGAGATCCTTCTGCTCTGCATGCATTGCGTCTGCAGAGTCCCACCCAGCAGAGTTTTTTAAGGTGGTGGGAGAGCTGACGCAGGTCCCCCCTGTGCCAAATCCCCTACTCAACCCTACAATGGACTGCTGTGATGCATTTAACATCTACTTTGCAGATAAAATCTCTCGGATAAGGGCTCATTTGGATGCCAACATTTCACCAGTATCTGCAAATGATGTATCCAACAACTCTGCTGCTATCATTTTACTGGATGAGTTTCAATATGTGAGTACTGATCACATGGACAAGCTCCTTGGAAACGTGAAGAAGACAACTTGCTCTCTCCATCCATGTTCATGTTGGCGTCCATATCCATATGCATCCATGAGGGGACGCAATGAAGACATTCCTTCAGGATGTAGTCAATGTGACTCTTAGGGAAGGTATCATTCTATCCTCTCCTGAAGAAACCTTCCCTTGATCCCCTGGACAAAAACAACTACAGACCAGTTTCCTTGCTGCCATTTTTAAGCAAGGTGATGGAGAGAGCTGTCGCCTCCCAACTCCAAGCTGTCTTGGATGAAACCGATTATCTTGATCCATTTCAAACTGGCTTCAGGGCAGGATATGTAGTTGAGACCGCCATGGTCGCTCTGATGGATGACCTCTGCTTGAACATCGATAGGGGTAGTCTGACCCTGCTTGTGCTCTTGGATCTCTCAGCGGCATTCAATACTATAGACCACTCCATCCTTTTGGATCGGCTGAGAGATATGGGCGTTGGGGGCACTGGTTCCACTCCTTCCTCTCTGGCAGGTCCCAAAGGGTGAGGTTTGGGGACAGTTGCTCCTCCAAAATCGAGCTTAATTGTGGCATCCCTCAGTGCGCCATCCTGTCCTCAATGCTATTTAACATTTGTATAAAGCTACTGGGTGAGATCATCCAGAGGCACGGAGCGCAGTGTCATCAGTACGCTGATGACACTCAAATCTACTTCTCCATGATTAGATCATTTGCTCAGACCTCAAATGGCGTCTCCCCTCTTAATGACTGCCTTGCGGCGGTAATGGATTGGATGAGAGAAAACAGATTGAGGCTAAATCCAGACAAAACGGAGGTACTGACCGTCAGCAGCCTGAAACCAGGTTCGGGAATACAACTCTCAGTCCTAGACAGAGTCACACTCTCCTCGAAGGACTCTGTTCACAGTCTGGGGTACTTCTAGATTCGTCACTTCACATGACTAGTCAGGTGAATGCAACGGTCAGGAGTGCCTGTTATTAGCTTCAGCTGATACGCCAGCTGCACCTCTTCCTGGATAATAATAATAATAATAATAATAATAATAGTTTATTTATAGCCCGCTCCTCTGTACATACACTCGGAGCGGGGTACAAGTAAAAACAAAACAAAACAAAAAAAAACATAGATTAAAACAATCCCATGACCCGTTTCCAAACCTCCCACCCCTTAAAAATAGATTAAACAGCAATGATTAAAACAGTTATTTCAAAACATATAACTACATCCTAACCCTTCCTTATGCGGCCACGTCATAAGTGGGGATCAGAAACATGGGAGTAGGCAGGAAATCAAAGTCTGGAACCGAAGCCAGGGATAGGGAATTTCAGGGGAAGGCCTGCCGGAAGAGATGCGTCTTTAGGGCTTTTTTGAAGCAATCTAGAGATGTCATGAGATGCATCTCATCCGGCAGACCATTCCAGAGCTTGGGAGTGGTCGCAGAAAAGGCCCTCTGGGAGGTCTGTGCCAGCCTGGTCTTGATAGGCTGTAGTAGGTTCCTCCCAGAGGATCGAAGTGTGCGGGGAGGATTGTACGGGGAGAGGCGGTCCCTGAGATAAGATGGGCTCGAGCCATGTAGGGCTTTAAAGGCTAAAACCAGCACCTTGTACTGTGCCCGGAAACTAATTGGCAGCCAGTGGAGAGATTTAAGCACTGGAGTTATATGTTCTCTCCTAGATGTCCCAGTAACTAATCTGGCTGCCATGTTTTGAACCAATTGAAGTTTCTGGGTTAGGTACAAGGGCAGCCCCATGTAGAGCGCGTTGCAGTAGTCTAATCGTGAGGTGACCAAAGCGTGTACCACAGTTTCCAAATCCCTCATCTCCAGGAAAGGGTGCAGCTGGCGTATCAGCCGAAGCTGATAACAGGCACTCCTGACCGTCGCATTCACCTGACTAGTCATGTGAAGTGACAAGTCTAGGAGTACCCCCAGACTGCGAACAGGGTATGAGGGACCTAAAGAGACTGTGGTACATGCTTTGGTTTCCTCACATTTGGATTACTGTAATGAGCTCTACATGGGACTAACCTTGTGTTTAACCCGGAAACTTCAGCTGGTCCAAAACATGGCAGCCAGGCTTATCACCGGAACATCGAGGAGAGAACACATAACACCCATGCTCAAGTCTCTCCACTGGTTGCTGGGTCCATCCTATCTCAGGGACCGCTTCTTCCCATATGAGCCCCCTCGCATGCTTCGGTCCTCTGGGAGGAATCTGCTACAACTCATCAAGACCAGACTGTCGCAAACCTCTCAGAGGGCCTTCTCCACCATCATTCCCAGACTGTGGAACAACCTGCTGGATGAGATGTATCTTATCATGACCCTGGCCAGCTTTAAAAAAGCTGCCAAGACGCAGGCCTTTCCGGACAGCGGCTAACCCTCCCTGTTTTCCAAGACACCTATCCAGCCTTCCCCAGCCACATCAGATATCACCTCGTGGCTGCCCATAAATCTGGATTTGGATACATTGTATTTTTTTGTTTTTGTTTTTATTGCTATTGTTTTAACCTTGTGCTAGTTTAATCTTATTTTAAAGGGTGGGAGGAGGGAGTGGGATGTAACATTTTAATTGTACTTGTTTTTAAATGTTGTACCCTGCCCTGATTACTCGCTCAGAGGGGCAGGTTATAAATAAATATTTATTATTATTATTTATTATGTGAAAAGGTGGGACATTTTTGTGTTTCTTCTTTAGACAAAAGTAAATACAGTGTGACATGCACATATTAAAATATTGATCTCTGTCCATGATGCTTTCTATATTTTTTTTTATTTTTTATTTTTTGGTAGCACAGCTGCTGATCTTTGAATTGAATGCATTCCTGGGTGCGTTCAAAATGCATGTGAACAACAAGGATTCAATCCACATTCTACTGGAATTATTTTCACTGTCTGAATAATCCCCTCAGTTATTTTAAAGCTCTGGCAAGTGCTTCTGCTCTGAAGAAACTTCCAAAGTTGCCCTCCTCTGCACTCTGCTTATTTGCATCACAGCCTCCTTCCCTGTGTATTGAGCAAGATTCCAAGCTTTTAAATATCAAGAAAGTAACATTAGAAATATGCTACCAACCACTGTAGGCAAAGAGCACTTAGTAGGGAGAAGGAATGATTCTCAGTAGGGGAAACAAGGCAGCCAGAAAGGTAGAAAGGTTTGTTTTTGAATATATCCAACACTAAAGAACACTGTTAACATTAGGTTTAAGAGTGGTATTGTTCCTCCTGATAGCTGTAGTGACCAGATGCAAAACAGGATTTCTTCACATACTGTATATACTCAACTATAAATCGATCTCATGTACTGTATAAATTGAGGACATGTTTTGGGGCTAAAATTATGGATTTTGATATGATCCGTGGATAAGTTGAGAGTAAAACTTAGGGGCATATAACAAAAGATCTAAAGGATGAAGCAGATACAACTATTTGTGTTCACCCTAAAGGTTGGATGGATGAGAGAATAGAAGGGGGTCAGTGCCTCCAGGACATATTATGCTCTTGCCTTTCACCAGGGAATGGTTCCCTTTTCTGATAAGTGCTTAAATACAGGACTTACATTGTCCCATGGATAAATTGAATCAGGTTTTGGCAGGTTTTGACTAAAATTTCTAGACCTATACATGAATATATACAATAATTTCATAGAAATGGGTGTGCTTAATGGATGTATCTGAAATCTTTTTTTTAACATTATAGATAATTTAATTATAGTTTATCAACCATCTTTTTATGTATTTATAACAATGGTGATGATGATAATAGTAATAGTAAATCCTATTACTACTTTGATTAGAGTAGACCCATTAAATCCATGGGATTTACCTACTTACTCAATGTTCAGCCATTGATTCAATGGGTCTATTCCAGTTGGAATTAAACAAGAGGAATAAGAAGAAGGAGGAGGAGGAGGAGGAGGAGGAGGAGAAGGAGGAGAAGGAGAAGGAGAAGGAGAAGAAGGAGAAAAAGTGGAAGAGGAAGAGGAAGAGGAAGAGAAAATGATGTTGATCTTGTCTTTCTTTGAGCTAAAATTTCCAGCTAGGTTTTTCTCCTAGGATACAGTGTGACAAGGGAACAGAGGGAATTCCACCATGATATGGAAGCCCTTTTGGTAGATATGAAAGCCTTAATTTGTCATGAAATATCTACTACATCTATTAATTATCAATATCCTATTTTACTTCAGTGTGTTAACTGTGTGGAAATCTCTTGGGGAGGCTTGTAGTGGATCCAGCCTAATTCAGATCCAGTTCTGGCCAAAGTGGTTCTAGACCCAGTTCCAAGATACGTATGCAGGTGCTAAAATTCCATTTGGCACTTTGACTGGGAACCCTATTGTCAGGAAGCATGGTCACTCCTCTGATGACAAAGGCATGGCCATATTACCTCACATCATACAACTGCCAGAGGACTGTAGAATGTGTGTTTGCATAATCTGGCCCACTGCTGTGAAATGTTTTTCTTCTTCAGATTTAAAAGCACTTAAAACCACATTAATCAAGCAGTTCAGAAAACACATACACTTGGCTAAACACAAATATTGGCTGTCTAGCACCACATGACAGATTGAATGTGGGAAAAGAGCCTTCAGATGGTGAATTAAGCTGTGTAACTAGGAATGTATGGTCAGGCCTATACAAGGGCTGTGATCTCAGCACTAAAACCTGAGACACAGGACCAACCTACTTATGATCTCAAAAGGGGTGGACTCTAGTGATGTTACAATGATGATGCAAGGGGCAGGTGTCATTATGATACATGAAGCATCCACCACAGTTGCACACACTATGCCAATCAAATAAAAATCACCAAGTCTAATAAATGAGGAATGCACACACACATTTTTCAAGGCAGTGCTCTTGCCATGAGATTCATCCCATTGCAGAAGGAGGTTCTTGGCCCCGAGACTCCATGTTAGGCCCTGTGATCTGGAAAACCTCATTTGAGGAGAAGTACGTTCCTTGTGTGTTTGTTTGTTTGCCTAATCTAGGATTGGCAGACTAGAGTCAGCATGCAAATGGCATAGGTAGATGGGGAGGGATTGCAAAGCAAACGTTCAGTGGGACTTTACCTTCTCTTAGATTTTTTTTCTTATTTTACTCAACATGCCATCCACCCACTTTCTCACACAATATGAGCCTAGCTGCCCACCTTCAGGGAGTAAGTAGTTTTGTTTTATGTGCATTCCACAGTGGATAACTGGGATGACTTTTTATGTTTTTACCTACTCCATACTGTCATAATCTAGGAAGTGGAGTGGGGATATACTTTGGTTTATTGTCTTTTAAAAATTACACTAGGCAAGTTTGCAGGCAGAAATGGAATTAGAACAGGCTTGATAGTGATCATCTTGAGTCTATGCATCCCAAACATCTCAGTCTACTAATTAACCAAGGGGATCCTCCCAACATCAAATGATGACATGCTGAATAATGTTTTGATAATTACCTGTACTCAGGTGTAATCAGAACATTATGCCAGTATATGTCACCAACAGGATTCTAGACTTTGTTTCACAAACAGTGACCAATTAGAAATGAGGACCCTCATCATAGCTTTCCCTGAGTGAGTGGTAAGTGTGGGTTAGCAGAGCAGTTGATACAATACCTAGAGTCAGAATGGTGTCACTCTCAGTGACCTTAGGAACCAAAACTATGACCATCATGACTCCTTTCATTGTATGGCTTCATCTTTTTTCTGACTTTATACCAAACCTAAGGTAAACCCATCATGTTTTTTACTTTTTGGCAAGATTTGCTTAGAAGATGTTTGATTTTGTCTTCCTCTCAGGCTTAGAGTGTATGCCTCACCAAAGGATACCCAGTGAGTTTCCATGGGCAAGCAGGGATTTGAACCCTCCAGAGTTGTAGACCAATGCTCCAACCACCACACCATGCAGGCTTGTGATTCTATGTGTTATAAATTGAGTTTCTGGATGAATCTGAGTTTGTCTCAACCTACAATAAAATAACTTTTTTTTTTAAAAAAAAAGAGAGAATATGCTTCCACTAAAACGAAATACACCAAAGCAGTGAGGAAGGGTCAGTGTTGCTCCACAGCATCTAGCAATTAACCTGAACATATCATTTGCTCATTTGCAACATGTCAGTACAAGAAAAGGTGCTCAGGTTCAAAGATCTGGGGAACTTTTTTAAAGCATGGAGACATTTCACCCCTGTGCCCTTTCCAGGTGGTGTTATTGTGGTCATTATCATCAACACCATTATAACATCACAGCAGTGGATGTGTTCCACTTTTGTCTCAGCCTTATTGCAGGATGTCATGGTTCTCCTGGTGTTTTTGTGCTACATAGTCCTGGGAACTTGATTTTTTTTTTCATGCTGAAAGTAATCAGATAATGACCACCTTTCTTGCTATTTCTTGCTTTTAATGTTTTGATGTTTTTATTTGGGCTAGGAAGGATGGTCTGGCAAAATGGAAACTAGTCAGCAATTCAGTATTAGTAAGAGAAAAAGATCTCTGGGATCATTCCTAGGATAAGAAGGGGAACAGGTTTCAAGGCAAAAATCCAGTTCTTAGGTCTGCTCTGCAGAAGGGAATGGACCATGCTGCTTGATCAAAACTACTTTAACCCAGCTGTGTGAGATCTTGCATGGCGCAGTATAGCATAATGGTTCTGCGTGTGGAACTATGCTACATCTCTACTCTCAGATCTCTCCAGACTTGTTGTTTAGCCATTGCAGGAGTTCCTGCAGTTGCTGATGGAGAACAGTGTGGACTAGAGAAGCATATGATTATTTTGTGGTAGCCAAGTGCTGAATTATTATACAATCTATTGAGATCCATTGAAGTCCTCAAGATATCTCCCAGCTCTTCCAGTATTGAAGACCATTGAAGATTGGAGAAGCATATGACTACGACTCTATAGACAGATGCAGAATGATTATATCATCCACTGAGATCCATTGGAGTCCTCAAGTGAGAGCATTGGTGGAGTTCCAGCTCCAGGTTTCTAGATCCATTTCAATCTGGCTTCAGAGACACAGCTTTGGTCACCTTGGTGGATAACCTATGCAGGGAACTGGACAGGGGGAGTGTGTCCCTGGAGGCTTTGCTGGACTTCTCAATGACTTTTTTAAAAAACTCATCCATACTTTACATACTTAATTTACAAATTTCTCATAAACACCCACGTATAATCTATTTAAAACTTGTTTCATTTCATTTCATTCTTCTTTCTTTCAATTTATTTCTTCAACACTTTTTCTTTCCATTCTCTCCAACTTAAAATTTAAAAGATTTCCATTTCGTCAACCTCCAGATATATCTTAAAAAAATAATAATAATTCCTGTTCATCATTTTGTCTGGATTTTCTCAGCTTTTGGTTTCTCTTCAGATCATATAAATCTTTCACTTTTTGACCTCTGGCTTTTGATACAGTCAGTTGTGTTATCCTTCTGGACATCTCACTGGGATAGGAGTGGGAAGCATTTTTTTTTACAGTGGCCCTTTCTTATCTGGAGGCACAAACCCGAAGGTGGTGCTGACGGACTCTTGTTCAACTCCTCTGGCCATTGGCATGTAGAGTCCCTCACAGTTCTGTTTTCATATACATGAAACTGTCTAACATATACATGAAACCACTGGGAGATGTTGTTCAAAGATTTGGGATGTGGTGCAATCAATATGCAGATGACACCCAGCTCCACTATTCCTTTGCACCCTAATCCAAGAAGGCTAAACCAGTCCTAAAACAGTTTCTGTCATCAGTAATGGACTGTATGAGGGAGGGGGGGGGGACACCCTGAAATGTATGAGTTTATCACATGGGAGGAAGTTCTCCCACTTTTGAATGGAGCCAATTCGAATTCATGTAAATTTGCTAGTTCAGCAAATTTACATGAAATCTCATTGCGTTCGGAATGACTTCCCATTTCCCAAAAATGACCCCCCATTGTCCGAAATTGTGTGAGATACTCTAATACATAATAATATGAAACCCATGATTGCATTCGGAATGACTTCCCTTTTGCCCGAAATTGCATGAGATACTCTCATTCGCAATAACAGACAACCCCATGATTGCGTTTGGATTGCCATTGCATTATACCCCCAAATTCCCTCTTATGATAAACTCCATAATCAAAACATGACAGGTGCTTCTGGTCAGTTGGAAGGCAGAGCAAGGAACAGGGATTCAGCCTGTTTCAGATGGGCTTTTACTTCCCCTTAAAATGCAGCTTTGCAGTCTGAGTGTACTTCTAGACTCAGCTTTGAACCTGGAAGCCCAGGTTTCTGCAGTGGGCAGGAGTGCTTTTGCACATTTAAAGGTTGTAGTAAATAGTAAGACAAATAGATGTTAAAACAGACCTGCACAACTTGGCAGTAGGTAGGGGCCAAAATTGAAATAGGTCAACTTCTTTGGGCTGCAGATAAGTTTTAATAATTAATTAATTAATTAATTATTAATAATTAATATAATTAATATTAATTCCATCCTTGTCTATTTGGCCCTTTCCTCAAGAGAAAGCTGAGCAGCGAAGGAGCATTGCAAATCTTACCCATCCTCATCCTCCACATTGCCTTCTCCTCAGGAGAAAGCCCAGCAACAGAGGAGCCTTGTAGGACAAGTATTTGCCCATTCTCCTCCTTGGTTGTCTGGCCTCCTCCTCAGGAGAAAGCTGGATGGTGAAGGAGCCTTGCTTGGCAAGCATTTGCTCATCTTCTTCCTCTTCTGCCTGGCCTTCTCTGCAGGAGAAGGACAAGCAGCAGAGGAGTCTTGAAATCATTCTACTTCCTTGTGGGGCACCCAAAAATCAGCTGGTGGGCCGCATGTGGCCCCCAGGCCATATTTTGTGCATGCCTGTGTTAAAACAATCTGTATTTGTATGGAAGGGATACTATACATGGTTAGAAATGTAAGATTATTACTAGCTAGTAAATGGAAAAGAGTGGAAATGCCTAGTATAGACGACTGGCTAATTAAAATGACTGAGACAATGGAAATTGACAAAGTGAGCTGTAAAATTGAGGAAGAACATATTAGTGATACTAATGACAATTGGAAGCCACTGGTCAAATATTATAAGAATATTTGGAGTAGATATATCCCTCTTTTTTCTTCTTAATATTTATTTTATTCATTTTTCTTAATTTTTTTTGATGGATATTTGGACATTATGAGATACTATACTACTTTTGAAATAAAAGAGAAAGGGTGAAAATCTAAGTAATAGTGGAGGGAGTAAAATATAAATATAATCAGCATAATGACGATTAATATGGAAGTATCGAAAATACATATATACACAGACTATGCTGCTTTGGACGAATTTCATTAAGCATATGGAGGGGGTATGGGGAATTAGGGATAAAACCTTCATATATTATTAGTAATCTTTTGTTATTTGTTATCTGTTTGTCTGTAATATTAGTAATGTTTGTAATAACTTGAGATATGTGGTAATTTTCTGAAATCTTTTGTAAAATTAAATCTAATTAAAAAACACCCAACAATCTGTATTTAAAAATTCATAAAATAAAATTCACAAATCATCTCGATGGGACTGCTGCAAGAGACTGGTCTTTAAAATAGTTTTAAATTCATACAGAGCATTTAGCTGTCAAATTTACTCTGGCAGGTTGTTCTATTACCTCAAAAGGTGGAGGGACTTGGGAATCACAACCAACAGTGACAGAGTCTCCTTGATATTTGGGGGAATTATTAGCTCAACAGAGAAGTCTGTGAAAGGTTTGGTAACTCTATGGGGCTTTCTAGATTGGCAGGAAAGTGTGACATGAAGTTGCCTTTTCCTTAATGCTTAGCAGCTGCACCGCAGCCTTTAGATGGAGCTGCGCTGTTCCGCAGTTTTTAAAAAAGAAGCTGGGAAAACCAGCACCTTTTTAAAGGTGCTTCTTCTCCCCTAAAACACAAAAAAAGCATTTTCATGGCACACTTTCCCTTTTTCTCATCTAAAGGCTAGAGTTTCATGCAGCCATGAACACACTTCTTTTTGCCAATCTAGAAAGCCCCAAGGGATCTTTCCAACTATCAGAGGTAGCTGAAAGGAGACTCTGGTTTTAATGAATAAAAGACTTTTATTTAGAAATGTGCAAAGGTACATGCAAACATACAAATCCAATGCAACTTTAAGAACCATATCAGAAAGACAGATGTGAAAGGTTGGATAGTGAAAAATCAGGAGTTAGAGAGGGTGATAATAACCAGTCCTGAAGCAAGGGTTCCACAGAAAATGGAGAGTGGCTCAGACAGAGTCTGAGGTTACATAGGGAATGGCCCTCCTGTCTGTATGACACAGCATTTGTCTGTAGTAGTGAAGTGGCCATGTGTGGGGTGGATATTTATATCCTGTTTTGCACCTCGTGGGGAAATTGGTGCTATCCTGCAGTGTAACAAAGACGTGATGGTCTTCCCATGGAGTTGGCAATAGTCACTTCTCATGGAATGACTGATGGATTTAACTTTGGAATCATAAACCATTGATTTTATTTGATACAACCCCTGAGTAGTGTGATAGGAAGAGCGAATACGGACACAGCCTAGGGCAATGAGGAGATAATGGGCTTTAACTACTTTGAGATGGGACTCGCTCAGTCATTATTGCAAGAGATTATGCAAAAAGTCTGGGGGAGGTTGGAGCAATCAGCAAACCCATTTAATCTTTATTTAGTGCTATTTAGGTCTTCCATGTGTTTTGAGCCCAGTGTGCCTTTCCCATGTAAAACTTCTTCATGTTTCAAAAGTCACTGTGACCTCTTAAAAACATGCTCACTCTTGATATCAACACATCACACCAATACTAAATATTTCAAGGTTTGTAATGTAACCCCCCCCCCCCCATTTTAAAAACCTGATAGTGTATAGAAGACTACAGTTCCACAGTCTAAGGGTGGCTGAAAAAAAGTCATCTGTACCTGGCTCAGTGGTTAAATGCCTGTACTGCAGCCACTCATTCAAAACCAAAGTTCAAGACTAGCAAAGGGCTGAAGCTCGACTCAGGCTTGCATCCTTCCGAGGTCGCTAAAATGAGTACCCAGATTGTTGGGGGCAAGTAGCTTACAGTTGTAAACTGCTTAGACACTCCCTAGGCAGTATGAAGTGGTATATAAATGAAGCTGGGTTTTGTTTTGTTTTTTGGTTTATCTGTGTGACAGCTGCCAACCTATTCTTGATTAACTGAAGTAAATGTCCTCCAGAGGACTAGAATGTGCAAGATGGATTTTAGGGGAGGAGGCAGCACTGTAGGTAATAACCAACACTTTGTTCAGAAACTAATTGGCAGCCAAAGGGGTGATTTTAATATTGGTGTGATGTGTTCACTCCTGGATGTACCAGTAACCAAACTGGCTGGCATATTTTGAACTAACTGAAAATTCTGACCTTGATACTGAGGTAGCTCAGTGTACAGCACATTGTAAAAGTCCAGCTATGAGGCTACCAGTGCTGTAACAATAGCACTTTACATTTCTATACTGCTTCATAGTGAACAAAGCATGTTTTAATGTGCAAGCCAATCACCCTCAAACTGAGCTGAAGACTCATTCTACTGACCTATGAAAGGATGGAAGGCTGAGTCAACCTGGAGCCCTCTGGGATCAAACTCACAATGTTGTGGCTGCAGTACTAGCATTTAGCCACTGTGCCAACAGGGCTGCTGTAAGGTCCACCATCTCTAGGAACTGCTGGGCTAAAGCTGATAGTAAGCACTCCTGGCCATTGTATTTATTGGAAGCTGTCATTTAGAGCAATGGAATGAGAAGCTGTGAACATAGACTGCAAACTCCCAGACTGCAAACACAAGCTTTTGGGGGAGTGTATCCCCATCTAGGACTGTTTAACTCACCTCTAAACCCAGGTAAGGACCCTTGATAGTATGAAACTCCATCTTTTCTTGATTCAGCTTAAATTTGCTTTTCCTCATCCAGCCCATTAACCTCCCCAGGCACTTATTCAGAGGAGACACAGTATGCTTAGCTGTATTTGTATTCAGAAAGTTTTTAAAGAACAAACTGTGGGATGCAATAGTGTTTTAATAGCTTTTTATCTTTTAAATTGCAGTTCAATCTTTTAATGCTGTAAATAGATTAATTCTATTTTAATATTCACTTTTTGTATGTTTTTAATTGTATTGTTCATTCTAAATTATTATTATTATTATTATTATTATTAAGCTTTATTTATATAGTGCTGTAAATTTACACAGCACTGTACATACAATCATTCAAATTAGATGGTTCCCTGCCCTTTGGCTTACAATCTAAAAGACACAACACAAAAGGAGAAGGGATTGGTGGTGGGGAATGGTGAAAGGGGATGAGGTCCAGCATTTCTTCTCTCCCTTTGAGGCCTGGACCAAGGCAGATGGATTGGAGGGAGGGCTATACTTAATCAAGGCTGGATGGGGTTGGCCTGCCTTTTCTTTCAGTCCCTCCCAGGTTGGATGGAGTTCTGGGGGGGGGGGGGGAGCTCACCTTCTTCAATCAAGGCCTGGATGGCATGGCCTGCCTTTTCTTTCAGTCTCTCCCAGGTTGGATGGAATTCGGGGGGGGGGGGGGGCCTCACCTTCTTCAAGCAAGGCCTGGATGGCTGGCCTGCCTTCTCTTTCAGTCCCTCCCAGGTTGGATGGAGTTTGTGAGGGGGGGGGGAGCTCACCTTCTTCAAGCAAGGCCTGAATGGCATGGCCTGCCTTGTGAGCTGCTTTGATTTCCAATTTTGGGGAAAAGTGGGATACAGATAAATGATGATGATAATAATGAAAATGATGATGATGATGAAGATGATACACCATACAACACACTGATCTCTGGATCTCTTCAGGTAAAAAAACAAACCCATAGGAAATACCTGGTCATTTGAAATGAGGAAGCCAAGACTCATCTACCCTTTCTGGCAATTCATCCACCCATGCAGTTCAGATGAACAATGGAAGACCCATCTTGGGTGAAATCTGTATGATTGTTTGTAAAGTCTTTGAAGGTTTCAGAAATCAAATGAATTAAGTTGTCAAACTAGTTGATTGCCTCAGTATTAAAGACTTTGGTTCACTGTGACATTTATGAGAAAACTCTCAAAATCTAGTAGAACAAGGATTGAGAGTTTTGCTAGAGACATTGCAATGCTCCTCTAAATCCTGCCTGGGCATCATTTAATTATTCACCGACATAAAGGAAAATAACATTAATGCAACTGTTCCATTCAATGATTCTGCATATTCTTCTTTGCTGTCTCTGCGTGTAAATGTGCTTCCCTCAATGTGTACATGATGCCACCATTCTTGTTCCTGCAAATTCCTCTGTAAAACCCTTTTTTCCAGGTAGCCTTTTGCATATCTTTCTAATTCTCATCCCTGGAAGCCTGCAGGTCTGAAGGGCTCTTGATAAAATGATGGTACCTTTCCCAAGTCATAGTTGTAGATTTATGTGATTTTATTCATTGGCATTTAAATTTGTCATAAAGCCTGCACTTTAGTGTCACTCTGGGGCAATGTGGGAAATTTAAATGGCAACTAACAGACTCAACAAATTAGCTCAGGGAGCACAGAGCAGTCAACAGTGAAAGGGGGCTCTTTAGGGACTCTGAGATGCCAGCACCTTTCTTTAGGTGCCAGAGGCTGACCCAGCCAACCTTGATTACATTTGGACAAGAAGATTAAGAAGATAAATCAAAAGCCACATGTTTTTTCATCCTCTGCCTGTTTTTAATAGTAAATATTCCTTGTGAAAAGCAACCTGATATATTTTTTTACTTGTGTATCTCTGTAAGGTGGGTAATTTTTGCCACCCTCAGTATTGTTGACATACAACTCTCATCAGTCCTAATCAGCATAGATTGATGGCAAGGGATGATGGGGCCTATAGTCTATAGAGATCAGGAGGACCATAGGTTGCCCACCCCTACTGCAATTCATTCTTGTATTCTTATGGTATGGTATAAATAATAAATAGTAACCATTGTTCAGTCCTCTATATTGCACTGATAAGACCAGTTTATCAAATGTACGTGGTCATCAATCATTTTGGAGATAAATGAAAGACAAATACCTTTGGCCAAAAACATTGCTTTTCTGCTATTCTAGGAGAGATGACAGCCTCACAAATGAAAGTACTGCCAGTGAATTAAGCAATACACAGCACTAATTTATGTACATACTCCATTGTGTGACAGGATTTCTACCATACACAGCTTTAACTTTAAGCTTGCTCTGTCTTCTTATCAGTTTTTTGCCAGTAGCAATGATATAATTCTCTCCTTAGCTGCTTACTGGACTCCTGCCTATCCAATTTTCCTGGGTTGGCAGCTGCACTGCTCACTTTCTTAAAGCCCAGGTCTTTCTGACTACCAAAAAATTGTTTATAATATCTGGATAATTTGAAACAGGTGTTTAAATCTCTTCTGGATTGCAGAAAGCCTCTATGTTTTTCATCACATACTTTGGATAAACACAACTGCTAGGATGCCCATCTGGTATTGGTTCTAGGCCACCTTCCCATAGTTAAATGGAAAGACATTTTTGGTTCAGATGCAGGCCAAAGTGGACTAAATGCCATCCTCATGTATCATTTAACTGCTGCCTTTTGATTAGCACTATCAGCCTTGGTTAGTATTGCAGATTCCATTTATGTTCATGTTGAGGTAATTTCATTAAAAACTCATGTTTTGACGAGACAGCTTAAGTGTTCACAGCTCCATCATAATTATATGATTGGCTTATTTGCCTTGGAGATGTGTCCTGACTTCTTATGATTCCTACACTTCCTATGTAGAAATCTAGGAATAACACTTCCTATGATTCAGTTGCCTTAGATCAATTTGATTTCAACCAGAGTGATGTCCATCCAGCTTAGATATAGAGATGCTGCAAACATTAGGAAGAACTTTTTTCATTGCATGTGGTGTTCAACAGTGGAGTAGATTGCCTCAGAGGGTGGTGAACCCACCTTATTTGGGTGTCTTTAAAAAGAGGTTGGATAGGCATCTTTCATGAGTGCTTGAGTTGTGTATTCCTGCATGACAGGGGGTGGATTAGATGTTTTTTGTGGTTCCTTCCAGCTCTAAGATGCCATGATTATGTGAAAGGTGATGATGTGATGATGCAAGGCTCTTGTGTATGTTCAAAACAGCTAATTCCCCCTTCCCCATTTCTCAGTATACCCCCAGCATCAGACTTAATGCTTGTGTGTTGATCTGATTGTTATCAGAATTGGTATCACACACAAAAATGAGGGTGGTGTCAGCCTGCTTGGGTAAGTTTCAAGCACAGCCAGGAAAATAACTTTTTTTCTGATTACCAGAATGCCAAACAGGTAACCATGATCACATGTATAAGCATCACTTCCAAAACTCCAAAAGGACTCCTCCCATGTGGCCCTTGTGCTCTCTTCCAACTCTATGATTCTATGATTCATGTCAGCCCAGTAAGGACTGAACATGTACAGTGGTCTCCAGTTGGGAAATAAAATGGAAAGTGGAAATTAAGTGGAAAATAGAACTAGGTCCCCTGAAGAGATTACTACATGTAGTTTTAAACCATGATTACATCCAGGAGAAAAAGCGCTTTGGTAATACTTATCACACAATGATGCCTCTGACCCATAACTGCTGCATTCTCCAACCACAATTATGATGTCCCTTTTCATTAATGAGGAAAAACTGTCAATGAACTCACTATTATGCTAATTCCCAAGCACTGACATCACTGCTCAGGTGCTCCTTCTCTCACCTCTCTCCATCCTTGTCTTTGCTATTCCCAAGCAGGCTGATTGCTTTATTATTATTTTTTCTTCTTTCTTTCCTTTTTCAAATAAATAAAAAAAACCCTAAATCACATTAGCAGAATTCCAGAAGTACATGAAAAAGTGAAAATAAAAATAAAATTATCCTTCCCTTCAAAATCATGCTGTGGAGACCATAGAGCAGGGAAGGTGGGCTAAGCAGGAGTCAGAGAGCATGATGGCGAGCAGACCTATCACACAATTGACAAGACATGTTGCAATGGCTGCTCTGAAACTGGCATATTTCAATTTTAATTAACTGATGCAATTTGAGCAAGAATGGAGCTTGTGTGGTAATGTCCTGAGACTAAAGGAGCTTATTGTACATTGGCATCCTGAGCAGTAGCATTTCATTGCAAGTCCTGATTGTGCAACACAGAGATACTAGAAACATAGAGTATGTGAACATTTAAAAGGGAATGCCATAATCACAAAAAGTCAATATGGGTTTCTGGGAAACAAGTCATGCCAGACTAATCTGATCTCTTTTTTTGATAAAATTATCAGCTTGGTAAATGAAGGGAATGTCATGGATATTACATACCTTGATTTCAGTAAGGCCTTTGAAGATTCCCCATGACATTCTTGGAAACACTTATTAAAATGTGGGTTAGACAAGGCAACTGTTAAATGGATTTGTAATTAGTTGACTGGCTGAAACCAAAGGGTGCTCAGCAATGGCTCCTTTTCATCTTGGAGAGAAGTGGCCAGTGGGGTGCCACAATGTTCTGTCCTGGGCCCAGTGCTATTCAACATCTTTACATGTGAAAGGGATCTAGGAGTCCTATTAGACTACAAGTTGAACATGAGTCAACAGTGTGATGTGGCAGCTAAAAAGGCCAATGTAATTTTAGGGTGCATCAATAGAAGTATAGTGTCTAGATCAAGGGAAGTAATAGTTCCACTTTATTCTGCCTTGGTCAGGTCTCACCTAAAATACCGTGTCCAGTTGTGGGCATCACAATTCAAAAAGGATGTTGAGAAATTGAGTGTGTCCAGATGAGGGCAACTAACATGATGAAGGGTCTGGAAACCATATCTTATGAGGAAAGACTTAGGGAGCTGGGTATGTTTAGCCTAGAGAAGATACAGTTAAGGGGTGAGATGATAGCCCTCTTTAAATATTTGAAGGGGTGTCACATTGAGGATGGAGCAAGCTTGTTTTCTGGCTCTCCATAGACTAGAACACAGAATAAAGGATGCAAGCTCCAGGAACAGAGATTCCACCTCAACATTAGGAGGAACTTTCTGATAGTAAGAACTGTTTGACAGTGGAACACCCTCCCTCAGAGCAAGGTGGGGTCTCCTTCCTTGGAGGTCTTTAAACAGAAGCTGGATGGCCATCTGTTGGGGATGCTTTAATTGTGATTTCTTTCATGGCAGGGAGTTGGACTGGATGGCCCTTGTGGTCTCTTCGATCTCTACAATTCTATGATTCTATAATATTCAAAAATATTAAACATTGCATAATTTAAAAAGTTGCTCTTAAAGCAATATAAACAATAGAAATGCAGTTGCAAGCAGTGTACAATAATCTGAGTATTCTATCCTGTGAGTCAAGTTAACCTGCATTTCAGCTATCCACATGGCAGAGTATCCCTTTGCCATGTAGTATGGACTCATTGTACAGACAACATGCCTCAAATGGAAATTTTGACATGTTTGGACTCCAGGGACACAAGTACAAATCTTGCCACTATTGTCACTTGCTTCACCCCTCACTTTCTCTTGTGTAAAAACCATCTTCAGACTTTTCTGCTCAATGTATGAAGACTGAGGGTGGTAAGGGAAGGGCCAATATACAAGGATTTGGGGTATATCTACAGGGAGACCTTGGCTCTTAACTGAGGGCAGAATCTTCATTTAAGCATAACTAATATTTATATCTCACGCTTTTCACAATGGGCTCTTCTCTTTTTCACATGATACTTACAACAGCCCTGTGAGATAAATCAGGCTGAGAGAGACTATGGCAGGCACAAAGTCACCCAGTATCTGTCACAGTGGGGACTTAAAGCTGGATCTTCCAAGAATCTAACATTTTAGCCACTGTATCACACTGCCTCTCAATGCCTGTGCAGGGGCTGCTGTTAAATTGCCTGGGGTAATCTCTGGTAGCTTCAGATGCAGGTAGTTATCCAGGCATTCCAGTAAAGCACAAAGGAGGATTGTGGCATGATATAGCTGTCAGCTTCCCTCTTGTACCAATGCAGAGACTGCACGCAGCAAATGCAAAAAATTACTTATGAGCACATCTCTCTCTTACTAGATCAAAGGGTTTAAGAAGCAAGCTCATGCAATGTTCCAAGTACTTGGTTTTATGCTTGTACCAAAAAGTGAAGGGTTAATGAGCAGCTGTGAAGTTTATCACCATTAAGTGTGTGCCAGGCGAAAAAACCCATTCCACAACTGACAGCAGGTACTAAAACCACAAACAAATGTCTCATCTCATTAAAAATCACATCAAACTTTTCACTCTGCATTCCCCTGACTTTGAACCATTGGCTATGTTTTCACTCCCTTATAGCAATGCCCTAAAAAGCTCATAGGCCAGGTTTGACAAAACCATTTAACTAGTTCCGTGAGCTTGAGAGAAGAGGTTTGACTTCCGTAATGTGATATTGTGCATGAAACCATTGGGAAAATGCATCAGGAGATTTGGGCTGCAGTGACACCAGTATGTGGATGAACCACAACTGCGCGTCATTGTGGGAAGCCTCTGGAAGTCTGACACCGGGGTCTGGAGGCATTTTACAGTAAGTAAGAGTGAACAAACTAAATCCAGATAAAATAGAGGTACTGAGGTGCTGAGACAGTGGTTTGTGACTGGTTTTGCATGGGACTGGATTTTCGGAATGATTACACTTGCAGATTGGATGATCTTCCTGGATTTAGTAATGCCGCTTGAACAGGTATGAGTTCTATGAACAATGGGGCTGTACAAACAACCCATAGGGCTCTATACCATCCTTGGAAGTGCTGGATTGGGGATGCAGCAACTGCACACCATGCCCCCAACCTGGTACAAAAAGGAGCCATGAAGTGCGGCTTCTATTTCCACCGCAACAGGGGTGCCATAAGTGGTACAGCATGGCCTTATGATGCCCCTTGTACAGACTGCCATTTGGGCACTACACAAGAACAACATCATGATGGTGTGCACAGTCTGGATGGGCCCATGCCAGGATGGTGCCCGGGTGCTGCCACAAGAGCTTCGAGCGTGTAAATGCTCAGCCCTTGTGGAACCCTAGGAACCCTCTATGTTCCTCCAGTGCCTGTGAGGCAGCAGAGAGCAAGCTTGCATCCTCCTTTTTGTGGCAGCCCTTGAAGTATTTATTTAGCAGGATTATATCACTCTCAGACGTATTTCCACCAAGCTGAACTTTTTAATAGTTAACATGTTAACTCCCACCTTCATCTCAGAGCACATGGAACACCCCACCCCATCCCCAAATTCCTGCATGTCAAAGAGTTGGATTTGATGGCCTCATGGTCTCTTCCAAGTCTATGAGGGAATACTTCAGTAGCTGCCACACCAGATAGTGTCAACCCGTCATGTGGAACAGTTCACCAGCAGCTTGCACTACTTGATTTTGTTGATTGACTAGGACTCTAAAAACTGATGTGCCTCTATGTAGTGGGTGCATGTAGACATGTCTGGAGGGCTATGATATGTGGCTGGTGAATCATTTTTTTTTGGGGGGGGGGGGGGCAAAAGCTGTGCAAATCTTGAGCTGACAATCTCTCCACCTTGCCTAGATCTCTTGCTTGATGATGTTTCATCTATCATCGCCTTTGTCTGTGATCTTGTATAGCATTAAGTGACCTGTGAAAAAGGAGAGCAGATCTGTATCTACCCTACAGTGGTGGTGGTTATCATCTGTGCTCGTTCCTTACCTGCAGTGGTGGGGAGTGTCCAGAATGAGGGCTGTTGGGATGATGTTCCAGGTTGGTTTAAGATAACAGAAGGAGAAGGAGAAGGAGAAGGATTTTCCCACAGGTTAGAATTTCCTAGCCTGGAGACAGACAGAAAACAAACATGCACCAGAACTGGTCACTGGCCATTACAGTTGGTGGTTTTTGGGAGCTATTGTCCAAAATGTAACTTTTCCAAACTTTGGTCTATGAGCACAGTTCTGCCTTACAAGATCAGAGGGTTTAAGAAGCTAGATCAGAGGGTTTAAGAGGGTTTTTTAAAAATATTTTATGGTCTTTATTCTATTTCTTGAAGTACCCTGAGTGAGTGATGTTCAGGAACTGGAACACTGGACTTGTGTTTACACAGCAACGAGTGGCAATTTGAGTTCTCTTAAAATCTTTATCTTCATGCTTAAAATCTTTAAGCCTCATGTTTAAGCAGACTACATGTAAGATTTCCAAGAAGCTAGAACAAGAATTAACTATGTAGTAATAAGAAAAAAAATAGTTGTTGCTAAAATCTAAGAAATTTAAGTTCAGGTAATACATATACTCAGCAATAACAATGTTTAAAGTCTACGTAATCATAAATGAAGTTTACATTCCGGTCATCTCATTGTACCAAGCAGTTCCATTTACAAATTTGTAAACTTGTTCTTGAACGATCACAAAAGTAATTCCGAAAATTAAACAATGCACAACTGAAGGCATTTGAAAAATTTTACACATGGAGGAAACCAAACAAAAGAGAGGAATTCATTTGCTTGACAGCTGTATAATCCGAATAATAAAATGGGAAAATAGATGAGTGTGAAGTAACATGTTGGCTTTAATCAGCCCACTGGAGAGGAGATGACACATACTGAAATGGCAGCTTGGTTTATTATGGCCCTCAGGCAAAAAGCAGCTGCTGAGAAAGGTGGATGATAAAGTGGAGGTGAGAATAGTACTATGTATGGCAGAAAAAAGGAAGCTATAATTATATGGGTAGGACAAATTTGTTCAGTTAAGGAGGGACAATCATTGATTTCCAGAGCTTCATTTCTTAGCAGTTCTATCAAAATGTTGTTTTTGGCCCTGTACAGACCAGCACTTTGTGCTGGCCTGTGGGTGAAGTCAGGGCGCAGTGCCTGGACACCCTGACTCCCCCCGCAGGACGTCATGATGCTGTGTGCCATTCCAGACAGTGCGTGGCATTATGGCTCAATGCTGGCACTGCATCCAGATGATACAGTGAGGAAGGGTGCCATACAGCCATGCTCCCATGGCTATGGTGCCCTCCAGAAGCTGGATCAGGGCTGTGGCATGAGATTGCTGTGGCTCCGATCCAGCCAGGAAAGGGGCATCCTGTATAGCCCCCTTTTTTGTTGCAAACTTTCAAGTAATTTCTGACTTGTGACCACCCTAAGGTGAACCTATCATGGGGTTTTCTTGGCAAGATTGGTTGCGAGAAAGTTTGCCATTGCCTTCCACTGAATCTGAATGTGTCTTGCCCAAGGTCACCCAGTGGGTTTCATGGCTGAGCAGGGAATAAAACCCTGGTCTTCAGAGTGACAGTCCAACACTCAAACCACTACACCATGGTGGCTCTTATCAAAATGTTACTAGTACTTATTTTAATTTTAATTTTTGTTTAACCAACCATTCTGTTACTTATGAGAAAGGAATACTCCCCACTCTGCACACACAGCTGTCCTTTGCCCAGTTTTCTTAGAACCACACTGAATATTCTGTGATTTCAGTATTCACAATGAGCTTGTTAATAATAATAATAATAATAATAATAAAATTTATTTCTATATCCTGCCTTTCCATCAGATCAAGGCGGGATTAGAGCAAAAGAAATATACACAATACAATATCAATAAAATAGCCAAAGAAATAAAGCCCAATACATCAACATGTCCATACAATACAATATCTGTAAATAGCACATAATCACCTAGCATATTAACATCAGTTTAACAAATATAATGCAATGTCAATACCACAATCCATAAAATATACATATAGAATCAATTACAGTTACTAACAATTTCAATATACATAAGGTCAATCAGTCACTAATCCTCCATCCTCTGTGAGTGGTGGAATGGTGTTCCGTTGGTGGCGCTGTTGGGGGGGGGAATCTGGCAGGCCAGCATTTGGAGCGGTGTGCCACCGACATTCCACACCTCCTCAGTCCTCCACGGACAATGGAAAAGATGTTCAGGCATTGGTGCAATACTCCGCCCCCCCTTCAGTCTTCCACAAGAGGGGGAGAGATGTTCTGGCGCTGGTGCTGTTTCCTGCACTAATACTCCCGCCGACATCCCTTTAAGCCTCCTCCTCTGTGGGGCCAGGTGTTGCTCGGCCTCTCTTTCTCTCTCTTGGCACTGGCGCTGAGGGCTTTGGCTGGCTGAAGGGTTGCCGCTCCCACCAGCGTCCCTTTATGCCTCCTCCTCTGTGGGGGCCAGGTGTTGCTCGGCCTCTCTCTTTCTCTCTCTCTCTCTTGGCACTTTTATTTATTTGTATCCTGCCTTTCTCCCAATGACCTACGCCATCTGAATATGCTAACAAAAAGTCAATATTCATCTTAACGATCATTCATGTTAGTTTAATTTGGTTTGTTCCATCAACTCAGTGTAGAACAAAATTCCTTCTCTGTTAAGGTATGCATTTCCCTAGAGATAATCTAATGAGATCTTATGCCAGCAATAGGGTGAAATGAAGCTAACAGTTGGCAGAGCCAAAATTGGGCAGGGTCTTACCTCATCTCTCTTTATGCCACAGCTCTCTCTCTTTCTCTCTTGTTGACATTCCTTCCCTATTCCCCATGTGCTTTATTTCTCAGGGTTTGATCAAGACATGCTAAGGGCCTACCGTGTTTCCCCCAAAATAAGACAGTGTCTTATATTAATTTTTGCTTTATTTTCAGGGGATGCCTTATTTTTCCATGAAGAAGAATTCACATTTATTGTTGAACAAAAAACAAAACAAACAAAAAACAAAAAAACCCAAAAAACAAACACCCCCCCCCCCCCAAAAGCATGCTTCCAATCAAAAATTTTGCTAGGTCTTACTTCCAGGTGAGGCCTTATATTGAGCAGTTCAGCAAAACCTATACTAGGTCTTATTTTAGGGGAAACAGGGTAAATTATGTCAAATTTTAAGAGGCTAAATGTATCACCAACAATGTGTGCCTTCTATATACATGAGCATAAAGATCAAGAGGCCACTTGAGGACTTTAATTGTACTATACTTAGCTTGTCTGTAAACCTGGCCATGATCTCCCTCCCCATTGCACTGCTAGGATAAAGAAAGACAGATTACTTTTGCCAGAAGTCTGACAGTGATACAGCTTTTTATAGTGAACCTACACTATAAACCTACATTATAAAGTTCCAGCACTTTGATACCCTTCAACTGTCATAGCTCTGGAATCCTGGGAATTTTAGTTTGGATGGAGTTACTTAAAATTCTTTGCAGAGAGCTCTAAGCCACTCCTTTCAACCACTACAGCTCTATCTAGCAGAAAATTCTAACAGCCTCAACAAACTACAGGTCCTGGGATTCCATAGGATGGAGTCATGGCTTTTAAAATAACATGAAACTGATAGAGATATGTAATACAGATATACTCAGTCTGATTGATTGTTGGGTGCTGGGGGACAGCATTACAACTGTCTAGGGCTGCATCTCCACTAATGCAGTTTGATACTGTTTTAACTGGCATAGCTCCATCCTATGGATTTCTGTTTTTTGTTTTTTGTTTTTTTTAGTTTTGTGAGATATTTTGTGTTTTCTGCCAGAGAGCTCTGCTGCCATAACAAACTACAAATGCCAGGATTCCATAGGATGGAACCATGACATTTAAAGCAGTGCCAAACTACATTAATTCTGCAGTGTGGTAGCAGCCTATGGCATTCTAACTTCCAGTACAGTGCTGTGGTCTCCTGGATGGACCATGTGAGTTGCCCCAGCCACTCAGATTAAATGATGGGAAGAGCAAATGCAGCTAAGGTCCCTGCAGCCAAAAGAGCAGAAAGAACACAGTAACGATGGGGAAAAACCCCCACAACAATGTAGCATGCTCTTTCCCTGTACCAGCTATTTTAGGAAAGTTAGGAAGAATGCAAAACTTTAGCACCCCCCCCCCCCGGATGGACATCAGGAAGGATTTTTTTTATCCTTGTGGCTGGCCATATCAATTAATTTTGGTGGTCATCAATCTTGGAAGTTCTTTGAGGTGTTTTTGTGTTTATTTTCTGGGTGTTCTATCCAAATACAGGAGAAAGTTGGGAGATTAGGCAGAATTTGGGGCCTTTGGAGTGAAAATGGAGGGGGGGGGTGATACTGGAAGTTTTGGAAAGCCCACTGAGGGCTTGAAAGCCACTAAAAGGGGGAGGAGGGCTCCTGAGGCCAGCAGGCTGCTCTTTCTCTAACCCTAGTGAGAGCCAGCATGTTCTAGTGGTTTGAACGTTGGGCTACAGTTCTGAAGACCAGTGTTTGCTCCCTCACTCAACCATGGAAACCCACTTGGTGACCTTGGATGGGTCACACACTCTCAGCCCTAGAAAACCCTGTGATAGGTTCACTTTAGGTCACTGTAAGTCGGAAATGATTTGAAGGCACGCAACAAAAACAAAGTGTAGCATTTTGTATCCCAGCTCTGAAGTACATCCACCAGCCAGTGAACTTGAATGAACATGGATGGGTCATGTTTATATGGTATTTGTCTTTCTTTTGTTGTATTCTGTCTTGTGAGTGACCAGAATCTGGAAAAAAATGGTTAGAATCATGTAGTAGCCACTTAGTTAAATAGACACAGCGAATTTAGTAATTGTTGAATGAAACAACCATGGATGAGTAAATCTAAGTAACTATTTCTTGTTCACAATTGTTACTTAATCATGATTGAAATACTATTGCCATGATTGTAACTCCCCTCCCAAACCGACTTTATCAGGCATCAGCTGCATAGTGCAGGGACATGATGTTTTCATCACATTTGTGGAGGGTAGGGGCATAGGCCAGGAGAAGTTACTTAGTTCAGTACACTAAGTGCAAGTATACATAGGTCGTAGAATTCAAAGACATAGCAGTGTTAGTCTGGAAAGTCAGTATGCAAAGGGATTTTGTGGCATAGTGGTTTGAGTGTTGGACTGTAACTCTAGAGACCACGGTTTGATTCCCAGCCCAGACATGAAACTCACTGGATGACCTTCAGCAAGTTACATGCTCTCAGCCTCAGGGAAAGGCAATGGAAAACCTCCTCTGAACAAATCTTGCCAAGAAAATCCCATGATAGGTTCATCTTATGGTCGCTATAAGTTGAAAACAACTTAAGAGCACACAACAACAACAACAACAACAACAGGATACTAGCCAATGTTCTTTTGGACTACAATTTCCACGATCCCCAGCTACTAGCCATGGTGACAGAGGGACTCTGGAAGTTGCTGTCCATTTTTAAAAAACTTCCCCAAGCTCTGGTGAATGCCTGGAAAAGACTTCTTTCTTTTCAGTTCTCTGTGTTATTTCAAAGTTATCACTTGCTATTGTTTAAACTTTGTATGAATAATGAATGTGTTTCTTATTTCAGTGCACTGGATGGGTCATTCAGCACAAAACTGAATATACATTTCATTTAGGAAGAATTGAGAGACATATTCCATGTTATGGAATATCAGTATGCTAAGGGATCTGATAGCAGCTTTGAGTCTAACACAGAGCCAAAACAGATGGCCCTAAAGGGGCAGCATGACACCACCCTTTTGAGCGCCAGATAAGGGTTGCAGCAACCACACTCCATGGCCCTGATACAGCTATTTACCAGCTCAAAAAGAAGCAGCAACATGCCTCTCCTTTTTGAGCCAGCAAAACAATGCCCTTTCAGCCACCGCCACAGCTTTGCAGTGTTCCTGAGACATGTGGTGTATAAATGTCACACCACCTGAGCATCACAATGCTGCTTGCCATCTGGTCAGGAGGTTAGCATGATGCTGGCTTGGGGACTGCATCATCTAAATGCCACACTCCACGCTGTCCCCAAGCAGGTCTGTTTGGGACCTCAGACTCACAGTTAGTCTCAAAAGTGCTGCAAGATCCCCTTCTATTTCAGTTGGCAGTTACTCCTAATAGTCCTGTTCCTTTTCTGTTTTCAATATATTCCTATTGGCCACTGCATTTTATTAAACTGAACAGCAAAGGAAATAGGATACACTGCTAACCTCTGAAGTGCACATACACACACAGTTTCCTCATAAAATGGGCATGCAGAACACATGATGATGCTAATACTCTTTCTCTGGGTTTACTTCATCCTAAAATTTGCTATATTAGTCCTGCATTCATTTTACAAGCCATTATGATCTGCCCTGTTCCTTTGCATTTGTTTATTTTTTAAAATGAACTTTTGATTAGCGTATGAAATGTGCATTAATAGGGCATGCTGGGTGCTCTTTTTGTTTTGCAGAGATACCATTGTCAAGAGGTGAAGTGCTGCCTGTAGATGGCATCCTTGCCCAGCAGTTCACCACTTTGAGAGGAGTCAGGTGGCTCCTATTACTTGTCAGCATGTCATTGGGAAAGTGATATCTTAACTTGCATACAACTCACCCTTTCTCCACGCATGCCCTGTATCTGATGTGCACAATTTATTCTGTATTGGGGACAGCTGGCACTGCTGCAGTGCAATGGTTATGATAAATATAGGGACCAGAGTCCCTGCTCAGTGTTCCAGTCAATGGTGCCAGACTGCTAGCTGACTCTAGAGATTTTTCCCCCTATGGTAACTTGAAAGGATTAAGACAAAATAATTAGGCTGATACTAATGTCTCTGGGAGGATAAAGCCTTGCTCCTGGTGAAATGAATAGGTACAATCGACAATTTTGTATGCTACGGAGAAAGAAACCTGGCTTTCCAATGTGTGTATATTCAAAATGGAGTTGTAGAACGATGTTTAAAAATGCCAATGCTTGGAAAAGATACTTTTTTGGTTTGAAAGTCTGAGGATCCCATAGACAGCATGTTGTTGTTCTGTGCCTTCAGTTGTTTTTTATTTATGGTGACTCTATGATGAACCTATCACAGGGGGTTTCTTGCCAAGATTTATTCAGATAGGTTTTTTCATTGCCTTCTTTTGAGGCTGAGATAGTGGACTTGCTCAAGGTCAACCAATGCTTTTCCATATGGAATTGAAACTGGTGGTCCAAAGTCATAGACTAATATTTAAACCATTTTGCCAAACCGGCAAAGAAAGCATAGCTGTTTGCATCTGATAATTCATGATTCTGGGTTTTTCTTATTAATATATTTATTTTGTTTTTGGACAATTATAATTTTATGTAGTCACTTTTACAGGATGCAGTAGAGATAATAAAATAAAATATAGGAAAATTGGAAGTTGTCTTCTACTGAGTCAGATTGACCTATCCCACTTTGAATTTTCAACTCTGACTGAGCAGCTTTCCAGGATTTCAGACAGGATTCTTTCCTACTTGGCCTGGAGATTTCTGATACTCCCTGGTGGTCTCTCATCCAAATACTAACCAGATCTGCCCCTTCCCAGTAATCATGCCCTTTGTTTTCTCTTGTAAAAAACTGGGGGCTTCTTATTCCCTCCCGGTTGCTGCTTCAAATTGTGCCACCCTTCTCTGTATATATGAACCAAGTCTTTTACTTAAAACCTGCCTTGAGATGAGATTCCTGAACATGAACAAATGGCCTTTCCATTCCATACAGACAAAAGACCCTGGAAAGCTTTGAGACCCAGAACCTCTTTCCATACAGCCTATTCCTTGGCATCTGGTACTCCATCAGAAAAATGACACCATTGTCAAAAGGTGCAGACAGATACTATCTAATCACACACAGTATGTGCAGATAGATACTTATATGTGCAGACAGATACTATCCAATCACAGTACAGAGAAAATGTATCTTTTTCATACCCTGGAAATACCCCTTTTCTTCCACAGGGACTACTATTGGAGTCTGGATACATATTCAAGTTAAGATGTTTGTCTTGATAGAAGGGGAAAGGGGAGCTGCTTTATCACACTAGGGGGCAAACAGGATTTGAATGAGAGTTAAATGAGAGTTAAACAGGAAATGTCCTGTGATAAACATACCAGGTCAAGAGGTCAGGAGAACGTATTCCAATCTATGCCAGAAAAAAAAAAAAAAAACCCTAGGTACTATCCATCCCCTGTTCTCGATTGTCACAATTGACCTCTCACCCATCTTCGTGCTAGGCTGGATTTTACAGCATTTTCACTGAGGTAAAGTTGAAGAGGAAGGAATGACTTTGACCATTTTCTGTGTCCTCTTTCCCAAAGCCACAGAGTCACTGAAACCTTGACAGTTGCTCCATCATTGAAACAAGTGAATATCTCTACATTTTTCCCTTCCACCATATAGATTGTCTTTTGAGATCAATCTTTTAGCTCAAGAAATAATTCTAGACAGGATTTATGTTTGAAATTAAACACTTGGAGCCTTTACAGATGGCCCAAAAGGGCCATCTCCGTTGTGTGAATAGGGCTGGGGAGCGGGCAGCATTCACACGCTCCCCAGCCCTAGTGCATACGTGCATGCTCCGATAATAATAATAATAATAATAATAATAATTTATAGCCCGCTCCTCTGTAGACCAATCGGAGCGGGTTACAATGATTAAAAAGCACAAAGTAAAACAGTTTCAATAACCCAAGCCCAACCACCCACCCCTTAAAATTAAATTAAACTAGCGTCAAAATTAAAAACAAACACAATTAAAATATGACAATATGAAACAACAATCATTGCATGAACATCGAGGGTCAAGATGTTGGAAGCTGGGGGGGAGGGCATGAACCACCAACAGAGCCGGGAGTTAAAGGGTTTCTGTGAAGGCCTGCCTGAAGAGATGTGTCTTTATGGCTTTTAAAAAGCAATCAAGGAATGTAATAAGACACATCTCATCCGGCAGGTCATTCCATAGCCTGGGAGCGGCAGCAGAGAAGGTCCTCTGGGAGGTCTGCGCCAACCTGGTTTTCATAGGCTGTAGCAAATTCCTCCCAGAGGACCAAAGTGTGCGGGGGGGATCATATAGGAAGAGGTGGTCCCTAAGGTAGGATGGACCCAAGCCATGTAGGACTTTAAAGGTTAAAACCAGCACCTTGTACTGTGCCTGGAAACTAATCGGCAGCCAGTGGAGAGACTTGAGCACTGGTGTTATGTGCTCTCTCCTCGATGTTCCCGTGATAAGCTTGGCTGCCATGTTTTGAACTAGATGGAGTTTCCAGGTTAAGCGCAAGGGTAGCCCCATGTAGAGCGCATTACAGAAATTCAGTCGTGAGGTTACCAAAGCATGTACCACAGATTCTAGGTCCTTCGAGTCCAGGAAAGGGCGCAGCTGGCATATCAGCCGAAGCTGATAAAAGGCATTCCTGACTGTCTCATTCACCTGACTAGTCATGTGAAGCGACGAGTCTAGGAGTACCCCCAGACTGTGAACAGGGTCCTTTGAGGAGAGTGTGGCTCCGTCTAGGACTGGGAGTTGTATTCCCAAATCTGGCTTCGGCCCTGTAACTGTTAATACCTCCGTTTTATCTGGCTTTAGCTTCAATCTGTTTTCCCTCATCCAATCAATTACTGCCGCAAGACAGTCATTAAGAGACACCATCTGAAGTCTGGGCCGATGATCTGGTCATTGAGAGGTATATCTGAGTGTCGTCAGTGTACTGAAGACACTGAGCTCCATGCCACCGAATGATCTCACCCAACGGCTTCATATAGATATTAAACAGCATCGGGGACAGGATGGCACCCTGAGGGATGCCACAATTAAGCTCGATCTTTGAGGAGCAACTGTCCCCGAACTTCAACCTTTGGGATCTGTCAGAGAGAACGGACTGGAACCACCGGAGTTCGGTGCCTCCGATCCCCAACTCCCTCAGCTGACTCAAAAGGATGGAATGGTCTACAGTGTCAAAGGCTGCTGAGAGGTCCAAGAGCACCAGCAGGGTCACACTACCCTGTCAATACTCAGGCGGAGGTCATCGGCCAGAGCAACCATGATAGTCTCAACTCCATGTCCTGTCTTGAAGCCAGTTTGAATTGGATCAAGATAATCAGTTTCATCCAAAACAACCTGGAGTTGGGAGGCGACTGCTCTCTCGATCACCTTGCTCAGGAATGGGAGCAGGGATACTTGTCTGTAGTTGTTCCTGTCCAGGGGGTCAAGGGAGGGTTTCTTCAGCAGTGGCTTGACAGCCGCCTCCTTCAGACAAGATGGTAGAGAACCCTCCCTGAGGGATGCATTGATTACATCCTGGAGGAATGCCCTCAATGCCCCCCCCCCCCACAGACGACCAACCAAGATGGACAAGAATCGAGAGGTCAAGTCGTCTTCCTCATACTTCCAAGGAGCTTGTCCATGTCCTCAGTATTCAAAGACTGAAACTCATCCAGTAATGTTGCAACAACTGAGTTATTGGACACCTCATCTATGGACTCTGATAAAACATTGGCGTCCAAGTCGGCCCTTATCTGAGAGATTTTATCTGCAAAGTAGGTGTTAAACATGTTGCAGCAGGCTGTTGTTGGGTCAAGTAGGGGATTTGGCAAAGGTGGAACCCCTGTCAGCTCCCCCACCACCCTGAACAGCTCTGCTGAGTGAGACTCTGCAGACGCAATGCGTGCAGAGCAGAAAGATTTCTGACGACATCATGGCACATGCCTCATCCAGATGGACCAGCGCACACCTGATAGCATTGCACCGCCAGAGGGCACCTAGGGCACCCTTTCTGCAGTGCAGAAAGGAGCTCTGAAATGGAGCTCTTTTTCTGGAAGTGCTTTGTTCCTGTGGCAACCAGATTACTGTGGGAACGAAGGCAGAGAAAAAGGGGCCAGGAGGCCCCTTTTCCCCTTGTCTCCACTGGTCAGGCTGTCCTTGGGGCATGAACCCCCAATGACAGCCCTTTCCAGGTCATGGAGAAGGGGCATTTTGCCCTTTTTCTGCGGCCTGGAAAAGTGGTGGATTGGGGCCTCTCGGGCTGCCAGTGAGGCTGCCCTGGCCCAATCTGCTGCTCAAAGGGGCACCTACAGACCACCCTTTTTGGGCAGTCTGCACAGCCCCTTGGTGTCTTTAAGAAATGCAACATGTATTACATTTCTCCAGCATTAAAGTACAGTGACAGTGAAAGCTCTGCCTGTTGAATACTTGCTCGCTATACAATTGATTCAGTAACAAAATCCCTTTAAGGAGGAGAGAAGGATAAACTGTGGTAATTTGTATTGGGACAGGCAACCATCTTCTCCAGCATATCTGTTCCTTACTTAGCCACATGTCCTTATGTTTTCAGTCAACAGAAAATATATAATGAATGCTGCTAATAATAAATACAAATGTCATTTAGTAATTGCATGGAAAAGCATCCTTGCTTGCTAGATGTGGCAATAAGAAGAAATGCAAATATGTGCATGTTACAGGAAATCCTTTGGCCATGCATGTCCCTGTCTCCTTTAATCCAGTGAAACAGACACTGGAAATTGATTGGCAGTTTATGTTGGAGAGAGAAATACATTTCATACAAAATGCAGTTAATTTATTATTTATTTTTAAATGTATTATTTATTTTAAAAAATGAATTCAAGGCAGCTATCAATAGCAAAGCATATATCAAAATAAGGTTTCATAAATAAGTTAAAAGAGAAGGACCTAAATCAGAGGTGTGAATGGTGTGGCATTCCAAATGTTGTTGAATTCCAAGTCCCAGTAGTTGTAACTAATGGTGAGTAATGCTGGGACCTATGCTACATTTGGGTCTGGAGTGCTGGCTAATGTCACCCTCTACCCCATGGGTTGCCAAACATTTTGACTCAAGGAGCCATTATTTCTATGGCAGAGCCTCTAAGTGGCCTACCCTATGTCTTACAAGTTAATGGTGTTTAAGAGTATATATAAGAATATAATCTTATTCTTTAATTTCATTCAATTTTTATTTATTTCATTTTCCTGGAGCAGCTACGGAGCACCTGAGAAGTGTATGTGGAGCCCTAAGGCATCCTTGGAGCACAGGTTGGGAACCCCTGCTCTAGCCTAAATCCAATTGCTCATTCAGTAGAGAATACCAACGGAACAAATTTCTGAATGGTTGTTGTTCACAAACCTATTTCTTGGAGTGAGAGAGTATAATTTGCCCAGGGTCACCCAGTGGATTTCCATGGCCAAGTGGGGAATCAAACCCTGATCTCCAGAATCATAGTCATAGTCTGACACTCAAACTATGCCATGCTGGATTTCACTGATGTAAATCCCAATTAGGATTAACCACCAGGAACTGTATCATCAACACATTAAACTAAGGACATGAAATGTTTTGTCCCCAATTCTTGATGCTGCTTCACTGCAACTCCCATTAGTCCCAGCCATACACAGACAGCGGAAAATGATGATGAATGTAGTAATCATGCAACATCTCAATCATGTTCTGCATTTCTGCATTAAAATGCAGGAATGAAAAATTTATTGCTACAAGGTGGGCTAATAAACACTGACTTTGGGTGGGGATCAGAAAAAAATGATGATGAAAGATAGGTCTATCAAAAACTCAGTATTTAGAGGCAATAAACTGGCATGGGAGCATATTCTTGGTTCAAAGAATAGGACTATTTCTTTCCTTGTTAGGTTGTAGGCTTTCAGTTTGGGGCTCCTCTTATATCCTTAAGTCCACAGATTTAAGGGTTTGTTGGGTTTTGGCCCATATTTTCTTTCCTGTTGATTTTTAGTCAAGTAACTAAGCTTTATCATCAAGTAAACTGTCTACTTGTCACTGGTTCTTTTTTCTTTTTCTTTTTTGCAAGGTCATTCTAGTTGTGTTTGCTGAAATACATACACATCAAAGCAATAAAACTGGAGGCAATTTCACTCCAAGCGCCAAATCTGTCATTTAGCTGCTTGAGTAAAACAGCCATAAAAGGGAAGAAATAGTCAACATCTATAATGTGGATGTACAAAGTCCAATGGCACATTTTGCTGGTGGTGTTCTCACTTGACAGCAGCCTATTGAAAATTTTAGGTCACCATCACTTCCCATCTGCTTGTCATTCTCTTTCTTTCTTTCTTTCTTTCTTTCTTTTTGAAAAAGTTTGTCAAATTCATCCTTGGCATGCTGCAGATCTGCAATATGTCAGTGATGGTACAGTAGAATCTGGCTAAGAAGCCCCCCCCCCCCCACACTGTGTAGTTTGCTGCTTTTTTATTTTTTTATTTTGGTAAGCTGAGAAAGGCAGATCAGTGTCCTGCAAAGCAGTGTGGCCAATTATAGATTAGTAGAATGAGTATGTGTATCCCTGTAACACAGGCTGAAAGTGGACACCAGATCTGCATAAATCTGATTATGTTAATTTATACGTATGGATGTCAATTTAGAAATTACTACCAACACAGTTAAGTCTCATTAGAGTACCTGGTTGACCGTTCTGCCTGTCCAGTCTACATTCCATCTATGTACTAATGGCTGATGGAAAACTTCTTTTTAAGATTTCTTATATTTTCAGATATCTAAAATGCAACACTAAGGGGCTTTCTAGATTGGCAAAAAGAAGTGTGTTCATGGCTGCATGAAACTCTAGCCTTTAGATGAGAAAAAGGGAAAGTGTGCCATGAAAATGCTTTTTTTGCGTTTTAGGGGAGAAGAAGCACCTTTAAAAAGGTGCTGGTTTTCCCAGCTTCTTTTTTAAAAACTGCAGAACAGTGCAGCTCCATCTAAAGGCTGTGGTGCAGCTGCTAAGCATTAAGGAAAAGGCAACTTCATGTCACACTTTCCTGCCAATCTAGAAAGCCCCAATGGCTTCAAAAATCAAAAAGGAAAATAATGCTCAAATAGAAAAGAAAAACAGAGAGAAGACAAAAGAAGATACATTAAGGAAAAGTAAAGAAAGGAAAAGAAAATCTATAAAAATGACCTTCAGTCTTCTCCATGGTGATATATAAATCTGTACTGTTCTATCTATAAACCCTCGATGATGATGATGATGATGATGATGATGCTTTATATACATAACACTGCAGATTTACGTAGTGCTGTAAACACAATCAGTAGAATAGATTAAAAAAAACCTGTCCATGACATACATTCTATGAAATAATAGCATAATACATATAAAATAATACATAATACAAGAAAGGGTTCAAAGGCAGGCAACAAATTAAAAATATCAAATGACAATCCTGCAATACCTGGAAATGCTTCCCTGGATAGGATGGTCTTCAACTCAGTTTGAAACTGGTTAAAGGAGTGATGAGCCATGCTCGTGGGGGAAGGAGGTTCCAGGAGTGAGGGGCAGCAATTGAAAAGGGAGGAAGCCGGGATGGGATAGTGAAAATCCTAGGCTGAGACAGCACAGAGGGCATGAGTGGGAAGGTGAGGAGAAAGAAGGTGCTTCTCTAATTCAATAAATCATCTACTGCCTTTCTATAATGTATGGTTGTTAATAATAATTCATTTAATCCTACATTCACATCAAACATAAAATCAATAAAATACTTCTACAAATTCTTTAAAAATTGCTAATAAATATTTGTAGTAAATTGCCACTAATTAATAACTTTTAAATCCTTCACTAGCCTAATATAAATATATATTGCTTCTTAGCTATATCTACCATTGCTAAACTAAATGACTTATTTTCTTCATTTTGTCATTTAATGATCATCCGGCCTATCAGCAATTATATCTCTCTATGAATCCTAGAACCCTAGAATCATAGAATCACAGAGTTGGAAGAGACCACAAGGGCCATCCAGTCCAACCCCCTGCCATGCAGGAACTCTCCATCAAACCATCCCCGACAGGTGGCCATTCAGCTTCTGCTTAAAGACCTCTAAGGAAGGAGACTCAACCACACCCCGAGGGAGTTTGTTCCACTGTCGAACAGCCCTTACTGTCAGGAAGTTCCTCCTAATGTTGAGGTGGAATCTCTTTTCCTGGAGCTTGCATCCATTGTTCCGGGTCCTGTTCTCTGGAGCAGCAAAAAACAAGCTTGCTCCCTCCTAAATGTGACATCCCTTCAAGTATTTAAACAGGGCAATCATATCACCTCTTAACCTTCTCTTCTCTAGGCTAAACATTTCCAGCTCCCTAAGTCGTTCCTCATAGGACATGGCTTCCATTTTCACCATTTTAGTCGCCCTCCTTTGGACCCGCTCCAGTATCTCCACATCCTTTTTGAATTGTGGTGCCCAGAACTGGACACAGTATTCCAGGTGGGGCCTGACCAAAGCAGAATAGAGTGGCACTATTACTTCCCTTGATCTAGACACTATACTTCTATTGATGCAGCCTAAAATTGCATTGGCCTTTTTAGCTGCTGCATCGCACTGTTGACTCATGGTCAACTTGTGGTTTACTTGGACTCCTAGATCCCTTTCACATGCACTTTCATTTAGTCAGATGTCCCCCATCCTATATCTGTGCATTTCATTTTTCCGCTGTAAGTACAGTACCTTACATTTCTCCGCATTGAATCTCATGTTTCTAGCGTTGGCCCAGCTTTCTAGTTTCTTCAGGTTACTTTGAATTTTGATCCTGTCCTCTGGAGTATTAGCTACTCCTCCTAATTTGGTGTCGTCTGCAAATTTGATAAGTATGCCCCCAATTCTGTCATCCAAGTCATTAATAAAGATGTTGAATAGGACTGGGCCCAGGACACAGCCCTATGGCACCCCAGTTTGTCATTTCTTTCCAGGTTGAAAAGGAGCCATTGTTGAGCACCCTTTGAGTTTGGCCAGTCAACCAGTTACAAATCCATGTAATGGTTACCTTGTCTAGCCCACATTTTACAAGCTTGTTTGCAAGAATTTTAAGGGGGACCTTGTCAAAGGCCTTACTGAAATCAAGATATACTATATCCACAGCGTTCCTTCATCTACCAAGCTGGTAATTTTATCAAAAAAAGAGATCAGATTTGTCTAGCATGACATGTTTCTCTGAAACCCATGTTGACTTTTTGTGCTTATGGCATTGCCTTCTAGATGTTCACAGGCTCTTTGTTTTGTGATCTCTAGAATCCTTCCTGGAATTGATGTCAGACTAACTGGGCGATAATTGTTGGGATCCTCTTTTTTCCCCTTTTTGAAGATGGGGACAACGTTTGCCCTCCTCCAGTCTGCAGGGACTTCTCCTGTTCTCCAGGAGTTCTCAAAGATTATTGCCAATGGCCCCGATATTATATTTACCAGCTCTTTTAATATCCTTGGATGTAGTTCATCTGGTCCTGGGGACTTATATTCATTTAGGTTAACCATGTATTCCTGTACTATCGCTTTACTTATTCTGTACTGTATATCCCCTGTTCTGTCTTCTGCTCCATTATCCTCAGGTTGAGCACCCTTTGCCTTTTCTGAGAAGACTGAAGCAAAGAGTAATTCTGCCTTTTTTCTGTCCCCTGTTAGCATTTTGCCATTTTCTGCACACAGTGGCCCTACCATTTCCTTCTTCTTCCTTTTGCTGCAGACATATCCAAAAAAGCCCTTTTTATTTTTCTTAACCTCTCTAGCAAGCCTGAGTTCATTCTGCGCTTTAGTTTTTCTGACTTCATCCTTACACGTGCTGGCTATTTGTTTGAATTCCTCTTTGGTGATTTCCCCATTTTTCCATTTCTTATACATGACATGTTCTGTTTAAAACTTAGCTCAGTTGTAAGTTTCTTAGTTATCCATCCTGGTTTCCTGAGACACCTCCTATTTTTCTTCCTCATTGGAACTGTTTGAAATTGTGCCTTCAGTATCTCCCTTTTGAGGAACTCCCATCCGTCTTGAACTCCCTTCTCTTTTAGTACTCCTGACCATGGGATCATGCCCAGTATTCCTCTAAGTTTATTGAAACCAGCTCTTCTAAGGTCTAGAGTGCGTGTCTGATTATGCCTTGCTTCATGTTCCCACTGTATAACAAACTCCAGGAGAACATGGTCACTCCCACCTAAGGATCCCACCACTTGCACCCCATCAACTAGGTCTTCCCTGTTGGTTTAGATAAGATCCAAAACAACTGACTCCCTTGTTGCCTCTTCGACCTTTTGGACAATGAAATTGTCTTCAAGGTAAGTGAGGAATTTGCTAGACCTTGAGGATTTGGCAGAATTTGAATTCCAGCAAATATCAGGATAGTTGAAGTCACCCATTACTACTATATTTCTCCTATATGAATGTGTGGTCATCTGTTCTAGAAAGGCATCATCCAATTCCTCTGGCTGAGTCGGGGGTCTGTAGTAGATTCCCACAGTAATACAGTGGTCCCCCGGCTTACGAATTCCCCCGGGGAACGAAATCCCCGGGGTGCGAAACCGGCAGGACCGGTAAAATTCCCCTGGGATCCGAAGGATCCCCCGGGGAATGAAACGGAAAAACCGCGCGGCCCCTTTAAATCAGCCGCACGGTCCGTCCGCTAAAGTGGTCCCCCGGGATGCGGTCATTTCCGGGTTACGAAAGGTAATCCGTTCCGGATTACCTTTCGTAACCCGGGGGACCACTGTATCTCTGTTGTTTCCCTCTCCTTTAATTTTTATCCAGACGCTCTCCACCTGGCTTCTAGTATTGATTTCCTGGATCTCTTCACTGGTGTAAATATCCCTGACATATAATGCTATTCCTCCTCCTTTCCTGTTTGGCCTGTTTCTCTTAAAAAGGTTATATCCCTCTATTTCTATATTCCAATCATGAGAACCATCCCACCAGGTTTAAGTGATGCCTATTAGATCATATTTCCCTCATTGTGCTAGGAGTTCAAGTTCATCCTGTTTATTTCCCATACTGTGCATTAGTGTAGAAACATCTAAGAACATGTGTTCCCTTTACGTGCTGCTTGTGCAAGTCTTCAGTACTGTCAACCATAAAGTCAAGGCCCAACTTTCAACAAAAAGTCTTTTATCAAATACATTTCTTCCAAAATCTCCTTCCAAATAACTTTCATCATCTCCTGGAGTGGATGCATTCTATGTTCTTTCATTTAACAAAATTTTCACGCCTGAAGAGTTTACACTCACTTTTTATTTCTCCTGTTTCTACTCTTTGTTATGCTTTCTATAACAAAGCCCATCCTTTCCCCACTTTTCATAAGATTCACATTAATTACAAAGCATATGAAGAAAACAAAACAAATTTCAAAATCTAAAAATTGTTTTCTTAAACTCCATGTTTGTTCTGGACATTTTATTCTTTTTTCACTTTTTTACATACCTTTGAAAGACTTTTTGTGTTTAGTTCTAAAAAAGCCAAAAGAGGGTGTCACTTCACAAGTCTTTCTCACAGTTTCTCATAGAATTCCAAAAGGCAGATAACTCACCAAACCAATCTTTAATCACTGATTTAAATATTTCTTTTGTTTCTTAGTTCCATCTATTAGGTAGTAATAAGAATATACTTAGAAAAGAAATGTGGTGGCAGCTCAGTGTCAATCAGCCATTTTCCACACTGGAAGTCCCATGGTGGATGGAAAACTTAAAGGTCTCTGGTCTCCTATTTTATAGTCCTTTATATTAAAACCAGATGTGGACTAGATAGTCTTTCATTCTGAGGTCTGTCCTCTGTATACACTTCTACTCCACTCCAAAGAGAACAAGAGCCCAACACATCTCATTTTATGTATTTTATTTATATTTATTTGAGGCTGAAGAAAGCTGCCTTACACACACACACACACACACACACACACATATTTAAAGCAGAATGTAATGGTGGGTTTGTTTGCACCAAGCCTGCATCTTTCCCCATTTATTTTAAGCTCCAAGTTGGGCTTCCCTACTGAATTCTCATAAACTGATATGTTAACATCTTCTGTTTAACATACACAGAAAAATTCAGTTGGCGCAATGCATTGCAAAAGATGTGTATGTCCTTTTGGCTACTATTGATTTGGTCAAGTTCAATGACAGCTTTTTTTTTTAACTTATAGAGGTTAGGTGGGAAAACTGGAATAAAAGAGGAGCATTAAACTTTGCAACAAATTCCAGGGTAATTCAAATAACTCATTCTTACACTGACATGGAGGCCACCAGCTCTTTCTGAGCTTACCCTGTTTCCCCAAAAATAAGACATCCCCCCAAAATAAGACCTAGTAGAGGTTTTGCTAAATTGCTAAATATAAGGCCTCCACCGAAAGTAAGACCTAGCAAAGTTTTTGTATATAAATATATATACCATATATAATAAATGTTCATTTTTTGGTTCAACAATAAACGTGAATTCTTCTTCATGGAAAAAAAAAAATAAGACATTCCCTGAAAATAAGATCTACTGAATCTTTGGGAGCAAAAATTAATATAAGATACTGTCTTATTTTCGGGGAAACACAGTATATCTTTTGAACAAGAATAAAAGTGGCCAAGACAGACCATCACCATCCAGCAATTCATTCTGCAAAGAAAATTCTCTCATGCTCCCTGCAGAAAGGTTTAAGCCAAAGGCTCTTTGGATGTGGAATGCCTTGGACTTTTCTGGCTTCTTTTTTCTCTTCCCCACCCTTTATTTTGTGTGATTCTTGTGACTTGGCTTTATTCCTAACAGAACAGCATTTGGTTCCCCCATGGAGAAATTAGCATTTCTATTCCTCATCCCACCCGTTACCCTACTTTTCCGCAACTTTAATCCCTGTATTTACTTGTGTCTTGCATCACAGGCAGAAAAACCAAAGTCTCATGCTAGTCTCGGTATTGATTTAAGATGGATTCTCTACAAGTGCAAAAATCACTGTTTTGGAAAGACACCATTCCAGGCGAACACCAGCACGTGAAATACAATTGTCAAACTTTTGTTGACTCTGACATTTCAACCAAGAATCCATTTCTGGTTTTTGTCTTGTTTGCGGGCTGTTGTTGTTGTTGTTGCTCTTTTTGCAGATGATATGTAAAGACCCTTTTGAAAAGAGGCAGCAATCCTATATACATGCTGCCTTAGAAGGACGTGCCCTTGAAATCTGTAACATTTATTTATTAATAGACATTCGGATCTTTATAAAAGTACAGCAATTTGTTCTCGTTCTACATAATAGGATTTGGAAAGTAACTCATTCTTCTTATTTTGTTACAAAGGTTGAGAAAAGTAACGTGTAACTTTGCATTGGCTGTTAATTTTCTTATTATATTCTTTTTCTTTGGAGAAAAAGGTTAGGACTGAGGATGAGATGAAATAACAAACACCTCTAAAAAATGCCTTTCAAGGTAACATTATGGAAGTAACTGGAAACAGTTTTCCATTGTATCAGAAGGTAGGTTTTGCTCTTATACGGCCACAATGCTAAGAAGGACTGCTATTCTGCCATCTAATTAAACATGTGTTAAAATTTTGCCTTCAAATATTTCCCAACTCATGGTGACCTTATCATGGGGTTGTCTCTGCAAGATTTTGTTCATAGGAAGTTTGCTGCTGCTTTTCTCTGTGGCTGAGAGTGTGTGACTCAATGCTTAGGAAGGGATTTTCGAGTCAGTTGCTGTTTACCTTGCCTGCTGTAGACAGGCATACATGGCTGCACTAGGATCAAATTGAGAATAATAACATTAAACTATATTGCATTGCTTTCTGCACTACTACAACTTGATAATGCTTGTGAGTGCATTTACACGGAGGACACAATGTAGTTTTGACACCACTTTAACTGTCACAAATCCGTCCTACAGAATTCTGAGATTTGTGGTTTGGTGAGGCACTGGGCCACTTTGGCAGAGGAGGCTTGAGACCTTGTCGAACTACAAATCCCAAGATTACACCCCAGGATATAAAAAATACTCTGTAAAGAGCCGCTTCTTTGTAAAGAGGAGCTTTTTTGGCCAAGGCTTTGCTCACTGAGGTCGTCCTGCATTCATTGATAGTGGGCTCCATAAAACCCAGGAAAGGAGACAAAAAATAATTAAAAATAATACATAAAAATAATATTTATTTATACGTCACCCAAACACTGGGAACGTGGGCAGCTTACACCAGAGGGGATTATACAAAACAACAATAATAAGCATGAATTAAAAAACAAATGGCAATGCATTAAACAATAACAATAAAATCTGATAGCAATTAACAATAACAATAACTAACAAAAATGCATAACAATTATAGCAACAAAATACATAATAATTATAGCAACAGTAAAATTAGCAAAGCAAAGCAAAATACATAACAATTAACAAAGCAAAAACACATAGCAGTTAGAGCAACAACAAACTGGAAGCAGTATTCCATTTCAAGATATGCAATATATGCAATTCATGCTTTGTTTCTATTTACTTTACCATTGTCCCTTTGAATTCACAGTTTTGGAATTCGCGTTTTTTGATTATCCGTGGGTTTGCCCCCCTGCTCCCCCTCCATTCTCCCCCGGCTCCTTTCCAATTCTGCCTTCCCTCTCTCTTTGCCTCCATGGACCTTATCATACGGGAGGGATTCCCCACAATTTCGAATGAAAATATAGCAAGACCAATTCACAAATGAACGCAATTGCGTGAAAGGTTTTTATATGGGAGGGGTACCTCGCAATTTCGAAAGAAAAGATCTCCCAGAAAAAGAATAGGATTTTCAAATCTGCTAGATCACCGAATTTACTTCAATTTGCATTGCGTTCAGACTGCGTTTGGACTGTGTCCCCACTGCGAATGCTTGCATGTGATGAACTATCACGCAATTGCACGAAACCCCATGATTGCGTTCGGACTGTGTCCCCACTGTCAGCAATTGCATGAGATAACATCTCACAAAATAATGTGAAACCCCCATGATTGCATTCAGAATGTCACTGGAATGCAGTCCCATAATAAGGTCCCTTCTTTTGCACCTGACCCCGCTTCACTCTGCCCTAGGGTCTAGCAGCTGGCTTCCCTCAATCCGGGGGGCAAACACCCAAGGTGCAGCGGCTGCCAGGGTCTGCAATTCCCCTGCTGCGGGCAAAGTGCCATGGCAGTCTGCTGTCCACTGGGGGGGGGGGTGCCTCACAACCCTCCACCTCTGCTAATGGCTGCATGCCTGCTTCCTCTCCCCCCCTTCACAATGGGTCTGGATCTGCTCTTCCAGGGCAATGGGTCTGAGAAAGAATGCAGATTCCCCCTTATCTAGTGTCTTATGCGGTACATTCTGTAATTATTTACAGTAACATTGACCCAAAACAGATGGGCAGGAAGAGGTAACCTTGCAGCGCCATTAGCATTCAGGAGCGTGCAGCATTTGCACGCTTCCGAACCCTAATACGTAATGGCGCCACTGGAACTGAACAGCTATTAGATGGAGCTGTGCAGTTGTGGCGGTGGAAAGGCTCCCTCGCTCCTTTTTTGCTGTGCAGCTTCAGCTCAGCGTCTAGCTGCTGCAGTGAAGTTGTGCAGCAAAAAAGGTGGTGCCAGACCGCCCTATTTGGGCAGTCTGTACCGCCTCCATAGGTACCAAATGAATTAAACCACTGACCTGAAATGTCCTTCCAAATATCCCATTCTGCCTGATTTCTTTTGGAGTGTATTTGCACAACCTAGTTATAGCACAATGGTGCTTTTTAAACCATTGTGGCTCCCTTCTATGGAATCCTGGATCTGTAATGCTACTGTAGTACTTCCCTGTTATAAATATGTATTGTATATATGTACATTAGGATGGGTTAGGGTTCCTGAAAAATCTGGAATTCAATATATGGTTATTAATGAGCAGCTTGTGATATTTTGATACCTGAAGCAGAAGAGCAAATGCCCCCCTTTTCATACCAGTTTGTACAGCAACTAAGTTATATCTCAGAAAAGAAAAAGCCACAAGTATCTCATCTGAGGAGAAAAAATATCCCCACATGCAAAAGCAACACCCCATCCTTCCTCCCCACTTTGCCCAACTTTGCTTCCCTTTCATTTCCAAAAAGCGCTTCTAGTTTTGTTCTTCTGGCAGGCCTTCCCCAACTGACCTCCTCAGACTTTTTAACAGTCCATCTGTCTTGCTGCCCCCATCAATTCCCCCTCCTCAATTTTATTGCAAATTCTAATTTAATGTTTTTTAAAATTACTATTTTAGATTATTATGTTTTTAATGCTGTAGCACATTGTTTGTTTATTTGTTTTAACTGTTCCCCGCTTGCTGTTACCTGCCTCGATCCAACACAGGGAGAGGTGGGATACAAATTATTATTATTATTATTATTATTATTATTATTATTTCCTCCCTTGTCCTCATTTTCCTTTCTGGCCTACCAAAAACAGAACTTCTCTCTGAGCTCCATTCCCTTGGAAGAGCAGATACAGCCACATTGTGAAGGGGGGGGGGGGAGAGAAGAAACAGGCATGAAGCCATTAGCGGAGGTGAAGGGTGGTGGGGCATATACCCACCCAGTGGAAAGGAGTTTGCCATGGCAGTTTGCCAGCAGCGAGGGAATTATAGACCCTGGCAGACGCTACACCTTGGGTCAGTGCCCCCAGGGCAGAGTGAAGTCAGGAAGAAGGAGGAAAAGAGAGAAGGAAGGGGGAATTGGAAAGGGGGACCAAGGCAGATGGCATGGAGGGAGGGCTCTTCTTATTCAGGCAAGCACTGATGGAGCTGGGCCTGCCTCTTCACTCCCTCCTAGGCTGAAGGGTGACAGTTAGCATGGAGGGAAGGCTCTTCTTCTTCAGGCAAGCCCTGATGGAGCTGGGCCTGCCTGTTCACTCCCTCCCAGGCTGAAGGGTGACAGTTAGTGGCATCACCGTCGTCCCTGGGCATTGGTCACCGTGCGGTTAGCCATTTGGTAAGCTCGGATCCTTGCACTTCAGTGTGGTTCCGGTGCAGTAGCCACTGCCTGCTTGGCCATTTGGTACGCACGAATCCTTGCACTCTGTCTTGGTTCCGGGGCAGTGGCAATGGCCTTGTCAGCCCTTTGGTACACATGAACCCTTGCACAAATCTGTGGTTCCAGGGCAGGGCCCATCCCGTGGTCAGCCATGTTGTACCCTTGAATCCTTGGGCATCTCTGTACTGCCTGGGATGTGGCCATCCCATAAACCCAATTGTGGGGTTTGTCCTTGCCATCCCTTGAGGCTGAGAGAGTGTGACTCACCCAAGGTCAACCAGTGGGTTTTCCATGGCAGAGTTGGGATTTAAACCCTCGTCTCCTAGGATCCTAGTCTAGGACTCCATCCAATAGCACCACTCTCTTGCTGCTGTTGTTGTGTACTTTTATATCGTTTCTGACTTATTGCAACCAAAGGGGACCCTATTGTCGGGTTTTCTTACTAGTGTTCTTCAGAGGAAGTTTGGCATGGCCATCTTTTGTGGCTGAGGGAGTGAACAAGCTGGGATGGGAACCCTGTTCTCCAAAGTCATCCAAAGCTCAAGCCATTATGCTTTTTATTATCATCTATTCCACATTGTAGAAATAATCCAGTTTGCCATCACTTTTAAGTGCTGCAGTTCCATCCTATGAAGTGCTGGGTTTTGTAGTTTTACTTCAGCTTTCTCTGGTGCTTCACAGAACTACAAATCCCAGGATTCTGTAGGATGGAGCCATAGCAGGGACTCCGAGCGGCTTCACAGCATTAAAAACAGTACAATTAAAAACATAGAAAAAAGTACATTAAAAAGGAATTAAATTATTACAGTATTAAAACAGATAGTTATTAAATAGAGCACTGTAAAATTTGCACAGCGCTTTGCATAGTGGGAATCAAAATCCACTCATTCCCTCCACACTAGGGGCATGGTTAGGGGCACAGGACCCCCGTGAATGTGGGAAAAACACAAATAAAAAAAATACCATATTTTAACCTGAGAGAACACCTCTCTAGGAATATCTAGGTCCTACAGTGCAACTCTGTGGTCAACATTTGCCAGCCATTGACCATAGAATTTGGGTGGAGGAGCTACAAATGGCTAGTGGAGTGTCTTCTCTAGGAATCTCTAGGTCCTCCTGTGCACATTTGGTTAAAGTTGACCATAGAGTTGCTCTGGAGGACCTAGATATTCCTAGAGAGGGGAGATTAATAAAATCCATGAATAATTAAATCCACAAAAGTGAAAGCCGCAAACGTGAAGGGGAATAAATAAATAAATAAATAAAATGTTTATTTATATATCCCGCCTCTCCCCATGGATCGAGGTGGGAGAACAGCATAAAAGTCAATAATGCAATCAATATAAAATGGCAAGTGATTGCACAAATAATAATAATTAATAATAATAATAATAATAATAATAATGATGATGATGATAATGATGTTCTGGGAAGGCCTGCCGGAAGAGATCCATCTTAACAGCTTTCTTAAATCTCTTGGATCTTTCTTGGATCTCGTCTGGAAGGTCATTCCATAGAGTGGGAGAAACCGCAGATAATGTCCTCTGGGAGGTTGTAACTAATCTAGTCCTCGCTGGTTGTAATAAATTCCTCCCAGAGGATCTGAGTGTACAGGGCGTATTATACGGAAGTAGGCGATTCCTAAGATAGGTTGGACCTAAGCCATGCAGGGCTTTAAAGGTGATCACCAACACCTTGTACTTTGCCTGGAAACTAATAGGCAGCCAGTGGAGCTATTTCAGTATTGGTGTAACAATATTGTTGTTGAGCAATGTCTTGGTTCTGATTTCCAAAGAATTACACGGCAGCACTCTGGACATGCTCAGGAACTCCCAGAATCAATCATGACCACGATTCAAAGCTATGTAGCCTTGTTACGCTGCACATTTGAGACTAACTGAAAGAAATTCTTCAGATGCATAAGGCACTATGCACTATTGTGATGTCTGGTCTGATATCTTAAGACTGTAACATCGGTTTTATTGTACTGATAAAATCAATTTCCACATTGTACATTGGGCCCTTGGTATCCGCTGGGGTTTGGTTTCAAAACCCAAATTCACAGATGCTCAGGTCCAATTGCAGTGGTCCCTCTTTATCCAAGGATTCTCCAAAACAAACCAACTTATTTTTATTTTTATGTATTTACTGTATTTCTACCATGCTTTTCTCCTGGGGTGGGCTCTGAAGTCAGGCTATTGGCTATCACAGGCTGGTCGGAAACATCTTGACTCTAATTTTCAAAGGAATAAAAAGACAGCACTCTGGACATGCCCAGGAGCTCCCATGATCATTCATAACCACTATTGTAATGTCTGGTCTGATATCGTAAGACCGTAACATCTATTTTATTATATTGTTTAACATCCAGTAATTAGTAGAAAAAAACACTAGGCATTTGTAGGTCCTCCAGCACGATTCTATGGTCAACTTTTGGTAGATGTTGGCCATAGAGTTAGACAGTAGGACTTAGAGACTACTAGAGAAAACACTTCTCTAGGCATTTGTAGGTCCTCCAGCATGATTCTATGGTCAACCTTTTGCAGATATATTGGCCATAAAATTGTGCTGAAGGACCTGGAGATTCCTAGAGAGGGGGTCTCTTGGGTAAAACAGTGCTTTTTTATTGGGGGTTTTCCACTTTCACAGTGGTCCTGTGCCCTTAACCCCAGAAAAAGTGGAGGGACCACTGCACTATGGTATAAATGATGAATATATGTATGTGCATGGATGATAAGGACAAGGATGGGCCATGAAAGTAAAGGAGAAAGGGGTTTCTAAGCAACAATCGAGGTTGAAGGCAGAAACATTCCATTGGTTTCCTTGGATATTTGGCCGGAGAGAAGCTGGGCATTTCTCTTGGTAGAGAAGTACTATCTCCATTGTTGTTATTGAATATAGCTGTTGCAGGTGGATCTTCCAGTTGTCTTTTTGGGGGCAGAGATGTAACCTAGAACAATACTCCAAAAAGGATCAGATGAACCCTCTTTGCAAATACAGGTATTTGTACACACCCAGCCAAAATCGCAGCTCTTGCCGGATGAACTACTATGACGTTGACCACGGTCCAAAGCATGCTGCAGAAATAATCCAGTTTGAAACTGCTTTAACTGCCCTGGCTCAAAGCTAGGAGATTCTGGAAATTGTAGTTTTGGGAGACATTTCATCGTCTCTGTCGCACAGCTCTGGTGCCACAACAAACTGCAATTCCCAGGATTTCTTAGCATTTAGCCACAACAGTTAAAGTGATCCCAAACTGGATTATTTCTGCAGTGCATTTCGGATCCATATTTCCTCGAGACGTAAACAGGGCCTTGGGGTTACGTCCGTATATTCCGTATTTGTGTAATAGCAAGACGACAGGAAAAGAAGTTTTATTATATGAACATAATGGAGCTAAGCATTCTTCTTCAGGGATTGAACTCATACCAAAATTGAGGTAGATGTATATTGAATCCGCACTGCAGAAATAATTCACTTTAACTGCCCTAGCTCAATGTGATGAAATTATGGGAATTTTTGTTTTGCGAGGCATTGAGCATTCTCTGATAGAGAAGTCTGGTGTCACAATGAACTACAAATCACAGGATCCCATAGTGTTGACCCAGGGCATTTAAAGTGGTGTCAAACTGGATTATTTCTACAGTGTGGATGCAGCCACTTCTCAGAGCTCTGTATGATATGTATGAATTTTAATATTGTGTTTGGTTGCATTTTTTAAAAAGCTTTTATGATAATATCAATAATTTTCTTAAAAGGAAAATTAGTCAAGCCATTTATGTGTGTGGGTTTTCTTCCTGATTTATTTTAATAATAGTAGTAGTAGTGGTAGTAGTAGTTAGTAATAAAATAATAATAATAATTTTATTTATATCATGCCTCTTCCCAGGTGGCTTACAATCACTGGAAAAAATAATACAATAAATGATAAGAACCCATACACAACTAAAATACGGTGCAACTCTATTAATAATACTAATAATAATTGTATTAATAATATATATAAATTCATACAACATAAATACATTTTTCTTAAGGGTAATTTTACCTTCCTAACTCAACTTGGGTGGAAGAGGAAGTCTCCATCAACTTGTGTTTATGAACATTGCAGTTAATGCATTATTTTTTGCTTTGTTTCCATACATTTCTGGATGTTTCTCTCATTTTTCTCTCAAGAGTACAGAAAAATTAAGATTAGAAGATTGGATACTGGAAATGGTAGAAATTATAGATAAACTTGCAACTCAAATATATGATAAAAAAAGAGGATACTAAGGACTGGGAAATATTTGTAATGGCTTGTGTAAATTATACGAATTAGACATAAGGAAAGAGCTATGTTACAGTTAACTAATTAACTCAGAATCATTTATAAAAAGAACTACAATTAAAAGAATCAAGATTAGATATTCGACCTTTCAATTGTGAAGATATAACCAAAAATAGAATATGAGTACAAACTAGAATATAAACAATTCTTGATATCTAGAACATGTTAAGACATAATAATACAAACAACTTTAATTTGAAACAAACTGTTTTATTAAAAGACCAACTCAGAAAGATAAAACTACAAATCTCAAAGCCTTAGGAACTCAGGATTCTGAATCGACTGATGAAGACGGAGAAGACATTGTACATTTTAAATTAAGTAGTGATGTCATGTAATATGTTAATTGTTTTGTGTGTAATGTTTTATGTTCACTATATGTCACTATATGTCTTGTCATGTTATCTCACACTGTTTGTGAATTTGTATGGTTATAATAAAAAAAATTAATTAAAAAACATTTTAAAAAACACATTACAATTTAAAAAAAATTAAAACATCGTATTAAAAAACAATATAATATTACATGCGTTAATAAAATGTTTTTATTTGTGAGCTGCCTTGGGTCTAGGAATATCTAGGTCCCCCAGTGCAACTCTATGGTCAATGTCTGGCCAATGTTGACCACAGAGTTGCATGGAGGCCCTAGATGTTCCTAGAGAGGCCTTTGTAGCTCCTCCAACGCATTTCTATGATCAATGTTTGGCAGAAGTTGACCACAGAGTTGTACGGAGGTCCTAGAAATTCCTAGAGAGGCATCTGTAGTTCCTCCAAAGCAGTTCTATGGTCAATGTTTGGCAGATGTTGACCACAGAGTTGCATGGTGGACCCATATAATCCTAGAGAGGCCTTTGTAGATCCTCCAACACAGTTCTATGGTCAATGTCTGGCAGATGTTGACCACTGAGAAATAATTTTGCAAACTTGAAAATATCATTGCAGACTTAAAAATTACACTGCAAACTTAGAAACTGCACTGCAAACATGGAAATAATGTGTGTATGTTTTGTGTGATTTTATATTATATTTTATACTGTGCATATTTTATTTGATTTTCATAGAATCATAGAATCATAGAGTTGGAAGAGACCACAAGGGCCATCCAGTCCAACCCCCTGCCATGCAGGACCTCCAAATCAAAGCATCCCTGATAGATAGATGTTTTAATCATTTGAATTTAATAACAATTTTAAAGGTTTTATCTGTGAACCGCCTTGGGTCCCTCCAGGGAGGAAGGCAGGAAATAAATGAAATAAATAAACAAAAATAAATAAATAAAGAAATAAATAAAGAAATAAAATAATAATAATAATAATAATAATAATAATAAATTTAATAATATATTGATATTATCCTGCCTCTCCCTGTGTTGGATTAAATAAATAAATAATTTAAATAAATAAATAAATACGTTAAATAAATAAATAAAATAGCATATTGCAAATTTGGAAATAACATTGCAAACTTGGAAAACCAGATTGCAAAATTGTAAATTGCATTGCAAAATAAAATTAGATTTTATTTTTTTTAAAAAAATTAAATTAAATGCAACAATTGCTTTGGATGTAAAGGAGCAATATTGATGCGTAATGTCTGCATTAGTATGGCTTAAGGACAGGGCTAATGCTACACTGCACCACAAGGGCCATCCAGTCCAATCCCCTGCCATGCAGGAACTCTCCATCAAAGCTCAAATCCTTTCCTTATTTTATTTATTTATTTACAGTATTTATACCCCGCCCTTCAGCCCTAAAGGTTCTCAGAGCGGCTTACAATTAGTAGGTCAGCACAAAATCCTTTACCAGTGGTCTGAACAGCTTTCAATCTATATACCACAAAACATCACTGTATGTTTCAGTTCCTTCCTTGTCTAATTTATCAGATATCAGAGAAGAGATAGCTAGAAATGGATACAAGATTTCCTTTGCCAGTTTACTTTAGAATATTTGCTTTAAGTCATGCATAAAAATGTGGAATGAAAGTATTGTGTTGAAATTGAACACATGCATCTTACATGTGGATATAATTCATCTTTTCTTTTCTTTTCTTTTGCCTACAGAAACTGTGGAAAATGGGAATGGAATGAATTCCCTGTTTACCCTATGCACTCTCAACGTATGGCATGGTTTTGTTATAGAAGGCACATTGCGGGTGCTTTCAAATAATAATAATGTTATGTATTACATGGGGTATTGCCAGCCAGACTGCAAAAGAGATTTATTGACTGATTGATTTTAATTTTTACAGGTTTTCATTTCCTTTTGATAACAACAGAGCTTTTAAATTATACCTTGCAATTCTCATGGCAGATTGGTTTTAGAATAGGTTAGTTTTCTACATTGGTTGCTATGAGAAAATAACTGTTTAGATTTTTATTTTTCATGCATCACTTCTTTTTTTGTTTTGAAAGAAAAATCTGCTTTGGGATTTATAAGTGATGGAAGGAACATATTTTGTTGCTATTCTTTTTTAAAGCAAACCCAGAATACTAGAAATACTATAGGTTTTTGTACCCAAAACAATTATTTGATTAGGATTAGTCTGATCATATTCAGCATATGAAGCTTCCACATATTACGTCATATTACGTGTGTACATAAAATAAAATAAAATAAAAATTAAAAAGGAAGGAAGCTTCACATTTTATGTAGCTGTGCTGTAAGCACAGCTATATTTCTCTCAGAATTTGGGAATGTTCCTTTTTTGTTCCACTATTCCCAAATTCCCCTAACTATGAGCATGAAATTTTTGGAATTCCATGGGTTCTAGCCCAGAAAAACAACAACATTATTCTGCTTTCTTTTAATCCCATTCTGAACCAGGGCAAAGTTTATTTTTAAAAAATGGTTATCAAGGACTACCTCTGTTGATGTACATGCCTGCTTCAGAGAACACTTTCCATATTCCCAGTGCTGTACAATAAGATTTTCTTGTACCAGGTTCTTCCTGAATGAAGTTTATGCCATCCAGAAAAGTCACCTGCTGCTAACATTTCTTAGAAGATCAATTTGGCTTTCAGATACACTGTGCTCCATGTCTCAAAGTCTCTCTTGATCCTTACATTACTACTTTATGCTTTGAAATGTCAGGGAGAAAGAGGCCCTCTATTGTCAGGGTCATTGAGGAGGCCAACAGATGGAAAGTGTAACTGTCACACAAAACACAGAGGCTGAAAATATGAGCCTCCCATAGGACTGAGGTCTGCTCTGCCTAATGATGTTAAATATGAATAATAAAAAAATGCAATGCTTGTAAGTATGGTGACTTGCTTTGAAGGGTGTCTTCCTAGTTTTATCCTTTGGTGAATGCAAACACTTTCTAACAAATAGGCCTTATGCTTTTATACTACAGACATTATCTTTTTTTAAAAAATGTCGAAAGTAGAATGATGATGGGGTCAGTTACTTAGGACTAGCTGGGTGGCTTCTCCTTTTCTGAAAGTGTTGAAAGATGAGTTCTATGCTACAGGGAAATGGTTCGTGGTTTATGGCTACATGTGGTCACCAGCCACCTTTTTTGAACCAAGCTAAGTGCACCTAGAGGCCCTACAAGCCCACTGACCTCCACTTTTATTTTCACTTTTAAATGAAAAATCTCTGAAAAATGCCCCCACTAGAAGAAGTGCCATGTAACACATAAACCTGACTTTTATATTTGCCAGAAAGTCCACCCCCACCTGAAAAAATATGCCAATAGATTACAAAAGCGACTTTCAATAAATTCTGAGCTGCATTTTCAGTTGAATTTTGTACAGAAATGTGGAAATGAGACTCCTGGAGAGATAGTTGGCCACCCCTGCTCTAAACTTTGTATTTCAGGTACTGAGCAGGGGAGTAGAGGAGATGGTGAAGATAATACAGGTATAATCTCGGTTGAATCTTTGTTGTGTACATGCATTTTGAATGTGTCCTATTGAGTTGGAGAGGGTTTTTTTTTTTTTTTGGCCAAAACCCCTACTGAACCCAAGATAATCAATGTCAGATTTTTTTCTGGGTTTTTCTAAAAGATTTGGATTCTCAGCTGAGTGAGTCACTGATGCAATTAGACCCAGAATTAACCAAAATAAAACTGCATGCCTTGAACATTCTTTGAATACATGCACATCATCAACTCCACCTTTATTCAAGTGCTGAGCAACTGAACTCGCAGAGATGCAGATCCATAGTGTGAATAACAAACCTGGAATGCAGGGGTGAGATTATTTACACCATCATGCTAAAAACAATGTGCGAATGACCCCTAGATAGACAACAAGATCTCTGTAACTAGTTATGCTCAATAAATATATATATTAGACTTTGATGCATAAGGCAGGAAGCAGTCCATTGTCAGAATTTGCAAAAATTGTTAAGAAGGCATATTGGAGAGGTAGATCTGGTCATCTGGACCCCTATCCATCTTGGAAAAACACCAAGTCTTATTCTAAAGTGCAAACAGGACCCTTCTTGTCTGACAAGGAAATGGTTTCATTGATGAGAGCAATCAGTTCTTAACTGTTTTGTTTACCTCCACTGAAGGGAGACCTTCCAAACTGGTTCAGACTGGTAACATTGTGAAGAATCGGATAACCGTATCTAGATTCGAAAGAGGGTAAATAAATAAAGCTTGTCTGACACACAGCTCCATTCTTCTCTACCACCCAGGCCATGCAATTATCAGTGCCTGAAAGACACATCTTCCCTTTTGTACAGAAATAGAAATTAAAATATTTAAAGAGTTCCCATACCTTGCATCAAACATTGATCAGAATGAAGACTGCAGGAAAGAAATAAGAAGACTAGGAATGCGAAGGGCATAGAATCAGAGAGTTGGAAGACACCACAACCCCCTGCCATGCAGTAATTCCCAGCCAAAGCATCCCCGACATATGGCCATCCAACCTCTGTTTAAAGACCTCTAAAGAAGGAGACTCTACTACACTTCGAGGGAGTGTGTTCCACTGTCGAATAGCCCTTACTGTCAGGAAGTTCCTCCTAAAGTTGAGGTGGAATCTCTTTTCCTGCAGCTTGCATCCATTGTTCCGCGTTCTAGTCTTTGGAGCAGCAGAAACCAAGCTTGCTTCCTCCTCAATATGATATCCCTTCAAATATTTAAACAGGGCTATCATATCACCTCTTAACCTTTTCTTCTCCAGGCTAAACATCCCCAGCTCGCTAAGTCGTTCCTCATAGGGCATGATTTCCAGACCCTTCGCCATCTTAGTTGCCCTCCTTTGGACCCGCTCCAGTTTTTCCACATCCTTTTTGAATTGCGGTGCCCAGAAAAGGACACAGTATTCCAGGTGTGGTCTGACCAAAGCCGACTAGAGTGGCACTATTACTTCCCTTGATCTAGAAACTATACTTCTATTGATTTAGCCTAAAAGTGCATTGGCCTTTCTAGCTGCTGCATCACACTGTTGACTCATGATCAACTTGTGGTCCACTTGGACTCTTTCACATGCAGTCTCATTCAGCCAGGTGTCCCGCATCCTATATCTAAGTATTTCATGTTTCCAGCCTAAGTGCAGTACCTTACATTTCTCCATGTTGAATTTCATTTTGTTAGCTTTGGCTCAGCTTTCTAGTCTAGTCAGCTCATTTTGAATTTTGATCCTGTCCTCTGGGGTGTTAGTTACTCCTCCTAATTTGGTGTCATCTGCAAATTTGATAAGTATGCCCCTAATTCCGTTATCCAAGTCATTAATAAAGATGTTGAATAGCACTGGGCCCAGGACGGAACCCTGTGGCACACCACTTGTCACGTCTTTCCAGAATGAAAAGGAGACATTGTGCACATCCTTTGGGTTCAGCTGGTCAACTAATTACAAATCCATGTACTAATTAACTTGTCTGACCCACATTTTACAAGCTTGTTTGCAAGAATGTCATGGGGAACTTTGTCAAAGGCCTTACTGAAATCAAGATATACTAGATATACTATATCCACAGAATTCCCTTCATCTACCAAGCTTGTAATATTTTATTTAAAAAAGAGATCAGATTTGTCTGGCATGACTTGTTTCTCTAAAACCCATGTTGACTTTTTGTGATTATGGCATTGCCTTCTAGATGTTCACAGACTCTGTTTCGTGATCTGCTCTAGAATCCTTCCAGGGATTGATATCAGACTAACTGGATGATAATTGTTCAGATCATCTTTTTTCCCCTTTTTGAAGATGGGGACAACATTTGCCCTCCTCCAGTCTGCTGGGACTTCTCCTGTTCTCCAGGAGTTCTCAAAGATTATTGCCAATGGCCCCAATATTATATTTACCAGCTCTTTTAATATCCTTGGATGTAGTTCATCTAGTCCTGAGGACTTATATTCATTTAGGTTAACCATGTATTCCTGTACTATCTCTTTACTTATTCTGTGCTGTATATACCCTGTTCTGTCTTCTGCTCCATTATCCTCAGGTTGAGCACCCTTTGCCTTTTCTGAGAAGACCGAAGCAAAGAAGGTGTTGAGTAATTCTGCCTTTTTTCTGTCCCCTGTTAGCATTTTGCCATTTTCTGCACGCAGTGGCCCTACCATTTCCTTCTTCTTCCTTTTGCTGCGGTAAGAGGATATGCAAAGAGGATTAATGTCTGCTAATTGGCAATCATTGTCTGTTGGGAAAGCCCCTGACCCTGAGTGGTTTCTCATTTGCATTTGCTGAGTCCTGATTTTGCTATTTTTCAGGACTGGTAGCCAAATTTTATTCACTTTAAGGGTTTCTTCTTTCCGGCTGAAACCATCACCAATTAGCTTACACTAATTCTCCCACCCTGGGACCCTGCCATCAACAACAGAACAATACACATATTAAGATGGAAATCACTGCTCCCTACCCAGGGTCACACAGTATATATATACCCAGCTCTCTTCCTTGACATCATTCTCTGAAGATGCCAGCCACAGGTGCTGGCAAAATGTCAGGAATAAACTCTTCCAGAACATGGCCACATAGTCCGAAAACCCCCCAAAACTCTGATCAATCACTTTCACTATTCTGAATAAACCATTCTAAACAAGGTTACCCAAACCTTTTTAAAAGGTAGGCAGCATGGTGCAGTGATCTGGGTGTCAGACTAGAACTCTTGATGAACAGGTTTCATATCTTTTCTCAAGCAAGGAAACTCACTGGGCTATTTTGGATATGTCAATTCCATCAGCCCCAGAGGAAGGAAATAGCATTCCCTTCACCTCCCTTGAACAAAACTTGCCAAGAAACCCCTATGATAGTTCAGGCTTATATGGGTGAATATGGTCTTGAAATGTACCTTGGGGAAATTACACTCGCTTATCCTTAGCAGAATGTGGAAAGGCAAACCTCCTCTGAACAAATATTGTCAAGAAAACCCTGTGATAATTTGCTTTAGTCACTATAAATTGGAGATGACATGAAGCACGTGACAGCAACAAACTGTTTTGAATTGTAATGGTGCTGCTGATTTTGAAAAGGTTAGCTGAATCCAGACCAGGAAGGGATTTTTTCTATTTTCAAGAAACTCATGCAGATTTACTCAGAGTCTTCTGGAGAGAAAATGAACATTTGTATGTCTGCCCCGAGCCATGTCTGTTTCACTTTGCACAGATTTTTGAGAAAGAAGGACAAGACACTTTTTAGAAGTTGGAAGCTTTCCAACATATCCAAAGCCATGTGGGGAAAATGGGAGATAGAGGAGCTTACTGTGGAAAAACACCCGGCTCCTCTGCATTTCAGACAGACACTGACAAGCCAAAGGGTGAGTTCTGCCAGATCAAAGTAGACCAGAATCCCTTTTCATCTCTCATATTTCCCTAACACCTCCTCCCTGCCACCTATTTGTGGGGACTCTCTAGATCTTGTCTTTGGGTTGTAAAACCCATGAAGCATAATTGGTCACAATCAGTCCCTCTTATCTTCAAGATATCAAAACAATATTTTTACTTTGGAAACCTTTCCAGGTTCCATTGTAGGATAATCAAACTTTTGGCTTTTCATGGAACTATGGCAACTTAGATTGGCTTAAAGAGCATAAATATGACCCCCAAAACAAAACCTTTTTGCTACAGCCCCACTACAGTCTCGACTACAGACCCTGAAAACATTGTATGCTGCAGTTGTGACAGTCTATTATGGAATTCTTCCCACACATTGCTGTGGTCATCAGACTCTGGTCTGAGTTTTATTTGTTTTCATCTGCTTTCTTGTAAACTGCAATTCCAAGCTTCCTGGCTTGTGACTTTTTACTTCCTGGTTTTCTGTGGACCTTTGTCTCAGGAACAGGTATCTATTGCCTTATCCAACCCTAAGTCTCTAAGTCTCAGCTATCCCCTTTCAGGTCCCTATATTCTTTAACTCTGTATGCTGTATATTTGAATTAGTTATCTCGGTGTGTATGCTACTTTCTCTTTTTCTTAATAAAGGATATATAATTTGCCATGACTGGGTCTCCATAGTGAGCACTAGTATAGCTGGTGCTAGATCTTGCAAAGACCTCTTGCCTCTCTCCCTTTACCAAATTGAGTGTTTCCCAAAACCAATTAAATATAAGCTGCTTCCCTCTAAGGAAGCTCTACATTTAGGGTAACAGAATCCTTGGGAAAATAATGTTGGAACTGGAGCTTGTAAAATCTTCTTTCTTCTGTAAGCTTTGGATGGAATTTTTCTGAAGATGCCTCAGAGTGCTAAAATAAATTCCAACAGGCTGCTGGTCAGCACTTTAGCTCCTGAGTTTTGCCCCAACTGAAGTTTCACATGCTTTTCAGAGGCAGTCCTGTGTAGAACACGTTGCTGCAGTCTAATCAGTATATCATGGAGGCAAGTGTAAATACATTAATGATTAGTTTCTCTCAGTTCACTTTCCCCTTTCTTCTTCTAAATGCTGGTATGTCAAAATAAAATGCACATTAAAAAGACTTTCTGTGTCAAAGTGAGAAACGAGAATTTATTGTTTCCACTGTGTGGGTTTTATCGGTTTCATTTTTAAATCTTAACTTTGATAGAAGAGCAATTTTGTATCCTCTGATGTGTTTTTTCCGTGACTGCCGACTCCAGGCAATTATAAGTATGCATCAAATAAAACAAGTTGGCCAAGGAATGTTTTCTTTTTAATAATAAAAAAATTGCTCCATTTTAGAGGGCTGTGTACAATGGTTATGGATTGGAAGAGTTTTTGAACAGTGTCTCTGTGACACATGCCAGCTCTCCATGACAAGCTGCATGAGAAATAGGTTTTGCATATAGAGAAAATAAATGCAGGAATCCATGGCCCCTGCTGGCTGCAGTGAACTGTGCGGGCCTCTGTGGTTTGGCAACAGCATGTTTTATGCAGAAAGTAAAGCTCTCGGGGAAAGACAGAAGGAAATCTATGCACAAAGGCATTTTCAAGAAAGAAGACAGAGAATATACAGTCAAGTGGAGAGGCAACGGGTAACTAATGCCTTCCTCAGGGATCTGCAGTTATGTTGAGTGGCAGAATCTATTGTGTTGTCAGAACAGCGGAACGCTGGAGATAACTGCAGTAGTAAACTAGGAACTGTTTATTAATTACAAAACTCCCTGGAAGGATCCAACTAAACATAGTGCAATGTGAATAACAAAACACATTTCTTAGATGATAGTTCTCTGAAATGTCTTTGGGCTAGCTCAGACTCCGCAGCAAGGGAATGCAGCAACTATCTCCAGCCAGAAAGCTGCATGTATATTTATGTAAGTTCCATGGATTCAATGCAGTTTTGTCTTGCTAGAGTTAACAATTGGATTTAGACCATGGAAATGAACAGTTTCAGCATTAAGTAATGTGGTTGAAAATTGGAGTAAATTTACAACCAAATCCTGTCTGTCTTAATTCAGAGATGACGTTGATGCATAGAATTTTAACATCCTTCTGCAGATCATCAAAAATCTCAGGAACTAGGAAGAGGTAAACTCTTCTTACTCCTTGAAAGAAAGTGGAAAACATAAATTCCTGGTTCACATGTATGATGGGTCCAAAATAAGTAAAAAATTGTCAAATGGTGGTCACAATTCATCCTGTTTTATTTGGTGGTTCCTTTTTTAATGAGATCTGACACAACAGTAGCACAGTATACTCAAAATGTGGGAACTTTACTTTTTGGGATGGCAACTGACCATACTGGCTGTTGGATTCTGGTACTTATAATGTAAAAAAATTAATTCATAATACAATAATACAAGTTTTGTATTATACACACAAAACTTTTAAAAAGTGATCTGTGTGGCTGCAGAGATATCTGATTTATGGGAAAATGTTATATGAAAGTGTACATTTTGAAGTCAATGTTTCAAATTTCCTACCATACTTAGGGGTTGGAAAAGTTCCTTTATTGGAGTGCAGTTCCCCCAAATTTCCAGCCAGCATGGCCTTGTAGTTGAGTGCCTTTATGTTGTTTCTGATTAATGGCAGTCCTAAAATAAACCTATCATGGGAGTTTCTTGGCATGATTTGTTCAGAGGTGGTTTACCTTTGTCTTCTTCTGAGGTTGAGAGAGTGTGACTTACCCAAGGTGACCTAGTGGGTTTTCATGACTCAGAGGAGATTCAAAACCTGGTCACCAGAGTTACAGTCTGACTATGAGACAACTACACCATGCTTCATTCTTTTGGTCCCTGTCTTGACTTAGTTCTTGCTGCTAAGTGTGTCATTTCTGACTACTTGGCATCTGATTTTCCATTGTCTGACCATCATTTAATTTCTGTTACTCTTACTTATACCCCACCTTATTGTCATACTGTTCAGTGCCATTTTCATGATATTCAGGCTGCTAATTGTGACCATGTCAGTCAGACTTTGAATTCATTTCTCTCTTCTTTAGATCTTGGGGACTCTGCTGATTCAGTAATGTTTTTATTTAATTCCACTCTTTTTAAAATTTAATTTTTATTATTATTTGTTTACAAAGCTATCCATTACAATATTTACAAAACAACTGTTACATTCGGTGCATCAGAGTTTATATTTGTTAAGTACATAACACTTAGAGAACAATTTAATTCCACTCTTTCTTCAACTCTTGACAGCTTTGCCCCTGTATCTGTACACACGTCTTCCTCCATGGCTAGGCCTCAGTCCTGGCTTACTCCCACTACCAGGTTCCTCTGGTCCTGCTCTCGAGTGGCCAAATGTCTTTGGAAAAAGTCCAGGGAGTGGGCCGATTTCATTCATTATAAATTTATCCTTTTATCTTTTTCATGCACTCTGTCTATGGCAAAGTAGAACTATTATAAATTGTTGATCTGCGCCAATGAGAGGCACCCGCAGCATTTGTTCTCCTGCTTCAATACCTCTCCCCCTCTCTTTTCATCATTTTCCCCCCACTGACTTCGCCAACTACTTCATCACAAAAGTCACCACTATTCCATCCAAAATTGTTCCTCCTGATTTGCCCCCTACCACTAAACTCCTGGTACCTTCTACTAAATAAACTCTCTATGCTTCCACCTGTTTCTCTGGATAAACTCTCTACACTGCTGAACTCTTCCAAACCTACAACTTGTTCTCTTGATCCTATTCCCTCCTGTCTTCTAATCTCTATAGCCCCTTCTTTTCTGCCCTCACTCCTCTATATCTTCTCTCTCTCTCTCTCTCTCTCTCTCTGTGGGTTCCTTCCCTTTGGACTTCAAGCATGCTCTTGTTCCCCAATTCTGAAGAAACCCTCTTCCGACTCCTCTTCTTTGTCTAGCTATCATCCGATCTCTCTTCTTCCTTTTCTTTCTAAGGTCCTGGAACAGGTCGTTTATTCTCACTGTCTTGAGTTTCTCAAAGCCAACTCCATCCTGGACCCTTTTCAGTCTGGTTTCCGCCCACGGTACTCTATAGAGACTGCCCTCACCAAGATCTCAAATGATCTCTTGAGAGCCAAGGCAAATGACCCCTACTCTATTCTCATTCTTCTTGATTTGTCTGCAGCCTTTGACACCATGGATCACTGTCTCCTGGTTGATTTACTTTCTGACCTTGGGTTCTCCAACTCTGTTCTTGACTGGTTTTAATCTTACTTGTTAGATAGATCTTTTGCAGTGGTCACGGATGGTCAGACTTCCTCCTCTGTTCCCTTATCTTCTGGAGTACCCCAGGGCTCTGTCTTGCATCCCCTTCTGTTCTCTCTATACACATTGTCCCTACGCAAACTCATCAGTTCTTTTGGTTTCTCATTTGTACGCTGATGACACTCAGCTGTATCTTTCCACCCCTGACATTTCACCGGGGCTTGAGCAACCTGTTTCATCTTGTCTGATTGCTATCTCTCAGTGGATGAGGCATCAGCACTTGAAGCTCAGCATGTCTAAGACAGAGCTTCTTGTCTTCCAACCTAAGCCCACCCTTCAATACTCATTTTCTGTTTCTGTTGATGGCACTTCTATTCAACCGGTTCAGCAAGCCTGCAGTCTTAGTTTCATTTTTTATTCTTCTCTGTTGTTTATTCCCCAGATCCAGGCCACTGCCAAGACCTGTAGATTCTCTCTTTACAACATTGCTAAAATCCGTCCTTTCCTCTCAGCCTCCACTGCCAAGACTCTGGTGCATGCCCTAGTGGTATCTTGACTAGATTATTGTAACTTTCTTATGACAGGGCTTCCTCCCTCTTACCTCCATCCTTTAATCTCTGTCCAGAACTCAGCTGCATGTATTATCACATCTTCTTGCTGCTTTGACCATGTTTCTTCTCTTTTCTCCTCCCTTCATTGGCTCCCCTTCGCCTTCTGAATCCAGTGCAAGCTTTTGTTGTGGACTTTCAAAGCCCTCCATGGACTGGCCCCACCATATTGATTAGAACTTTCTCCTTACATTCCTACTTGTACCCTCTGTTCTGGTAGCCAAGGTCTCCTGTCCCAGCCTAGGATTTCCACTGCCCCGTCCCGGATTCATCCCTTTTCACTTGGTGCTTCTCACTCCCGGAACCTTCTTACCCCATGTGCCTCATTACTTCTCTAACCAGTTTCAAAACTGAGTTAAAGACTATATTGTTTAGGTAAGTGTTCCCAGGTGCATGCCCTTGTCCGCCCCAGGATGCCTAATTTTAATTATGTATTCAGAAGCCAAGCCCTCCCTCCAGTCCATCTGCCTTGGTCCAGGCCTCAGAGGGAGTGAAGAACTGCTGGACCTGATCCCCTTCTCTATCACCTTTCCCTTTTCCTTTTGTGTCATGTCTTTTTAGATTATAAGCCTGAGGGCAGGGAACCAACTACAGTGGTCCCCCGGGTTACGAAATTAATTCGTTCCAGCACCTTTTTCGTAAGCTGAAAATTTCGTAACCCGGGGCCTATTTCCCATTGAAAATAACTAATCCGTTCTATGACCCCAGATTGACCCTGCAAGTCAATGGAAGGTTACAATAGAGGCCTATTTCCTTAAGTACCCTACAATACACTCTAATAGAAACTTCCCTAAGGCACTAAAGAACTTAAGAATGACTTGCAGGGCCAATCTAAAGAATAAAAAAAAAAAAAGATTTGCAAAGAACCAAAGAACCAAAGTTTCAAAAGCCATTCACTGCACAGGCCTTTCCAAGGCCCATGGGCACCTTGGAAGCAGAACAGACCCCAGAAAGCTTTGAAACTGCAAGGAAATGCACTCTGAACACTGTCTCAGCCCAATTTGCAAAGAACCAAAGTTTCAAAAGCCATTCACTGCACAGGCCTTTCCAAGGCCCATGGGCACCTTGGAAGCAGAACAGACCCCAGAAAGCTTTGAAACTGCAAGGCAATGCACTCTGAACACTGTCTCAGTACAATTTGCAAAGAACCAAAGAACCAAAATTTCAAAAGCCATTCACTGCACAGGCCTTTCCAAGGCCCATGGGCACCTTGGAAGCAGAATCTAAAGAATTAAAAAAAAAATTTTTTTTTCTTACCTTTGCTGGTCATGGCAAACTTGAGTGAGACAGGAGGAGGAGGAGGCCACCCAAAACACCCACATTTAAACCCAATCAATCAATTCAAGCAATTTGAACCAATTCAACCAACTTTAATCAATTCAACAAATTTAACAAAGTTAATCATTTTAACAAATTTTTTTTTTTAAAAAATTTGGGCTTTTTAAGAGTCACCAGCACCTTTGCCCTTCTTGGATGGCGGTTCTCCGAGTTTCGGGAAGAACCGGTCCAAGGATGTCTGCTTTTGCCGGCTCTTAACCAGGTTCCTAAACTGGCTAAGGCAGACATCATCAAAATGCGCAATTGCGCGGCTGGTGAACACCTTCTCAGGGTGATGCTTCTCCACAAAATCAGCAACAGTCTGGAACTGCCGCAATATGTCTTTGATTTCCGAAGTCCGAATTGATGCGGCCGCCTCCCCCTCCTCCTGGGCTGTCTCTGACCCGAACAACTCCTCCTCCATGGCCGAGTGCTGCATGGCTGCCAACGCCTTCAGATCCTCCGTCGAGAGCTCCTCGTTGTGCTCCTCGATGAGTTCGTCAATGTCCTCCGCGTCGACGACCAGTCCCATGCTGTGTGCCAGGGAGACGATTTCCGCAACCTCTGCCTCACCGGGATCTTCAACTTCGGCCTCTGATCCTTCCGACGCAACAGCAGCAGGCCACAGCTTCTTCCAGGCTGCATTGAGGGTGCGTCTGGTGACCTCCTGCCAGGCCAAGTCCACCATCTGCAAGCACACGACGATGTCGAAGTGCTGTCTCCAGAACTCTCGCAGGGTCAGTTGGGTGTTCTCTGTCACGTCAAAGCACCTCTTGAACAGGTGCTTTGTGTAGAGTTTTTTGAAGTTCGCAATGACTTGCTGGTCCATGGGCTGAAGGATGGAGGTCGTGTTGGGAGGCAGGAACAGGACCTTGATGAAGGAGAACTCGTCCAAGATGTCTTCTTCCAGGCCGGGCGGGTGCGCAGGAGCATTGTCCAAGATGAGGAGGCACTTCCGGGGGAGATCGTTGTCCTCCAGGTACCGCTTGACAGCAGGGCCGAAGACACTGTTGACCCACTCCACGAAGAAGAGGCGTGTGACCCATGCCCGGGCATTGGCACGCCACATCACAGGCAGTCTGTCCTTCTGCACCTTGTGTGCCTTGAAGGCTCTGGAGTTCTCGGAGTGGTAAATCAGCAGGGGCTTGACCTTGCAGTCCCCGCTGGCGTTGGCACACAGAGCAAGAGTGAACCTGTCTTTCATCGGCTTGTGGCCTGGCAATTTCTTCTCCTCCTGGGTGATGAAGGTGTGACGAGGCATCTTCTTCCAGAACAGGCCCGTCTTGTCGCAGTTGAAGACTTGTTCTGGGACGTAGCCTTCCTCCTCCACCATGTCCTTGAACCTCTGGACAAATTCTTCGGCGGCCTGGCGGTCTGTGCTGGACGCCTCCCCCTGACGGACAACAGAGTGGATGCCGGTCCTCTTCTTGAAGCAGTCAAACCACCCATGTGAGGCCTTGAATTCCAGGGTGGTTTGCTGCTCCTGCGAAGAACTTCCTTTGCCTCTCTCCTTGCTGGCCAGGTCCTCGAAGATGGTTGTGGCCTTCTCACAAATGACAGATGTGCTGACGGTGTCCCCAGCTCTCTCCTTCTCTTTAATCCAGAGGAGCAGCAGGCGCTCCATCTCGTTGTGCACAGGTGTCCTCTGCTTGGCGATGGTGGCAACGCCTTTCGCTGGAGCCGCAACGCCTTTGATCACCTCCTTCTGCTTGAGGACAGTGCCGATGGTTGAAGGGTTCCGGCCGTACTCTTTCGCAATGTCCACCAAGCGCACTCCCCTCTCGTGTTTGGCAATGATGTCCTTCTTGTCCTCCAAGGACAAGGGAAGCCTCTTCTTCTTCTCCTCCCCACTGGCTTTCTTGGGGGCCATAGTTCAAGCCTTGAAAGGGCAAAAGAAACAGGCACTGAGCAAAACCCATTCACAGGCCACCCTTTCCCACCCAACCCCCCATGCCCTAAATCCCCCCCCTCCGATGCACTGTGATCACTCTCTCAGCCCAATTTGCAAAGGACCAAAACAACCAAAGTTTCAAAAGCCATTCACTGCACAGGCCTTTCCAAGGCCCATGGGCACATTGGAAGCAGAAGGGACCCCAGAGAGCTTTGAAACTTCAAGGCAATGCACTGTGATCACTGTCTCAGCCCAATTTCAAAGAACCAAAACAACCAAAGTTTCAAAAGCCATTCACTGCACAGGCCTTTCCAAGGCCCATGGGCACATTGGAAGCAGAAGGGACCCCAGAGGGCTTTGAAACTTCAAGGCAATGCACTGTGATCACTGTCTCAGCCCAATTTCAAAGAACCAAAACAACCAAAGTTTCAAAAGCCATTCACTGCACAGGCCTTTCCAAGGCCCATGGGCACATTGGAAGCAGAAGGGACCCCAGAGGGCTTTGAAACTTCAAGGCAATGCACTGTGATCACTGTCTCAGCCCAATTTCAAAGAACCAAAACAACCAAAGTTTCAAAAGCCATTCACTGCACAGGCCTTTCCAAGGCCCATGGGCACATTGGAAGCAGAAGGGACCCCAGAAAGCTTTGAAACTGCAAGGCAATGCACTGTGATCACTCTCTCAGCCCAATTTGCAAAGGACCAAAACAACCAAAGTTTCAAAAGCCATTCACTGCACAGGCCTTTCCAAGGCCCATGGGCACATTGGAAGCAGAAGGGACCCCAGAAAGCTTTGAAACTGCAACTCTGATGACTCTCTCAGCCCAATTTCAAAGAACCAAAACAACCAAAATTTCAAAAGCCATTCACTGCACAGGCCTTTCCAAGGCCCATGGGCACATTGGAAGCAGAAGACCCCCCCCCCCCCAGAAACATTTGAAACTGCAAAGCAATGCACTGTGATCACTCTCTCAGCCCAATGTGCACAAAACCAAAAAACCAAAGTTTCAAAAGCCATTCACTGCACAAGGCCACATCATCCACATCATTCACCCAAAAGAAGAAGTAAAAAATCCATACTGTACCTGCACTTCCAGGGATTCACCAGAGGTCTTGATCCAAAGAGCAGGCGTAGATGCACAGGTAAAGTGCCAGGCAGAAGTCAGCCAGACAAATCCAGTCAAAGAAGTTCAGACCTTCACTGGAGCCAAGAGTTCAGAATCAACTCTATCTCACCAGTTCACAAAGGCCGAACAAGGGGTCCCAGCACTGGAACCTGGCTTTTATTTCTGAAGCCACCCCCCCCCCCCCCAATTCGTTAGCCATTCAGATTGCTTTCGCAAGCCAATCAGATTGCTAAACCAAGTTCAAAATTCGCGCCAAAGCTGAACGTTAACCAATCCCCTTTAAACAGCCCCTTAGCCAATAGCCAACTTTGCAACTTTTAAATTTCCCGCCGTTTGCGTTTCGTAACCAATCCTCTTTAACCAGCCAGCCCCTTGGCCAATAGCAGCACTTTGCAACTTTTAAATTTCGCGCCGTTTGAGTTTCGTAACCCGGGGATACTTTCACAAGCCGGGGCCAGTTTTTCGGCCCCGGCTTTTTCGTATCCTGGGGTTTTCATTAGGCGGGGGATTCGTATCCCGGGGGACCACTGTAATTAAAAAGATTTTATGTACAGCACTGTGTAAATTTACAGAGCTATATAAATAAAGGTTAATAATAATAATGATGCCAAGGAACAGCTTAAAATTTTTATTGTTAGTCACAGTTAGAGGAGAAGTGTTGAATCAATTGGATTTGTCCATGTATCAACTCACCATTCGGTTGATTCAACAGGTCTACATAACTTTGGAGTGACCAACAGGATTCCCTTCAAATGTTTCCTGATTCTGGTCATGCTGCAGCTTTTCTGTTTCCCCACTTGACAGATATAACTGATCTATGGGCAGAGGAAAGGATCAATTATAGCTTTCAACTGTATAGTTAAGGCCAGTGATACTGTTTATCTTCTTTAGGTTTCCAAGCGGTTGCCAAGAGGCAGCAATGCAGGACTCAAGTGAATGGTCTGAATCTAAGGACAGCTGCCTCACCAACTCAGGTAAAGTTAAACAGATTATAAATGACATATCCCACTCCCAGGAGGCCTAAAAACTGAAAAGATTAAAATGAGTTTCTAACGTGTAATTGTTTAAAAATCTGAGCAGATTTTAAGTGCCATAAATTGAGTTCTTTCTCAACACTGAAAAGTTCATTGACATAAAACTTTCAGCAAAATAAATAAATAAGTTAAAACAGAGACATATGCTTTCTGGTGCATTGTTTTAGTGTTTGGTTTGAGCTTTTGATGGATAGGATGGAATTTTGAACATGCAGGACAAATGTGCATTTGGGGCAGGAGAAAGTGAAGAAAGCATTACTATATTAGTAGTGCATCTTGCGGATTGCAAATTGCTCCAAAAATGTCAGAGACTTAAATGCGGAGTCACACTCATATCTATATTGTATAGTCCCTGAATTTACACCCTTAACAGTAAACCACAATAGCCCTTAGTGTTTGTTAGCTTGCCTTGCTGAAGCCATTACTTATGGTCAGGGGCATCAACTATTCCTATCACAGAAATTCTCCTTTTACTTCATATATGTACATGACGTGGGGTGGGGAAATGTGTTATTGTATTTTGAAAATTGCTGGCTATAGAATCTAATCACAAATGAACTGGCTCTGAGAGGGCACTTTAACCAGACACTGGAAAAGTTACCTTTTTAAGGCTATAACTCCCAGAATCCCCCCACAAGCATAGAAGCTATAGTCCAAAAAAGTACTTTTTCCAAGCTTATATTTCAGCTACTTTGTTTATTCACAATTACATTTACACCCCAAGAATTCAAGGTAGCTTACCTTCTTACCTTCTTAACAACAGCATTTGTTGTTAAGATTTGTTGAATTTCTGAAGTGCCATCCATATCACTCTAACTACTATATTGCATTTGTTATGCAAGACTGATTCTCAAAAGCCATGCTGTTTTTAGGTAGTATGCTTGATGAAGACAATCAACACTTTGTATGACCTAAGTAGCTATGCTGTCATGAAAGGTTTATTTTTCAAGCTTTTGAAAAAAGCCCTATCTCCATCCCTATTACCACTGTTCTGGCCTCTGAGGGAACTTAGTCTATAAGCCATCAACTATAGCATGTATGGGAGGAATGCAGCTAACTCATTTTATAGAAGGATAAAGCAATGGTCAATGTATGCTCTTCTCATAGAATCATAGAATCATAGAGTTGGAAGAGACCACAAGAGCCATCCAGTCCACCCTCCAACCCAGACAGTCAGTTCAGATGAAACAAAACCTCCAAATTTCAATCTCTGAGACCTCAGCTCTAGCTAGAAATTCTTCTTTTGGCAGGAAATTGTGAGTGTCACACTTTGGGATCAAGGATTAAAGCCATCAGATCAAACATTCACTTCGCATTTCCTCTAGAGCAAAAATGAGAAGCACTGGACAAATTAACAAATGACACCGTAGGCTCAGATTTCAGGCATGACACTTATTTGGTGTGCATGACAATTTCCCCCTCACCAACAATGATTGATAAATGTACATGACTCAAGACTAGGAAAAACGTTGCTACAATCAGAAGTCTTTGAAGGTCAGATACTTTTAAAGAGACATGTTTTCCCGCCAGCTTGCTTCATAAGGTCAAGACTTTCTTGGGTGCCATAAAAATGTAAAAAGCAATTAAATTCACCTCATACCATGAACTACTTGACACCCCCTCTTTTTCCCCTTTTAGTTGCCTGTAGCCACCCTTCTGAAGAGCTGACATTTTATATTGATTGCAACAGAGCTGCTTGGCTTTTAATAATGATTAGAAATAGATATTTTATAGATGGATTACTTTCTTAAATGTGTTTTATAAGTGAAAAAAGAGCCATTTGGAAAATAAATACATAGTGCCACATAAAAATAAGCAGAAGAAATAGATACTAAACAAGTGCTGGTATGGCAAATTAGCTACATTTCTCCTGGGGTGTCATTTACAGCAATGAGCAGAGACAGAAATTAACTTTGTCACGCTGCCAGAGGTCTGGGGTTCAGCTGGAGACCAGAAAACAGAGGAATTATGGGCTGTCAACAAGCTACCCTTTGGCTCCAACCATTTGCATGAGGGACAGGAATGTACTTGAAAGAACAACATGAATGTACCAGCAGATACATTTGGCAGAATTCCCAGAGGGGTAGAAACCACAGGCAGATTTTGGGGTTCACGTGCAGTCATCGTTTTTGTTCTCTGTTGTTCTTTTGTTGCTTACAAAATAAATTGCAGATGCTCTACAGATCTTGTTCCATATCATGTGGACCAAAGCTAGAAAAATGTTTGGGTTTTTTTTTGTTTTTTTTTTTTTGTTTGTTTTTTTGGACTACACTTCTTAGATGGTCCTGTCCAGCATGTGCAATGGCTATGCTAGCTGGGGATTCTGCAAAATATGGGCCAGTTTTTTGTTGTTGTTGTTGTTGTTTTGTTTTGTTTTTTGGTCGGATCTTCTGTGGACAGGGAAAAATTTGTGCGGAGAGTGGGAATGGTAAATGTATTCTTCAGGGAAGGTGTGATCCTAACAAATGTGACAGAGACAGCTGTAAAATCTATATCAGGAAAGAAATATTCCTTAATTCCACCACAGTGGAAATTTCAGTACAGTCTCTATCATTCCTATTTTAGACAAAGTGCTTCAGCACATAGCAGGCACTGAGCTCCACCTTCTTATGGATTATTCTAATTATTTAGACCTATTTCAATCTAGGGTCAATTCTGGGTTGGAAACAGCTTGGGTGATCCATGCTAGACACAGAATAGGAAGAGTTCATCCTTCTTGATTCTGGTGGATCTCATAGCTTTCAGTACTACCAGTCATGGGACTTGGTGAGGAAGTATTATAATGGTTCAGTCCAGTGCTCTGCTTCCTTTCTTGTTATGTGTCCAGAAGTCAACTTTGACTTATGGTAAGACTCTCATACAGTTTTCTTGGCAAGATTTCTACAGAGAATATTTGCCATTGCCTTCTTCTTAGGATGAGGGTGTGTGACTTGCTCAAGGTCCTCCAATGGTTTCCCAGGGCTGTAAAGTGATTTAAAATCTGTTCTCCAAGAGTTCCAGTGCAACACTTAAACCATTACACCACACTGGCTCTCATTTTCCTTTCCACTTTTGTAAAATTTTTCACTCCATGTGAGAGAGGCATTTTCTCTACTTCTTCCTCAAGAAGGGGGAAAACAAGAAATGTGTCAATGGAGGGTAGGGCACCAGTGTCCCATTTAACATATTAACTATATGAGCTAGATAATCTGGGTAGCAACATTTTCCTTGGTTTTTTCTTAGCAATCCAAATGAATAAAGAATACACATAGCCCCTGAAAATAGAACTGTGGAGAACTGTGCAGTGTAAGGATGGATTGCAGGTACTCATCAAGATGCCTGCACACAGACACACAGACACACACTCCTTCTTGAAAACTGTGTGTCTTCTCTGTAAGCTTGCTAACTTGTGCATGGTTGTGCATGGCCAAAAAGGGAGGAAATGCATCACTCAGATTACAAGAAAGCACAAATATGCATGAAGTATGCAGATGTTACTTATATCTATAGGTGAAAATTTGGAAAGAATGATAAATTAAGCATCAAATAGAAATACAATGCCATCTCACCATAGTGAGAAAAGTTGTTCTGACTCCACTGTCTGGATGCCAATTGTTGGTGGGCACTGTCAAGGCCTCTGCTCTTCCTTATTATGGTTCCTTTCTTTTTCAAACTGCCTATGACTTCCAAACAGAGAATGTTTTGAAACAGAGGCCTATTTCCTGACAGCTTTACAAAGTGAGGACTCTCTGCTGCAAAGCAAGGGACATGGCTACTGTACTGCTAACCTGGTTCATAGGATCAACTACTGAGAATAAGGTGAGGGGAACAAGCAGGCTGCTTTTCATTGGAAGCAAAAATAAAAATGGCCAAACAATTGCTTCTCACCTTTTGCATTTTGGAAAGTGGGATAATTATGACAGCTATATCAAAACATGGAACAACAGCAGTAGCACGTTCAGTGCATCTGTAATAACTGGTGTCATTTGAATGTTTAGCCTTTTTTTAAAATCTCTCTGTTCTTGTTTACAGCACTCTGAGGGGAGAGGGAACCCTGTGCAATTCAGGGTATGGGCTGATGGTGTCATCCCATTACCACGGTAGAGAGATGGTGCACTGCGTGTTTCTGTTCAAGCATTTAATACATTCTTCTGTAATTTTTGTCTTGGAAGTAATGAGGCCTGACAGCTTAGGTTTGTGCATGATAACAATCCCACACTGGTATTTTTAAAAATTCTTCATTGCCAAATTCATAAAGGACAAAATGACTCCCTTCGCTACCTCTTTCCCTCCCTCCAATGACAGTAAACATGCTTCATTTTATAAGACATCATGGTTAACAACCTGAACAATGAAGAAGGGGGGGGGGGGAAGGGAGAAAAAAACAGTTGCAGCTAAACTAATTTGTGCTAAAGGGGGGGGGGAAGGAAGCTGCTGGTCTGAATATTAAGTCACTTTTGTTAAATGTCGGGAAAATATATGCATGCTAATTCTTGAGAAATGCAGGTTTTTATGCAATAGCCAAAACATGGCTTTTCACTATTCACACTCCATCATGAAACATATGACAAATAGATACTGTTGTTATTGAGGTTTTTTTTTTTTTTTTACAGGTATTATTTTCAGTGGGCTGTTGCTTTATGCGGCTTCATGCAGTTACAGGCCATGGTTAGGAACTGAGAGTAAAAAGAGCTACCTATGTAAGTCTGAGATTGTCAGCTCTTTAATTTAGTAGAACCATGATTACTTTGGTTGCTAGGGCTACCTCGGGCACAGAGGCAGACCCCTCCAGGCTTCAGAGTGAAAGCAGGTTGTCAGTTATCTTATTAATTATTGTCTTCACTTTTTTATTTGTGGGGAGATTTATTATTTGAATGTTTCCCTCCAAGTGCCGAAGTTTCTTGTCATGTATTGAATATACAGTTGGGTACTATATGATTAGAGAGACAGTGTGTCATAGCGGTTTGAGTGCTGGACTACAACTCTGGAGATCAGGATCTGATTCCCTGCTAAAATATAAAAACCCGCTGGGTGACCATAGGCAAGTCACAATCTCTGAGCCTCAGAGGATAGCAATGACAAACCTCCTTTGATGAAATTTGTCAAGAAAATCCCGTGATAGCCCTAGGGTTGGCGTAAAAATGGAGGCACATAACAGCAACAACTATATGGCTAGAATTGGGACAAAATGTTTTGCTGTCTTCAGGTGGTTCCTCTCCCACTTTCATGCACCCCTAATATGTGGTGAAGTCACAGTCAACCTTGCTGAATAGTATGTATGGCATGAGGATACATGTACCCTACAATTATCACAATTTGGCACACATAGTGCTGATTAATTCTCTGTCAGCTGACATTTTTAGCTGTTTTAAAAATGTCCAGTTTCTCTCTCCTTCTCCCACCTTCTCCTTCATCCTCATCTTACTTGACCTGTTGCAAACTGAGTGCAAAGTGCAAAAGCAGTCTGCACTTCAATTAATTCAGCAGTGGGGAAAGACAAGGAGGGGCAGAATCTTTCCCTTCCCAGTAGGTTCAGGAAAAATCAAATTGCTGTAGCGCCTCCTAGCTCATTAATAACATTTGCAACCTTGACCCCACTTCAACATTGCTTGGCCACAGGTGTCCTGGTTTTCATCTGTGAAGTGCTGGAAGTGTATACATTCATGGATCACTGGGCCCATTCCCACTTACTGTAAAATTCTTTCCTGAACCAATTCCTGAAACTGGTTCTGAAAAAGCTTAGTTCCCACTATGTTTGTGCTGGTTTCAGGAATCAATTCAGTGGTGGTGGTGCGTGCAGGGGCAGCATGATGGCCTGTCCCATTTCTGGCCTCTCCTGGTCCCAACATCCCTGGCCATGCCTCCTTACTGGCAACTTTGGCCACTGACCAGCTTCCCTGTGGCCTTTTTAAAAATTTCCCTCAGCTAGGGAGGCTGGAAGGAGGTCACAGAGAAGCCGGGGGGAAAGCTGGGAAGGAGGTTGCATGGCTTCCAGCTTCTCTGCAACCTCCTTCCGGCCTCCCCGGCCATGGAATTAAAAAAAAAAAAAAAAGCCCAGGGAAGCCAGTCAGCAGCCACAGGAGCTGGTAAAGAAGCTGAGCTAGGGATTTTGGGACCAGGAGAAGCCAGGCCATGCCAGCTGCCCCCCGGGAACCATGGTAGATTCAATTCCAATTTGAACCCACCCTGGTTCCCACTTGGGCTGAATCGATTTATTTCTAAATAAATCGATTCAGCCCCAAAACACCTCATTTTCCCAGTGTCTTTTTGAATTGATTTCTGAAATCAGATTCAGTGAGAACCATGCCCATTTAACCCAGATCATGATCCAGATTTAAACGTAGTGGTTATGGCCCCACTGTGTACTATTGAGTTATCAAACAGTTTGGCAGGATGCTCTAAACTCCTTGTGGAATATGACAACTTTGTGGAGTATGACTCCTCACATCTGCTAGTCACTGTGGCTATTGGCTGTGTCCTGCCTCAAGAGGAGGAAAATGTGAGTTTGTGCTGATCACTACAATAATTGATTCCTCATTTTTGAAAATATAAAATTTAGTAGTCAATTCAGATCCACACCCAATCTTAAATGAAATAGACAGGTCCTTGGTTAGCTAGGGAAACAAAGTAAAGAAAAATATGACAGTTTTTATATTAACAAAGTTGGTAATTAATTTGCAGGGTTCAATGGGGTGGGGAAGTGAATATTAGACAGAGTAGCTTGGTCTAGTGATTGGAGGGAAAGAAAAAAAGTTACATATTCAGGAGGTAGAATATACTTCATATCCTCAGGGATGTCACACATGAAAAAACAGGGCATGTATGGCCATTCAACATCGGATTGTGGTCAAGATGGCAAAAGGTATTAATGAGGATGGACAGATAAGCTAGGAGAGGCTGCAGCAGTTTGCTTTTGCTAAGATTCGCCCCTCTCGTCTCCTCCCCTCCCCTCCTCCCAGTGATGAATTTGAACTGAGTTCACAACAATTGAAGTAAGCAATGATAAAAAGGGAATGTGGGAGGAAGAGAAAGAAATTGAATCTGTACTGCAGAAATTATCCAGTATGACATCAGTTTAACTGCATGGCTGAATACCATGGAATTCTGGGAATTGTAGTTTGTTGTGGCACAAAAGCTTTCTGACAAACAAGGCTACATATCTCAAAAAACTATAGTTCCCATAATTCCATAGCATTGAACTATGGCAGTTAAAACAATGTCAAACTGGAATATTTCTTCAATATGCATGCAGTCTGAAATATTTTAAAACCAGTTGAAAAAGAGGGACAACAGAGGAATAATTGGGACCATCTCTACCAAATTGAGACATTTGGAGGCTATGACATTCTTCCTGCACTTTTTGGGTTTTTTGCTCTGGAACACCTAATGCATAAAAAGCAAAGGCAGATGTGTTGATCCTTAAAAAAAAATAAAAATAAAAATACCAGGCCCAGAGGGCAACAGTACCTTTACTGGAATCATTCAACATTCCACAAATTAATGAGCAGCCGTTTACATCCTCCAAAAGTCTTAATCAGACTTTGCCAAGCAATTCAAGAGAGGAGGTAAACACAAAATAATTAGTTTGATTCACCTTGTAATGAAACTTCCCTGTAAAATAGTTGTGCTAGCTCATCTTCCTAGGGGGGATATTCATTTGATACATTTTATGTTTGATGCACATTTAGTTGCATTAGCAACACATATGAAGGTTCTAGATTAAAAGCCCAGAGCAAGACTCACAAAAATGCCCTTTTCATCCTAAAGACATTTTTGACTCTTAACCCTTCTTCAATTGGTTTGCATCAGTTTTCAAGAATGCACATTTCCCCTGCTTTCAGTATGCAAATGGAAAGAGTCCTTAATTATTTGCATATGAGATTCTTTGTAAGTTTTGCATTAAATATGGAAGTAATTGAACTGAAAATATGATGAACTAGGTGTGAAGCATTTGTGGAGAAAAATGAGGTGTTTTATTATAAAGAATAAAGGAAAATAAAACTTGATGATTAATAATAACCATAACCATAAAACTATCAATTGGTTAAGAGTCTCTTAGTCTTATGATTAATAGTTCACTCAAAGTCCTAATGGAATGCACTGTGAAATTAATCTTGAGAAAGATTTAATGCCAACGATGAACTGCTGCTGAAATAGCCCCCAGGATAAACCTTTCGGAGTATGTTAAAGATTTAGGTATATTGGATGTGTTTGAGCTAAAAAAATAATAAAAAAGATAAAAAATTTAAAATAAAAACAGTGAAGTTTTTCCCATCATCTTTGCCATTTGTGAGAATGCTGTGAAGAGAAATTGAGTCAGTGTCTTTTCCTTGTGCAACAATTCAGTCCTTACTCACTAATTTGTTAAGTACCAGCAGGTCTTAAACTTGTGGCAAAGGGGGTGTAACATGTATATGCTAAGCAGAGTTTTAACCATCTTCTGAAAGTTCAGCACCCTACATGTGAAGTTGTCTATATGCTAAATTTGTCAATGGAAGCCCTGCTCTGGATGAGGGGTAGATATGTGGATGACAGCATAGTGGCAGAATCTTCTTGGTTATGGTAGCCTTTCAGCTGTTCTCATTTCCCACGCAACCAAATAAGAAGTAGCACAGTGGAATAGCCAAACTACTCCATCATGCCAAGCACTTGCTTTAACTACAGGGGCATAACTATGGGTGTGAGGGGTATGTGAACTGCACCAGGTGATACCACAGAGAAGGGTGAACACCTGGTGGGGCAGTCACTCATTGTCTGTCCAAAGATCTTCCCAGATGCCCCCTCCTCCAGCCACTGTGTTCTGCCATCCATTGGTTGCGGCTATGGGTGAGGGTGGTATGCTACCTGTAGGTTAGCTGGCTTTTGGGCCTGGCAGGACTGCTTGCTGGGCAGGGCAAGGGAGGGACTGTTATTGGTGGTCACAGAAGTAGCAGCCACAGCCCTCTCCCCTTTTGCAAAAAGAAAGAAATCATTGACTAATCCTCGTGCTATTGCCTCCCTTTCCCACCTGGCCAGCAGTCCCGCCCGGCCAGGAATGGCTGCTGGGCAGCAGTATTACTCCACCCTCAACTGCAGCTGGAGTGAAGCACCTTAGCTTGCATTCCTACCCACTGCCCTGTTCTGTGCTCCCTGTCCCAGAAAGAAGAGCAGAGCAAAGCAGCGCAGAGGCACAGAAGGGAAGGAAGGTCAACAACAACAACAACAACTTTATTTTTGCATCCCACCTTTCTCCCTGGGCAATCAAGGCAGCTTACAGGGAATAAAATAGAATTAAATAAAACATTATATAGATAAAATATAGAAACCCCACTTAAAGGAGAGTTAAATATAATACAATTTAAAAGAGAAAATACTCATCAATTAAAACAACAACATAATATAAAACCAGCTAATTTTCTGGTGACAGTGTTGGATGGAGTGGGGAGAGCTCAAAGTGAGTTGGAATGTTCTATTCAAGGAAGGCCTGCTGGAAGAGATCCATCTTGACAACTTTTTGAAAGCTGTCTAAGCTCGTTATTTGATGGATTTTTTCCGGCAAGGCATTCCATGGCCTGGGAGAGGAAGCGGAAAACGCCCTCTGGGAGGTTGCTGTTAGTCTGGTTTTCCAAGGCTGCAGTAGATTCCTCCCAAAGGACCTGAGGGTGCAGGGGGGATTGTATGGAAGGAGGTGATCCCTTAGATAGGTTGGGCCCAAGCCATGTAGGGTTTTAAAAGTAACCACAAACACTTTATACTGTGCCTGGAAACTAATAGGCAGTGAAGAGATTTTAAAATTGGTGTAATATGATCAAACCTGGATTTACCAATGATCAACCTGGCTGCCATATTTTGTACTAATTGTAGTTTCTGAACTAGGTATAAGGGTAGCCCCATGTAGAGTTCATTGCAGAAATCGAGTCGTGAGGTTACCAGTGCATGTACTACAGTTTCTAGGTCCCTTACTTCCAAGAAAGGGCGCAGCTGGCGTATTAGCCGAAGCTGATAACAGGCGCTCCTGACTGTTGCATTCACCTGATCTTTCATGTGAAGCGACTGGTCTAGGAGCAGCCCCAGACTTTGAACACAGTCCCTAGAGGAAAGTGTGACCCCATCCAGGACTGGAGGTTGCAACCCAATACCTTGTTTGGGGGCCCCAACTGTAAGTACCTCTGTTTTGTCTGGATTCAGCTTAAGTCGGTTTTTCCTCATCCAGTCCATTACCGCCTCAAGACACTGATTGAGGGGAGAAATGCCATCTGTTGTCATGACTGCTGACCGAGACAGCATACTGATAACACCCCACCCCATGTCTACAGATGATTTCTCCCAGTGGCTTCATATAAATATTGAATAGCATCGGGGACAGGATGGCGCCTTAAGGGACGCCACAATTAAGCTCTCTTTTTGAGGAGCAACTGTCACCGAGCATCACCCTCTGGAATCTACCTGAGAGAAAGGAACGGAACCACTGCAAAGCAGTGCCTCCGATTCCTAACTCTCTTGGGCGTTCCAAGAGGATGTAATGATATATCGTGTCAAATGCCGCTGAGAGGTCTAGAAGCACCAACTGGGTCACGCTACCTCTGTTGATGCCTAGACGAAGGTCATCAGCCAGAGCAACCATGGCAGTGTCTACCCCATATCCCGTCCTGAAGCTGGTTTGAAATGGATCTAGATAATTGGTTTCCTCCAAGATCACTTGGAGTTGAAAGGCAACGGCCCGCTCGATTACCTTGCTCAAGCCAGGTAATGGTGTGCCAGGCATCTGGGAAAGGTTCTGCTGCTACCTGGCAGACTGTTCCAGTGCCAGTAGGACTGCTGGCTGGATAGAAAAGGGAAGTGATGCCAGCAGGGCATTCTCCTTTTGCAGAAGGGGAGGAGTTTGTGGCTACTGCTGCCACAACCCACCACCACCACCACCACCTCAGTTTGCCAGCCTAGAAAGCAGCCTGGCAAAACCCTGGCAGGAGCTGCTTGGTGACAGAAGCACCCCACCAACAACAGTGGGAGGATGGCAGAAGCACCTTGGCTAAGTGGAGGGGGTGGCTAAGTGTGTGTGCCAGAGGGCCTGGGGGTGACAGCATGAGTTACTGCACCGGGGTGTCACCAATCCTAGTGACACCACTGTTTAACTAAATTTTACTGAAAGATGTAAGCAAGCATTGGTAATAACCAGGAAAGACTGGCTAATTTTTTTTTCAGGAAAACAAAAAAGGTTTCAAAAGATATTCTCTGAGAATTTGATGTTTCTTTAAACTGCTCCAAAATGTAAGTCTCTTCCTTAAAGGACTGTAAAATATAGCTTAAAAACACACTAGATAATTTCAAGAGTAATACGCTATTTTAATGTTATTGAAGGAAGCCACCTCTTTGCCTTTACCTGCCCCAGGCATTCTGTCCTAGCCCAGATGAATTAACTATATAATTTCAATCAATATTTAAAGAATGGCTTAAAAAATAAAATAAAAGTTTGACTGAAATCCTATATCAGTTACATTTTTTTTAAATTTTTTTTTTTACTTTCCCATTTCTCAAAAAGCTATGAAAGTACCTTGAGGATGAATAGGATATAGAGGGAAATGAGGTGCAGCCACACTCCACATTCATATCACTTTAATGACAGCAGCTCCATCTTATGGAATCCTGTGATTTGCAGTTTCATGGGGTACTTAGAATTCTTTTTCAGAGAGCTTTTACGCTGTAGTTGAAGGAGAATTCTCAAGAATTCTAAGCCCCTCACAAAACTATAAATACTAGGATTACATAAAATGAATCAATACCCATTGAAGTGGAATCAAAGAGCTATTATTGTGTGGTGTGGGTTATTTATTTATTTTGGTGTGGATGCTCTCCTGATGTGGAATGATGGATCCATTGGCCTGCAGTTGTGCTGGCTCTATTTGAAGGAACTGAAGGAAATAGACCCGAAAGATACCACAAGTCTCTGCTGCTTTCTCCTCCAAATGGAAGCTAAATCTGGACTATGCTTGCCTTAGAACTTCTTATTGCTAAGTGGGAAGCACATAACAGCAGGAATGGAAAAGGCTGAAATACAGGTCTTGGCTGACCTTTCTCATCTGATGTGTATTTGTGTGTGTGTCTCTGTGTGTCTCTGTGTGTTTCTTCCTCCTTAGCATCAGACTGCAGGAGCCAGCTGCCTCTTCTATAGCTGATTAGAAGCATCATCTTGAAGCGAAGGAGATTTTGTTCTTGCCTACAGAGCCTCTGTAACTGACATGCTGGGTAGCTCAGCCCTGCTGCCTGTGAAACTGATGGAACTTAGACAGAAATGGGCTTTTATCGAGTCATTATTCAAAATAAAGAAGCTTTTACCCCTTCAAAGTCAAATTCTCAACTTGAGGGAGGGGAAGGAGGGGAGCCCCCCCCTCCCCAACTCACATCTTTTTCTTTCCTTCAAATGCTAGTTTGATTTAAAATGCCCTATTTTGCTAAAGTTGTGACAGCTTCAAACCCAGCAGGCGGCTTTGCTGGCATGTCAGTTATGAAGTTTTCGCTGCCAAAGAAAGCCGTTTTTATTACCAGCTCTCAGCTTTTGCAAAAGTGGTTACAGACCTTGGAAATCTTTCAGGGACTTCATTGCAGCCTAATTTATTTGATTTGCCAATGGAATGCAAAGATCTTTGTCATCAACACCTCTTCATGTCTTATTTAACAACTTCAGAGTGTTTGCTCTGACTTTGTTCAGATGGATACATTTTTTAAAACAACAACAACAACAACACAGATTCAAACTGCTGAATGCAATTTTGAGTGCAATTGGAAGCAGTTTGCTGTTCATAACCTCTACAGTTACAGTGCCTCATACACAGGGCTCTGATTTTTAGTTCTTTTCAGTCAATTTATATAATGAAAACATTCACTTTGAAGTTGGAGGAATAGAAGACAGTAAGAGGGATTAGAGCATCTTCTGTATACAGAAGGAACATCTTTCTTTCTTTCTTTCTTTCTTTCTTTCTTTTTTTTCAGTTCTAGTAAAAGCAAACTTTTACTGACTCATAAGAACACCAGGTTGTATCGAAAAGTATCTGTCTACTAATATGGAATGTCTTCTGCACAGAGAAGGCTGTTTCTGATTTAGCACAAAAGACTTTAACATGCTAAAAATGATCCCACATCGGTCTGCACATGCTTTCGGAAAATTCCTCTGTCTGCACAGGTTCTTGTGTAACACTTTACTTGTATGAAGTCTTATATAATCCTGAGGGCAGGGAACAGTCTATTTTAATTTATTGTATGCATAGCACTGTGTAACTTTACAGCACTATATAAATAAAGCTTAATAATAATAATAATAATAATAATAACAACAACAACAACAACAATCATCATCATCATCATCATCATCTCCATGTAGCCACTCAAGTTCATAGCTGAGAGCATGTCCCCCCCCCACCTTTTTATTTATTCACTATTTCTCTTAAGGTAACATCACTGTAATGTAAGGCAAGACCACTGGGCCTCTGCCAAAGTGATGGTATTCCTGTTTTACCATGGTGTGTGGGTTAAAAACCAAGGAGAGTCATTTCAGTTGTGGTTGTGAGGTTTCAGAGGGGAAATTAGGAAATTGTTAGGGGTGTTGTTTGTACCTTGCTGTATACATTTTAAAAATTCCCAGGTATGCACATGCCCTTCTTCCCTACTTTTTGAAGTATTGTCAGTTGTTAAGCTGCTGTCTCCCTCCCACTCCAAATGTAACATCAATGATGTTAATGTGACTCTGGAACCATTCTCCAGGAAGGGAAATGGCAGATATCTGGTCTTTGCTCTGCCTCTGAGGGACAGCCCACAGCTGGAATACTGTGTAAAATTCAGGGGTCTTTTCACACTACACAGTCATCATGTTATGATTCTTCTTTAATTGCCATGGCTGCTTCTTATGGAATCCTTCAATTAGCAATGTGGGGAGGTTTGTCTGGTTGAGAATTCTAAATGCCCCTCTCTAAACTACAAATCTCATGACTCCATATGATAGAACTATAGCAGTTAAAGTAGTAAAATGATAGCACTATAATTGTATAGTGTGCAGAGACCTCTGGTCCATAAATCTCAAAATGGCCTAGACCTAGGGGCTTTTTCTTATCTTCTTATATAAGCCAATGCATGCTTTAAGATGTGCAGGGGAGGGCTTTTTCTCAGTTCCCCCCGTCTTCCTAGATGTGCTCGGTGAGGTTGGTTGACCCCCCCCCGCTCTCTTTCTACTAGCAAGTAAATAAATTTTTATTTAAGGAGCCATTTGGTGACAGAAAATGGAGCTTTTAATGGGGATGGGGTGTAGTGTTTTTCATTTCATGTTTTAAATGACTATTAATGCACTTTTAACTTGTTTTTTTTAATTAGTTTAACTGAATTTTAACTTTTACATTAAAAGTTTTTAATTGTATTTTAAGGTGTTGTGCAGTGCCTTGGGTCCTACATTGGGAGAAAGGTAGGATATCGATTGATTGGTTGATTAAAATTGAGGGGTCAAAATGGTAAGATCAAAGCAGTTTGGCCGAGGCTCAAAATCTCTACTTATTTTCTTGCTTGAGGCAACTATGAAATGATTCCCCCATCTATTCCAGATAAAGAAACAAGACGGAGTGTTTGTTGATCTTTTTTCATCACTGTTGAAGGAACTGTGTTTTCTGCAATACAAGATAGTGAGTTAACCTAAAGCTACAGGATACGCTTCTTGGCATCCTAAACACCTGTTGTCCAGCACTTAATTGTCATTCTCCAGCATCTGCTACCTGCAGGACCTGTCCAATGGTAGGTTTCAGGGGTAGAAAAATTATGTTGCTCTCCTCAAAATTCCCCTTTTCCCCGTGGCATGAAATTACATTTGTGGCAATAACCTTTGTGCCTGTCTAGCTCTCTTAACTGTGGCTATTTTTTTTAAATGACAACTTGTACAGAAGAAGCATCCTAAATCTGAATGTATTTTGTACTTTGTGTCAGTCTGTCTTTGCCTTTGCCATCAGTTCTGCTGGCCATTGTATTTCTGACAACTTTGCCACATTTGTCATTGATTTGTTATAATTCTGCTAGCCCTGAAATTTTACTTTTGCTAATCCATTTAGTAACTTTCAAAAACACTTCAGAATTTAGACACTTTTCAGCAAATGTAAGGGATAACTCATCACTCCGAGGGGCTTTATTTATAAAGTGCCATTAGGAAAATTAGCATTTAACCCTTTAGGAGATGGCATGGATCATATCACCTTGTGTTCTCTGTCCCATAGCTAAGGACTTGTCATACCAGGGTGGGGAAATATGAACCTTGTTCATTGGAGGAAATGCAAAGCAGAAATTTAAATAATAACAATAATGATGATAGTATCAACACTTTATACTCAGAGGAGATAAGATTACAGCTTGGTTTTCCTTTGGTGAATGACTCTCAAGAAAGTTTTCTTAAAGTTGCCTAGTAATTTTGTAGCACATTGAACCCCCAAATATGATTCAATGTGGCGACCTGATGCCCTGTTGCTCACTCTAAGGATTAGTAGTTTGACAGCATATTTTGTCTCTATACAGGCTCAAACATGTTTAACCTCCTGATTTATGATACTTCTTCCCATTTCCATAAAAGGAAAACAAACAAACCCAAATCTTTGTATTTCACCAGCTGCAAACATCCTATACCATCAAATAGATAGATGGCTCTCATAAAATAGAATACCGCTATGATCTGCTTCTGTCTCTGTAGCACGGTTAAGGGAGATTTTTTAAAATAATTGTCCCTCTTTTTTTACGTTATGCTCATGGAGTGGAATGCTAATGATGCAGCACCATGAAATCACCAATGCACATGGTTTTAGATACCATAGATGGGTAATAAATGCTGAAACAACTATCTTTCAAAAGCAAAGATGAAATAATACACAGAAATTGCCAGGGGTGTATGAAGGACGATAACACCTGAGCCCTCAGTGACAGTCCATAAATTGGGTTGCCATTGGACAGCCCACATAAGGAAGCCCAGCAAGAAGTCCCCCTTCCCAATCTGCAAAGATTAAAGTTGGTGTATACCTTCAAGCCAGACCCAAGGCCCATTTCTTTCATCCAACCCCCCCCCCCCCCAGGTTGCAAGGTCCATAAAGATGCTTCCAGAAATTTTCCTAACACCCAGTAGGGTGGCCAAGGTGCTCATTAAGATTAAATTCAAAAATGAATGCAAAATATAAACATTAATTATGTCCAATTAGAATCAACATTTTAAAACCAAATCATATTTTACTGCGACACCACCTTGGCCATTTCTCCCTATTCCACTGAAAACAGTGTGGAGTAGGCGAAAAATCCCATTGAAAATAGGAAAAATTCCTACCCAGTCCTGAGGTGACCAAGTGAAACTTCACACTATACCAGTGGTGGGTGGGTGGGTTGATGGTTAATCCAGGAATGTGATACCTAGGGGATGACAGGCAAAGCATGCCATTAACCACACTCCCTAGGTGTCTCACGCCATGGCAATCAGCCATGGCATGATTCAACCGTCTTGGTCTCCACCAGTAGGATGGCAGCAAACAGCCTATCCCTGATCCACAGCCTCTGGCATGGAGGGAGGTGGTATGGCCATTATCACTCCAGATATGAATTCTGTCCATCAACAAATGTTCCTTCAGTTCCCAAATTTCTAGAAATAGAAAGAGGTGACAGGGGAGAGAGACACTGGAAATTACTCACATCTAGACATGGTGTAATGGTTTGAGCATTGGATGATGATTCTGGAGACCAGAATTCACATTCCTGCTTGGCCATGAAACTCACTGGGTGACCATGGGCAATGACACACTTTCTCAGCCTCCAAGGATGGCAATAGCAAGCCTGCTCTGAAGAATCTTGCAAAGAAAACTGTGAGAGGTTCACCTTAGAGTTGCCATAAGTCAGAAACAACTTGAAGGCACACAACAACAGCAGCAGCAGCAACAAGAGAATTCCTATATTTGTTGTGTCTACATTCTCTTAGTAACTCTGTCCCTTTTCTTTGGATATGTAAAATGTATTTCCAAAAGCTCAGCTGAATTTTTAGTTTGTGGAATGCCAGAAAATAAAAAATTCATTTTGGAAGGATAATTCTTTTGTGGGAGCAATGATCCCATTTTCATCCCCACCCCGATCTCTGCTCACACTCAGTAGCTACATCTTTGGGCTAATTTAGAAGAAAGAGCTTAGCTTTCCTAGGAAACATTGAGGTAGTTGGCAGTACTGAAAAAATGATCATTGACCTTTCTTAGCTTGCAACTTAAAGAAACCAAGTATTCCTTCAAATAAAAAAAAAAGAGAGAGAGAGAGAGAGAGAGAGAGAGAAAAGAAAGAAAAAAGAAAGAAAGAAAAAACCAAACCAAAACACCAAAAACAAAAACACAATACCACAACAGTTGGAAATTAGCCATAATGAATGGAAGCTAATCAGCAGAGACAATCTGTGGTTAAAGTCATATCTTAAAGGCACTATTTTAACTGAGCTAGAAGTTAACAAGGAGCCCTGATGGCACAGTGGTTAAATGCCTGTACTGCAGCTACTAGCTCAAAACCATAAGATTGCGAGTTCAAGACCAGCAAAAGGGCTCAAGCTCCACTCAGGCTTGCATCCTTCCGAGGTCACTAAAATGAGTACCCAGATTGTTTGGGGGCAAGTGCCTTCAAGCTGCCTGTCAGTTTATGGTAACCCCATTAATTTCATAGGGTTTTCTTAGACAAAGAATATTCAGAGGTGGTTTTGCCAGTTCCTCCCTCTGAAATATATTCTACAGCATCTAGAATTCATTGGTGGTGTCCCTTTCAAGTACTAAGCAGGGCTGACCTTGCTTAGCTTCCAGAATCAGATAGGGTTTGGTGTCTGTAGGGTATTTTGCCATTCTCTGTATCTGAGAGAGCATGATTTGTCCAAAGTCACTCAGATGATTCCCATCCAGGAATGGGGAAAAGAACCTAAATCTCTGTAAGTCTTCATTCAAGTTACTACTTAATAATAGATTCTGACTCCACAATAGTTTGATGGCCCTGGACCCTAGAGCCCTGAAATTGGGCAATCGTACTAAGTACTGAGGCTATGCATCTCAGAGTTGTTTTTCTAAAAAAAACTATTAAGTAATTTAACTGATTCAAACATTTATATTGCCTGCAAAAAGTGACATGGAGTCACTAGGACTGTGGTGGTGAACCTATGGTATGCATGCAAGAGATGGCGCATGAAGCCATTTTTCAGTGTACATGGAGGATAGGGAAGAGGAGATGTCTCCGGAGAGGGAGCAGAAGGCAGAATTCCCATCCCCGGAGGATGGAAGTCCTGCCCCCGGTGCCGGAACACCTTTTAGTTTGGGCACTTTCTTCATGAACCTTGCCTGTTTCCAAATAACATGTATCTATATATCTGACTGACTGAAGCAGTGAATGAAAATTCTTGCTGCCTGATGTGTAAGGAGTTGGAAAGGCTGAGGCTGGAGATTTGGGTGGCAGAAGATGTGTGGAAAATACAGTCATCACACTGCCCAGTTACTAGGTCTTACTGAATTCTAGTCCTGCAATCTGGTGCTTGCTTTACACCATTATGCAGTTTGGATTCCCAGATGTCATGAAAAAGAGTAAAATAGTTATTTCAGTTCCATACCACTATTACCTGTCTATACTAATGGATCTCAGAAGTGTAGTTTGGTGAGGTATTTAGACAGTAGCATGGTACCTTGAGGAGAGAGGAATTGACAATCATTTTAATTCTGTTGTGAAGAAAACATTCAGGATATCTTGAGAATTGCCATTTTTGGAAATGAAACAGAGCTCTCCAGCAGAGAATTCTAAATATATCACACAAATGTAGATGCCAGGATTACTTAGTATGGAGAAATTATAATTAAAGAGCAATGAAAATGATAAGTGTACAGTGCAGATACACCTTATGTCTGTTGACTTTGTAGAAACTGAAATATGGAGAAAAATCTACTATGCTGTCCAATTCTTCTGCAAAAAGGAAGCCTACTTCCTTTCAGTCTGTTTTGGCTGATGAATGAAGCTACTGCTGTGATTCGTATCATGATTTGGGACCTTATTTTAGGGCACTTAGACTTCAGTGACCTATTGAAGAGTGGCCATGCTGGCTGAAATTTGCTGGGAGGGCATATAAAATATAGTAGTAGTAGTAGTAGTAATAATAATAATAATAATAATAATAATAATAATAATAATACATTATTTGTATTTTGATTCCAACAGTGTTAAAATACTTACATAATTCAAAACAATCTAAAAACATTAAAAACAATTACATAATCAGTAAAACTTGCTGCACATTCTGTCCTTATTCTAGCCAATGTCACTGTATCTGTTATCCATCTAGTTCTATCTGTCCATTCCCGGTCCATTAAAGTAGATCGGGTGGGTAGGCCCGCCAGAAGAGATCTATCTTAAGGGCTTTCTTAAAAGCATCCAAGGAAGTGATAAGACGGATCTCCTCTGACAAGTCGTTCCACAGCTTCGGGGCTACCGCAGAGAATGCCTTGTGGGAAGTTGATACCAGTCTTGTGTTGATGGGATCTAATAGATTCTTCCCTGACGTTCTGAGAGTGCAGGGTGGATTATGCAGGGAGAGGCGCTCCTTCAAGTAACTCGGACCAAAACCATATAGGGCTTTAAAGGTAGCAACCAACATGTTGTATTGTTCCCGGAAGCTAATCGGCAGCCAGTATAATTATTTTAATATAGGGGTGATGTGTTCTGATCTTGATGCCCCTGTTAATAATCTGGCTGCTGCATTCTGAATTAGCTGAAGCTTCCAGACTTGGTACAAAGGTAGTCATGTAAAGCGCATTACAGAAATCTAAACGAGAGGTTACCAGTGCGTGTACCAATGTTTCAAGGTCCCCCCTGCCCAGGTAGGGGCGCAGCTGGCGTATCAGCCGAAGTTGGTACCACACACTCCTGGCTGTTGCTTCCACCTGGTGTGTCAGCTGGAGCGACGAAGAGTACGCCCAGACTGCGTACTTTGTCCTTTAGGGGAAGTGTGACCCCGTTCAGGACAGGTTAACAAATCTCCATCCCAGGGGCAGGGGAACCTATCACAAGTACCTCCGTTTTCTCTGGATTCAGCTTATTTTCCCTCATCCAGCCCATTACAGACTCCAGCCAGTCATTTAGAGGAGAGATGCCATCCTTGGTCACTGCAACAGTCGGAGACATGGAGAAATATATTTGTGTGTCATCAGCATATTGATAACACTGCGCCTCATGTCTCCAGATAATCTCTCCCAGTGGCTTCATGTAAATATTAAATAGCATGGGAGAAAGAATGGCACCTTGAGGGATGCCAGATGTCAGCTCTCTTTTATGAGAGCAACTGTCTCCCAGCTTCACCACCTGGAATCTGCCCAAGAGGTAAGAACGAAACCACTGGAGCACAGTGCCCCCAATACCCATTCCCCTTAGGCGTTCCAGAAGGATACTGTGGTCTACGGTATCAAATGCTGCTCAGATGTCCAAGAGTGGACATTGCCCCTATAACCCTTTCAGTGACCCTGAATCAGGTCAGTAGGAGTGTTGTCAATGTGTGTATGAAATATAAGATGAATATAAGTGTAGTTAGATAATTTTGGATGCCTCAAGCAGGATTCCAAACTTGTGAAAATATCATCAATCACCACCACCATCATCACCACCATCATCTTATATCCCACCTTTCTCCCAATATAGAGACTCAAGGCAGCTAACAACAAATTTAAAACAGTACAAATTAAAAACAATGCAATAGCATTGAAAAAGGTATAAATATGAAGTTTAAAATAAATAGTTTATACAGTTAAAAGTATTAGACATTACAAATATTAAAATGTATTAAACAATATACAAGTCTTAACATCTGAATTTTACAGCAAATATTTATTAATTTTTATAATTTGGGGGGGGGGGGCTTCAGTTTCTAGAAGCCCACAGCTTACACAGGCACTTGGTCATACTGAGAACTATAACTCTGAAAGGTAATTTTTCCAAGATGTGATTTCTAAGCATATTCTTAAGGGGGATTATAGAAATGTTTAGCTTAATGCATATCAGCACATCTTTTGTTGTTGTTAACTACCCTAGAGTCGATCTTGACCCATGGTGACCCTGTGGATGATTATCAAAAATTCTGCCTTAGTTGAGGATCCTTAACTAAGGCAAAAATTCTAAGAACATTCAGGTGAATATGTTTTGAATCTCACATTAGATTTCTGTGAATGCAGAAAGTTCAGAAGTAGAGTCAAGTTGTAGTTATATTGGGACCGAAGTGGACTACTTTGGGACAGTTCTTTAGCTATTGAGAAGGCTCTAGGATGGGCATAATTTGATTTAAATTGAGGAGGTCATATGTTGGGGCTGGGTGAAATCAATATGGATCCAACTCCTTATCTTTTTATTACAATCCATGCAGTACCTGAAGACTGAGGGTCAGCATCCCAAAATTCTCCTGTGGCTGTAACTCTTACTTCCATCTGCACACTCTTAGTGCCTCAATTTCATTGACTCTCACTGAAGCAGTAGGAGAAGGGAGCTCATTTGGGTGGATGTCAAGCCTGTCTGAGATCACTATTTCAAAAGGAAACATGAGAGCATTTATACAACTAGGAAGTAGAAAAACCCTGCAACATCAAGGGCCTCTGTTCTGAAGCAAAAACATTCCAGCATAGGAGTTAATCAGCAACAGCATAATTAATCAGTTCTCCAAAGCTGAGACAGCTCGATTCCCTATACAAGGATGTGCATTTAAATCACAGCTGATATAATGTAGCTGCACTCATAAAATGAAATTTGCTTTCTTGTCAATAGAAGCTGAACTTCTGAACCGCTGCTGTGATTATGTGCACACACGAACACACACACAACACAATACAAATGAGAAGCTCCCCTCCATTCTCTTTCACTGGACTATATAATCAGGCTGATATAATGTTGCTGCAATCCACTCAGTTTAGGACTAGTTTCTGAATGGCCATGATGGCCAGGACCAGTTATGTATTCATTTGATTTCCACAGAATTGTTAAGGAACCTCTTGACAGCTGTGAAACACATAAGCATACGTCCAGATCACACATACCTTGGCTTGAGGAAGAGCAGCAAATGACAACTTCTTCCCACCACGTATTTTGGTATTTGAGACAATAAAATGAAATAAATCCTCCTTTGCTCTCTTACCCTTTCTGGCAGTAAGAATACCATGAGAAGAAATTTGAACTGTTTGCTGCCTTTTCACAGCACTCCTATTGGCAATTATGGCAAGCTTGGGAAGATATTTTTCTTCCACTGGGATCTCTCACAATTTTCATGGACTGTCCCAAATGTCCCCAAGCCCCCACTAAAGATGAGAAGTCATTATTTTGAAAAACAAGTATTTTTCTTACTAAAAGCAATACATACGTTGTCCCTCTTGGAGGTTTCCAGGAATTAATTGCTTCTTCTGGAAGCTTCTAGGAAAAGTGCAGCCAAGGGAATCTGAAGGGACCAAGGGGAAGCAAAAGAACCTTTGAGCCTTTATACAGTCCACACTTTGCTCACCCTTGGTTCATTGTTAGGGGTGGCCATGCATGATACAAATCATATACAAAATGAGGGCCTAAATAATCTAAAGGCTCCAGATTCCATTTTATCTTGGAGGTTAAGCAGGATCTGCTCTTGTTAGTACTTTGATGGGACACCACCAATGAATACTTATGTGGATACCTATGAATATATGGTGGGAGGAGGAGTTCAAGAGAAAGTATGTAAAAGAAATAGCTGAGAATGAGGGAGAGAGAAGAGAAAGAAAGGCTGAGAAGAGGGAAAGAAGGAGAATGAAAGTGAAAGAGAACAGAATAGAGAAACAGAAACAGAATTCTCAGATCCCTTTTCAATTCTCAGGGTGTGTGTATGTGTGTGTGTGTGGGGGGGTGGGATCTCAAGACAAAACTGTCACCTAGAAAAGTGTATGTGTGTGTTTCCCCCATTACCTGTCCAATTACTTGGTGCTTTTTATTTGAGTGTCGTATTCTGTGCAACAGTGGCTGATGCTTAATGTATCATCCTTAATGACATCACCAGGGAGGACCTATTTCTTGAGTTATCATAAGAGATCATTCTTAGGACTCAGGTTTTGGGCTGTGATATTGCAGGCCTGGGATAGTCCTCATCTGGCATCCCTAAATAGGAAAGAGATGGGCAGTAGATGAGGGATGGGTAGGATGCTTTCTCTAGAATCCACAGATTAGGAGGTACAAGGTATGTGTGTGAGTGCACACGTGTCAATATTTTGTATATACAGGAACTTCTTTATCAGTTGAAACCCATTCTCTTGTAACTGTTCCTTGGATTTTCATCCTACAGTTCATGGAAAGGAGGATGTTATCTCCTTTCAGAAGGTCCATATGAAGTATGTCCACACTGAGTGCACACATACAGGACAGGTGTTCAAAAAAGCCACTTTTATTCTGTGAACGTGTGAGTCAGTAATGGAAAGGCACCAAAGCCATGTATATGAAACTAATGAGAAGGCAGCATGGATGTGAATCCTTCTCTCTGAATGGAAGTATCAGTGACCAGAAAGTGAATTCTTGCTACCCCATTGAAACTATATATTTTTAAAATCATCCCTAATCTATGACAGAAAATCAAAGAGATTTTATTTTAGGTGTGTGTGGAATTATTTTGTTGTGTGCCTTAATTAATATCTGATTTATGGCAACCTTAAGGTGAATCTATCACCTTTCACAGGGTTTTATTGGCAATAGTTGTTCAGAGGGGTTTGCTTTTCATACTGAGAGAATATGACTTGCCCAAGGTCACCCAGTGCGTTTCCATGAGCAAGCAGGGATTCGAACCCTGGTCTCCAGAGTCACAGTCTAACTCTCAAACCACTGCACCATGCAGTGGTTCTTGGAGATTATTTTCCAAATTTTGAAATCCAAAGTTTATTTGCTTTCATTGTAAAGCAACAACTGTCAGTCTCCCTGAAGAACTGACCTAAATAACTAATCTAAATTTAATAATGTAACTTAGTTCACTTACATGCAATCATATATATGTTAACTCACAAGTAAGTCCAACTGGGATCAATTGAAATTCCTCTTGGGAAAGTGTCAGAAAGACTGTAACTTTATTTTTCTGCTATAGGAAGAGAGTGGGGTTGATATAGGCTAATTTCCTAATGGGCCCAGAGACACAGGCTGCATTTACACTGCAGAGTCAATGCACTTTGACACCTCTTTAACTGCTATGGCCCAATGCTATGTATTTCTGGGATTTGTAGTTTTGTGAGCTATTTAGCCTTCTCTGTCAGAGAGCTCTGCTGCCACAAAAACTACAGATCCCAAGATTCCATAGAATAGTGCCATGACAATTAAACTGCACTGATTCTGTAGTGTGGCAGCTGCCATATATTTATTGTTTCTCCAAACTCATCTTTAATGTTAGCATTTCTTTAGAGTGTATGTATGGAATGCCCACTGGATGTGTACCCTTTAGCCTTCTGCCTTATTAAAGGGAATGTGGAATTTGACAGTGCATCAAAAATGCCCCCTTTTTTAAGAGAGAAAGGGTAGATTTGTGTAAGTGTTGTGTGTGTCAGTACAACTTTTCAGCCCCCCCCCCCCATTTTTGGGAGAGAGAGAGAGAGAGAGAGAGAGAGAGAGAGATGGACAAAAATAGTCCTTTATTGTCTGCTTGATATTTTATTCCTTTGTCACAGTTTTATGTTCGGCTGCTTCCTTGCATCTGCTAAATCTCCAAAGGAGTCACCCCTGAACTGTTGCCTACAGCAAACAGGGCTGGCAAAGTCTGGGAACAATGGAGAGCAGTTGTAAGATTTCTCTGGAGACTATGAATATGCCCAGACTAAGCAGGTACCAAATTGGCTATATCTGGCCTCAAGAGGATGCTGTGTAAAGAAGTCACAGAAAACTTTCAGCCTGAAAACTGTCAAGCAAAACTAGATGGGTTATTCAGGTCTTTCCCACTCTTTCAGTCCTCTGAAACACAATGCCATATAATGAGCACCATGGACAGCTCAGACTTTGTCTTGCTAAAGCAAATGTAAAAAGTAAAATGAAGTCAAGTATTGTGAGATTTTATTTTGTTTTAATCCAAATGGATTTTAAACATAAACATCACTCATATTTAAGATGTTTGGGATTTGGGAACTGAAGGTGTTTGTTTGTATTCTTTTATTTTAAAAGATAATCAATCAAAAAGTTCTCACTTCAAAATATGCAGTAACAATATGCTTTTGCCCATCCCTCCCACAACTAGCATTCTTCTGTCCTTCCAAACTGGTGGAAATTGTTAAAGTGTAGAGAGAATGCTACAACATTTGAAAAACCAGACCTGTGAATTATAATACCCAATACATTTTGAATACCCCTCCCCCCCTGTGCTCCTTCAAGTGATAAAAAGGTGGTTTGTCATGGCTATTTTTCTTTCTTACCTATCTGTCTTCTATTTTGTGTAGTTTCTTTTGTGACTGGCCATTGTAATATAAACATGAGCTTAACCTGCCAAATCTGAGTTGCTAAGGTATAAATTTCTAAGGAAGTCCCAAGGGAAAGAAAAACAGGCTAATCATAAGGAATATGCAGTCTTATTATAATTTAGAATTCTAAATGATAACCTCTACCAGGTTGGTTTTGAGACACAAAATAGAGCTACTATGTCAGTGTGAGTCAAATATATGAGATGGTATATAGTGAAGTGTCCTTAAAACTTCCTCCTGATTGCCCTCTTTAGGAAGACAAGAGTGTATATACCACACAGTCTGTCTTTCACCTCCTGAAATAGCTTACTATTAATAAGATTCAATAACTTGTTTAGTTTGCTCCCATACATGAAACGGTTAGTAGTTGGTATCTAGGGGTGCATCTGCACTTTAGAAATAATGCAGTATGGCACCACATTAAGTGCTTTAGCTCTATCCTATGGAATTCTTGGATATGTAAGTTTACAAGGACTTCAGCTTTCCCTGTCAAAGAGTCCTGGTGCCTCACAAAACTACAAATCCCAGAATTCTGTAAGGAGTCATGGCAGTTAAAGTGGTGTCAAACCCCACTGTATTGTTTCTATAGTGTAGATGCACCGTTGGTTGATACTTACCCTGGTATCTCCTGAAATCTTGGAGCACAGCTACCAGCCAATGTCAACAGCATTGGACTACAGTGAACAATTGTTTGACTTAAAATAATGAACTTTCTATTTATTCCTTTGAACTCATCTTTTTAGAATACTTTTGTAGGCTTTGAGCATCAGATTGAAAAGTTTCATTCCATCTCTTCGCACCTATCTAAAGCTCTTTCTCACCAGAAAAGCCTCAAGACTGACACTGCACAGAGGAAATGTCACTTCATAATCCATCAGTATCTCCCCGTAGTCTGCCTGATAAACTCTCCAAAATATTTGTGTTGAAAATTGTGTTGAATAAAATGTTACTAACAGATCTCCCACCATAATGGTAAGTGATGCAGCCCTTTGGAGCCAAGGAATTCATTATCTTCTTTCGGTGTTCTGCTCTTACAAGAAGAATCACTTCAAAAGACTTCACATCCCTTTTTTTAAAATGACAAAAGATTGATGGAAATGCAGCTTCCTCTCATATGAGGAACATGAGTAAGTGTTGTTCTGTTGTTCAATTACTGAATTGCTAACACTTTTAATAGGCTTCGAAATGAGGTTAGTTTCCTTCAGCCAGGAGGAATTAAATTGCCTAGAGAGAGAGAGAGAGAGAGAGAGAGAGAGAAAGCAGCTATTGGTTTTATTAGATGTGGAAAATTTTGTTGTGTCTGATGAGAAATCCATAGAAATCAATGGTTATCTTCAGAGAGACATGCCACTAAGGAAAGGTCTCATGGTTCCAAAAGTAGGGTCCTGTAGCCTACAAAGGGGGGAGTATGGGTCGAAAGAACATTTGGATATACTTGAAAAAATGGTCAAAAATGTTTCTCATGTGTCAGGAAAGCCTGACAAGGAGAATCCTGGGCTGACAAGAATAATTGCAGTTTGGGAGTTATAAGTTTATCACACACCATGGCAGCTGATTTTGAAGAATGAGTCTGAACCATTCTTCAAAATCAGCTGCCATATCACAGATGGGAAACAGTGTGGAGACTCCTGGTGGCATCGGCAGCATTCTGCTGTGCTGTAACACCTGCTTTCAGCTGTTCCATGCTGATCCCATACCATGCCCAGAGAGGTCTGGAAATGGCATGCAATACATTTTTTGTGTGTGCACAAAATTCACATATGCCTTCGCACACATTGAACAGTTCCCAGTTTGAGGGATATATTCACACTATAGAAATAAAGCTGTTTGACACAACTTTAACTGCCATGACTCTAGCCTACAGATTCTTAGGATTTGTAGTTTAGTGAGGCAACAGACCTCTCTGACAGACCAGGCTGAATACTTCCCCAGGCTTCAGATCTCAGAATTCCACAGAATGGAGCCATGACAGTTAAAATGTTGTCAAACATTTTATTTTTACAGTATGGAAGAGCTGAGGGTCTGGCCCTTTTCTCCTGTATCCAGGGCAAGGAGAAGGAATCTAGTGCAAGAGTGCAGCCTTGAAAAAGTGTACATGTATATATTTCCCTCCTTTTTGGATGTTGTGTTCTTTTACTGAATAGCATATTCTACACACCTATGATTGAAAAAAAGTTTTTTTCTGGGAAAAAAATCTATGTGTCTTAGCAGACCACAAGCTAGACATGAATCAGCAGTATGATGTGGCAGCAAAAAAGCCAGTGCTGTTCTAGGCTGTGTTAACAGGAATATGGTTTCCAGAATGAGGGGAGGGATTGCATCACCTCATTTTGTTTTGGTTAGACCTCTCCTGGAATACTGTGTCCATTTTGGGCACTGCAGTTCAGGAAGGATATTGGGAAGCTAAAACATGTCTAGAGAAGAATGCTCAAAATGGTAAAAGCTCTGGAACTAAAGCCCAATGATGAACAGCTGAGGGAGTCTGGTGTATTTAGCCTGGATATGTGAAGAATGAAAGGTGAGATGATAGTTATTTTGAAATTTCTAAAAGAATGTGATGTAAAAGATGGAGCAGTTTGCTGCTGCTTCAGAGACTAGAAGATAAATCAGTGGTTTCAAAGGGAAAAAAAGATTCTACCTAAACTATAGAAAGAACTTTTTGAAAGTTGGAGCTATTGACAGTGCAATAGACTGACTTGGAAAGGTGTATTCACACTCTATGAAGGTAAAAAAGAGGCTGGATGACTATTTTTTATTAGTGCTTTAGTTTTGTATTATTGCATGGCAGAGGGTTGGACTATATGGCCCTTGTAGTCCCATCCAACTCTTATGATTTGATGATATTGCTGGATGACAAATAAATTTAGGAGCATGGCAGGGATAATTACACAGTGCCAGCATATGTGTCTTTTTGCTGGTTTCTATCTCAATTTCCCTCCCTCCCTACCTCCTTCCCTCGCTCCCTCCCTCCTTCCCTCCCTCTCTTGCCCACCACCTGCTTTCAACAATGCAAGCTCCAGCAATGACAAATGCCTATATTAAAAAACAAAATCATGGGTCACTAGTCTGTGTATGAGTATCATTTTGTTTGAGGGGTCTGAGAAATTTCCTGTCTTGAGAAAGAACTAAATAAACTAACAGTTGCTAAATTGGCTAATTGATTCTTGTCTTGCTGAAATTTTCCTAGGCATTCTCTCCAAATAGCTCCTTCAAATTGATCATACTGTCCCTGTTAAGATAATGTCTTCAGAATAAAATGTTGTCACTAGATAATGGCCCTGCAGCCAGATATACTCTGGAGCAAAGCAAGGACATTAATCAGAAATAAGTATTGAAGTAAAGAGGCACACTTAATTCCAAAGCAAGAGGCCTTTATTCTGTCAAACCTGTTTCTTTTATTGCTCAGCTTATTCTTCTCCCCAAAATGATTAATGGCCTAGGCTCCCTGCACCCCAGTAGATGTTAATGTGTTGGTTGAACTGCTTGCTGGGTGATATAGAAAAGCTACAATCTGATTGGATTATTGTATTGAATTGTCCTATAGCAAATAAAGGGCAAACATCCTTACACTGGAAAAAAGATTAACTGTAGAAGAAGGGTAGGCAACTGCAATGGGCCTGCCCATCAGACTCTCCAGGGGCTGTTTGGACCATTAAAATAATGTTAACAAACTAGAACAAAACTAGCTAGATGTCCAGTTTTGATTTTGAAAAATCAATATTATTTTTTTCTGAAAAAGATGTTGGACAGTGTAGGTGTCCCTGCAGGCTATTTAACAGGTGAATCATCACCTTTCCCGGAGGCTTCCAGGACAGACAATTCACCTTTTACTTTACTTTTTTAAGCCAGATAAATGGCAGTTTAGGGAGTCTGAATGAAATGTGTGCTGCAAAATGTGTTGTATGCAGCCCCGTATTTTGCTTCACCAGGTCCTGCCACATTATGTCACCAGTAACTGTCAGTGGATGTTAGCAGCAGTCAAATATGCAATATAAGAATGAAAAATGTTCCCATGGTGTTCAAAACTGATTAGTTACCAATGATATGTTCTTTGAAATTTCTTTTCCAGCAGTGAAAGTGTAAACTGTTTTTTCAGCAATGAAAATTTTCCTGTAGTGAAACTATTGATATGACAGCCTTGTTTAAATATTTGAAGGGATGCCATATTGAGGATGGAGCAAGCTTGTTTTCTGCTGTTCCAGAGAACAGGATCCAGAACAATGGAGGCAAGTTACAGGAAAAGAGATTCCACCTTAACATTAGGAGGATCTTCCTGACACTAAGACACACAATGCACTCCCCCAAGGTGGCAGGAAGCTGCTATGGCTGTTTAAACAGTGGCAGCTTTTTGGCAATCTGGCAGCACGGAGTTTAGATGCTGCATGCTGCAGGAGCACAGAAAAGCCACAACGGCGATGGGAGGGGTGCCCTTTCACTGGTGCAAAAGGGAATGGCATTTTGCTGCTTCTTTTTGTGTTTGAAAAAAGCCAGATTTGTCTAACAGTCTTCATAGCCACTGAAAAGACCTGGGGTCTGATCCTGAACTAAAGAGTTGGACATGCTTAATTGGAGAGGGTACCAGGAGAGGCAGGCTGTAGGAGGGAGAATTTGGAACTAGTCAAGTCTAATTCAGGCCATACATGGTGCAATGGGTGACAGGATGAAAGGAGTTGGGTTTCTACTTAGTAACTAACAAAGCTGGAAAGCTGATAAAAGGATTATAATTAAATTAGTCAGAAAGCAGCATGTTGTCTTATACTAGGTGACTGTATTTGCTCACTTCATTCACCTCTGTTACTTTCCATGTCAGCTGCTGCCTTAGATGCCAGGACTGGACCTACAATCTCCTGCATATAAATAACGTATTTTGCTTTAATAGTAGTAGTAGTAATAATAATAATAATAATAATAATTTATTTCTAGCCTGCCCCTCTGAATGAGCAATGAGGGTGGGTTACAACAAGGTTAAAAACGGGACAATTAAAATATACCATCCTATCACCCAACTCCCCCCCCCCATATGTCCAGCCTCCTGACATATAGGAATACACAATCAAAGCACTACTGACAGATGGCCACCCAGCCTCTGTTTAAAAACCTCCAAAGAAGGAGACTCCACCTCACTCTGAGGCAGCATATTCCACTGTTGAACAGCTCTTACTGTCAGGAAGTTTTTCCCAATGTTTTGGTGGAATCTCTTTTTCTGTAGTTTGAATCCACTGCTGTATGTTCTAGTCTCAGGATCAGCAGAAAAGAAACTTGCTCCATCCTCAGTATGCCATCCCTTCAGATATTTAAACAAGACTATCATGTGATCTCTAAGCCTTCTCTTCTCCAGGATAAAAAACCCAGCTCCCTAAGTTTGCTTTCAAAGGGCATGGTTCCCAGACCTTTTACCATTTTGGACACGCTCCTGTTTATCAGCATCCTTCTTGGTGCCCAGAACTGGCCACAGTATTCCAGGTGAGGTCTTACCTAAACAGGATATTTACATCCCTTGATCTATACTCTATACTACTGTATCAGTATCAGTTTCCTTTGTCCTTTGCTAGGTGCTGTTTCTCCAAGTTTTCCATCAGGATCATAGGTGCCAAGATTTTGTGTAGTCCCAATGTGTTTCAGTGGTTGGACAGAAATGTGGGAAATCCATTGGACATGTTATTTGTAATTCATGTCACTAACTGGGTGACCTCAGGCCAGTCATTCTCCCTGAGGCCAATCTATTTCATAGGCTTGTTGTGGACAACAATGAGAGCTATGTATAACATAGGGGCAATACAGACTGTCCAAAAGGGGCGGTCTGGTGTCACCTCTTTTTGCGGATCAACTGCGCTGCAGTAGTTAGCTGCTGCAGAGCTGTTGCACCACAAAAAAGGAGCGGGGAAACCATGCTCCTTTTTTGCACTGCAGTTGCGGCACGAATGGAGAAAAAGGTGCCATTGGGCGCCTTTCCGCTGCCGCAGCTGCGCAGCTGCGGTGGCACTATTACGAACGCCATCTACGTAATGTTACGTAATGGCACCAGTGCCATTACAGGTTAGTGTTCGGATACATGCAAATGCTGCATGCTCCTGAACCCTAATGGTGCTGCCCAAACACCTGTTAGTGCCCATTTGTATTGGGCCATAGTGTCTTGAGCTCTGGAAAAAATAATGACTAACACCACCATCACAATATTTCCTAGAGTCCTTATTCCCTCCTCCTCCCCCTCCCCCTGGATTATATTAAGAAAAGCAGGTGTTTTAGTCACCTGATTTGGGGTATCATGAAATTTAGCAAATGGTTATCAAGCAGGAGTATTGTGGGGATTGTGGTGAACACTTTCTGGTTCACTCCTACGTTTCCTGGATGACAGCACCCTGGGCCTTTAGATCCCACCGCTGCCTCCAATTTATATGTGGTGGAAACCATTCAGACTCTCTCAGTTTCCCCACCACCTATCTCCACAGAGGCACTGATATCTTTGGTAGTGTGTATCAATAATGCACAGAGGCCAAGTGGTATTTCAAAACAAGAATGAAGTTTATTAATAAAGTAAAGAAATAAATATTGAAATATAATTAAAGTGTTGTTTGTCTTTTCCTTAGTTACAGAAGTTCCTTAAAAATAATACTACAGCCACTCAGCCAACCTTCTCCAATAGCAAAGCCAAAATCTTCCTTAAAACCTACAGGCTTATACTGAGCCTCTCTCCCTCAGACTCCCTCAAGCCTATCTAGTCCCTGCTGGACTTCTCAGACCTTTCCCTTGTCTATAAACTAACCTGCAAATGTTCCCACAGGAAAGCCAAGAGCACACCCTCCCTCCTACCTGTCTCTTCCCTCAAAATTCCAGCCAAAATAAACCCACTCACTCTCTGCCCAGGCTCTTTTATAGCCCTGCCCAGCCAACTTCTCATTGGCTGGACTTCTGGTGTTCTGTAATTGGCTGTTTCCTCGGCCTACTCACTACAGGGATGTCTCCCCTTAGTTGCCAAAATACTCTTGACTTGCAGAGAAGGAAGGCAGGGAGAAAAATGGCTTGAGGGAGCCCTGTTTTCTTTTCTGATGTTTTCCAGATCACTTGAAAGCTCATGAAGCCTGAAAAAGCAGTTATGGCAAAAGGGTAAACAGGAGGAATGAATATAGTTACTGTATTGTGCAGATACAATCTTTTCCCAGCTTTATTTGGGGCACCCAGCTATGGAGGATTTTTATTTTATTTTATTTTTTTGGTCTAACTACATATTCTTAGAATCCTTTTCTACCTGTGATTACTAAAACTGGAGCTTCTTATCCATGCACTTGTACTTAACCCCCTGGTCCTAAGGCACTGGATTTCCCACAGCTAGATGCCAAATGTATTATTCATTATATAATTGTCAACCTCTCAAAAATCTACTCTTTATTCAGTACTTTACCAGATCTAATTTTTTTTTATAATACTGTATATAGGTAAAAACAAACAAACTATGTCTCTCATCATTACCCTTTCTTGCATATTCATTCAATGGAATAGATAAATAACTACTCACATACCTCTGCTAAAGATTTAGGACTGCAATATTGTATACTTTGTATATGTTTGCATAGCTATCTTAAAATGTTTTTTCTTATCATTTTGATTTGCCCTATTTCAATAGCTTTGTTTATAAATGACGATCATTTATAATGCAACACAGGCAGAAATTTTATAATAATGGTGGTGCTGAAGAAGCCTTCGTACTCATTGGCTGAACTGTCCTGATATCACAGGGAGGTGAGCTGAACATCATTGGCTGAGTATCTCAGTTCCTGTAAAAAGGCAGTGTTAGTGAAAGGGCTTAGAAAATAAGGGCTTTAGGATATAACGAACTAGGTATCTCCCAAGTCAGAATGTAAAGGTGAGTAGGCGAGTTCATGGAGCATAGAGGTCACTGGAAGTAGTCTAAGGAAAGAAGAAACATTAGAAAATAGAATGCTGCCAGAATTCCTCCTTGCAGTTATGATGAAATTCAAGATAACTGTTTTTTGCAAAAAGGTACTGGCTCAGCATTAGACCTGATCTCTTGAGTATGTGCTGGTTAGATCAGACATTTACTCAGTGTAGACCAAAGGAAGTGATGCTATTCGTTGAAGGTAATTTTTTGCACATTGGAAAAGAATATGGAAATGATCTGATAATTACATAAGTGAGCAAGATTTACAGTCCAGTAGAATCTCTTTCACCGTACACAATCATAGCAATGTGATACCACTGCAGAACAAACAAGGAAGAATAATCACATCAGTTTCCCAATCAAAACAATCCAGTCCACACTGTTAAAATAAAACCTATTGCTGAGTACTGCTGAGTACTGATGAAAGAATTTTCTGAGCACTTGTCGCTTGCAATACTTGGAAGGAATACTTGTAATACTTAGGAAGTGAAATACTAATACTGATGAAGAAAAAGACGTATGGGAACCATTGCAACCAAAAGCAAGTGTAGGAATGAACTAGAAGAAGGGGGTATTACTTTTGACAAGGATTTTTAATAAGATGTCCAAAGGTTAGAAATTTCTTTGTGTGGAGTATACTCTTGAGCTGTTCTGTAAAGATGAAGACTTTAAAACAGAGTAAAGATTGGTAAGAGATAAAGACAGCATGTGGGGGCTGAGTCTTCAGCAAGGCTTCTTTTGTGTTCGGAAAACCCAGCAAGGGCTGGCAGCTGTCCAAGTTCTGACTCACTGCTTTCAAAAGCGAGCTACAGCAGGACAGTATTAGTCTCTTAATATTTTATATTTGGAGTTGTCCATAGTTGTTTAGTTATTGTGCCAGCTGCCCAGGCATATCCCTTTTGCTGATCTTGCTATCATGTTTAGTGTCCCACATTTATAAAACTATAATATGCTGCTGCTTTTTGTTACCTGAGGCTGTTGTGCTGAGACAATTGCATGTGTTGTCCCCTTAACTTCATCATTGGTTCAGGGATTACTCAAGGACAACTGGAAGCATTCACAACCTAAACTTTGATGGGGCAGCTTTCTGCACTCAGTTGTTGGTGGCAGAATGTGAGGCAAGCCTCAACTGAAAGGTAAAGCATGTGGATTGAAATATGGTAATATTAGATCTCTATCTGCAGGGCTAGATTTCTATGAATGATCATTAATACTTTTACTTTCTTGATTAACTAAATATTTACACTAGAATTTTCCATAAGTCTTTTTTGTATATTCCCATAAGCCTATGTTGTCCTATTGCAGGCATTCAACCTACGTTGCTGTAAATTTGAAGTAAATTTGTGAAGACACTGCCATGTTCAAGATACAACAAATGGAGGTCTATAAGATTTGCTGGATGCCATGCTACACTGGTGAATGCCATTTATGATACTGCACTTCGGGGACAGGATCTCTGTGAATGTGGAAAAACCACAAAAATACTATGTTTTTACCTGAGATAACACCTATCTGGGAATCTCTGGGTCCTCCAGTGAAACTCTGTGGTCAACATCTGTCAGATATTGACCATAGAATTGCACTGGAGGAGCTACAAATGCCTAGTGGAGTGTTCTCTCTAGGAATCCCTAGGTCCTTCAGTGTGACTTTTGGTTAAATTGGACCATAGAGTTGCACTGGAGGACCTACATATTACTAGAGAGAACATATTAATAAAAATCCATGAATAATTAAATCCACAAAATCAAACCTGCAAATGTGGAGGGACGAGTGTATTATGACAGATATACTGAAGAAACACCTCAAATCATATGCTGAAATGTTTTACGATAAGAACCCCTAACAGTTATGGGTGAAACAAAGTGGTATGGAGGAGGAGCTCACTCATGCTTCAGTCCATAGACATGCTAACCCAATTTTTCCTTGGAGGAAAGATGACAGCCTGCCAGGCAGGCAACTGAGGCTCTCAATGAGGGAACCAAGGGAACAGAATGGCCTGCCATAGTATTGAGCAGAAATGGTCTAGGGACTGTTGTAAAGCATGAGGGAGAATGAAAAAGAGAAACTGTAGGATCTTGTGTTTATCCAGGAATGCTGCCAGCACACACACACACACACACACACAGAGCTGATAAGAATGGCTTGGCAAGGAGAACAAGGCCAAGCTGCCAGTAGGCAGTTTACAAACAACAGGCCTGTCCTCTATCCAAATAGAGTAAGCCACAAGCCAGTCCAGGTTCAGGATTCCAGAGGTCACAACTACAAGTCCAGTCCAAGGTCAAGGATGCTAGAGGTTGTAGGTTCAAGAGCAGTCAAAGGTCTAGGGAGCAAGGAATCCAGGGATAAGGTCCAGAGTAAGCAGCATTCACTAAATGGAAAGCACGCTTCCTTTGCATCTAGAGGGAATCATCTCCCTTCAAGTGATTCAGCCTTGCAAAGAGGCAGCTTCTGTTTCCATGACGATAGCAGAACGATTAGGAGAAGCGCCCCAGAGGTTCAGACACTCCCCCTGCCTGAACCGTTTAAGGTCATTTCAGGCACCTTTCAGGAACCTTTCAGCCAGGTATGAAAATCTTCCTTGTCCGGACAGGTTGTAATAGATTCCTCCCAGAGGATCTGAGTGTAAGGGGCAGATTATATGGAAGCAGGTGATTCCTTAGATAGGTTAACAGTCACACATGGTTGAGTTCCATAGAAACAACATTTTCTGCACATGGAATAATATTCCTATTTTCTGTACAAAACAATCATGTGTAAATTGTGCACACAATAAATCCTGAATTGTAAATTAAGTTTGAAAACTTTTGTTGAAAATTACTTGTTGTTTCCTTCGAGGAAAAAGTTACTGAAAAATTTCATCCCTAGTAATAGTTTACTTTGCTGTGGAAAAGTAGTCTCAGAGAAACAGAAACAGCAACTGAAAGGAACTGCTTTGCTTTCTTGCATTTTCTACACCAACAATTACAGACACATCCAGCTGCAGTCATAATTAAAAGGGGGAAAATGGGGTTTCTATATCTTTCTGAGGGCGAAGAAAACCAGTTTGTGGTGGGAAAATTCTGAGCAATCGGGAAAAGGGAATAAGCACATGTTCTGTTATTCTGCTCAAGTTGACAGCTTCTTTTGACTGTATTTCATTTCTTAAGAGCCTATTGGGAGATTGTTCATTTGTTCCCATGTAATAAGGAGCTTGTCCCTCATCATGGCAAAGCAGGCAATACATATTTAACAGGATGCCATATTAATGAGTGGTTTGCTTATGCATTCAGATCATTTAGTATAGTTTTCTCTTCCCTTCGAAGATATGATGCAGTGCAAATGTTATAAATTATTTAATGCACAAGATCTGTAAATACTTTCAATCCATTGTTTAAAAACCCGGAGTTACATATGTAATTAATGTTGCATCTTCTAAACCTCACTGTAATTTCTAGAACCTTGTAGAAGTGTTTAAATGATTTTGAAGGATCAATATGTCAGCAATCTTTTTTTCTTTAAAGAGCTCAGATCCCAAAGGAAAACAACAACAACAACATCACAAAACATATGGATACACACACAGGAAAGTGTGAACTGCTATCTCATTAACAACTTCCATATATTTTGAAGTGTGCATAAAAAATTATCCCTCAAGACACTTCAACATTTCCAAGGCAAATATTTACTTTCCTAGGTGGAGTCTTATTCAGTGTAATTTGATAAACAGAGTGCTTTAACATCTCCATAAACTGTGGTTATAAGATCCAGTGTACTTTGGAGAATCTCAGCTTTAAAGGCATTGTCAGCATTTTGGAGGAAAGGTTTATGTTTCAAGGTAAAAATAAAATCCCTAATTGTGTGTGGAATTTACAAGAGACTTTATGTTTCAAGTAAATCAGGAGGAAAGCTGCTTTGATTAAGCTGGCAGCCTACTCAACACTTACATAAATTTAGCTTCTCTTGCCCTCTGAGAAAAGTGGAGGAAAATTACTGACAGATCCAACCTTAACACCAGTCCACACCAAAACAATCTGCTGCCTGAGGCAGAAGAGTAAATGGTGGCCCACCTCAAAGTTGTAGTGCATAGAACCCAGAGTGAAACAAATTAGTTTGCCCACTGAGGCAGAAAATACAACGGGTATCTTTCTCTCTGCTTGCCAGTAAAAATTTAATAACAAAATATATTTCTAATATATTTCCTTTCATAACATCGAAACATTGCTGCATGGAGTAGGACTGAAGGAATGAGCTTAGGAAAATTCCAAGATGGCATTTTTGCTGCAGAAATAGTTCACAGTGTCATGTTTTTAAAACTGCCTTAGAGTATCTGTTTTTGTGGTGAAGAAAAACTAGAGACCATCTAAAACCTTAGCAATGCCTGCCCAGCCAGAGTTGGTGAGTCCCAAATCAATGGAGCAGTGAATCCCCTTTGGGTTTTAGTCTGAAATTTATCAGATAGATGTAAGGTGCTGAACCTGTTTGGGAGCTAGAGGATAGCTCTTTTAACTTGTGGCAGATTCATTGTTCCACTGACAAGGAGGTCACTGGGGCTCATGCCTATACAAAGCTTATGAGATACTAATGCTATGAGCAATAATACTTCAGGATTATGCTGGAAGCATTATTGGAGCAATATAACTAAACTAAATATATTCTACTGACAAATGGTTTTAATTAGATGCAGGCAACAAACACATGAAAAAATGGGGAGATAATTCCAAGTTGTTTCTGTTCTTTAGTGCTCCTGGAAGGAAAATTGTATTTATTCTCAAGGCAAGAAGTAAAGAACTAATTGGTTCTAGCTTTAATTTAGTGATGATACAATTTAGTTATAATTAAATTGAAATGGTGAACTTAAAAAAAATCTAGATAAGAACATTTAGCCTCAGTGTAGATTTTGGCTCAGTATTTCTTTGTACTTAATTTATAGAAGTTTCACTCTCATTCTTAATGGTTAAATAAACAGAATCCATATACTGAAGCCTACAGTTTATAGCTAATATACCTGGTTAAATTAAGGAGTTAGGTAAACTGAATTACAAAATCTTTGCTGTGATGCTTGTTCAGATGTTTGCAAACAGCAACTACAGTTCAAAACCCATATTTTGAATACTTTTTTAAATAAAAAAAAATTCATCTGATTTTGTTGGAGCAGAGATTACATCACCTCTAGCCTCTGCAGTTTGGGCTTGCAGAAGATAGAACTGGGATTCAAGATAACCTTAACAGACTAGATAGTTGGCCAAACAGTTTTGGTCAAAAAGAGAAACTCATCAGGGATGGGTTAGGTAGGAAAAATGAATTGCACAGATATAGGATAGCTGACACTTGGCTTGACAGCAGATGTGGAAAAAAATGCACTGGTCTTAGGAGACCACAAACTAAACATGAGCTAGATGTGTTGTACAGCAGCAACAGAAGCAACAGCAGTGGTGCACTTCTTGGCTGTGTCAAATGTCCAGGTCAAAGGAAGTAACAGTACCACTCCATTCTGCGTTAGTCAGGGCTCACCTCATGTATCATGTCCTGTTCTAGGCACCACATTTTAAGAAATATATCAATAAGTTGGAACCGTGTCCAGAGGAGGGAGGCCAAAAGGCTCTGGAGGAGGACCAGCATGGTCTATTAAGTGGTTAAAGTGTCTGAAAACTATGGTCTATGGATGACTTGAGAGGATAAGTTATTTTAGCTTGGAGAAGAAAAGACTGAGAGGCAATGTGATAGCCATCTTATAATGTCTCAATAACTGTAATGTGGACTGTGGGAGTAAGGTTGTTTTAGGACCCAAACCAATAGACTGAAAGGACAAGAAAGAAGATTCCATATTCTTCAGCATTTCACAGATAAAACGCAGGATATATGTGGCCAAGCAACATCTGAGTGCAGTCAAGATGGTGGAACAAGGGCAAGATCCTTCCCCCTTCTCTCATCTCCCCCTTTTGAGAGTGCAAATTACTTTTGTACTTGGAACTCATTTGCAGCAATTGAAATATATTAGGAGGAGGAGACAGGTTTGACCCCATTTTAACTGCCCTTTGGCTCCATGTTATAGAATTTGGGAACTGTAGATTGTTGAGGCACCAGAGGTTCCAGAAGTGTTTTTAAGGTTATTTTGACAGGAAAGCTCCTGGGCACAGTTACATGTAACAGAAAGCCAAGGCAAAAATATTTTAGCAATAAAACAAATACATTAATTAAGTACTGTCACCATGCCATGATATAAAAGTCAAAAGATCAGTTTACCGTAATACGATATACAGCACTGAGTGCAGACAGGTCATGTAGTCACTACATAATTACATTTAATTACATTATATGTTTTTGTTATGACATTGGCTCTCTGTGGGTGATCCACTATACCAGGATGGAAAAACTATGGCCTCCTGACCACCTGTATTCCTGAACCTGAACCTCACTTTTATGCCCCCCAAACCACTGGTTGACCTCCAGAGACCCCAGTCCTTTAAATCAATTGTTGACTGTTGGGTGATTTTTTCGGTACAAAACTGTTTAGTCTTCCCTCCCTGGAAAACACAAAAGGCTAAGTAAATTCCTACATCATGGCCTTCATGCTGCCTGGTTCCTAAATAATGCACATTACAGAAGATGCTTATTTAAGTCAGGTTTCTCATTAGTAATTTAGATGTTTTGTTAAAGTGCATCTACGGATTTGGTTAATCTAACATACATTTATTTACAATTTGCAGAAATGTTTGCCCTCCAACCTTGGTTGTCTTAGTACAGAGCTTTAGAAACTACATTATAGATTAATTAGTCAGAGATACAAGTCTTTCCAAAGTTGTTAGCTACCATTACACTTAAATGTGTAACTATTTACTTTCTAATTTATTTAAAAAGTACAATTATCATTTGTACTTACAAATGATACTTCACCCCACTTTCATCCTTGTAAATTCTTTTAGCAATATATTATATACACACCTTAGTTATGGCTTAGTTACTGTAGAAAAGAATTTATTGTGAATAATTCATTATTTGTAACTAATTTTTGAACCTCTGGTGTAACAGTATTTGTAAAAACAAAGGCATTGAGGTGGCAGCAGAGTGGTCACTAAAGATCAGTTGACATCCCTGGTAAGACCTGATTAGATATGCACACTTACAATTACTATCTTTAACTATCAAAAATTCTTTAAAGATATGTGCCCAGTATTTATGAACCTCCCAAGATCCAGGATAAACTATTTCCCTATACAGTTTATTTTAGGGCTGAGACCTTGTTAGCCTCAAGCCAGAGACTGGCCTGAAACACATGATCACATATTTTCACAAAATAAATAGAGCACAGTGATTGTCCAGAAAATTCTGCTTTGAGCTAGGATGTTAGTGTACAAGGTAAATCTCTATTGTCATGCCTCTGAAGCCACCTGACAGAGCCTAAGGGAAGAGAAAGTCCCTTGTGACTCCATTTGCAGTTTAAATTATGCAGCTGTTACAGCATTTTTACTAAATAAGAAGTAGCTCTTGACTTGTTCTTCTCTAGGGTATATTTTATTTCCATCTGCTATGTTTCCATTTTTGGTTGTAGAGACTCCTTGTTTGACTTTTCAGTGGAATTCATATTTTTTAATAATAAGCTTTCTTTCACCCAGGCTTCACTCTGCCTTAGAATAGTTCAATGACTCTGGCACTGAAAAGGGCAGCTTTTTTTTTTAAAGTCACCTATGTTACTGGCAGCTTTGCATACCGTGAAGGCAATGCTTCCCTAACATGAGCTGCACAAAGCTATCTATATTCCTAGAAATGGTAAGACTAATTTCTTTTGGGGATTAATCTGGATGTCTATGCTAGGATGTTTGTACTACAGCTCAGCTATTATTGGTTAGACTGTCCCAACTGCAAATACCCCTGGCAATAGGCCTCCTAGCTGAAAATGCAGCTCCTGAATACCAGGTTGGCAAACAGAAAAAATATATAGAAGAGCAGTTCTGTGCAATTTTATTTAAAAAGTATCATGCAAATTCTTCATAGTAGGTTTCTGAGTGGTATACTTGCTGCTAAGTGGAATTAGTTTAGCCTTGTCTGTCAGAGAGCTCTGGAACCACAATAAACTATAATTCCCAGGATTCCTTAGCACTGAGCCAGGGCAGTAAAAGTGGTCTCAAGCTGGATTATTTCTGCAGTGTGTTTTGGACCAATGTTTATTAACTTTAAAAATCTGAATGCTACAAATGATACACTTTGCCTCTTGTTGCATCACCACCTTCGACAGAGCATGATGTAGCAGCCTGAGCCATCACTAATATATTCTTCCTCAGACTATGAAACCAAAGCTCCATAACTATAAAGGTAATTTTAAAAGTTTAAAAAATTAAACTGCAAGAGGAGTGAAATTAACGTTTCTTAAGTAAGCAATCATTACATAATGTACTTGTACCTTGGTTATTTGAGATGTTCCATTAGTTACTTATAAATTCATTGTAAAGTATATGTGCATCTCTGTATGGGAGAGGTGCTAGATTGTCTCCAAGGGCCAATATTTTATTAGAATTTTTCTAATAAAAGAAAGAGGTATCTCAGGCAGGAAAATGTCTTGGTTTGCCCCAAGTGGGATTTTTGTCTTGAGTCATCCTTGTGATTTGCAGAGTTTGCCCTCATTTAGAGCAATAAGGCCAAGTGATCTCAATCCCTCTCTGCATTCGTAAGGAAAAAGAAGTGTGTCCTCCAGCCCTTCAATGCCCTTTTTCTTAAATCATGAATAAATAAACAACTCAGAATGCTGCTTGGATAGGATATCCCCTTTAACAAAAATTGTATTTATTCTCTGTTGCCATGTCATTGAGCAAGAGATACAATTTTGCTTCTGCCCTCTTTCAAGTAAAATGTTTACTTTTTCTTTTCCACTCCCAGAGAGGCATCTTCAGCTGACAAAATCTATGAAGAAAAAAAATGGCTCTCAGAAGTCATTTGAAGACCTTGACCTCTTGGATTGGATTGGTAAAGATGGATATTTATAGGTAAAGCTCTGGGAGAGTAGCAGCTCATCTGTATACTTTCTGCATCATCCTTTGCTGAAGTTGATGTGAGCAAAACACACACACACACAAATGGCCAGGTGGGGAGAGGCAGCAAGCTTTTGAGCTGGGGTTGTGCACCTTAGGGCACATGCAATTATATCCCATATGTCCCACCCAAGGAGGAAGGAGAAGAGTAACATAACTACAGAGATGGGAGCAGAAGGATCCATCGTTGTCTGCTGCAATGTATGTGCAATGTTGTTTTTTTTTTAAATTATTATTCTTGCCCCAAACCTTCACCAACTATGCCTGCAATAAATTCAGATTGTAGCATTCTTAGAAGAGAAGGTCAGGACAGTGCAGCTATGTGTTGAGTCCCTTCAGTGCATCACTGTTCATGAGAACTGCATAGCTAGAACACAGCGAGAGCTGATCCTACACAACCAAAAGGAACAACCTGCCAAGGAAAATGAAAAAGACTGTAACAGTGAAGAAACACTCTGGAGGACAGTCACTTTCAGGAGTAGATAATACAGAAGGGATTCAGGAACCTCTCCAACTAAGCAGTCACATCCTACATCTTCAGGAGGATAGCAGCAGCAGTGTAGATGCTGAAACAGGAAGCCAGCAACAAGTGATATCTCATGCCAAGGAAGGAGCCAAGGTAACTGCCAACAGCAGCAGGAAGTTAAAAAAAGTGCTGGTGGTTTTAGACACATTGATCAGTGGTATAGTGGCACCTGTGTGCCAGCCTGACAAGTTTAATTGAGAAGTGTTTTCTCTTCCTGGTGCATTATCCCAGATGTCACCGACAAGCTGTCAAAACTCACCAAGAAGTTGTCAAAACTCATCAGCATCCTTTTCTCCAGATTCATGTGGGCACCAATGATACCACCAAGAATATCTTTGAGCAGATCACCTCTGAATATGAAGCTTTGGGCAGGAAGCTGAAGGGCTTGTGGCACAGGTGGTATTCTTGTCAATTCTGCCTATGAAGGATAGAGGACTACAGAGGGACAAGAAGATACTAAATGTATCCCAGCAGATACCAAGACCCCAATGTAGTCAGTAGTTTAGGGGGAAGTGACCATGTTATGCTAGAATTCACAATTGTGGAAGACACAAAGAAGAGAATAATCAGACACAGTCCTTGGATTTCTGGAAAGCTGATCAGAAATCTAGCCAGTACAGGAAAATACTGGCTAGAATCCAATAGTTAGAGATGCTAAGGGAAAAAAGTGACACTTCTTGAAGAAGAATAAGTTGCAAAAAGCACAATAACAAAAAGCCTTATGGAAGAAAACATCTGAAAAAGCTAATGTGGCTGCACAGCAAACTCAAGGATGAAGTGAAAAGAAAAAAAATGAAATGAAAGGAAATAAGAGAGAAAAAATAATAATGGAAGGAAGGATAACTGACCAAGGAAGAATATTGATGTGTAACCCATACTTGTAGGAATAATGTAACGAAAACTAAAGCTCAAAATGAGCTGGAACTGGTTAGGCAAGAAAGGGGCAATAAAAAGTTTTTTCCCCCCAGATTTATTCAAGGCAAGAGGATGACCAAGAGGACAGTGGGGCCACTGTTAAATAAGGATGGTAAAATGCCAACAGATAATAACAAAAAGGCAGAACTACACAATGCCTATTTTGCTTCAGGGTTTTTTCCCCTACAAAAAGAGAACTGTGCACTATTATGCAGCAGTGGAAATTTGGCAAGGGATCTGTATTGCAAATCAAAATTGACTGGGAGTTAGTCAGGTGTCACCTAGCTAACCTAAATGATTTTAAATCTGCAGGGCCAGATGAAATGCACCCCAGAGTACTGAAAGAATTTGCTGATGCACTTTTTGAACTCCTTGTCATCATTTTTAAAAATCTTGGAAAACATGTGAGATTCCCTAGGACTGGAGAAGGGCAAACAAAACCCTCTTCAAAAAACTAAAAACAGAAGGAGGAGGAGGAAGAGGCAGAGGAGAAGGAGGAGAGGAAGAAGATTCAAGAAATGACAGACGAGTCAGACTGAACTCCATACTAGAAAAAAAAAATAGAACAGATTATATAAAGGTCTGTCTGCAAATATATTGATGACAATGTAGTGATTAGTAAAAGCCAGTATGGCTTTGTGAAGAACACATCCTGCCAAACTAATGTAATATCTTTTTAAAATTAGTTCACAAATGTAGTAGATGGTGGGAAAGTTGTGGATATCATTTATCTGGATCTCAGCAAAGCATTTGATAATGTCTTCCATAACATTTAGATTAGCAAAATGATTAAATGTGGAACAGATGGGATCGGTGGTAGAGTTTCCTTTTCCGCATGTCTTCAAAAAGCAGCTGGACAGCTACATGCTAGGGATGCTTTAGCTGGTGATCCTGCATTGAGTGGCAGGTTGGACTTGGTGATCCATGAGGCCCCTTCCAATTCTATGATTCTGTGATTCTTGCTTAAAGGAAGAGCTTTCAAGAACAACTGGATCTGAATAAACCCCAAATTTCTCAAAGTATGGGAGAAGAAAGTATTGTTACTTCTCTGGAAAATACATTGGGATGTGCTATTCCTTGTATTTATTTTCATAGGTTTTTAAAAACCACTTTTCTCAGATCAAAGCAGTTTATAATAAATAATGCACCATAATAGAAAATGTTTCTCCTGTCATTGAATGCAGTAAGCTCTACTTAGTGTTTTCCTGATGTGCAACACATTTCCAAATGCATTTCTTTTTATGAGTCTGCTGTCAGTGTTCATTTGTTACTGTTTAGATTGATAATTGGTTCCAAAAATCAGAGTCTGGAAAAGTTCCTGGCTTTGCTGGTTGGGTAATTCTAAGAGCCATAGACCAAAACAGTTATGTTTCCAATCTCTGCCAAAAATACACAGGCTTCTGATTGCACTAAAGCACAGATAAGTAAGATTAAGATTTTCCATAACTTTTTTGTTTTTGTTTTTGTAGAACCTAAAGATAAATTAACCAGGGTGAAATGCAAAAGTTAGAGTTACACTCTACATTACCATAAAGCCATAGCCAGCAATTTCCATTTTTATTCTGAATTAAACAAAGGCACCTGAGTCACTCTAGGATGTTAGTGTGGACATAGAGAGCAATTCTTTACTAATTTTCTTGTTCAAGAAAGCAATGAACAATTTGAGCATTTTTCTTTGTAGACTATTTTTGAATAATCTTAATTACAAAGGTGGAGTTCATGTGGGAATTATGCTTTGCCTTCTACTAAAGTTTCAATCCAGATTGCTCCCACTTTGTGTTTACAATTTGTCTTGACAAGTGATCTATGAATATGAATGCATCATTCTGGCAATACAAATTATAGGTTTGCCTCATCCTTCTGATTGGGATCGTATTGGAGGAGGGGCAAAGAGCTTAAGATCCTGTTTTAACTACACTAAGTACTGATCAGGATCATTTTCCCAGTGCTTATTTTAGAGCAAAAAGCTTAAAAAGAATATTTTTAGGGGAGGGGGGAAGACACCACTGCTGGAATTCACATATGAAGTTACACATTCATAACTGACTCATATTCATGATCCCTATATATTCAATAGTGTAAGAATATGGAGGGATTGGATACAGAGGAGCGGGCTATAAATAAAATTTTATATTATTATTATTATTGTCATTATTATTATTATTAAAGTCTCCCAGTTCTGACAATGGAGGTGGCCTGTTCTTCTGTTGCCTGGAATATGTCAGACTGGTGTTTCTCCCTCCCTCTTGCAATCAGTCTCCAGTATGAGGAGTAATTGTGACAGAGATCCTGCTTCTGGTTGTTGCAGTGGAGATTGATGGAAGGAGGGGGGGGGATAGGAACATCCATCTGCTGCATCCTGATAGACAAGACAGAAGATCCCCATTGCTCACAGTGGTTGCTGCCCAGTAAAACAGGATGGGGAGATGCTACTTAGCTACGCAACTAAAGTAGTTATGTAGTTAAATTGCTGGTCTAGGATACCCACTTAAGTCTTCAGCTGTTATGCACCCAGATTAAAATTTGTGAGTTATTTGCTATTTCCTGATTGCATTAGAATTCCAGCATATCTAGGGTTAGTAGTAGGGTTAGCATTGTGGTTGTAATTACTTTTGGTGTGTTCTTGTGTGCCTTTAAGTCATTTCTGATGTATGGTGTCCCTTAGGCGCATCTATCACAAGGTTTTCTGGACCTGAGTGTATGTGACTCACCCAAGCTACAGTGGGTTTCCATGGCCAAGTGGAAAATTGAACCTTGGTCGTACAGTGGGCCCTTGTTATTCACTGAGGTTTGGTTCCAGGACCCCCTCCCCTCCATGGATACTGAAATCTGTGGATACTCAAGTCCCATTAAATACAATGACATAGTAAAATTACATCCCCTATGTAAAATGGCAAAATCAAGGTTTGCTTTTTGGAATTTATATATTTTAAAAAATATTTTCAAACTATGGATTGTTGAATCCATGGATAAAGAATCTGTGAATATGGAGAGCTGACTGTACAATGCTCAAAGCACGACACCACATTGGCTCTTTACTGTATGCATCTTTTATTTTCTAAATTTTCTGACAACTCAATTGTTCTGTCCAAAATGGGGCTAACCTAGGAATGAAAGGGGACCCTAATGGCAATACATTTGTTGGATCAAACGTAATAAATATTTTATTACTTTGTCCTCACATGTGAGAACAAATAAGATCCACAGTTTTCACCTCACTGTGGGAGAAAAGGAACACTGCTGTGCAGTTCATAGAATCATAGAATCATAGAATCATAGAGTTGGAAGAGACCACAAGGGCCATCCAGTCCAACCCCCTGCCATGCAGGAACTCACCATCAAAGCATCCCTGACAGATGGCCATCCAGCCTCTGCTTAAAGACCTCCAAGGACGGAGACTCCACTACACTCCGAGGGAGTGTGTTCCACTGTCGAACAGCCCTTACTGTCAGGAAGTTCCTCCTAATGTTGAGGTGGAATCTTTTTTCCTGCAGTTTGCATCCATTGTTCCGCGTTCTAGTCTCTGCAGCAGCAGAAAACAAGCTTGCTCCCTCCTCAATATGACATCCCTTCAAATATTTGAATAGGGCTATCATATCACCTCTTAGCCTTCTCTTCTCCAGGCTAAACATCCCCAGCTCTCTAAGTCATTCCTCATAGGGCATGGTTTCTAGACCCTTCACCATCTTAGTTGCCCTCCTTTGGACACCCTCCAGTTTCTCCACATCTTTTTTGAATTGTGGTGCCCAGAACTGGACACAATATTCCAGGTGGGGCCTGACCAAGGCAGAATAGAGTGGCACTATTACTTCCCTTGATCTAGACGCTATACCTCTATTGATGCAGCCTAAAATAGCATTGGCTTTTTTAGCTGCTGCATCGCACTGTTGACTCATGTTCAACTTATGGTCTACTTGGACTCCTAGATCCCTTTCACACGTAGTTTCATTCAGCCAGATTTCCCCCATCCTATATCTGTGCATTTCATTTTTGCGCCCTAAGTGCAGTACCTTACATTTCTCGGCATTGAATTTCATTTTGTTAGCACTGGCCCAGCTTTCTAGTCTATTCAGGTCACTTTGAATTTTGACCCTGTCTTCTGGAGTATTGGCTACTCCTCCTAGTTTAGTGTCATCTGCAAATTTGATAAGTATGCCTCCAATTCTGTCATCCATTTTGTATTCACAAATCCCAAGTGTTGTAGGAAATCAATCCTCACAGAAATGCACATATTGATATTTTGCACAAAAGTAGGTTTTTGGTGCAAAGCACTTTTTTTAAACATTAAGGTGTATTTATCATGTGATTTCCATCCCATTGTTTCTGAAGTGGACATAGGTTTTTTTTTTGGAAAAATTGCTAATTTATGTACAAAAAACACTATTTTTTTTTTTTGTGAATAACAAAAATTATTCTGGGGACTACAACGGACTGTCCTTTGCATGAGGATTAAAGAAATTTTAATCTAGCAACCAGAATTAAAGAACAAAATGGCCCGTTCTAGATGGGCACTTTGCTGCATTTTAAGGGCTAGAAAGCCCGCCTTTAGGGTTAGGGAGGGCGTAGCTTTTACACACTCCCTAGGCCTAAAGCGTATGGATGCCGCCATTTTAAAATGGCAGCGTCCATACGGATGCACTTTCAGAGCGTCATCATGTGCACAGCTGCTAGATGCGCTGTGCACATGATGACGCTTTTGTGTCGCGGGCGGGCGCAAATTGTGCCCTTTCCGCGGGGCAAAAAGGAGCTCCAAAAGGAGCTCCTTTTTGGCATCGGGTCTTTGCCACGGCTTTTAGATAGCCGCGGCAAAGACCCAAGGAGGAAGGGGCTGCGGTGGCGGCCCCTTCCTCCCTTCAGCCCCACTGAGGGAAGTGGGGTTCAGTGGATGCCCAGGGCACCTGTTGCACCCTGTTTAGAGGCCGCTGGGAACCGGCAGTTTGCCACTTCCCCACAGCCTCTGGAAGCGGCGGGATGGGGCCGCGGAAGATGCTGGTATGGCAGCCTTGGCCCCATCCTGCTGCTTCCTGGGGTGGTCATGGACCACCCCTTTTGGGCGGTCTAGATCACCCCTATGTTTCTAAACCTAGTATGTGGTCCCTTGGCTCTTTCCTCCCTGTACAAGTCTTGTCTTTTTGATACAAATAATTCTGTGAAGAAGTAACTCACATTATGGGAAATATATTTGCTGGAATTCAAATTCTGCCAAATCCTAAAAATCTAGCAAATTCCTCTCTTGCCTTGAAGACAATTTCATTGTGCAAAATGTGGAAGAGGCAACAAGGGAGACAGTTATTTTGGATCTTAACCAACAGGGATGAAATGGTTAATGGGGTGCAAGTGGTTGGATCCTTGGGTGGGAGTGAACATGTTCCCTTGAGTTTGTTATACAGTAGAAAGGAAAAGCCAGGCATAGTCAGACACGCACTCCAGACTTTAGGAGAGCTGATTTCAATAAACTTATAGAAATACTGGAGGTGATCCCATGGTCAAGAATACTAAAAGAGAAGAGAGTTCAAGATGGATGGGAGATTCTCAAAAGTGAGACACTGAAGGCACAATTTCAAACAGTTCCAATGAGGAAGAAAAATGGGAGATATCTCAGGAAACCTGGATGGATAACTAAGAAACTTACAACTGAGCTAAGTTTTAAACAGAACATGTCATGTATAAGAAATGGAAAAATGAGGAAATCACCAAAGAGGAATTCAAACAAATAGCCAGCACATGTAGGGATAAAGTCAGAAAAGCTAAAGCACAGAATGAACTCAGGCTTGCTAGAGAGGCTAAAAACAATAAAAAGGGCTTTTTTGGATATGTCTGCAGCAAAACGAAGAACAAGGAAATGGTAGGGCTACTGTGTGGAGGAGATGGCAAAATGCTAACAGGGGATAGACAAAAGGCAGAATTACTCAACAGCTTTGCTTCAGTCTTTTCAGAAAAGGCAAAGGGTGCTCAACCTAAGGATAATGGAGCAGAAGACAGAATGTGGGAATTTCAGCACAGAATAAGTAAAGAAATAGTACAGTGCTATTCAACATTTTTATTAATGACTTGGATGACAGAATTGGGGGGCATACTTATCAAATTTGCAGATGACACCAAATTAGGAGTAGCTAATACTCCAGAAGACAGGATCAAAATTCAAAATGACCTGAATAGACTAGAAAGCTGGGCCAATGCTAACAAAATGAAATTCAACGCAGAAAAATGTAAGGTACTGCACTTAGGGCAGAAAAAAGAAATGCACAGATATAGGATGGGGGACATCTAGCTGAATGAAAGTACATGTGAAAGGGATCTAGGAGTCAAAGTCAACCATAAGTTGAACATGAGTCAACAGGGCGATGCAGCTAAAAAGGCCAATGCAATTTTAGGCTGCATCAATAGAAGTATTGTGTCTAGATCAAGGGAAGTAATAGTGCCATTCTATACTGCTTTGGTCAGGCCCCACCTGGAATACTGTGTCCACTTCTGGGCACCACAATTCAAAAAGGATGTGGAGAAACTGGAGTGTGTCCAAAGGAGGGCAGCTAAAATGGTGAAGAGTCTGGAAACCATGCCCTATGAGGAACGACTTAGGGAGCTGGAGATGTTTAGCCTGGCTAAGAGAAGGGTAAGAGGTGATATGATAGTCCTACTTAAATATCTGAAGGGATGTCACATTGAGGAGGGAGGAAGCTTGTTCTCTTCTTCTCCAGAGAACAGGACCCGGAACAATGGATGCAAGCTCCAGGAAAAGAGATTCCACCTCAACATTAGGAGGAACGTCTTGACAGTAAGGGCTGTTTGACAGTGGAAGGGTGGCAGCGGGTTGGACTGGATGGCCTTGAAGGGTGGCAGCGGGTTGGACTGGATGGCCCTTGCCTATCCAACTCTATGATTCTATTATTCTATGAAAGAAACTATATATAAACCTTATTAAGCAGATGAGTAAAAATGTGTCAATAATGATGTCAATGAAACTAGTATCAGTTCTTTCTTTTGTAATTATATTTGATATTAATAAAAATACAAAAATATTTTTTCATCCTACTTCTATGGGGAGAGAAGGATCAATAACAGAGAATTTTTATCAATTTCTTCATTAAGGAGGAAAAATTCTTCAACAGTTTCTTAAAATACAGCTCATTTTTATCAATGGCCGTACCATAGCTTCTCCTCACTCTTTTTTTGCTGCTGTAGTGGAAGCTTGCCCACCATTTTGCATCCTTCAAAGTGACTGCAGCTTAATGCTGTTGTGATGCAACATGAAGTGAAAATAGAAACTACCCTTCAGCAACTCAGTATTTAGTGAAAATTCATGAAAATGGCCTTTTCTTTTGAGTGTGTTTCAGTTTGGATCTTCAGTAGCATTTAAAATCCTGAAATACTTTGTATACAGAAGGTGGGCTTTGGTTTTAAAAGGTACTGTGCACTCCAAAGCAGGTAAACATAAAATATTTGTCAGTTCCTATTGGGGACACCTAATTAGGCAAGCAAATAATACAGCTGATTTTCACTAATTTATATTGTTTGTGACTTTTGTGATGAAACATTACACATATGCAGATGCCCTTTGAATTTTGAAGAGCTTACTGTTTGCAGCAGTAAAAGATGCAAGAGGGAATGCCTTAACATATGCCACAACTCAATGGAATGACTAATGGTGGCATGCAGTGAGTGGGAGATAAAATGCATATCCTCTCCCACCTCAAAGTGTTTGTTTAAGACAGAAAAAAAGAGATTTGGGATGACAATATTCTAAAAGTATATTAATACATCATCCTCACAGCAGGTATCTTTTTTCCCTTCAGAAGGAATAAGTAAATATGCATTTTTTGAATTATTAAAACACTTTTCTATTATCCCGAATGATCAAGGTGAAGCTGCATATCAATGTATAGTTCTAGGTGGTTATTTTATTAGTTGTTTTGTGCAATGCTGTTTCTGAGGAAAGAACTGGAAGTGGTTGTCAGAAGGCCACAAGCCAGACTGGTTTGAGCATTCGACTATAACACTGGAGACCAGGGTTCAATTCCCACTCAGCCATGAAACCCTCTGGCTGACCTTGGGCAAGTCATATGCTCTCAGTCTCAGGAAGGCAATGACAAACCTCCTCAGAACAAATCTTGCAAAGAAAACTCCATGATAGAGTTGCCTTAGGTCAAAAGCATGATAGGGTTGCCATAAGTCAAAAGCAACTTGAAGGCACACAACACAGATCAGAAGGCCATTTCTTCCAATATGGTCATGTTGAAATTGCAAGAACGTTGTGGGTGCTATTTCAGACCAACCACCTTCACAGACACATCTCTATGGCTTCTCCTACACTTTGGAACTCTCTTCCTAGGAAGGTTAGACTAGTTCCCTTGGCTGTCTTTCCACCAATTTCCTATTCCAGCAGGCATTTGGAAATTGATTGTTTTATATTATAGGCTTTCTATTTTAGTTATGTACTGTTTTTAAAGTAGGCTTTTAAATTTTCATGGTTTTAATTCTGTAGATGATTTAATTTTATTTTAATCTTGATGAGATGTGTCTTATTCCATCTTTAGAAGGCTTCAAAAAAGTCCTAAAGACGCATCTCTTCCGGCAGGCCTTCCCAGAGAATGTGAACACCTCCCGGCTCCAAACCTAGGCCCTAGTGTCTTCCAGCCTTCCTTTCCTGTGTTTTTTCCACCCCCTGTACAACCTAGTTTCTTCAGGCCCGTTTCTCTGTTGCTGCTTTTTATTGTCGTATTTTGTTTTATTCCATGTTTTTAACTACTGCGATTTAATTTTCTTCTTAAGGGGGGTGGTGAGGGAAGGGATGGGATATTTTAACTGACACTGTTTTAACTTTTGCTGTAACCCGCCCTGATTGCTTGTTCAGAGGGGCGGGCTAGAAATACAATTATTGTTATTGTTATTGTTATTGTTATTATTATTATTATTATCTTAAATTTTGAATGCCTTTTTAAAACTATATGTGTTTTTACTGAATATAAATAAAGTGATTGATTGAGTGATTGATTGATGGGATGAATGAATGGGCTTCTTAAACTCTTAAAGTATTCTTCTCTCAAACATAATATCACAGACTGTTTTTATCCCTATTGGAGTAAAGATATGTGTGCTGTGTGCCTGTGCTTGTGTATTTCTAATTAATAATGAAAGGCTTCCATCTCTGTAGGGTGTTGACTGTGTCCTGAGTTTCAGTCTAAACTTTAAAGGAGCAATCAAAGGATTTGAGCCTGATTGTGAAATTAATTAATTAATCCATTACTGTATAGCTTCCTTTCTCCCATATGGGTCTCAATGTGGTTGACAATATAAATTAAAATCAAAACAATTAAAATAAGGGATAATATAAAAGGTTTAAAAATAAATTTAAAAAAAACCCAGACAGAATCCTCTATCACAGTGTACATTCTGTAACTATGTATACTTAGCTATGCAGCAGTAGCACTAAGAAACCCTCTTAGCGAATTGTAAATTGTGTATTTGGGAACCCAACAAGAGTGTCCTAATGTTCATTGGCATTCTCTAGCCAGTGTCCTGATGCATAACAGGATGATACACAACAGGACCAATGTACATCAGTGTGTACAATGTGCATCATTATCATTCTGTATCGGCTCTAATATAAATTTGTCATTTTGCTGGCTCCTTTTTTAAGTGGAATTCACTGCCTCACAGCGTGGTGGAGTCTCCTTCTTTGGAGGATTTTAAACAAAGGCTGGATAGCTATCTGCCTGGAGCGCTTTGATTGTGTGTTCCTACATGGCAGGGGATTGAGCTGGATGCCCTTGTGGTCTCTTCCAACTCTGTAATTCCATGATTCACCTACATAGTAATGTAAGAGTAATCCTTTACTTGATGCAGACATTACGGAACTGTCTAGGTCTAATTCCTGAAGACAAAAGTCTCCAGAAGGATTCCATCTAACTATATTAACAGTGGTAATTTAATACAGTTAAAATGGCAATTGAAATAAAATAATATTGATAAAAATACACTGCACCAAAATTACAATACACCCCAATAGCCAGTTAATATACAAACACCTGGATATATAGTAAGGTCTTTGTCTGCTGGCAGTAAGAGAGCAGAGATGTTGGACATATGATCTTTCAGATAGGCTGGACCTAACCAGAATTGAGATTTACAGGTGATAACAAAAAATATTGAAATATGTCCCTAAATGAACTGATATTTAGTGAAACTGTTTCAACATAATACTTATATATATATTTGTAAGTACAGTGGTCCCCCGGGATCCGAATCCCCCGGAGAACGAAATCCCCGGGACCTGAAACCGCCGGGGAAGAAAAAAAAAGCCCCCGGCCAATGAAAAAAACCCCAGGTTGCGAAAGAAATTCGCAACCCGGAAGTTTTAAAACAGCACGCTTCCTGCGCACTGTGCATTGGCGAAAGCGGTCCCCCGGGTTGCGAAAACCTCCGGGATACGAAGGTATTCCCGGAATGGATTACCTTTGTAACCCGGGGGACCACTGTAGCTCAATCTTCATTGTAATTGCAGCATTTTGGACCTTTTGTAGTTTCTGAACAGTTTCCAAAGGTAGCCTCATATACAGTGAGTTACAGTAATCCAAATCAGATGAAATCAAAGCATATGGAAGTGTGGCTGAACTGGACATCTCCAGAAATGGGCACAGCATGTTGGACAGCTATTTTATAATTCAGATTAAAACCTGGACCATACTGAGTAGAAAAATCACTTCTTGTAATTGACTATAAATAGACAAATGAAAAAGAAAAGTAAGAGCTCAAAGAAGCTGCCATTTGTAAAAATGGAGACTACCTCTTTGGCTAAGAGTAGCAATTTCTTGACATAAAACATGAAAAGGAACCTGGGGTAAATTTTTTTTACCAAGAAAAAAAAGCAAAGGGGATTTAAGAAATTCTCAGTCCTGATGTTAAGCTTGGGGTTTAATGCATGTGAATAATTAGGCACGCATGAACTTCTCTTGATAGGAAAGAGCCAGTCATATAGACCTGAGCAAACAGCATCCCTGTGATAAACAGGCAGAATGAGAGCAAATGCGTTATCAGCAAATGGCTTCAAAAGGGAATAACAGTAACAGTTAACTTCATTGATAACACATTTTTCTTGAAGATCAGTACACTGCAATCACAACCAAATTCCCTATGACCATGTGAGACCTGATCCCCTCCCCTCCCTACTTTTAGGATGTTTACTTCAGGAAAGCTTTTGATCCACCTTGCTTATCAAACTGCTAGGCATAGTGCATCTATTTAAGTTTCATTATGGGACAAAAATGATGAATGCTGATTTTGAAACTGTAGGGGGAAATTACATAAAAACATTTTCCACCTCCCTGTATCTGTAGTCAAGAGCTTCTTATAAATATGGGCTTTACCCCTCATTCTCATCTGTAATTCATCACTTTCCCCCTCCCATTTAAGTCACATATAAGCAGTTGCCTTCCATTTAAGACACTACAGGGGTATTATCAGCTACCTCCACCAAAAGCGATTGAAGTCAGCTTAAATAATCTCTTCAGTTAATGCAAAAATGAGGGCAAGGTATTAATGTATCAACAGGACATCCACCATTTAATACTTTAAACATGTACTGCCAAATTACAGGGGATAAAAGGCTGTTTATTAGGAGCAATTGTAACTTTATGAAGCAATAATAGAAACCAGCAAGAGATACAGGCCTTTTCCCATAAATACTGTCTAAGTGTCTAAGTCTAGGATGATGGGTGCTTTAGTTTATAGTGGATTTAGTGGTGCTTAATGGATTGGGTTTTCCCATACTGAGTACAATGGATGTTAAAAAAAAGACATTATTTTTCTTGACATAATTCCCCCACCACCAATGGAAGCAATAATGTGTGTGTGTGAAATGCCCGAGACATTTTGAAAGGTGCTTAAGAAATTTGACCTCTTTTGCTCAGCTGGTTTCGATATTCTTATTCTCAGCTTCCAAGGTTAAAGGAGTTATGTAGTCCTGATACACAGAAGTAACTTTAGAAGAGGGTGAATGTCAGTTTTTATACCTGAAATGCTGGATGTTTCTTATGTGAGTCTTTCTTGAACCATAAGAGGATTGGAATGGCACAGACACCAAGGAGAGCATTTCTAATCCCTTTTTGGAAAGAGAAGATTATGCTTTTCATAGCCAGGGAAGGGAATACATATGAATCACTCAGGAACTAGTGAATAAATTTGGTTCCAAATTGGAAACACTGAGTTTGAATGGCACCTCAGCCAAAGAATTCTGAAAAAATCATTCTGTCTTAATTTGAAATCTGCATTTATAGGCATAACTATTTGAGGCTTTTAAGTGTGACTAGTCTCGTGGTTTGTCAGAGCTGGCCCAACACTTTTCTTCCTGTGGCAAAGGGAAGATAGTATCTCCTTCTCATTCCATGTACAGAAGCCAAATGGAAAGGTAGTTGAATGTGATGTTAGCACTACTTACTTAAAAGTGTCTTGCATCACATTTGAAGCAGCAGGATAGTTTAAAAGGCTCACAATAGACTGTGTGGCATATATAGCTCTGTCCACAGAAAGAGGTGAATAACTAAGAAGGATTTTTCTGGAGACTTATTCCAGCACCTGTTTCCTGAGATTGGCTCCTCATCCTTCCTAACAGTAGGGACACATACCCTCCAACATTTTACAGATGAAAACCAAACTGAGAGGTGCTAGCTTTTAGCTTTAGTGCAACAGGGACTTGCATTCATACAAATATATGTATGAAGAGGCCTCTTTCCTCACTCAGGGTTTCTTTTCACATATATGGAGGTCTGTATCATGACATTTCACAGATAAAATCTAAGACATGCATGGCTAAGGGACATCACAGTGTGGTTCAGAGCACAAACATTATCCCTGAGCAAGGTTTTGTCTGAGTCAAAAGGGAAGGGCAACAATCCACTCTTTCCTCTGCTGAGTTATTTGACTGCAAACTACTTTTGCACTGTTTGCAGCAGCTGAAGTAAGCTGAAGACAAAGGGAAAAGGTTGAAGGAGGAGAGAAAACATAGCATATTTTAAAAGCAGATGAAAAAGTGGGACAAGAGAGATTAATAGAGACTATGCTATCAAAACAGAGGGCATAGGGCCAGCCCTACACTTTGTAAGTAGTAGTAAAACTTTATTCACACAATTGTTGACAATAGTGCTAATGTATTACTGTTAAAATGTTTAATTAATGTGATTTAATGAATCTGAATTAAAGCACATTTAACTGTCATTAAATTTTAAAATATCATTTAGAATTGATGAAAATGGCAATAACAAGTTAATATAAAGGGAAATAGGAAAATAATAGCATTCTGCTTTTTAGTGATTAAAATGAAGAATTTTAAATTTGTTGCAGAAAAATTTAACAAATTATGGCAATGAATTAATTTTTAATGACTTAATTCCAAACTCTGTTTATTGATTATTGAGCTAATGTCATGTGTACGATAGAGCTGAGTTGAATTTCTTTGGTGGCATTTGAAAAGGTCTTCCATCCCTTAAAAAAACAACAGACCATCATGCCCTGAAACACTATATAGTTACATTGTGGGCTTCACAGATGTGTCAATATAGTGGGTATATAAGTAGTGACCAGGAAACACTGTCACACATCTGTTTTACAGAATGGTATTGCAGAACAGACGGAAAGGGTTACTTTGCTCATGGAACAGTCAACACCATGATTAGACATCAAAAACCCATTCCTGTTAGAGCTAGCAACCTTAGCATACCTATATTCAGTACTTGCTAGTTTGCATTTCTCTAATAATTTGGGCATAGCATATATTCATGTCATTTCCTGTTGGTCGGTCCTTGCCATGCCTTTCTTTTTCTGCATCAGTTAGTTCACCCTCCATTGTGTATTCTGCAGTTTTCTCTCTTTCTTGCATGTTTGAAGAGCATATATGACAGAGCTTCTCATGATGAGAGACTATAAAAACTTTAAATATTTATAAGTAAACCTACTTCATATATTATTACAAAGAAGACTGTGCCTAGTTTATTAATCTGCTAGAACCTGTGTGTAGGGGGTGGTGGTGATGGTGGTGGTGTGGTGTGCTGTACAGGACTGGTTTTGCTTACCTTCTGCTTGTGAACATTAAATTACTCTCCTTGTGGGATACACTATAATCTCCCACATTCCTCAACCTATTTGCCAAGGCATAGCACTGTAAGAGACAAGGATGTATCATACCTGTAATAAACTAATGGGCCTCTATTCTCATACCTTTCAACCTAGGGACAAGACAAACAATTTTGCTATAGCTGTTTGAGCACATAAGAGTTTCTTCTGTTTAAGCTATTTGGGCACCTTAGGAAAGTGTCTCATTTTAGTCACATTTTCAGCTACATCTCAATAGTGGGAAGTGTACAAACATGAGAAACATGATTGTCTCAAGGCATACTTTCTGTGGCCCTTGGAAACTCTCTACAGTGGACAACATGATAATTGGCTTTCTTCATTAGGAAACACCTGCTGCATCTAATAATGACCAATAAAACTTCTTTTGTGAGCCTTGTTTCATCTTGACTGTCCTTGAATCTGTTTTGATCTGGTCATGATCATGCATCCATAAGCAACTCAACTGCTCTGTTGGGAGACCAGCAATTCTGTCCCATTCTAAGCCTCTGGAATGGATTAGCCTTGTTCTCTTAGTGTGACTTTCAGTCACACTATATTCTTTCTTGATAAGACTTCAGAAGAGAGACCTTTAGGCCTCCCTTCAAGTGAAGCAAAAAGGACTTTTCTCTTTATCTCCTTCATGGTTCAGCTCATCTGTTCTCCTAATTCTTGTGATGCTGACAGTGCAGACAATGTTGCTTTCATTTAGGCTGCACAATTTACATGTGTTTAACCACAGCCCATACTTGCTTTCTGACTGTATTACTTATTCCTCAACATTCAGCTTGATAATGAAATGGGATGGGGTAGAATGAGGATACTTTATATGGATCTAAAGGCCCAGAATGGCCTGGCCTGAGTTTCAAGCCACAATTTAAAGAAATAACATTAAATTATATTTTATCTTGGAGAATGTTTATCCAAACTGATTGTGTTGCATCTCCATGAACTTCCAATTCATGTGAAATTATAGTTGCAATTTCTACATCTAAGGACCTTATCACATTTAATTTAAAGTGACATATCTCTGATGGGATACAGTTGCATTTAATTTTAAAAGCAGGTGTTAGCACACACAGCCATGGCTGGGCGAGTGCAACCCATATGCAGCCCAGATCCCACCATCTCTTATCCAGCAGCTTTTCAAAAGTGGCAAGCTCACATTTTTGAAAAGCCACAGGATAAGTGTGGTTGGGATCTGGGCTGCATATGGGTTGCAATTGCCTGGCCATGGTTGTGTGTGATAACACCCACTTTTAAAATTAAATGTGACTGTATCCCATCGGGGATAAGTCACTTTAAATTCAATGTGATAAGTTCCCAAATCTATACATATAAATTACCATATGTATATTTTATTCAGATCTGCCATTTTATCTTCCTTTTTTGGTGATGCATTTTTCTTCTTTGGCAAAGTCTAAGTAAACACAATGCCCTCTCTTAGAAAAGAGAGCGAGAGAATACAATCTTAACCAGTAGAGCAAAGTGTGTTCCCACCCCTATGTATTCCCTCTGACCAACTACCCCCCCCCCCCAAAAAAAAATTCTCCCCTGGTAAATCACATCACTGGAATCCTCAGGGATATATGATTTGAACATATTTTAAACATAATGTTTGGGGAAAGATTTAGGTTTTTTTTTTTAAAAAAATCTGGAATTTTGATGATCTGGAGCAGTAGTTCATAATCTTATGTCTCTTGTAGATTGCATTTCCCAGAATCCATGACCATTGCCCATGCTGGCTGGGCCTTCTGGAATTCAGAAGCCAACAACATCTAGGAATCCAATCTGGGTTTCATTGGCTAAGAGTTTGTAAGTGTATCAGCTTATGCCACACATTCTATGAGCTCTAAAAGTCTTCAGTTCCTGAGGGAATCTTCTCTGCATGAGCAGAAGAAGCCAACATTGCAGTCTTAGGGGCTGTACATACAACCCCTAAGGGGCAGTGAGATGCTGCCCCTTTACTAGCTGGGTTGGGGCCATGGCAACCCCATGCCACAGCCCCGATTCAACCTCTTGAGGGCACAAAAAGGAGCCGCAAAAAAACCCCTTGAAAGCGTGCCATAGCTGCATTGCCATCATATGGATGCAGCGCTGGAGTGCCATGATGCCGCATGCCATGTGGAGTGGTGCATGGCATCAGGGCACCCTGGGGGACAGAGTTGGGGCATGTATCATCGGAATGTGGCTCCTCCCCCAGGCTGGCCTTTCAGGCCAGTCTGAAGAGGGCCTTAGTTAACAGTGGCATTGAGGTCTCAGAGATAGGATAAAATAAAATAAAATAAAATAAAATAATGGAATGAGGGCTGATGATGTGACTTACAGGCTCCAGAACATGAATAGTCTGGAACATATAGACATAAACTTCCACTGGACACCTGGGACAGGGAACACAATCTAAAAAAGTGTTTTCAGTCCTATATAGACATGATTATAGCCTTGTTTTTAATAAATACAAATAGATTAGTGAGAAATGTAAGGAACCTAAAAAAGAGAGAAAAAGCTGAACGACACCAATGAAATGCTCTAATCTAAACGTTATGGGGTATTTGTGAGGTGTGGGGATGGGGACAGGGGAAGAGAAGTTCTGTGTTACAAATTTGGACTGGGCACAGAAGAGTAATGCTTAGGCCCAGTAGTAGCTCCATGGGGAGCATTCCTAGTTTCTAATTTATGTACCCAAAAACCTTCTCTTGTATCACCTTTTCCCTGTCACTGGGAGACGGATGATATTTACCATCCTAACAGTAATTTTTAAACTCCTTTGATTGGACCCTGATCCCAAGGAAATTAGCTGCTGTGATGCCATATAATATCCTAACTACTGCTTTGGGTAGTAGTTAGAAGATGCAAGAAGCATGGAAAGAAATGAAAGTGAAGCATTAGTTTGGCTGGGAGAAAAATGTTCTTGACTACTAGGATTGCCAGACCAGGACCATCACAGGCATTTTGGATTTCATGGGCAAAATCTGAGATCTAGGGATGATATCTTCCTTGTAATTCCATAGAGACAGGCCCTAGTAATGTTACAAGGGGAAGCTCCTGGTGATGTCATTAAATAGCATCCCTTAAATATCAGCCATAGTTGCTCATACTATCTTATCCAAATTTTAAAATTATTAAAACAGTTTAATAATTGGGGGAAATATATATATACAAAATGTTCAAGGCACCTCTCACCCTAAGATTCCTCCTAAACACCTTAAATGCTGGAGAAGAAAGGCTGGAGCCTGAAGATCTGTGTCTGTGTCTGGGCTGAGATCTAGCAACTCTGCCATTCTGGTACAGTAGATACATTGTAGTATTGGCAGAAAAAAAAATTGTTAGTTTAAAAAGCATGCTGGAATTCTGTGAATCAGAGAGTTATGAAGACTAAGAGGTCAAAGGTGATAAGAGTGAGGTGGGAATAAAAGTCATATGTTAAATCTTAGCTTTAAATCTTATGTCACATACAACTAAACCTATATCTATCAGGGCTGGCCTTGCCATCTGGCAGAGTGAAGTGGCCATCTGAAGTAGCATGTCATGAAAGGGCAGCAAATTGCTATTCATTTTGTTATTTAGTGCCAAGGATGATGAGATGTTCTTGTGGGGTTTTCTGCCTCATCTGCCCAAATAACTTGGTTGGATTGGAATATTATGGATTTCAATTTTATTTAGTGAGTGGTGGGATGGGAGTATCATTTTTTGAAATGCTCCAGGCTGTAAAATGTCTTGAGTTTGTCCTGATATTTATGAATGTTGCAGCGTCAAGGGTGTTAAGCTTTGGGGATAATATTGGGGTGGACAGATAAACCAAAGTTTGTAAAGGGAAACAGTACCATCTATTTCAAACTTTCCTAACAGGATCATCCAAGTAAAAGCAATGAGCAACCTCCCACCCACAAGCCAAGCATGGCAAGTAATAATTTAATTCCAGACAGCAATCAGAAATAGATTTTATGGCTGCATATTTTAAGGATCATGAATTTAACTGAAACAAATGATCAAAGGACATGAACAAAACAATGCTTTAGTGGGCTGTTGACCACATTGTCATCTTTGTTTTTACTAGCAGTATTGTTTTTAACTTTAGCTTAGTCAGCTTTTCATGAAGCTACGAATTAGTCCCCCAAGACACATACAGTGCTGCATAACAGTGAAACAATCAACTGCTCTATTTACCCCATTGAATGACATTTTTTTTTTCATCTTCTGCTGCTTTTTAAAAGCTCGTTTGAACAAAACTGACAGCAGGGATATTGATCTGTTGTCCAGGCTCTTATACATACATCTGTGAAGTCACTCTGTTGCTATGTGACACACTGCTTTTATACAACTGTTTCCTCCTCCTGTAAAATCTATTAAAATATTTTATCATGCATAGAAGCAAGACACTCACAAAGTATCATGGCAAGATTTGTCAAGTACCCTGTCCTTAAATATTGGACCACAATGGGAAAAATGCTCTTTTTCTTTTTGCTTTCTCTCATAATAATACAACATCAACTGCATCAATAATTTTAATACCACCCCAACACTTTACAATCAATTGCTGTTAAGTCAAGCTATTCATTGCACAGACTTTCATTTTAATTGGAAGTGATATAGAATTAAGACCCTATAAGAACTCAGAGCATCATCCATTGCTTGAGTCAACAATGTGATGTGGCAGCTAAATTAACCAATGCATTTCTAGGATGCCTCAATAAAATTATAATAGTGATGGTGAAACTTTTTAGGGCCATGTGTCCCAACTAAGATTTTTTTCCTGGACTGGGTGTCATCTGGTGCCAGGGGAACACTTCCGCCCTCCAGGAACAGGACTTCCACCCTCTGGGGGGCAAGACTTCTAAGGTGGGATTTCTCTCCCCATGTCTTTTCCAGCCCCCATCTCTCTCTGAGAGACAGCTGAAGGATGGGAAGGGTCCATGAAGAGGATCCACAGATGGGTGCCTGTGGCTCCTTCTCCTGTGACCCTTTTTCTGCCCCAGCTGTCTCCAAGAGACAGCTGAAGGCCAGGAAAGGTCTTGGAGGAGGAGCCACAGGTATGCATTTGTAGCTTCTTCTCCCGTCAAGCTTTTCCTGGCCCTCAGCTGTCTCCAAGAGACAGCTGAAGGTTGGGAAAGGTGCAGGAGGAGGAGCCACAGGCACATGACTGTGGTTCCTTTTCCCATTGCACTTTTTCTGGTCCCCAGTTCTCTCTGAGAGACAGCTGAAGGCCAGGAAGGGTCCAGGAGGATGAGCCACAGGTGCATGCATGTGGCTTCTTCTCCTGTTGCACTATTCCTGGCCTCCAGAAACAGGTGCATGTGTACCTGTTCCTCCTCCTCCCCACCAGGGCTGGCTGAAATGGCATCACATGCCACTTCTGGCACGCCTGCCATAGGTTTGCCATTACAGAACTATAGTGTCTAGGAAGTTTATGTGCCTAGGAAGAATGGTGATCACTGCAGTGATGACTTAAGCTCACTGGGGTTAGTCAGGAAGATGGCAGGGCCATAAGAGGCAAAGCCAATTAGTTGCCAGAGGTGGACTTTAGGACATCTGTGAAGCTGAAAGCTTTCACTACCAGCACCTGTGATGTAAGGTACCTTTAAGACACAGCCCTTAATAATATCAGCTGCAGTATGTTTATACCACTTAAAGGATTGGAGAGTATTGGACTGGGTTCTTCCTTATCTCACTCTCCTGGGACTGGCTGTGCTCATGGCTGAGTAAACTTAGTCTTACATGAGATGGGACTCTGTTTGGATTCTTACAAGATTGGACCCTAACAGCAGACATTACATCGTGTCAGAAGTAAATCTTTCCTGTACTGCAACTTGGAATTTGTATATTTCACAGGAAGAGTGCATTAAGATATGGATTCGCTTCGGCCTCCTCCTCCTCTAAATAGGGAAGGTAACATGGCTCAAAATTGGAGAAAATGGGAGCAGGCTCTCCTGTTATATATCACTGCAGCAGGACTTGACAATGTAGCAAAGAAGCGGCAGATAGCTATCCTGCTACATTGTGTGGGAGAAGAAGGAGTTTCTGTGTATAACACCTTTGTTTTTGTTGATGAGAATCCAAAAGACATTTCAGAGGTTCTAGAACAGTTTAGAACTTATTTTCTGCCTAGAAAGAATGTTGTTTTTGAAAGATTCTGTTTCTGGAACCATATACAGAGTCCTGGAGTGAGAAATGAACAATTTATTGCTGAGCTTAAATTGAAAGCAGCCAGTTGTGAATTTGGGACTGTAATTAATGACATGATAAAAGATAAAATTGTTTTCAGCATAAAGGAAGAAAGACTGAAAGAAAAGCTCTTGAAAGAAACAGACCTTACACTTGAGAAGGCTGTTGAAATATGCCGTTTTGATGAGATAACAAGAGCACAGCTGACAACAATGACAACAGCTTTCGAAGGAGTGTGTGAACTACAGGAGGCTCATGGAGATATCAGAGCAACGGCAAACAGAGATAACGAGGGAATTGCATCTCAAGCTTTGAGAGTAAAAGACTTAAGAAATAGAGACAAATGGAACAGTCAAAATAAGTGTGGTTATTGTGGCACAATTCATGAACCTCAGAGATGCTTAGCATTTGGAAAGACTTGTAGTAAGTGTGGCAAGAAAAATCATTATGCCAAGTTATGTAGGACAAAAATGGCTAATCCTGAAAATAGACAAATCAGACAACATATTCATGAGCTGTTTGTAAGTAACCTATTGATAGTGAAATTAGATAAATGAGTAAATGACACAGGGTGGTACGCTGATATTTCTATAAGAGACTACATAGTTAATTTTAAGTTAGATACTGGGGTTGAAGCAAATGTGTTAAAATATTTTCTAAGATACCTGGGACAAAGCCATTGATTAAGGGCAATGCAGTTCTTGTAGCATATGGTGGGACAAGAATACAACCAATGGGAATAGTTGAGTTTGAATGCAATACAGCAAAAGGGGTGCATAAATTATCGTTTTATGTAACAGATTGCTCAGCAATTCCATTACTAGGTAGACCAGCTTGTGAGAATTTAGAGTTAGTTCGTCAGATAGATCTCATGCACACAGCTGGGTCATTAACACAAGAAAAGTTATTCAGCTTATATCCCAAGATTTTCCAAGGTTTGGGTGAGTTTCAGGGATGTCATCATATACACATTGATCTGACAGTTGCTCCTGTTGTCCAAGGATGTAGGGGAGTACCTTTTGCAATATATGATAAATTAAAAGATACACTCTATCAGATGGAAAATACAGGAGTTATAACAAAAGTTATAGGACCTACAGATTGGGTGAGTAGCCTTGTCATCACAGAAAAAAAGAATGGCACTTTGAGCATATGTCTTGATCCACGAGATTTAAACAAAGCAGTTAAAAGACAACCTTATACCATCCCAACAGTTGAGGAAATTCTTAGTCAATTAGCTGGAAAGAAATTGTTTACAATCATAGATGAGAAAGATGGCTATTGGCAGGTAAAACTGGATAAAGCATCATCCAGATTGTGTACATTTAATACACCATGGGGAAGGTATTGTTTTAATCGCTTACCATTCGGGCTTAAATCTGCAAGTGAGGTTTTCCAACAAAAGAACCAAGAAAGATTTGGACATATAAGAGGTATACATATGATAGCAGATGATATGATTATAGCAGTGGAAACAGTGGAACAGCATGATGAAATTTTACATCAGGTTATGAAAACAGCATGGGCCAACAATATTAAATTTAACAAAGAAAAGATCCAGTTTAAGGTAGACTCTGTAAAGTATATGGGTCACTTAGTGACTGCTGAAGGAGTCAGACCAGATTCTGAGTAAGTGAGGGCTATTCAAGACATGAAACTGCCCAATGATAGACAGAGGGTGCTTAGATTTTTGGGGCAGTACAATATTTGGCAAAGTATATTCCAGAAGACGCAGAGGTGACGGCTCCATTGAGAATATTATTGAAAAAGAATATAATTTTTCAGTGGATGCCAGAACATCAAAAAGCTTTCGATGCTATCAAACAAAAGTTACGTAGTATACCTGTGCTCCAATATTTTGATGTGACAAAGCCAGTTGTTGTTCAGGAAGATGAATCAAAAGATGGCTTAGGAGCATGTCTGCTTCAGGACAATAAGCCAGTGTCTTATGCCTCAAGGTCACTTAATTCAGCAGAAAAAAATTACGCACAAATAGAGAAAGAATTGCTTGTGGTTGTATATGCTGTATGAAAGTTTCATCAATATGTGTTTGGCAAAACTGTGTTAGTTCAATCTGATCACAAGCCTTTAGAATCAATTTGTAAAAAAACGATAGCCAGTGCTCCTGCTCGGTTGCAATGAATGCTTTTGCAGCTTCAAAGGTATCAACTTAATGTTGTATATACGCCAAGTAAACTTATGTATCTTGCTGATACCTTGTCAAGAGCCACTGTGGATCCTCCATTCAGTGAGGAGAACTCCATGGGAGATGAGAAAGTAATACATGAGGTGAACATTTTAGCGATGCATCCAGACAACGTTTTTATAATACAAGAGGCAACAAAATGTGATCCCCTACTTAAGATGGTCCAAACATACCTAGACCAAGGATGGCCACAGTATATGAGAGATGTAAGTCTGATGGCAAAATCTTTCTGGCCAGTTAAAGATCATGTGTGGTGTCAGGATGGAGTTCTTTTTATGGGAGAAAGAATGATTATTCCAACAAGTCAAAGACAAAATGTACTTACACAACTTCATGAGTCCCATCAAGGGATTCAAAGGACAAAAGAAAGAGCAAGGAAGTTAGTGTACTGGCCTGGTATGTCAAGAGATATTGAGTTGGTTGTGAGAAGTTGTGGTGTTTGTGCATGTTTTGCTCCAAATAACCAAAAGGAACCACTTAAACCACATGATATTCCTGAAATACCATGGGAAAAGGTGGGAATAGATATCTTTGAACAGGATAGTTGTCCGTTTCTTTTGATAATTGATTATTTTTCAAAATATCCATAAATAAGTCTACCTGATAAAACTGCAAAAACAGTAATTTTCAGGCTTAAGTCTGTGTTTGCTCGTCATGGGATACCAAGAATAGTGGTGAGTGACAACATGCCGTTTGCTAGTCAAGAATTTAAAACATTTGCTAAAGAATGGGGATTTGAACAATGTTTTAGCAGTCCAGGATATGCACAATCTAATGGAATGGCAGAACGAGCAATTCAGTCTATTAAATAGCTTATGAACAAAGTAGGAAAGGCTGGTGTCGATTTGTATCTAGCATTGTTGGAATATCACAATACACCAGTTACAGGGTTGTCATATTCGCCTGCACAAATGTTGATGGGCAGGATGTTGAGAAGTAAACTTCCTATATTATGTTTATTATGTCCTAGGATTCCTATTAATGTGCATCTACAAAAAGCTCAGAAAAGACAAAAACATTTTTATGATCGAACAGCTAGACCACTTCTACCACTACAAGAGGGAGACACAGTGTGGATGCAATCTAATGACCTCAAGGAAAGATGGCTTCTTGCCATAATTATAGAAAAATGTAAACAACCACGGTCATATCAAATAAAGACTCTTAATGGTAGGATATATCAGCGTAATAGACGCCAATTAAGAAAATGGATGCCAGAAATTAATAGTGATAGAAGTGTAAGGCAAGATGGACTAACTGATGGATATGGTGGGGCTCCTGAGAGTAATGATGAGTTGCAAACATCACCAACAAGAAATAGGAAAACAATATATATAACATCATATGGCAGATAAGTGTTTAGGTTGGAGAGATATACTCCTTGAAAATGAACCTTTGGCTCTAAGATGATAATTAGATTTTTTATGATCTGTGGAAATTAAGTCAATGAGAAATATTGTGTGTTAAATGCAAAATGATTTTCTTAGCATTCTTTGTATTTATATTTTCTACTTATGTTTTTAATATTTTGTATAAAATGCATTATTTACCATAGTGTATAATTATTATTTCTTATGTTTGTATGAAAAGGAGATGTGATGTAAGGTACCTTTAAGACACCGCCCTTAATAGTATCAGCTGCAGTATGTTTATACTACTTAAAGGATTGGAGAGTATTGGATTGGGTTCTTCCTTATCTCACTCTCCTGGGACTGGCTGTGCTCATGGCTGAATAAACTTATCACTCTTACATGAGATGGGACTCTGTTTGGATTCATACAAGATTGGACTCTAACAGCAGACATTACAGCATCCATTGGTGGTTTTTTTGGTGGGTTTTTTGGGCTATGTGGTTGTGTTCTGGAAGAATTTATTCCTGATATTTCACCTGCATTTGTGGTTGGCATCTCCAGAAAGCTCTCTCTGAAGATGCCAGCCACAGATGCAGGTGAAACGTCAGGAATAAATTCTTCCAGAACACAGCCATATAGCTCAAAAAGCCGACAAAAAATATAGTACATCTATTTTGCTACTATGTAACATCCTTTCTTACAGAGATAAGTAAAATTTGTTGGGAGAGATATTTGTGGTTACTGTGATGGTATTCCAAACAGTAGAACCACTCCTGGATAATGATCTTCTTGCATAGCAGATATGGAAGACATTCTCTTTTCAAGAAATGAACAATATTATGTGCACCACCCATTATATGCAGCCAAGGGCCATTGAGGCTGTAGAGGAAAGGGCTATTAGGAGAATTGTCTCCTATGCAGGCAGCTCATCTCCGCCTGTAAGTGTAGGTGAACTGCTTTGATAGTTATCATCTTCACCACCACTACCATCATTGCCATCATCTTAATTTATACCTTATTTACCATATTGCCCATACAGTACTTCAGAAATGCTTTTATCATGTTACATATGGCCCACAGATGATGATACTGGATAATGTTTTCAATTGTATTGAAATTATAATTTTGTATTTGGATTGCAGCTAACACCTCATATATCTTTGAGGACAGACAAATATGTGTTTACTGAAATAGTCATGCCACTGTGCTTTGGATTATGTCTTTTATGGAATTTTGTAATCCTAAATAGTCATTTGAGACCCCACATGAAGTAATGGATCAGCCATTGAAAGCCACTGGGTGATCTTGGGCAAGTTATACTCTCTCTGCCCTAGCAGAAGGTAATGGCAAACATCATCTGAATACATCTTGCCAAGAAAATCCTACTACAGAGTTGCCATAAGAGTTTACTTGAACGCACATATCAACAAACAAACTTGTCATTGCTGTACATATAAAGAGCACTATCTACAAAATAGCTTGAAAACAGTAGAGGTAGATTTGCCACTTTTTACTTTTCCCCAAAGAAATATAATGAATTTACCTGAAATGCATAGATCTGAATTGAGTTACATCAGAAGCCCATCTTTTGCTTTTAGAAAAATAATCATGTTAACATTTAAAATATGCTTACTCACAATATAAATCTATTGTTTTCTCTCAGTAGAAAACTGCTGAGAAAAGCTATTGAAACCTGAATTTAACTTGATTTTTTTAAAATAAGACATCTATCTACTTTTCTAAGGAAGGTTGATGCTAATGGTATTATTTTGAGTTACTTCACATTTATGGTTGACTGCAACTATTAACCCAGACATTATCCAAGCAGCATACAATACAATTCACAGTGCCAAAATATTCATCTAAGCCAATGCAATAATAATGAAAGCTGCTTTCTTGTATGTGATGGCTATAGGCTTTCCATTTGCAAACAAACAGCAATGATGATGTGACCAATGTCTGAAAAACAATGAGATTCAAATGGGATTTTTTTCCAGCTCTAATACTTGCTTGTGCCACAAACAGAATTCTTTGGTCCCCAAGTTCTTATTATGATCATGACTAAATTTAACTATATTATATGACCATAAAGCCCTACTCTTTTCTCTCATTGTGGCATAAGGGTGATGTTAAACTCTGGAAGACTAGTTCTACTGAGCTTGGCAAATTCTACCAAGGTGATAGGGCTTCAAATAATACCTGAGTGGTAGACCATATTCTTTGCCATCTGAAGACCTAGCTAAGCCTACCAAATACAGGTATGCAAAGTTGGCCACCCAGTGACAAATTCACCATAGCAACTAAGAAAAAAGTGTGCAATAGTGGCAGTCAGCACTGATAGAGGAGTTATCTACACTGGGAACAACATGGGCTTTTAAGATATTCCAGTTATGAATTTATGTACTGATTTTACATCCAAGCCATCATGTCCATCAGGTTATTTGATCATTAAAAGCCATTGGACTGTGCATGCTCAGAAACTGATAGCTGTAATTACTTATTCAAATGAATCAGTCTTTGGGAGAATTCAGATGACCCGTGCCATACATTGAAATAGCGCGTGCATGTGTGGGGTGGGGGTGGGGGCTGTGTTGCCATTGGACTGTTATGGTGTGCCTGATGGCCACATTCTTATCATCACACTCAGCCAACATGTGAAGGAACTCTATGCACATTCCAATGTATGTGTATAGAACTTGTCACATGAAGAATGGTGGTATTAGGATTACGTTCTCTTTTTGTACAAAGGACTTCTAGAACTTGGAATAATTTTTTTGTTATAATTATTTTCCCCAAAATAATTAGGGTGTAAATAGGTTATACTGCAATTGGAAAATAATGAGGGAGAACTTCATCCCTTCTGTAGTAAAATTGTATGTGTGTGTGTGTTCCTTTAAATCATCTATTGATTTATGTTGACCACATGAGTTTCATAGAGTTTTCTTAGACAAGGAATACTCAGAGGTGTTTTTGTCAGTTCCTTTCTCTGAAATATAGCTTACAGCATTTGGTACTCATTGACAGTCTCTCATCCAAGTACTAACCAGGTCTGACCCCATTTAGCTTGCAAGATAAAATGGTATCCTGTGACTTTAAGGTATTTCGGCCACTATTGTGGGCAAAATTATTACTCTTTTAGTTATTTTATGGTTCCAGGAGAGGTCTGTCCCCCCTACTCTGATGCCTTTGTACCACAAATGAGTGGCTTGTAGCATATTTACATTGTCTTTTCTAAAAATAATTAAATAACTATTTTGTTACCTTTGTCCAATGAGTACAAGAGAGTTACTTTTAAGAACATGTAACAATATGTAACAATAATGGTTGATTACTACCCATTTGGGCCTCAAAATGATAACTAAATACTTTTAACATGTAACTTTCCATGATCTATTCTACACACATATATTGGCATGCACATAAATCATTGCCTTCAAACACTGGCTGAATGCCCATATGGCAAGAAGTACAGGCATCAGTCATATGAATAGTAGTGAACAGGGCTAGCTTGTGCAGCCTCTCAAGCACCCTTCACCAGCTTTCTTTCATCATATACGTGATAGAGGAAAACCAAGCCTATGGGACCTCACATTTCATTACATTGTACCACCTGTGTTTTCTCTAGCCACCATAATGAATGGAATGTCATTCAAAAGCATGACCACAGATGACCATTTAAGGATCTGTCTACATGCATGTACTGAATTTACACTGCACATTTGATGCTTAAAACACAATGTTATAAAATGCAGTCTTGCTTTTACATCAAATAGCATTGGTTAATCTGTGTAGCAATGAGAATCCTGAAAGAAACACATGGCAACATCATAACCCTGAATTCTGTGAAACAACAGCAACACACCAAAGGAGTGTTTCACTCTCACCTCCTGCTAATTTAATATTTCATAGTTACAGAAACGAGGCCAATGGCTTCTTGATTTACAAGGGACAGCGATACAATAATGAGAAAGTTAATCTCTTTAAATAGTTCTCATATTTTACTCCCTCCACCCGTGTCCCTGCTCCTTGTTGCCTGATTTACCTCTAAATCAACATGCTTAAGCAACTGGCAGTATCCTGAATACAGGTGGGAAAAAATGAGGATCTTTTGGCAGAGAAAATTTCTCCTACCTTTGTAACAAAATGAAATGAAGTCTGGCATTGGTTAGTTTATTTAAATTAATGTCTGCATTCAACATTCTGCTTCCCAGTCCCAACAGCTCCCACCTCTCTTATCCCTTTATATAACTAACAGTTCAGTATGATATATGCATAATTTTTCTCTACTTTATATAATGAATAATTTCATGACACCTGAAATCCACTGCCTGAGGGAAGGAGCTGATCCTGCTGTATGATTGTTAGGTCATAGTTCTGAAGTTCAGATGAAATAACTAGCATGATTTCCCATTTATGCAGTTCCTAAAGCAATAGAAACCCTCTCAAGGTCTACATGGGGAAAACCAAAGCCCATTGGGCTCCTTTCCCCAAAACCTGCTAGATATTCTCTCAGGACAATGGCTTGGGATGGATTTACATACTCTCCAACATTTCACAGATGAAAACTGGGATACATGTGGCCAACCAACATGAGAGTGTAGTCAAGATGGCAAAAGCTATTAATGAGGAAGATCATACAAACTAGGATGGGTTGTAACAGTTTTCTTTTGCCTTTTGGGAAGGACAAGATCTTTTCCTACTCTCCCCTCCCCTCCCCTCCCCCCTGCCCAGTTAAGTGAATGCAAACTACTTTTGAATTTTGAACTCAATTTTCAGTGATTGAAAACTAGGAGAAGGAGAAAGAAACTGAGATATTTTAAAGGGAGCTATAAAAGTGAGATGACAGAAGGTTAATTGGGATGGTCACTGCCAAATTGAGAGAGTTGGATGGTTTTGTTGTTGTTATGTGCCTTCAGTGCAACTGACTTGTGGCAACCCTATCAAGGTTTTTTCTGGCAAGGCTTATTCACAGGATTTTTGCTACTGCCTTCCTCAGATAGTGTGACTTCCCCAAGGTCACTCAGTGGGTTTCCATGGTGGAGTGAGGAATCAAGCCTTGATCTCCCAGAGTCCTAGTCCAATATTCAAACCATTCCATTCTGGAGGCTCTCCCATGAGACCTCCATATGCTACCTTGAATATATGGCATTTATTGCACTGCCCTTTCCTGTCCTTTCCTCCCAAGTGAGGTGCCGGATGAAAACTTTTAAAAGCGGATTTTATCACACACCTCTGTGCCCAGGCAGGAGACATCCTATACCTAATCCAAACTTCTCCTGTACCTTGCAAAGAATGGGAAAATCCCATTCTTTCAAAAAGTGACAGAAAAGTCCGGATTGGGTACAGGATGCCATGATCGGGTACGGGATGCCTCCTGCCTGGGCACAGAGGAGAGCAATAAAATCCACATTTAAAAATTTTCATTCTGTGCCTAGCTCAGGAGGAAAGGATGGGAAAGGGCAGTGCAATAAACTCCTATGTCATGGTGATAAACATAAGATGTCTGCCCTAAAGGATTCTTAGGCACACTAAGTTGATGCAGAAAGTCTGAAAAGTCTTACAAGCCACCCAAGAACAGGGGTGGACATGCTCTATATCTTGGAAGGCTGCTTAATTTTTGGACCCCCCCCCCCCCCCCCGATTTCTGAAGGGCTTCAAAGGTATCCTTGCAGCAATTATTTTGGTGACTAGAAGTAACGTTGCTTTATTTCCAGTTGTCATTAAAGATTCTGAATAGGTGTCTCATTGTTTCAGGATGTGAGACTCAGCTAAACTGAATTTTAAACGAATTAAAACAGTCCAAAGAACTTCCTCTGCTAGTCCCCCAAAGACCCCTAATTTTCCACAAAGGCAAACAAACTGAAGCTTAATCTAGACACGACAGAGGTTCTCCTGATCAGTCCAAAGACAGATCCAAGAACAGAGATTCAGCCTGTGTTAGATGGGGTTACACTTCCCCTGAAAACTCAGGTTTGTAGTTTGGGGATACTTCTGGATTCAGCACTGAGCCTGGAAGCCCAGGTATTGGGAGTGACCAGGAGTGCCTTTGCACAGCTAAAACTTGTATGCCAACTGTGGCCATTCCTGGAGAAGTTAGACCTAGCCAGGGTGGTACATGTCTTGGTTACATCCCATTTAGATTACTGTAAGGAGCTCTACATGGAGCTGATTTTGAAAAGTGCTCAGAAACTTCAGCTGGTTCAAAGAGCTGCAACCAGGCTGTTAAGTGGAGCTGGCTACAGGGAGCATACAACTCCCTTGTTGCAACAGCTTCTTTGGCTGCCAGTCTGTTTCCAGGCACAATTCAAAGTGCTGGTTTTGACCCATAAAGCCCTATACTGCTTGGGTCCAGGCTATTTGAAGGACTGTATCTCCTTGTATGAGCCCTCGAGAATATTGGGGTCATTGAGAGAAGGCCTTCTCTCTGTCCCATTACCCTCTCAGATGCATTTGTGGGAAAAAGAGAAAGGGCCCTTTCAGTTGCTGATCCCAAGCTCTGGAACTCCCTCCCCAAAGAGGTCAGAATGGCACTGTCCTTGCTGTACTTCTGATGGCAGGTAAAGACATTTCTATGCTGCCAGGCTTTGTCATGACAGGGATGCTGTTTTGTTTTTTTGTTTTAAAGAGTTTTAAACTTTAAATTTTATTAATGTAATGTTTTTAATTGTTTGAATTGTTTAATTGTTTTTAAACTTGTATTTTGCATGTTTTATAGTGTTTTTACTTGGAGTATTTTAGATTTGGTAGCTGCCTTGAATCCCTGTACTGGGAGGAAGGCAAGATAATAATAATAATAATAATAATAATAATAATAATAATAATATTTCAGTGTTATTTTCAGTCTTTTTTAGCCAGAAAACTACATGGGGAAAATCTTAAAATAATAATAATAATAATAATAATAATTAATAATAATAATAATAATAATTTGTACTCCGTCCCTTTGAGATCAGTCAAGGCAGCTTACATGATAAAATGCCATTACATCAATAAACAAACTACGTTCCCCCCCCCCCCACACACAACATCACATAGAAAGACCACCAGAACCCCAAACTACTGTTTTTCATTAGAATTAATTTCAAAATTGTCCAACTACCACTATCTGTAGCCATTTTTAGGAGGGATTTAGATGAAAGACAGAAATAGCAGAGCTTACCCAAAACATTTTGTTACCTGAGACAATAGGTTTCCACATTTTGCATACAGAAACTGAGGGGACTGGCAGCTGAAGCTTACCTTAGTAGTGATGATGGGGAAACATTCTCCACTGTCATGGTCTTCAGGTTTCAGACCTCTACCTAATGTCCCAGGTAATTACTTTGCTTCTGCAAGTTTTTAGATGGAAAGACAAAGTGAGAGTGAGTGGTGAAGAAAATAAATGTTGATGTTTGCATGTGAGATACCTTCCAGAAGCCATTCACCACTTTATTTATACCATGCCTTTCCCCCAGACTGGCACTCAAGGCAGCTACAAAGGAGAGAAAATTAAAATTAAAACACATACCATAGTTAAAAACATCCAAAATTGAAATTAAAGCAGTATAAAATTCATAATTTTTTAAAAACCATTTCAAATATGACCATAAAATTGAGAGTAAAAGTGGCACAATACACCATTAAATGCTCCTTTCTTGTAAAACAACTAGCCACTGGAAAGCCCATGGGAACTGACTGAATTGAAGAGCTGGGAAAAGGCAAGAGGAGGTGAAAGACAGACAGTTATTAAGATAGATGCTTCATGAAACCCTTCAGATTTTGAAAAAAACTGATCAAAACAATGCTAAAGATAAATGCCAAAATGCTATATGACCTGTTGTATATACCTAGCTATGTAATAGAGGTACTAAGAAATTCCTTTATTTAATTGCAAAGAAGTGGAATGAGACACCAGCAAAAGTGTCTGATGCACTTTGGGCACAAATATGCATTGACCATCTTTTTTGCTCTGCTACCTAGTATTGTAACGGGAACCCTTTACTGGATGGGTATGTTACACAACTACACAATTCTAATTCCTGCATGCTTAAGTCCACTCATGAAGACTTCAGTTCCTGGCCAAAGTCTTTTTCTGATGGACCAGCCAAACATTTGTTTGAATTTGGAGTATGGTATGAGCATTTGAACTGTTTACTGGCAAATATGTCCTAGCAAATTATATATATATATATGAGAGAAATACAAGGGTAGTGCTCAGCATGTTGATTTTGAGGAAAACTCAGATAGGTGGAAAAAGATTAAAGCAGACTGTTTTCTAGTTATAACAAAATATTTTTATTTAGCTCACAGATAAAACCTTTAAAATTGCAATAGAATTCAAACAATTAAAATATCTATATATGAAATCATATATAAAATCAAATAAAATATACCCAATATAAAATATAATATAAAATCACATAAAATACACACAAGTTAAAAAACATACTAAAACCCCACCCACCTGCTCCATAAAATCAGCAAGTTTAAAGTGTGTAAATGCACTCTTGGCCACTGTGGAGACCTGGGCATCCAGGTTAAGAGTGGAGTCCAGGAGCACACCCAAGCTGCAAGCCCGAGATTTCAGGGGGAGTTCAACCCCATCCAGCACAGGCAAAACCCCAATTCCCTGATATGTCTTATAACCACACATTTTAAAGTAAAGACGCTTAGTAGACTGTGGGACAGGGCACCTGGTATTTATTGTTTAACTGTTAGAATCCATATAGTCTTCTACCAGATATATGTTTAAGGGTGCTTGTGGGGATAATGGATGTTAGAGTTTGCTACAGCTAGAGTATGCTTAGATAGAGTTTTGGAATGTAGCTAGGCCAGGTGGTCGTTATCAGTTGACCTTGTAACTGCTTGGTTCAGAGGCTTGGAATGTAACAGGGTTTGGTGGGATGAGAGCTGGTAGGAGGGAGTGATGGGGAAACAGAAACTGGTGAGAAAGAGGTGGGATGTAAGAGTTTGCGGGCTTTTGGCAGTGGGGGGAGGAGTAGGACTGCTGGGGTTGTTGGAGGTTTGTCAGGGGGGAACTGGTCAGTCTCAGCTAAGAAGCTGAATGGGGTGGTATTGCTGATCCTGGAGCATCAATAAAGTTCTGTTTATTCTGCATGAAGCCGACTGGTTGATTGTCTGGGATTCTGGACCCCTGTTCTGACAGTAACTCTGAAGGAAATCAGACCATGCTTCCTCACCCCTTTTGTTATTGCTGTTTGTCTTTCCAAGTGGCAAAAGGGGTCAGACAAGGCTGCTTTTTATTACCCACCTGTTCAATTTATATGCAGAACATATTGTTAGAAAAGCAGGATTGAACATAGAAGAAGAGGGAGCAAAAATAGGAGGAAGGGATATCAACAATCTTAAATATGCAGTTGACACCATAATACTAGCAGAAAACCTCCCAGTCCTGGAACAACTACTAAGGAAAATCAAGGAAGAAAGTGCAAAAGCAGGCTTACTGTTTGAACATAAAGAAAACAAAAATAATGACCATGGAGACTCTCCACATATTTAACCTAGACAATAAAGAAATAGAAATAGTAAAAATAACATTTAAAAAAGTTTAGAGGAATGATAAATCAGCTATATTCAAACAACACAGCAGTAGTAACAGTAAACAATGGACTAACAGAACAAATCCCAATTTTTAGAGGTAGAAGGCAGGGCTGCCCTCCCTCCCCAATTTTATTTGCAACAATTATTGAAATTTTAGCAAATGCTATTAGGGAGGATGAAAATCTGGAAGGAATTGGATTAGAAAATTGAATAAGATAACTTTATTTGCAGATGATATCATATTGACAATTAAAGATCCATGAAAAAAATGGATAAAGGAGTTTGGGGAAATGTCAGGTTTATGAGTAAATTGGAATAAATCAGAATTAATCCTGTTTAATTATACAAAAATAGAAGAACAGGAGTTCCTAAAGGATAAAAAGATAGACATTAAATTAAAATATACAATTAAATATTTAGGAATAAATATTACAAAAATTTACAAAAATTAGAGGAACAAAATTATAATAAACTAAGAATAGAAATTAAAAGGAAATTAGAAGAATATAAAAATGTTAAATTTTCATGGTTTGGTAGAATTGCATTAATAAAAATGAAAATTTTGCCCAAGATGATATTTTTGTTTAGGATGTTGCCATGAAAATATCATATGTTGAAATAAAATCTGGCAAGTATTAGTGAATAATTATTGTAATGGGAATAAAAAAATGAGGATTAATAAAATATATTGGTATAAACCCCCAAAAGGTGGAGGATTCGGTCTCCCAAATTTAAAATGGTACTACAATGCAAATCAATTAAGATATATCATAGATAGAATTATAGAGAAAGGGGAATTAGATTGATTGGAGATGGAAACAATAGAAATAGAGGAAAAAGTGGAAAATATATTTTTCAAGGATTTTACTATGAAAGAAATGAAAGAAACAGAAAATCCATTTATAAAGAATACATTAGAGATATGGAAAAATACAAAGAAAAATTAATGTCTGCTATCTCACCAGTAACACTAATTATAATATTAAATTTCCAATAAATTTAAAGGAATAACTAGGGAAAGAGCAAAGGAATCAAGAAATATAGAGGATAAAAGAATGGATGAAAATAATGATGGAGAAAGGAAAGATAAATGAGAAATTACAAAGATTAAAATTAACCTGGTTTAATTGTATGCAATTGGAACAATGGACAAAAAATTGGGATAGGAAAATTATGGAGTTTGGATAATACAGGAAATTTGAACAATTGATTAGGCAAAGATATAGTATGGAGGCAAATGAAACTTTGAAAGGTGTCACAACTTAAATATACAAATTATTATTAAAATATAATGAGAAAAAAAAAGAATCTCTTAAAACAATATGGAAGGAGGATTTCACACAAACGATTAATGTTCATGAATTGGGAAATATTTGGAATCAACGTCATTTAAAAAATTTATCCAAACAAATAAAGGAGCCCTGGTGGTGCAGTGGTTAAATGCCTATACTGCAGCCACTCACTCAAAACCATAAGGTGGAGAGTTCAATACCAGCAAAATGGCTTAAGCTTGACTCAGGCTTGCATCCTTCCGAGGTCGCTAAAATGAGTACCCAGATTGTTGGGGGCAAGTAGCTTACAATTGTAAACCACTTAGACACTCCTTAGGTGGTATGAAGCGGTATATAAATGAAGCTGTTTTTGTTTTTTGTTTTTTGAATTATCACAAATTAATTTGGAGATGGTATTTAACACCAGTAAGATTAAACTATATAAATAAGAACTATTCAAGGCTATGTTGGAGGGGGTGCCAAGAAATTGGTACTTATATTCATATATGGTGGAGCTGTAGATCCATACAGAAATTTTGACAATTAGCATTTAAAGAGATAAAAGAAATAATAGAAATTGATTTAGAATTGTGTCCAAAAATATAGCTATTGTCTATATATGATAAGATTAATTGCACCCAGGCTATAAAGGATCTAATTACAAATCAATTAACAGCGGCAAGATTAATTATAGCAAAAAAGTGGAAAGATCAGGGAGAGCCACAAATACAAGACTGTTACAAAGAGATAAGGCAAATAGCAATTAATAATAATTAATTATGCGGAATTAAGGTAAAAAATGGAATAATGAAGAGAAATGACTTTGATGCAATATGGAAAATATTTGTACAAAAGACTTTAGTAAAAGAAGGAGGTGTTTTACCTGCACAGGAAGATTCACAATTTTGAAGGGTAGAGTAATAAGAAGATACTAGGCTCTGGTGTTGGGGAGCACAAGCGGAAGGGGGGGGGGAGGATGAGAAAAAGGAAAAAAAATAGTGATAAAATTAATAGTATTATACCTTTGTAGAATTATAAAAAGTATATGGTGAAAAGAAGACAGCAAGAAGAATGAAGATATTAATAACAATTTTTTGAAGATATTAATAACAATTTTATGTGTGTTTTTTTTTAAAATACTGGTTTAATTGATATTAAATGCTTTGATATGAAGTAGATTTACATAAAGTAGTAAAGAATGGATAACAAATGTGATTTATCATATATATGTGGAATATTAAGTAAAAGTCTTCTTATATGATTGTATGTAGGCTATAATACTAATAAAATTTAATTAAAAAAAGAAATAGAAATAGTAAAAGAGTTCTCATATCTGGGATCAAACATTGATAGAAATGGGGACTGCAGCCAGAAAATCAGAAGAATAAGAATGGGGAGGGTGGCTATGAAAGAACTGGGAAAAGATCCTAAAATGCAAAGATATACCACTGAGCACAAAAGTTAGAATCATACATGTCATTGTATTCCTGATTCCTATGTAAGGATGTGAGAGTTGGACAGTTAAGAAGGAGGAGGATAGAAGGAAAAATCAATGCGTTTGAGAGGTGGTGCTGAAGCAAATTGCTGAGGATACCAAATGGGCAGCCAAAAAGACAAATAAATGGGTCCTAGAGCAAATCAAGCCAGAAATCTCCCTGGAAACCAAGTTGACAAAATGTAGGCTGTTGTGCTTCAGACACATCATGAGAAGGCACAGCTCGCTGGAAAAAACAATAATGCAAGGAAAGATGGAGGGAAGTAGAAAGACAAGAAGGCCACATGCTAGATGGATGGACTCTATTAAGGAGGTCACGGGTATGAATGTACAAGAACTGAGCAGACTAGTGGAGGACAAGGGCTTTTGGAGATGTTTCATCCACAAGATTGGCATGGGTCGAGATCAACTTGAAGGCTGTTAACAACAACATAATAATTCTAACACCACCAACAAATTGGCACCTGAAAGAATGCTGGGAATTGTAGTTTGGTTGGAGATAGCTTTCCTCACAGAACTACATTGTCCAAGATTTGTTGATCTCCTGAATATGTTTGCCAGAACAGAATTCTAAGGTCTTGCACTCAAGAGTTCCCCCCTCCCCCCTTAATGTTTGGCTTACAATGTCTTTTGGCTTCAAAGTATACATTCACAAAAATGCTCCTTTTTTTTAATGTGCTGCTTGCATTAATTAGATATCCTTTACAGTCCTTAACAGACAGCTTTACTTAAATGCCCAGAAGCAAAGATTATGAAGATGCTGAAGCATAAAGCCTGAAGCTGTATTTCTCATTCAGATGCTACAGATGTTGAGTAGATTGACACTGGGTCTAAAGAGATAAAACTACTGCTTTGTAATTTCTCTATTAGCATTATAATACCTCTGAGAAAGTGGCAGTTAGTAAATGCATAATGGATTTATGTAAAATACTTGCTTCAAACTTAGTACTGTGCATGTTCTAAAGGGGTAGCCCACTCCCCAAATTTCTAAGCAGCTGTATTTGAAATAGTGTACAGTCTGAACTATATCTTAAAATATTTACAATCATGGATCATTTTTTTTTCTGTTCAGACTATTTTATGTGTGAATAATCACACAAATAAGGAACCTATTCTTAAAATTCCAAAGTTCATATTGTGGTAATATATTTTATTAGCCCCCACCCCCACCTCTGACTCACAAATTCTCTATACAAGATTTGAAAATGTTCATTGGAAAATGTTGGTTAAAAAACAATGCTGAGAAAGATGTGTGTGAGGTAGGGTTGAAAATGTTATTATTTTTTTCTGGGGAAAAGGGGGTTAAAATACAAGTTTATTAAATCTCAGCAAATCCTGATGAGGTGAATCTTAGGCAGATGAAAATCTTCACACTTCAGATTTATTGTGCATTTATTTGGTCCCTTTCTGTGCAAAACAGAAATGGCATTTTCTGCAAAGAAAACAACTTTCTCGCAAAGAAAGAAGTGACTATCATCCTTTTCAAGAATTATTCCGGCATAAGTCTAACTCATACAATTGTAGTTCATTTTTGCAGCCATCTCTTCTCATAATGACCACCCCACTCCCACCTCCCACTGGACACCCTTCTTTTTCAACAGTGCAGCCCACCCAACAAGGCTATTTTCATGTTGCCAGAGATTTGAAGGGATGAGTGGGCATGGGTCTAGCTCTTTTTCTGTGACTGGGCATGCTGTGACAGGCATCTGCAGCTACCTGAAAAGAAGTGGATATATTCCTGATCTTCACTGGACTCCCACACCACCACCACCACCCCCATCAACATAGAGTACATCTACACTGTAGAAATACAGTAATGCAGTTTCACACTTAAATTCCTATGGCTTCATTCTAGGGTGAGTAGCTTTGTGAGGCACCAGAATCCTGGATTGATTTGTTTTATGTGTTTCTCTCTGTTTTGTTGGAGTTCGTGCAGTTTTGTAGTTTTGTGATGCACCAGCACTCTTTGGCAGAGAAAGCTAAAGACCTTGTAAAACCACAAATGCCAGGATTCCGTAGGATGGAGTTACAGCACTTAAAGTGGTATCAAATTGCATTATTTCTACAGTGTAGAAACCATGTGGAAACCATGCACTATGAGGAGTAATTTAGGGAGCTGGGTACATTTATCCTGTGGAAGAAGAGGTTAAATAGTGACATGATAGCCATGTTTAAATATTTGAAAAGATGTCATATGGAAAAAGGAGCACACAATGGATTCAGGCTAGAGATTCCACCTCAACATTAGGAAGAACTTGATAGTGTTTGATAGTGGAACACACTCACTCAGAAGTGTGGTGGAGTATCCTTCTTCAGAGGTTTTTAAACAGAGGCTGGATGGCCATCTGTTGGCAGTTCTTTGGTTATGTATTCCAGCATAGAAGGACTGGATGGCCCTTGTGGTCATTATTATTATTATTATTATTATTATTATTATTATTTTATATAGCGCTGTAGGTTTACACAGTGCTGTACATATAAATTTATAATTAGACGGTTCCCTGCCCTCAGGCTTACAATCTAAAAGACATGACACAAAAGGAGAAGGGAAAGGTGATGGGGAAGGGTATCAGGTCTGGTGGTTCTTCTCTCCCTCTGAGGCCTGGACCAAGGCAGATGGACTAGAGGGCTCGGCTTCATAATGCACAGTATTTCATCTGTATGGCTGATCTAGATGGGGCTTAAAGAGAGCAATAAGGGCTTTTTAAGGCACCATTAGCGTTCGTGAGCACGCAGTGTTCGTATGCTCACGGACCCTAGCACATGATGACGTGAGCGTCATCACATCAAAGCTTTTAGACGGCATGCATATGGAGGCCGCAGCAACTGTGCAGCTTCTAGATGGAGTTTCACAGTTGCAGCGGTGGAAAGGCACCAAATGGCGCCTCTTTTGAAAATCGCGCCGCAAGTGCAGTGCAAAAAAGAAGCGGGGTTTGCCCGCTCCTTTTTTGCTGTGCAGCTTCACCGTGGCATCTAGCTGCTGCGGTGAAGCTCCGCAGCAAAAGAAAGTGGTGCCAGACCGCCTCTTTTGGGCTGTCTGGAAAGGCCCATAGATTCTATGATTTTACATCCCTAGAATGGAGGGCTATGCTTGTTACAAACATCACCTTCTGCACATTGTTTTGTTGTGATGGGATGCGGAAAGTGTCTGCAGACTATCAAAACTGGTTCCTCACACCATAGTGAGCTGACTGAGAACAACAAAGGAAAAAAGATAGATAAATAAACATGGTTCTTCATTTGAGAATACAACTCTCTCTCTCCCTTGAAAATGTAAGCCTATCCAGTATCAAGCTCACAGACCATTTGCTAGGAAGACAGCAGTGATTTCTTCCAGCAGTCTCTATATTGTCGGGATTGGAGATGAACTGTAGTTCTGCCCTGCCAGATCCCAGCTCTGTTCCTCCAGCCCAAGTGATTTAGGATCAGCAAGACCTGAGCTCTTTGGGGTCTCCTCTAGAGGCTCAGCAGCCTAGGGTTGCTCCAGAGGAAGAACCAAGCATGTAGGTCTCTTCCTTCAGCCAAAGGAAGGCTGAAAAGGCCTGCTTACGGAGATCTAAGAGACTGGCAGACAAGCATGCTGCAGATAAGGAACGGCTGGGATAAGGGAGGGTTTCGCTGACTTAAGGCACCTGGAGAACGCTGATTCTTTGCCAGAGTTTATTGTAGATCCATCATATTGGATGCTGTTGGTGCTGGCTCCTTGAATCCTGTGCTTCTTGAACCTTTGTTGGACTTAGACCTACGACCCTGGAATGGACTTGACTACTCCAAACCTTCTGGCTCCCCTGACCTTGGCTTGTTTGACTTTCATGACTTCTGGTATCCTGAACCTGGCTTTCGTTTATGGTTTGCTACTCTCGGACTCTTACAAGGTCTGTAGATTGTTTGCTAGCTCTATACCTGGCTTGCATCACTGAGCCATTCCTATCAGCGTTTGTTTGTGTGTGGGTGCTGGCAGCATTCCCGGACATTGTGAAATAGCTTTATTTCTTCAAAGTGGCAGCAGCCTTAGATATGCTGCAACATTTTGTTGTTTCTGTTAAATCCTGGTGTGGCTGACCATATTCACTGTGAGCTGATCTTTTGGGCCAATGTAAGTACAGTACTTCTACTCTTCTTTAAATCAAAACGGAACCACCCCCTTCTCTGAGTAGGGCAGCAAAAGGTGAGGGCTTAGTTCATCCTGGGAGCACCAAAAAGAAGCACAGATCCCCTCTATTCTCAGTGCCATAGCACCATTTCTGACCTTTTTAAATGTTGGGACAGGAAAATGGTGGTAGTGGCAGCTCTTTGGTGTTTGCATTCAAAGGAGTGCCAAGAGGAATCTGTCTTTGAAGAATCTGAACAAGACAGTTGTGTATAATTTTTTGTGGGTTTTTCGGGCCATGATGATGTCAGCTACAGATGCAGGTGAAATGTCAGGAATAAATCCTTCTAGCCAGATAGTCCCCAAAACCCACAAAAACTATGGATGCCTACCATGAAAGCCTTCAGCATCACACAGTTGTGTGTGTTTGTCAACTTTTCTGGGTTAAAATCAGGCAAAGACATAACATTAAAGTTAAAGGCTATAATAATTGCTAACATGGTCTCCATTTCCTTTGCCTTCTCATCCTTTTTGATATGTGCATTTTCTTAGCCCCACTTGGGCCTAGTTGCTTTCCCCACACATCATACATCCACAATTTACCATAGTGAGCATAAAGAGTTATGTCTGGGTGAATTTTCAAATTTCTTTGGCATCATTTTTCTTTGCCTCATCTTTTGCTAACATCTTTTGTTACATGCCCCTAAGTTTTAGCCTTGACTTATCCATGGGCCATAGCAAACTCCATAATTTTGGCCCCCAAGCATGTTCTCAACTAATACATTATAATATTATAATTGAATAGATACAGTACCAGATTTAGGCAAAATGATTTGAAATTATGCTAACTGCAAAGGGACTAAAACCAAAGCAAAGTTGTGGCAAGAGGTTTTCCTCTTTGCCTGACTTGTCACATGAGTAAAAGCAAGTTGGAAATCTCATAAATAAATCCTTCTGTTTATTTTTGTAATATTGCCCTGTATGATATATAATCTCTCTAGGCATGGCAGTAAATGCATTAGTAGCAAGAGTTTAAAGGCAACATATCACACTGACATACCTTTTGGATCATTCTACAGAACCAGCATGACCTGTGGGGTTTCAATTTGTAGGTGTAAGTTGCATTCTTTTAATTTTTTATTTTTACGGTGTTCGTCTTTCATTATGTGGAGGACTTTTTCTCCTGTATCATTGGCAACCAGAATTGCTCTGGGCCAGGAAATAGTACTTTAGCTGTAGAGTACGCTTCCACACAAAATGTGTGACAAATTGCAATGACAAGGTTTTCTTACTTGCTGGCTCAAGATGGAGAAAGGAAAATGTTGACTAGACAACCCCTGAGGATATTTTTAGAAGAGTGCCTCTTATATGCCTTTAAATGCTTAAAGTCCTTATTTCACTCCCTTTCCCTCTATCAATAATATACTGGTATATGTAAAGGAAAATGAAATGGGACATAAACATAAAGAGAACATAAGACGTTCTCCTTCTTTTCACTGAATTCTCCATTGTTTCTCTCCCAAATTACACAACCTCCATAAAAGTATATGTTACAAATATTATAACAGTTCTTAATTTACACCCCCTTTCATAGGGGAATGTTAGGCAGTTTTAGTATGTCGGCCAACTTATGGTAGTAAAATCTCCACATCTGAAAGAAAAGGCTCCTTATTTTTAGCCTTTCCTTATCTCTTTCCAATGTGGGCAGTAGTGCCTGTATGGTAGTAGGGCCACATATCCTATTTTATAGAGAATAGTCTTCTATTTGATGTTCTCCTGAATTTAAAGGGTCAAAGGCCTAAACTACATGAAGGCAGTAGATCCTATCTAATGCCAGAAGCAAAGAAGGGTCAACCCTAGTTAGTACTTGAATGGAAGACCATCAAAGAATACTATGGGCTGTAGGCAATATATCATCTGATTCTTCTTATTATACAACTTGGCTGGCATTAATGCACTTTGAACCATTTTAACTGTTATGGTTTCCCCCTATGGAATCTTGGTAATTTTTTGTGGCACTCAAGCTCTCTGACAGAGAAAGCTAAATATCTTACAAAACTACAAATGCTAAAATTCAGTGGCACTGAATTATGTTAAAACTGTGTAAAACTGCATTAATTCTGCAATGTAGGTCCAAAACACACTGCAGAAATAATCCGGTTCGAGACCACTTTAACTGCCCTGGCTCAATGCTAGGGAATTTTGGGAACTGTGGTTTTATGAGATATTTAGCCTTCTCTGTCTGTTGCCACAATAAACTACAATTCCCAAGATTCCCTAGCATTGATTCAGAGCAGTTCAAGCAGTCTCAAACTGGATTATTTCTGCAGTACGTTTTGGACCAATGTTTATTAACTTTAAAAAAACTGAATACTACAAATGATACACTTTGCCTCTTGTTGCATCACCACCAGCCTAAGCTAGTGCTGAGGATACTATGGGCAGACAAAAAGACAAACAAATGGGTCCTAGAACACATGAAGAATGAAGTTTCCCTGGAAATCAAGATGACTAAATTGAGGCTGTCATACTTTGACCACATCATGAAAAGACATGAGTCATTAGAAAAGACAATAATGCTAGGAAGGGTGGAGGGTGGAGGGTGAAGGGTACTAGAAAGAGAGGAAGACCACATATCAGATGCTTAGATTCAATAATCGGGGGTTCATGGTGATGTCTCATCCACAGGGTCACCATGAGTCAAGGTTGACTCAAAGGCAGTTAACAACGACAAGAAGATGTAGCCCCAGAACGTACTGTATTGATGGATTTTTGGAAAAGTTTATACAGACTCAAAATAAGAGGGAAACGCCTATGTGTCTGGGAATGAGGCCTGTTTTTAGAAATCAGCAAGCATTATTTTTCATAAACTAAGCTCTCATGGGGGAAAGAAAACTCTAAGAGCTTGGCTGTAATGTAAAATGAGGAACACTGAATTCTTCGGTCTCTGTTGGTTCCCCAAAGCATTTGTCAGCCAATCTCATTGGGCCTTCCAAGCTCTCAGTTATGGGATCTTCCAAACTCCCAGAACCCTGGCTGCAAAATAATCACCACTGCACAGCCAAAGAGCTTCTTGTCAGCCAAGTTGTGAAATAAAGCAAAGACCTGGCAGGGGACTCCTTTAGCTATGCAGACTTGTGTATTTGTCAGCCAAGGAAGCAGATAATTCTTCTTAGGCATGGATATTAATTAATTGGCTCCCAAGAAGAATTTGTTAATTTTGCCTCTTTTCTCTCTCTTTCAGATGGACTTTTATGAGCTACCAAATATTACCCAGAAAACTCGAACTTTGAAGAGAATCATTTCATTATTGAGCCCAGTCTCAGACTGAGCCCAGAGGGTTCACCTATCATGTGTACAAGCAGATGAAGGAGCAGTAGTCACAAGAGAAAGAAATATATTTAGCTTTTAAACCTATTATTAGATTTGATGTAAATTAATCAAAAGTTATTAAAGTGTCCTACCACATGGAATTTGATTGCCTGGGAGTCTAAAGGGTTTTGATTTTGACATTTGCTCAGATATTCTTTCTGCTTAATCCTTGTAAAGCAGAACTAGCTCAAAGAATTGAGTTTGGGCTATTATCTTTAATGTCAGTGGTAAAATATTGATTTTTAAATGATAAAAACCTATCTATAAACATAGTTTCAAATGAGGGCTGAGAAAGGTTTGCCCTAGAGACTGTAAACTCTTTGCTCTATTTAGAAGTATGATTAAGTAACAACATATTGAAATCAAATCACATTTCCAGGATAATAAGGATAGGAGGGTAGCAATGTGGTTTAAACGATACTTGAGCTCTGGTGCATGAACAATTTAGTATAGGGCTGCCGGGGGGGGGGGGAGATGCTGCATTCATATCTTCCATGAGTGGGGAAGAGCTCATGGGCTGTAACCATACAACACCATTATAGCAGTTGGATACCACTTTAACTGTCATAGGCCTACCCTATGGCTTCCTAAGATCAGTAGTTTGCTAAGGTACTTGGAACTCTCTAGTGTACTCCTTTGAGCACTCTGGCAAAGAAATCTATGGCCTGATCTAGATTGGCAAAAAGAAATGTGTTCATGGCTGCATGAAGCTCTAGCCTTTAGATGAGAAAAAGGGAAAGTGTGCCATGAAAACACTTTTTTTTTTTTGGCATTTTAGGGGAGAAGAAGCGTCTTTAAAAAGGTGTTGGTTTTCCCAGCTTCTTTTTTAAAAACTGCGGAACAGCGCAGCTCCATCTAAAGGCTGCGGTGCAGCTGCTAAGCATTAAGGAAAAGGCAACTTCATGTCACACTTTCCTGCCAATCTAGAAAGCATATATGTACCTCATAAAGCTACAAATTCCAGAATTCCACAGAACGGAATGGTGGCAGTTAAAGTGGCATCAAAGAACTATAACTGTTTAATGTGAATATACCTCAGCTTCCATACTGCATCCCTTTAGAACTCCCTCTCTAAAGAGGCTAGGATAGTTCCCTTCTTGCTTTCCTTCTACTGAATGGCAAAGACATTGGTATTTCATCTGACTGTGAGGGGCTTTTAATAGTGTGCTATTTTGATGACTTTTTGTATTCTGTTTTTTTAAAAAAATGAATTTCAATTGTTTCAAGTCTATAAAATGTTTAATTGTATATATGTGTGGGTTTCTGTGTGTTTTATATATTTTACTGATGTTGTTGTATGCTTTTATTCTGTAAAGGATTCAGTAATTTGTAAGCTATTTTGAGTCCCATTATTGGGAAGATGGTAGGCTATCAGGAAAAAAAAATTATAAAATATGGAAAACACACAGAAGAGTTATATTGGATTACAAAGATTAAGATATATGTGTCTTCAAGTGTAGGGCCAAGATTGGATTCCGGGCACTGACTGTGTCTAATCAATGCACACCTTTTTGTTAAGACAGATAAATCAGAATGATATGACAGCTATCACTATTAATTGTGTATGGCACAAAAGATGCCATGTGTCCAAATCATGTCTGACCTTGCTAGATATAAATAATATTTTTTAAAAAATACTGTACTGATAGACAAACTGATGTTAGCTGACAACAGAGTGTGATTAAAAGGCTAACAAGCTGTCATTGTTATAGGATTCTTTTCCTCAAAACAAAACCTTGGGGCACTTTTAAAAAATGCCTTTAAACAGTGCAATCCTGTCGGGACTGGCTAAATCAGATCCCAGTACCCAAGAAAACATCTTATTGTGGAAGAAAACAAAAGAGTTTTATTTCAGGTACTGAGACAAAAGTTACCCATCCAAGGTTTTTGTCAGAACTAAAGATCCACTTCAAAAGTCATAGTGTAAAAGTTCATCCATCTTTCAACTCCCCTTCCCCCCTCTCATATTTATCATTCAGTAGCTCTTATGGAAGGGAGTGAAGTGTCCCTCCTTTAGAACTAGATCATCTGGCAGGAAACACAGAGTCATAACCCAGACCCAGAATGCCCATTGGATTAATATACAATATAATATTCTGCATGTCTATTCTCCCAATAATTCACCAGGTTATCACAGTGTTATAACATTAATGTCTCCTCCTGCCATAGGCGGGCAGGCACAGTTGCTAAGGGGCCTGCAAGCGCCAAGCAGGCTGCCTGGCTGCCCGCAGCTCGTTCCGCAGGTGGGAAGCCTGTAGAATAATAATAATAATAATAATAATAATAATAATAAATAAATAATTTATAGCCTGCTCCTCTGTTCAAACAATTGGAGCGGGGTACAACAAAGTTAAAAATCACAAGTTAAAACAATATCAATAACCAATTCCAAACCACCTACCCCTTAAAACTAAAATAGATTAAAATGAAGCAAGCAAATTAAAACAAACACAGCATCATAAAAAGTAGCCATTCCTTGAGCAGCGTAAAATATGGAGTCGAGGGTTGTAATATTGGGGACTGGGAGAGAGAGCACAGGGCCTAATTTTGGAGCTGGGAGATTAAGAAATTTCAGGGAAGGCCTGCCGGAAGAGATGTGTCTTTATGGCTTTTTTGAAGCAAGCGAGAGATGTAATGAGATGAATCTCGTTTGGCAGGCCATTCCATAGCTTGGTAGCGGTAACAGAGAAAGTCCTCTGGGAGGTCTGTGTCATAGGCTGCAGCAGGTTCCTCCCAGAGGACCAAAGTGTGTGGGGAGGATCATATGGGAAGAGGAGGTCCCTGAGATAGGATGGACCAAAGCCATGTAGGGCTTTTAACGTCAAAACCAACACCTTGTACTGCCCAGAAACTGATTGGTAGAGGGCAGGCTTCCTGTGGGTGGGAGGGCTGTGGCGTGCGCACTTCATGGTGCGCTCTTGTCTGGCTCCCAGGCCCCCTGGGCTGCCAGGCGAGTGCCGCTCATATTGGCCAGGCGATCCTGGCACCTCCTCCCATTGGTGGGTTAGGCCTTGGGGGGAGGGAGTTTTCCTCCTCCCAGCGGAGGAAGCCTATTTATAGGCTGGCGTGGGGTGCGACACACCTTTTTTGCTTTCGCTCTGCTCCCCACCCTCCGTCACTGGGATTGGTGTTGCTTGTCATAACTTGTTGGGATGGCAGCACAGGTACTGGATATGGTAGGCTGGTTTCCAGGGCTCGGTAGCATTGGATCGGGAGTGCTTTGGACTAGGGAAACATCATGGTGCGATGTGGCCAATGGGGTCACATGGAGTTTATCCTGGTGATTAGAGGCTTTCCTCTGGTAGCTGCGTAATTGCGTAATTGCACAAGGGTGTTGAATTGCCTCTAAGTCATCCCGATGCTTGGCGTACAAGCGACCTCATATCAGTCAACCTCAGTGTTGGTGATGTGCAGATCCAGACCTCATGCTTGTGGGTCAACCCTACCTTGCATTGCTGTTAATAAAGGGGGCTTTTTCATGCCAATTTGCTGCATGTCTTTCTTGGGGCGTGCCCACCTCCTCTGCAATGTCAGCATACCATCATATCATGATATTATCATGACAGAACCATACATGGTTCTGGCACAATCCTTTTGACATTCTTTTTAAATTGTCAGATTAGAAACTCAGAAGATGAGATGGCGAATACAGATTTGAGAGGACATAAAGAGGCATCTGAAAAAATTGAGAATTTTCAATGATAGGATGAGGCAACAAAGCTTGTGTCAAAGAATCAAGACCACACAGAAAATGTTTAGTATGGAAACAGGAAGGTATTGGATAGGCAATACACCATAGCTCAGCTCCAGTCAAATGGGGAAACTGGGGAGAGACTAGTCACAAGACAAGGAAAGCTTCTTGGATCCATAAATGAAAGTGACAATCCTGAGCCTGTATAAAGTCTTAGAGGCTGGTTTCATTTGTTGATCCCCACAGCTCAGAGATATTTTACTTCACTACACACTGAGTTGTGCAGAAACTGGGAAGGAAAGTTACCCAGTACCAAGGAAAATCCTTAAAAATTAGCATTAGCACTTGCACTTCCTCTAAGACAGTACAGAAAATTCCAGTTTGAAATTTTAGTTAGCAATCTTTGCATGCATACACTCACTATCTGGTAGTTTGCATGTCTGCTGATTTCTTGATTTCTTTTGATTTGTTTTTCTGTAAGAAACGTTGAGGAGACAAGCTTTACATGCTCTAGGATAGTTGACTGTTTATTCAGTGTTAAAAAAGGCCAATGAATTTCATCCAAAATGAGAAAAGGCCTTCTTCAGGGGCCTTCCAAAGAATTCAATGGAGTTGTAAACACTTTCCAAAATACAGAACCATAATAATTAAAGAGGTCAGAATCTACAGCATTTCTGTATATATACATGTTCCAGATCTAGAGCATGTGGAGCTTGTTTTTTGCTTTATGTTTTCTGCTTTATGGCATGCTTTTCAGTACTCTTCATTTTTTTCCCTGTACTCTCTCCTCCCTATGCTTGTCTACATAAAAGTAATTTGTAAGTAAAACTATTTTATATGTTTTAACAAAGAAAACTAAGTTTGCTTCTTTTTCTAGTAAACGCTTTATATACATATGTGGTTAAGCTTGGCACTGGTTGCTGTTCCCCTTCTGCCTTGCCATTTGATTACTTTGCTTTGAAATCCAGTAGTATCTCTCATTACTTTGTTTTGAAATCCAGTAGTATCTCTCACATTTCCCAACTTAAAAATTATTAAAATACAGCCACTCAGACTTGACAGTACTGAGGCAGATGGACAAATGGTCTGACTCATTTAAGGACAGTCTTTTATTGTTTCCTCCCTGCTAATGTAAAATATGATTCAAAGTCACTACTGGATAGTGAGAACTGTAGATGTGTACAGTCTTGGACTGAGCAACAGAATGAATATCAGTAGACAGAATGGTGGCAGACCTGTGTGTTAGAATCATGGTATTGCTGAATTCCTACAATGCACACACAGAGACAAATCTCTGTGTCCAGGGGATTTAAAGTGCAGTATGGGTATGCTGACCCTACTTTTTCCCATCTTCTGCCCTGTAAATTGTCCTTGATAGAGCTCCAAGAGGGAAAAAAGAGTAAGATAAGAATGGGGATACAGACAAACTAAGAGTTCTGTCTCTCTTCTTGCATTGCCTATGCTGCTTTAAATATCCTATCCACATATCAATTTAGCACAAGCGGCATTCTCTCACAATGAATGCTGTTGCTTCTAGTTTGTCCTCTCATAACTCACAGGGGAAAAATGCATAAGTTCATCTCCACTATATTGGTCATACTTTCGTAATTCTGTGTACAGCTTGCTACATTTGTGTGCTGGGAAAAGCAACCACTTTTATTTCTAATAATCTCAGAGCATGGCCTCATGCTTTTTCATAACATTGTACTAATGCATTTTCTTGCCCCATTTGGGTTATATTCTTCTACTCTGCTCAGACACAAATAGGACTTCCATGGTGCTGTCTGACCTTTCCTTTCAGTACCCATCCATTAACAACCTGTTCAAGTAAACATTTAGTTAAAGAAACAAAATTAATGCTGATCTGTTGTTAATTTTTATAATCCTTGCTTAGTACAAATGCTGTTAATTGCCCTTATTATCTTGTCTTCTAATTTTTAATTGATTATAACTGTGAGACATTTCCCCTCTTTTCCTTCTCTAAGTGATCTTTGAGGGCTTGGAAGATGTTAATCATATTACAATTTGATTTTTGGAGATTGCTTCATTTCTCAGTGCCTTTCCAATTAAAAAGAAAAAAAAATTCAAGTACCATACCAAATCTTTCTTTTCACTACTCTTGACTTCTTTTTAAAAGCTCCATAGTCCCTACTACACATAATTTTAATACTAGTGATGGAAAACATAACTACAATTATTTGTTTCCCATTTGAAAAATGGGTTTCCTGACTTTTGGGTAACTTGGAGCCCTGGTGGCGCTGTGGTTAAATGCCTGTACTGCAGCCACTCACTCACAAACCACAAATTGTGAGTTCAGTCGCAGCCAGGGACTCAGGGTTGACCCAGCCTAGCATCCTTCTGAGGTTCCTAAAATGAGTACCCAGCTTGTTGGGAGCAATGAGCTTACATGTGTAAACCACTCAGAGACTACTTAGGCAGTATGAAGATGTATATAAATGAAGCTACCATTGATATTGGGAACAAGTATTTAGTGCAGTTTTTGCCCATTATCTGCATACCCTGAAGTTTTTGAGGAACCTATTTTAAGCAGAAATATGTGTGTGTGTGTTTGTGGGGGACAATTGTGTCTTTTTGTGCAAACAATTTTGTGTTTGCAAGCAACACTGCTTCCTGATAGCATATTTTGGTCCAATTTTGCATACTGAAACCACAGTCTTGCCCAGAAAACAACAACATGTGGCTATCTGGAAACATTTTTTAATGCAAAAAACCATGATTCTTGTACAAGAACTCCAGCCATGATCTGACACTGGTTGCCCTAACTAATAAAGCCCTACCACCACAACCCATGATCACAACCTGGCAGCACTCTAGCTGAAGCATTTTTCACAAAGAGTGCTGGTGCCTCACAAAAGGTTTCCTACCCCTGCACTAGAATCATAGAGTTGGAAGAGACCACAAGGGCCATCCAGTCTAACTCTTTGCCATGCAGAAAGACCAGGTGTTAATTACCATTAATATAGATTTGAACATTCTTTACTCCCTCTCCCTGTTACTGTGCTTTCATTGGAGCACTGAGAAATGATATTTGAAGCCATCTCCTGGTTACAAGGGCCTGATCTAGACACGTAAAATGCGGTGCCTTTAGGGCTCTTTGGGGCATCTTTAGGGTTAGGGAGGGCACAGCGTCTGCACCCTCCCTAACCCTAAACCATATGGATGCCTCCATTTTAAAATGGCGGTGTCCATACGGGCACACCATTATGTTGTCATGGCTCGTGCAGCATTTAGAAATACTGCACACGCCATGGCAACCGCACCGCAGGAAGGTGCCAAGCATGCCCTTCCCACTGCACAAAAAGGAGCTCTGAAAAGGAGCTCCTTTTTGGACTGGGTCCTTGGAGTGGCCTTTAAACGGCAGCGCCAAGGACTAGGGGGAAAAGGGGTTACGGCAGCGGCTTCTTTCTCCCCTCGCCAGTGCCGAGGGAAGTGTGGTGCAGTGGGTGCCTAGGGCGCCTGCTGCACCCCGCTTTCAGGCCATGGGGAACCAGCAGTTTGCCGTATCCCCGTGGCCTTTGGAAGCAGCGGGATGGGGCCTTGGCCCCATCTTGCTGCTTAAAGGGGTGGCTACAGACCGCCCCTTTTGGGTGGTCTGTACCACCCCAAGGTGCCTTGAAAACAGGCTTAAAAGGTAGACAAGGTAGAAAAGAAATATTCAAAAATTGTGGAGTTGAAGGCTTTCATGGCCGGCATCCATAGTTTTTTGTGGAGCTTTCGGGCTATGTGGCCATGTTCTGGAAGAGTTCCTTTCTGATGTTTCATGCAGCTGCGGACAGGTCTACATAGGGACCACCAAACACAGTGTGCAGACAAGAATCAACATGAGAGACACTGCAGACTGGGTCAACCGGAAAAATCAGCAGTAGCAGAACATGCTATAAACCATCCTGGGCATAAAATGCTGTTTGAAAGCACTGAAATTCTGGACCATGCCAACAACTACCATGTCAGAATGCACAGGGAGGCCATTGAAATCCACAAACACCTGGACAATTTCAACAGGAAAGAGGAAATCCTAAGAGTAAACAAGGCTTGGCTCCCAGTCTTGAAGGACATCAATGTCAAGACTCAACCTATGCAAATGAGAAACAGCCTAAGGCCAGGGGATTCCCAGCAGACAATGAGCACCAGTTATCAGACATTAATCCTTGTTTGCATATCCTCCCACCCTGAGGACTGCCATTAGCAACAGAACAAGACATTTGCAAATTACTCATTCCTTCCCAGGGTCACACAGCATATATATCTCTTATCCTTTTCCATGCTATCATTCTCTGAAGATGCCATCCACAGATGCTGGTGAAACGTCAGAAAGGAACTCTTCCAGAACATGGCCACATAGCCCGAAAGCTCCACAAAAAACTATTCAAAATTATTTAATAGATCATAATGGTGGCAAGTATTGTATATGAACAAAAATGGAAAACCTGTGAACCAATTTAGCCTATTAAATTATATGATATGATAGAGTTCCATAAATTAATGGTGCTGGGTGTGTGCATGTTTAAAGAATGGGTAGAAATACCAGTTATGAGATCTATAAGTTTCTGTGTTAATAGTGAAGATTTTATTAAGATACATATAAGAAATGTTTTCGAGTTACATTTTTCTACAAATTTATATTGACTTGTTGAACCACTTTAATTAAGCTGTAATTAGAGAAGCAGAAAGATTAAATTAAGAAATAAAGTAAAGAAAGGAATTTTGTTGTTTCAATGTTGTTTTTGTGTGCCTTTAGGTTGTTTCTGACTTAAGGTAGCCCTAAGGCAAACCTATCCTGGACATTTCCAGATTTCCAGCACCTCAGAGATGCTTTGGTTGGAACACTGCCAGACTCTTGAAAGTTGGCTTTTGGGGTCAAATTTAGTTGCTAATGAAAATAAAAGTGAATCCAGAGCAGTTAGACTATCATAAAACCAGTTTACAATATTGACATCTGGTGAACAGGATGCCTATTCCCACATATATTACTACACAGGATAATTTCCCTAAAGAGTTTTGGATGTGCAACTGCTGAGTGAGAACTGAACAGAAATATTTATTTTCACTTCAGCAGGCAAATCAGTCCCTAGTTTGAATATTTCTTCTTAAGTACAAAAAGTCAAGGTTGCAACTGGGAGTTTCATAGGAGCTAGAGCCAGTCAAGCTCTAAACAGTGCTTTGATTGTCTATCCCTGCATGGCAATGGTTGGTCTGGATGGCCCTTGAGGTCTCTTCTAATTCTATGATTCTATTAATATAGTTTTGCCTACATCATACTGAAAGCAATTTACCATATGAATGAATTGTATATCATGCTTTGGGACATTTATGCTGATTTATTTATGTATTTCTGTATGTGATGTCCAGGGAGCCAGCCTGGTGTAGTGGTCTGAGTGCTGGTCTATGACTCTGGAGACCAGAGTTTGATTCCCAGCTTGGCCATAAACCCACCAACTGACCTTGAGCAAGTCACATGCTCTCAGCCTCAGAAGAAGATAATGGCAAACCTCTTCTGAAGCAATCTTGCCAAGAAAACACCCTAACAGATTCACCTTAGGGTTGGCATAAATTGGAAATGACTTGAAAGCACAAAACAACAACAACAACATATGACATGTCAATATCTTGTGAGAACTGCTGGAAAAATCCAAATGCATTTGTTGCCTGGGTATGATTAATTGAATATATACTATACTGCCATTTCTGTCTGTAAACACAAATAAAGCAGAGAAGTAAAATGTTTAACTAAGATCACCAAAAGAAGCTAAGGGAGAACAAGAGTAGGACCCAAGAGTAGGAAGCAAAAAACCATGCAAAAGCAGAAAGAAAAGAGGACACATGGTCTTAGATGTCTCTACACTAATGCACAAAGTATGGGAAATAAGCAGGATGAACTTGAACTCTCAGCACAACAAGGGAAATATGATATAATAGGCATCACTGAAACCTGGTGGGATGAGTCTCATGATTGGAATGTAGAAATAGAGGGATATAACCTTTTTAAGAGAAACAGGCCAAACAGGAAAGGAGGAGGAATAGCATTATATGTCAGGGATATTTACACGAGTGAAGAGATCCAGGAAGTCAATACTGGAAGTCAGGTGGAGAGCATCTGGATAAAAATTAAAGGAGAGGGAAATAACAGGGATGTTACTGTGGGAGTCTGCTACAGACCCCCAACTCAGGCAGAGGAATTGGATGATGCCTTTCTAGAACAGATGGCCACACACTCAGAAAGGAGAGATGTAGTAGTGATGGGGGACTTCAACTATCCGGATATTTGCTGGATGTCAAACTCAGCAAAATCCTCAAGGTCTAGCAAATTCCTCACTTGCCTCGAAGACAATTTCATTGTCCAAAGGGTGGAAGAAGCAACAAGGGGATAAGCCATCTTAGATCTTATCTTAACCAACAGGGAAGACCTAGTTGATGGGGTGCAAGTGGTGGGATCCTTAGGTGGAAGTGACCATGTCCTCCTGGAGTTTGCTATACAGTGGAAAGATGAAGCTAGGCATAGTCAGACACAAATTCTAGATGTTAGGAGAGCTGATTTCAATAAACTTAGAGAAATAGTGGGGGTGATCCCATGGTCAAGAATACTAAAAGAGAAGGGAGTTCAAGATGGATGGGAGTTCCTCAAAAGGGAGATACTGAAAGCACAATTTCAGACAGTCCCAATGAGGAAGACAAATGGGAGATGTCTCAAGAAACCGGTATGGATGACTAAGGAACTTACAACTGAGCTAAGTTTTAAACGGAACATGTATAAAAAATGGAAAAATGGGGAAATCACCAAAGAGGAATTCAAACAAATAGCCAGCACATGTAGGGATAAAGTCAGAAAAGCTAAAGCGCAAAATGAACCCAGGCTTGCTAGAGAGGTTAAGAACAATAAAAAGGGCTTTTTTGGGTATGTCCGCAGCAAAAGGAAGAAGAAGGAAACAGTTGGGCCACTGCGTGGAGAAGATGGCCAAATGCTCACAGGAGACAGAGAAAAGGCAGAATTGCTCAACACCTTCTTTGCTTCAGTCTTCTCAGGAAAGACAAAGGGTGCCCAACCTAAGGATAATGGGGCAGAGGACAGAATAGGGGAATTTCAGCACAGAATAAGTAAAGAGACAGTACAGGAATACCTGGTCAATCTAAATGAATACAAATCTCCAGGACCAGATGAACTACATCCAAGGGTATTAAAAGAACTGGCAAAGGTGATATCGGAGCCATTGGCAATAATCTTTGAGAACTCCTGGAGAACAGGAGAAGTCCCAGAAGACTGGAGGAGGGCAAACGTTGTCCCCATCTTCAAAAAGGGAAAAAAAGAGGATCCCAACAATTATCGTCCAGTTAGTCTGACATCAATACCAGGAAAGATTCTAGAGCAGATCATTAAGCAGAGAGTCTGTGAACATTTAGAAGCCAATGCCATAATCACAAAAAGCCAACATGGGTTTCAGAGAAACAAGTCATGCCAAACGAACCTGATCTCTTTTTTTGATAAAATTACCAGCTTGGTAGATGAAGGGAATGCTGTGGATATAGTTTACCTCAATTTCAGTAAGGCCTTTGACAAGGTTCCCCATGACATTCTTGCAAATAAGCTTGCAAAATGTGGGATAGACAAGTTAACTGTTACATGGATTTGTAATTGGTTGAGTGGCCGAACTCAAAGGGTGCTCAACAATGACTCCTTTTCATCCTGGAGAGAAGTGACCAGTGGGGTCCCACAGGGTTCTGTCCTGGGCCCAATGCTGTTCAACATCTTTATTAATGATTTGGATGACAGAATTGGGAGCATACTTATCAAATTTGCAGATGACACTAAACTAGGAGGAGTAGCTAATGCCCCAGAGGACAGGATCAAAATTCAAAATGACCTGAATAGACTAGAAAGGTGGGCCAATGCTAACAAGATGAAATTCAACACAGAGAAATGTAAGGTTCTGCACTTAGGGTGGGAAAATGAAATGCACAGATATAAAATGGGGGACACCTGGCTGAATGAGACCACATGTGAAAGGGATCTAGGAGTCCAAGTAGACCATAAGCTGAACATGAGTCAACAGTGCGATGCAGCAGCTAAAAAGGCCAATGCAATTTTAGGCTGCATCAATAGAAGTATAGTGTCTAGATCAAGGGAAGTAATAGTGCCACTCTATTCTGCTTTGGTCAGGCCCCACCTGGAATACTGTGTCCAGTTCTGGGCACCACAATTCAAAAAGGATGTGGAGAAACTGGAGCAGGTCCAAAGGAGGGCAACTAAGATGGTGAAGGGACTGGAAACCATGCCCTATGAGGAACGCCTTAGGGAACTGGGGATGTTCAGCCTGGAGAAGAGAAGGTTAAGAGGTGATATGATAGCCCTGTTTAAATATTTGAAGGGATGTCATATTGAGGAGGGAGCAAGCTTGTTTTCTGCTGCTGCAGAGACTAGGACGCGGAATAATGGATATAAATTGCAGGAAAAGAGATTCCACCTCAACATTAGGAGGAACTTCCTGACAGTAAGGGCTGTTCGACAGTGGAACACACTCCCTCGGAGCGTAGTGGAGTCTCCTTCCTTGGAGGCCTTTAAACAGAGGCTGGATGGTCATCTGTCAGGGATGCTTTGATTTGGAGGTCCTGCATGGCAGGGGGTTGGACTAGATGGCCCTTGTGGTCTCTTCCAACTCTATGATTCTATGATTCTATGATTCTATGACACTATGTCTGTGAACACTACAATGATGCTATTACTGTGAAAATGTTGGACACTCTCAGCTGTAATAATAGATTGCATGCGTCCAGTGACTAGCTACTATGATTAAGGAGCACTAGCACTAATGACTTTGGAAATAAACTAAACTTTTATTAAAGGGACTCCATTAGAGATAGGAAAGTTCTTTAATGGTGCCAGGCTAAACTAAGCTAGAACAGAAAGAAGATTTGGGAGATGATTGCACAGTGAAGTTCCTCCAAGATAGATGAAGAGGGATCTAAAACTCATTGTTCTTATCATACTGTCCTGTGTCTGGGCAGTATGTAGCCTGGGTGCAACCAAGGCTTTCTGGGCTTCTTGAGAACTTTTCAAAAATGGGAAAATCCAATTTTTAAAAAGCTGCAGGAGAAGCCTGGGTTGCCTATGGCCTGCCAATTGCCTGGCCATGGAGCAGTGTGATAGGTTCTGTCTTTGAGTTTTAGATCCCACATCTATTCCAGTGGGATTTCGCTGTCCTATAATCTCCCAAATTAGGTTTACTTTTGAAGCAGTGAAAAAGCAAAAAGGAAGGACAAAGAAACTGAGTGATCCCCAAGAATATTAGTCTAAGAGAGGTTAGAATAGGTGGATAAGACAAGATAAGATTTTCTATAGATCAAGCTAAAGATTTTTCTATAGATTTTCTATAGATTTTGCCTATTTAAGATCCCCCCAATCTTTTGTCAGTGTTCTATGTTAGGACCCAGGCATACTCCTGTGTGTCTGAGTTCTGATATAGTTCCACTCCATTCCGCCCCCCCCCCCTCCATTATCCTCTGTGTTGCCGAGCCTTCATCAATCTGGACATGGAGTACCAAACAGGTGAATATCAGCCTCTTGTTCTCTGTCAATGCTAAATTACTATATTCCTGGGTTCCTGGGTGATTGTGTAAGTTTATGCTTGCCTTATATGTGTATGAATAATAAACATTAGTTAGTTTTCATAAACTTGTCTCTGTTGACCTATTATTACCTTGGCAACCTTCGTATAAACAGGACTAGAGACTGGTACCCTATTTGAGCTAATGATAAATTCCCCAGACCAAGGTCTCCTTATTAAACCGGCAAACTGAAACCTGAGTATTCCTTGCCTAAGAAAACCCTATGCAATTCATTCGGTTACCATATATTGACTGGTGATTTGAAGGCATGCACACATACATATACACAATCAGGAAGACTTATTGTCATATTTCATCAGGAGGAACTATGGGATGTCTCCTCTGTTACTTCCTAAAACCTGCCAGTTGCAAATGCAGAACAGAATGCTTCTCTTCTACTGCACCCTCTTCTTTCTAACAGCTGACAAATAGCCATGTTTTGCAGGGTACATCAACTAAAAGCTGGGTTTGGGGAAATTGAGAGAGGAGACAATGTAGTTCCTCCTGACTGAACTTTAGAGTAAACCCTCCTTATCAAGGAACTGCAAAATATTTAAGCAACAGGAGCTCTATCCCATACCAAACTTGACAACCCTATTTAAACCTGAAATGGTTTTGTTTGTGTCTGGAGCAGAATGAACCCTGCAAACAACCTCTTAAATTGTGTTCAGACCTTATGAAAGAGAGCCACAAGACTCCCAAAAGCTGACATCCCTCCTTTTCCCAATTTCCATAAAAGCAGAAAGAGAGGATTTCAAAGAAACTCTGGCACACAAGCAGTCAAGAGTCTTTGGATGGTATAAAAACTTGATTATCTTTAATCAATGCAATTCATTGCAGAGGAAAAGCCAATGAATGAGTTTTACATTTGGTATCAAATATCCAAGTCTGGAGAATATGAGTCAGCTTTCAGGTTATGTCTTAAAACAGCACACTCTAAGACTAATGCTTAGCAAATACTCTTGCTTAATTAGCATGCACTTGATCTAGAAGCATACACATGCTGTATTGACCAAATCATTTTTAAATAAAAGCACAGTTCAAGAGTCGAGAATCAAGCTTTCCCACAGTCCTAATTAATCCTGTCAATCACAATGCTGCTGGTTTTCCTGAGAATTATTTTGAACTTATCATTTTTCATCACCTGTAACCAGCACAATTGTTTTCCTGTGAGCCATCAGATAATCTCTCATTAGCAGCTCCACCTTGTATGTCCAATTTATGCAAACTTTGATTAAACAAACAAAAGATTTAATTACTTCTCTAATTAAGCCCTACTGAGTCCTGGACTGATGAATAAATATAATAAATAATAAATAAATCCCAATGAACACTAAGCAAAAAACATTTAAACTATAAGATCTGGCACCTTTTCACACTAAACAATTAAACTGGTACAATTCCACTTTAAATACCATGATGACATCCCATAGGGTTCTGGGATTTTCAGTTTAAACAATTTAGAATTCTCAACTAGAAAGCTCTAATACCTCATCAAACCACAAATCTCAGGAGGATGCAGCCATAGCAGTTAAAGTGAATCATAATACTGTATTTGTATAGCATGAAAGGGATCCCTGATCTACATAGAAAAAGACTGCTTGGTGGGATTGTGGGATTTCCTTTGCTGGAGACACTTAAGCAGTGGTTGGACAAATCTCTATCAAGGGTGGTGTAAGTGTATCTTGGATTGTACATCTTGCCTGTACCACCCAGTGAGTTGGAATGGAAGATCTCAAAATTACCAATTCTAAAATTATATGATTTTTTTTTAAATGACAAGCTAAATTATAGATATATGGCTTGAGATGAAACTTGGACAGCCACATGACGAGATGATGTAGGTTCCAATCTAAGCCTTGAAAATACTTGGACTACAAACCTCAGAATCCCCCACTCAGCATATTTAATGGTCGCGCTAGCTAGGGAATTATGGGAGCTGGACTCCAAAACTAACTTCCCAAATTCTGGGAAATATAAGACAAGGGAAATAAATCCAGAGCCACCTGTCACTTTTCTAACAGCAACTTGATCTGCAGACAATAGCAGGTAATAGTCTGCATTGCCACCTGCTTATTATTTCTGTGGATTTGGGACCAGTAAAAGGCACAGGTGTGGGCCAGACAGGTTTCCTTTTCCATCAGTTAGCAAATACAGTTTTCATGTGACAGCAGTTTTGTTTGGGTCCCATGGTATATAGCACTGCTTTTTGTATGGACATCCAGCATTATAGAAAGGGTAATCCTAACAGCCCAGTTCCTCTCCGAAATATGAATCACAGTTGTGCAAGTACAAATGGAACTTTCCTAAAGATCATTTAACACATTGGAAAAGCCTTGTTTCTGGTTATAACATTAGAAAGTTCTTCAGAAACAAGTCTGAATCATGGTTACATAGTATATAATCTACACTCATATGATTTCATACAGAAGAGCATACAGTATTGTGCTTGTTTATTGTCTAATTGCACAATGGGGAATGCATAGTGTCTGTTTCTACAATCATAATGAAACAAATGGAGCATGAACAAATAGTTATGAATCATCCAAGAATGCATAAATGCAAGGCTTAATTCCTGTTGGTTAGTCCCCACCAGGGTAGATCCAATTTGATCAATTGTTGAATGGAGGGTCAGCATGCAGGTAAATCCAATTGATGTAATGGATGTAGTATAGTCTAACAATAGAACAAATGATAGGATTTAGGCCCATATGCAATTTTTATACTTCTGGAGGTCCACATAAGATAGAGATAGAAGGAATGAACACAAATATTTGAACCACAAATGTAAAGGTTTTCCAAACCTTTCGGAAACCCTGACAAGAAGAATCCACAGACACTCTGAGAGCCTGTGGAAGGTCAAATTTAATATTTAGGCATATTCATTTCTGTGGAGAAGATCATATTTTCTGAGAAGGACATTTGCTTCTGGGTAAAAAAAAAAAATCAGGTTTTCTGTGCTGAAAAGAACATTCTTGCACAGATTTTTTTTTTCTGTGCACAGAATGAGTCTCCAGCTGCTAACAGTCCTTGAAAATGGCTCAACCTTCTCACTACTGGTAGAAAATTGATTATGTTACTGGTTCTTGTGCATGAGAACAAAATTAAAGAACATTTGTATCCCTAGCTTGCACAGAAAACTTGCTTGCAAAAAGTCCAGTGATTCTACAAGCAGGACCACAAGGTCATTTCATTTCATCTTTAAATCAATAGCTTTTCTAGTTATCTTCAAAGACAACTGGTGTCAAATAGGAAGACTTTTCGAAGAGGGAAAAAGAGAGGTGTTCACTCTGCTGTAGATATTCAGTCAACATATAATTTAACCATTTGACTTCAATTACTATAGGTTATCTCACCATTGACAAATAGTGTGAGATTTTTATTTTCCCTCTTTGCTCTCTTCTTTGTACTTTGTTCAGCTTCCCCTTTGTTTTTGTCTCATGAGGTTGTTGATATTCCATCTTGCATTACATGGTGATGTGTGGGTTTGACTTTGCTAGTTCACTCAGAAGAAGGACAGACTCACTAACGTGAGAACAAACCAAACAAAATAAAAGGATTGCTGCAAGCACATCTGAAGTTAGATTGGCTGCTGATGTCAGCTCAAAAAGAATGATATATATTTGATTGGATTGACCAAAATTGCAATGGAGGACATAAAAGAACTGTGAGTCCAGTTGTATTCCAAACTATGTTCCAATCCCGTTTCCATTCCTCTTTTGCTTTCCTCTCTCTCTCTCTCTCCGCAAACACAAACTGCCTGTCTGCCTGTCTACCCATCCTAGAGCTACTCTGGTTGCCAGTTAGTTCTCTACTTCTCTAGCATTTTAATTCCAAGGAGGTTTGTTAATATTCCTTAAAGAAGGAATCTGGACTGTTCTTTTGTAGGACGGAATATCTGAGCCTTGGAGATTTTCCCCTTCTATTTCACAGATGTATGTACTCATCACTGATTTGATTTCAAATCCATATGGGTTCTGTGTAATTGCCACAGATTGTTGGTTACCACCTTTGAAGCCCTGTGGGATAGCCTCCTCCCTGTTGCTTAGCCCTAGGATCAGTTCATTAAATAGATTTTAGGTCAAATAAAGTAGCCCTTATTTAACCTAATGCTTTATGTCTAGTCTCACTATTTCATGGTTAGTCATCAGTTTCCAGAATCAGCAGCGACCTTAAAAACTGTACTCCTTCTTTTCAGTTCCTATTGAATAAAATGATGAAAATGGCCCACAAAACATGCCCAAAGGGGCAAAGGCCTCTCCTACTGCTGCTGGAAGGAAAGAGAACTTTACCTGTTTACAGATTCTGATTAACTAATATATTATTTTGTGTGGAGGAGAGATGCACTATCAACTAAGTAAGTGAGATAATGGATGCAGAGAGCAGCCATTGAAGTTGTGCAGGGTATTGGGAGATATGGAAATGAGAGACAGTTGCACCATCCTGTGGGAAGGGTTCATGACAGGGTATTAGTTACTCCCAAACTGTGTCCCGTCTCAAATAATCTGGATAGCCATGGTAGCAACCACACTGGGTTGAAGATGCTGCTCCTGAATGCCAGGTCAGTGAATGTAAAACAGCTGCAATCCAGGACCTGATCCTCAATGAACATGTTGACCTGGCCTGTATTACAGAGACCTGTTTGAATAAGTCTGGTGGGGGGGATTAATTTGCCCAGCTTTGCCCATTAGGATTGTCTGTGCAGCAGCAGGCAAGACCTGGGGGGCAGGGAGGTGGAGTTGCAGTGGTCTTTCAGGATAATATCCCCTTGACTAGGCATCCTATCCCTCAGTCTGCAGGGTTCGAGTGTGTTTATTTAAAGGTGGGCAGCTAGGACTTCACAACAGTCTTCCTGCCTCAGCTAGCCAGGGTGGTCTCAGCAGTGGTGTTGGAGTCTCCATGGCTTATATTGCTGGGGGACTTCAACATCCATCCTGAGACTATCTTGTTGTGAATGACTAATGACTTCAAGACCACCATGACAACCATGGGCATGTCCCAACTGGTATCTGGTCCCTCTCCTGCCACTGGACTCATGCTAGAAATTGTGTTCTGTACAGTAGGGAATGCTGGCGATCTGGGAATGGAAGAGCTTTCTACTGTTCTGTTGTCATGGACAGATCAAACAAGACAGAGACTAGAGTGACAGTGGTGGAAAACTCCGAGCGAATCCAACCAAAAACAGGCTTAAACAGGCTAAAAACTATCCAAAAACATATGGTCTTGCAATAAAGACTAGACTAGAACTATAGTTTTTTTGTAGGGCTTTCAGGCTATGTAGCTATGTGCTAGATACATGACCACATGTTTCTATAACATGGCCACATAGCCCGAAAGCCCTACAAAAAACTATGGATGCCAGCCATGAAAGCCTTCAACTCCACATTAGACCAGAACTATTGAAGCTGCAGAGAACCGCTCAGCTGAGCTGTTTTATGTGGTCAAGGATCTGTTCCAATCTGCTCCTGAGGAGAGTGTAAGCCACTCAACAGCTCATTGTGAAGAATTTGTCCACCATTTTGTTGATAAAATAATAATAATAATAATAATAATAATAATTATTATTATTAGCTTTATTTATAAAGCACCATAAATTTACATGGCGCTATACAAAAACCAATAAAATCAAGAATATATAAAAAGCCTGCTTATGGTGTACAATCTAGAGGTTAAAATAACAAGTTAAATCACTCATATTCACTCTGATTTAGATGCCAGAGTTGATACAGTTTTGGTGGATGTAACCTATCTCCTGCTTGATGGATACTTGTCAATTTGTGCACCCTGAGGATGTAGATAGGATCCACTACGTGTATACTAGACACTTACCCTTCCTGGCTTATTAAACAGGCCAGAGGAGGACTGCTGAAGTGGGTAATGGAATTTATTAAAGCCTCTTCACAGCAAAGCAGGGTCCCAACATGCCAAAAGGAGGCTGTAGTAAGACTTCTTTTGAAATCCTACTGTACTAGATAATTACAGCTCAGTCTCCAAACTTCCATTTTTGGGCAAGATTTTGGAGCATGTGGTGGTTTCTCAACTCTAGATGTTCCATTATCTAGATCCATGTCAGTCTGGTCAGGACAGAAACTGCTTTGATTGCCTTGGCAGCTGACCTATGCAGGGCACTGGACAGGGAGAGTGTGTCACTGTTGGTTCTACTGGACCTCCCAGTGGTTTTGATACCATCAATCATGATATCCTTCTGTGCTGGGTGCTGGTGAATTCCTGTTCAACTCCTTGGCCATTGGCCAGTGGGGTCCCCCAGGATTCAGTCCTGTCCCTTATGCTTTTTAACCTGAAACTGCTGGGAGATGTTGTTTGGGGTTTTCGGCTAAGATATTACCTATATGTTGATGGTACCATCTCTATCGCTCTTTCCTACCTAATTCCAAGGAAGCTGTTCCTGTCCTGTCCTGAAGGCAAACTTAATCCAGACAAGACAGACGTGCTCCTGGTCAGTTGAAAGACAGATCTAGGAATAGGGATTCAGCCTGAGTTAGATGGGGTTACACTCCCCCTGAAAACTCAGGTTTGTAGTTTGTGGATACTTCTGGATTCAATGCTGAACCTGGAAGCCCAGGTATCAGTGATGACCAGGAGTGCCTTTGCACAGTTAAAACGTATGTGCCAACTGCACCTGTTCCTGGAGAAGTCAGACCTGGCCACAGTGGTACATGCCTTGGTTACATCCAATTTGAATTACTGTAATGCACTATACGTGGGGTTACCTTTGAAAAGTGCTCAGAAACTTCAGTTGGCCTGTAGAGCTGCAGCCAGGTTGCTAACTGGAGCTGACCACAGGGAATATACAATTCCCTTGTTGCAACAGCTCCATTGGCCACCAGTCCATTTCCAGGCACAATTCAAAGTTCTGGTTTTGACCTATGAAGCCCTATACTGCTTGGGTCCATGCTAGCAAGAAGAGCCCTCTCTCCATCCACTATCTTGAGGGAGAGAAAGGCAAGCCAGCTCCAACAGGCCTTGCCTAAAAAGAAGAAGAGCCCTGCTATCCTTCCATCTGCCATGGTCCAGGCCTCTGAGGGAGAGAAGATCTGCTGGACTTTCCCCCTTCCCCACCACCTCTCCCTTTTCCTTTTGTTTTGTGTCTATTTTAGATTGTAAGCCTGAGGGCAGGGAAATGTCTTAATTAACAAATTGTAAGACGCTTTGATAGCCTTGGCTGAAGAGCGGGGTATAAATAAAGCAACTTCTTCTTCTTCTTCTTCTTCTTCTTCTTCTTCTTCTTCTTCTTCATTATTACTATTATTATTATTATTATTATTATTATTATTAGAAGGACTGTATCTCCCTGTACAAGCCCACCAGAGTACTGAGATCATCCAGAGAAGCCCTTCTCTCTGTCCCACCACCCATTCAGGTGGGTTTGGTTGGAAAAAGAGAGAGGACCTTCTCAGTGGCTGCTCCCAAGCTTTGGAAGGATAGCAGGGATGGCTTCATCCCTGCTATCCTTCTGGTGGCAGATAAAGACAGTTTTGTGCTGGCAAGCCTTTTCAAATTGATAAGGGCTGGGAATGTTGTGCTATTTAAATTTTAAGGTTTGTATTTTTAACATATTCTGTTTTAATTCATAACTGTTTTAACTTTTAAAATGGTTTAATTGGTTTTTTTTTAAAGTTTATATTTATACATTTTAATATTGTATGTTGTTTTAAATCTTCTGTTCACCACCTTGAGTCCCTACATTAGGAGAAATGTGGGATATAAAATAATAATAATAATATTCTAAAGCAGCTTTGAAGATATCAAGAAACCAACATGATCATTAGTGACCATTATCCCAGTGGCTTTAAATGGAGAGTGACCTTGGATATCAGAACATCAGGTTGCTTATCCCAGTATTGTTAGCATGGGTGCTTAGTTATTTGATTTTTACAATATGAATATTGCTGTTACTTATTAAACAACCAATATTACCCTCAAAGGCAGAATCTTGGCTGGCATAAACTGAAAACTCTTTATTACAATCAGTAAAGTGTCCTGGTTTATTTCTGCCCATCTCATCCTGTTAATTGCATTGTTTCAATCATCTGATTTCTCTTTGCCTTTTCAAGGACTCTTCATTCATCAGCATTTTCAGACATGCTAGAAGGTTTGTTTAGGATTAATTGTTCAACATTTGTGGAGAGCATTGAGGAGGGTGAAAAAGTTAATTGCTAATAATTGCATATGACATATGTACAGCCATGAACTTCTCACTCATGTACAAATGGTGCATGCATCTCCAAATTATAAAATAATCTTACTAGACAGTTGAAACACTGTATTATCTGCTACATTGGGGATGGGAATCATTGGCTTTCTATGAGTTGTTGGGCTGTAACTCTTAGCATTCTATACCCTTGGCTATGCTAGGTTGGGTTTGTAATCCAATAACATCTGGAAAGCTGCATGCTTTCCACACCTGTGCTATAGTAATATGTCTCAACAGACTCAATGGAAATTCTGTAAGTGTTTTCCTTTGAATTGCAATGTCTTGTTCTGGCAAAAGCAAACTATACTGTTTTTACTGATCACTAAGCTTCTGAACAAAAGGGAAAAGACTTCTAGTGCCCTTTTTAGTGCTATTATAGAAATGATACTTTAGAGAGGTCAGCCACCTCTGTATAATGTAATATTACCAGGAACCAGGTTCCTAGAAAAGAAGAAAAAGGAGGACTGGTTGGATGAGTAAAGGAATGTGAAGGATCAGGCTCAGAGATTAATGGGATAGACAAGTCTCCAATGAGGATTGGTTCAAAAATTAATGAAGACTGGCACCCTGTTGAGAAGTTAAGGCAGAGTAAACTGACTTACATTGTGTAAAATGGAATTGTACAATCATACAACATTTGTATAGTGAGGAGGGGAGCAAAGAAATAGGTATTCCATTGGGAACAATGTACAAGCAGAGCAAGCAGTGTGACTTCATGCAACAGTTCCAGTGCACAACATATCCCAATTGTGCAACATATCCCAATGTAAAATGAGAGCTCCCGTTTCACGAAAGGACATCTTGCAGAGTGCCCTGGTTGTTGAACATTGCAATTCACTAGCCTGGTTTTGCCAAATTTCACACTAGAGCTTCTGATGCACAATCTTTTCTTTTGCTTTCCTCATGAAAAATAGTTATTTTGAGTGTTAACTAATCCAGTTTCAACTGGGGCACAAGTATGGGGTTCAGCCATGAATACAAATAGCTATAAACAGACCTTAGATTCTTTTATTCTTTTAGACTATTAGTATACTGATGACTGAAGAAATATCTTCACAATCATAGACTTTGATCTTTGATAGACTAAAGAAATAACCTATCGACCAAGTATGGTTCAACACATTTTGCTGTCTGAGGCAAAGCAACCGATGATGTCCACCTACTCATATCAAGATGTGTACAAAAACAAAAACAAATGCATACAGTACCCAAAGCTGCCTACATGTTGGCACATGAGATAGAAAATACCTCTCCATTCAAAAAACCAATGGTGCCTGGCATCCTTTTGGCCTCTTACACATATGTAATTTCCTTATGCATTTGGTTGTACTTGTTTTGGCTAATGTGTTATATTTGTATTCAGTTGAAGTTTATGAAAGCAGAGTAAGAGATCTAGTGACAATGAAAAGCATTGCCCATTGTCTATTGTAAATTGCATATCATTGTGCATTGACTACATAGTGGTTGTGCAGGGTTGCTCACTGTGCATTGCACTTCAGTGCACATTTGGCTGTGCAATGTCATTATTTTATAACAACAAACTACTATTCCCAGAATTCCAGATCATTGAAACATGAGAATTTTGTTGGAGCATGTGTGATCTGGAATCAACACACAGAAAACCTACTTCAGAACAAGATGCCACAGAAGAGTTTCTGCTGTGAAGTTTGGTGTAAGCTGCAGAGGAAAAATCCTTCCACACATAAGCTGTCAGCAAAGACAAAGACTGCTGGATGGTTGAGTTCTCATGAAGAGGTTTTTTATTCTTGAGTACAGCTATATACATCTGACAAAGGGCTACGCCATGCTCCTATGTACAATGCAACCACACAAAGCATTCAGCTCACTCACTTATATACAATATCTTTCCCTGGGATTTGAGCCCAGCCCACTACTGGTATGTCACCCAGTTTCCTGTCACCTGATAGCCATGATTCTGCCGAACTGAAGTTTGCTGACTTCATCTCCTGCCCTTCTGTCATCATCTTCCTGTGACTCAGGACTCTTGAAATGATGAATCACCATGTCTCCCAACTGAACTCAGGTTATCTTTTCACCTTTGCTCCAGTTTCATGCCATAGCCATATCTATGACATTTTCTACCCAGAGTGCAGTTTACTCTGACAAGTTAAAGTGGTGTCAAATTAGATTTTTTTTTGTAGTAAGGGTGCTGGCAGAGAGAGAGAGAGAGAGAGAGAGAGAGAGAGAGAGACCAACCCTGTAGAAGTTTCTGTCATATTACTTGGTTCATTTCTGTTACTCCCTCAAATTATATCACTGTGTTCACACTTTTTGTTTTTCCCTTTCCCCTCTGTCACCATATTTCTAGTCTCTCCAAGTGATAATGCATGTTTTTCCACATCACATAACATTACTCTTACTGATTATTCTTTCAAGACTCACTTTCTGTAATTTTCCCATAGTCTGATCAAAGCAACTTTTTAATGTTTTCTTGGTACATTAGCACTGTGAAATTGCTGCTAACAGTATCAGCCAATTAGCAACTCTTTAATCTGCTATATTGTTTGTCAAGTCAGTGTGACAGAATGACAGGGAACCATGCTAATTAGCTGACTCCTGCACAAGGAGAAAATTGCTCTTTATTTGGCAAATATTTCATAAGCAAAAAAGTAGACCAACAAAGTATGAAAAGAAACTTACTGGTGTGAGCTTCCTCCACTGAGAAGTAAGAGCTGGTTGTATAAAATGGTTCCTGTCTGAAGGCCACTGACTGATGGCTGACAGCTGTTCAGCTTATAGAACAGTCCTGAACATGTTTACCCAAAGGCGAGCCCTACTGAGCTGAGTGGGGATTACTGTCAGGTCAGTATGTAGACAATTGCCTCCTTTGTGAGCTATTCTGATTTAACAAACGCTGTTGTTATCATGTGCCTTCAAGTCATTTCTGACTTATGATGACCCTAAGGTGACCCTATCATGGGTTTTCTTGGCAAGATTTGTTCAGAGGGGGTCTGTCCCTGCCTTCTTCTGAGGCTGAGAGAGTGTGACTTGCCCAAGATCACACAATGAGTTTACATGGCTGATATGGGATTCAAATCCTGGTTTCCAGAGTTTTAGTCCAGTGCTCAAACCACTACACCATGGTGGCCCTAACCTTTGTTTTATGTGGGAATGAGACAGGAGAGTCATGTTTCAAGATACACAAAAGATGATATATTTATTTGTTGAAAAAGCCCCAAATGTGTGGGGCCTCCATAGAATCTAATCTTGAGAAATTCTGAGACAGGATAATCCACGAAATTCTCTTGTGATTCTCCTTGGAAGGTTTCCAGGTTTTGCCTCCCACCCCAATGCAGGACTGACCCAAGCTCTCAAAGAAGAATGTTCAGCTCAGACTAAAAGACAGTTGAGATGGATGCCCTGAAAATGTGGGTATCACCAAGGGGATGCTACTTATACCTCCTCGTGGATGGTCCTTTTTCCTTTTCCTTTTGCTGCTGATGGAGATGCTGCCTGTGAAAATTTCTTTTATCCTATATATCCTCAATAAGGCGAAGGTAGTCCTTTGACATGAATGTCTAGTCATAACTGACTGTAGGGGGTGGTGCTCATCTCTGGTTTTAAGTGGAAGATCCAATTTTGTCCGAGGACTGCTCTAGTGTTCATGTGGCTAGCATGACACCACCGGAGAAGTGGTACCTATCTACTTGCATTTGCATACTTTGGAACTGCTAGGTGTGCAGAAGCTGGGATTAGTGACAGGAGCTCACCCCATCATGCAGTACCTGGGCTCTGAACTGCCAACCTTCCCATCATCAGAACTGGTATCTTAACCACCACATCACTTATATATCCCCAGTATTATTTATAAAAATTTTCTATACTAAAACATGTTCCCCATGTTCAGGAACAACACCCGTTGGCTACTGTAAGAAGCTCCACTGTTCCCACAAAGACAAATGATGGTTCCAAAGGCAGCCTGACATAATGAGCATTACTGTAATATATTTACAGTATCATCAAATTGTCCATTATTGTGTCAAGGACAAATCTTTCCAGGAAAGATTGCAGTAGGATAACAGCCTAATTGGGGGGAGGGTTTCTAAAATTTAGAGACAGAGAAAAAATCCAGACTCTATTTTCTGTCCAGTGCTATGGGATTATAAAGTTGAAGCCAAGAATGGATCCTTGGTTATTGACATGTGTATATGTAATGGCTTGCAACATCTGCCACAAGAGACTTGTCAGCATATTGGACAATATTTAAAGGACAGAAACAAAAATGATGGAAGAGAAAAAAGATCAATAATGTGATGGATGAGGAAGAGTGAAGAGCTAAATCTATGCAGTTTGGCTACTTTTATGACAGATACAAGAAATTGAAGTGTGTGAGACCAGCTTTCTGGAAATTCATGACAGATTGGGTAATTAATATCAAATGAATGATAAAATTATTATGTGATCTGTGATACAAAGTATTCTAATTAAATGAGAGCTGGTGCACCATCCTCATGGGTACCCCATAGGTGCTTTGCTTCCATGAAATAATCTCAGTGATGTTGTAAGGATTCTTACTGTTCAGTGCTTTGCATGCACTAGTTTTTCTATTTTAAAGGAGCTCAGGGAGCAGTGTTGGGAAAGGATACAACTTAAGGCTTTATAATGTCATTGCCAGGCCCCATTCATTGGAAGAAGGTATGGACTAGAGATGTGAAATTTCTGGGAATTTTGAAACCATGGGAAAAAACAATATTTTCCTCTTTCCCCCCCAGAAAAAATGGATGTTTTTGTAAAAATGTAAACAAATGCAGCATTAGCACTTTTTAAATATCGAAAGTCACTCTCTTACTTTAGGAACATAAAATATAACTATGGCCAATTTTATATGGCATAAAATTATCACAGTTGGTATATTAAAATACAGTGTATTCAAACAATTAATACAAACAGCAGCAGCAAACTGGCAGTCAAAAGGGTGTGGCTTGGACCCTCAGGCCTTAAGAGAGCACTCCTCCACCCCTCCCTCCATTGGGACATCAGGCAGCAAGCTAGCTGAGAGCCAGCCAGCTGAGGGACCTGAGGAATCAGAAGCAGTGGGACCCCAAGCAGAGGCTTCTTAAGCCACCTTTCCTTCCATCTTCCTCAGCAGCTGGGACATCAGGCAAAGGCTTCCAAAGCCACCCCTTCCTTATCTATTACATCCTTCGTGTCTTGTGATGTCCAGACAATGTTACCAAGCACTGTCGGCTATTATTTTTCTGCTTTTCTTATTGTCACTTTTTTTCCTGTTGATTATTGGGCGCTGAATCCATTCCTTCCCATGGCTCCACATATTTCTCCTAATCTGATCCCTATTTGACCTCTCCCTATCTCCTAGCTTCCATTCTTCCTGGTGGCACAGTGGTTAAATGCCTGTACTGCAGCTACTCACTCAAAACCATAAGGTGGCGAGTTCAATACCAGCAAAACGGCTTAAGCTTGACTCAGGCTTGCATCCTTCCTAGGTCGCTAAAATGAGTACCCAGATTGTTGTGGGCAAGTAGCTTACAGCTGTAAACTGCTTAGACACTGCTTAGGTTGTATGAAGCGGTATATAAATGAAGCTGTTTGTTTGTTTTGTTTGTTTTGTTTACTCTGGAACTGTTGCTCTGCTGCTCCGAAAGCGACAGCATTTCACGATCTTTTTCTTTCTAGATCATTTAATTTTCTTGCTCTTACTGAAACCTGGCTCCAGGCCCATGATACTGCTACCTCCACTGCCCTTTCTTTTGTTGGTCTTTCCTTCACCCACTCAAGGGTTGAGGAGGAGGGGCCAGTATCTTATTGTCTAATTCCTGCCAGTTTCAAGCCCTTTCTTTCCCCACTAGCTATTGTTTTCCTTTGTTCGAGTCTTACTCTATTAGACTCTTTTCTTCTTTGCATCTGCAGATTGCTGTTATCTATTGCCCTCCTGGTTTTGCTAACCAATTCCTTCCAGACTTTGTGTCATGGATCACATTTTTTCTATCAGACTCAGTCCCCTCTCTGACTCTAGGTGACTTCAATATCCACTTTGATGATCCCAAGAATCCTTCAACGTTTCACTTTATCTCCCTCTTAGCTTCTTTCGGTCTTCAACCTCATTCCAACTCTTCAACTCATTCTTTTGGTCCCAGATCAAAGAGATTCATCTTGATTTGTCTTCTACCACTAATCTTCTGGAACTTGCAACTAAAAAACTCTGTGTTTCCTCCTCTTTTTCTGGTCGAACTCTCCATGCTGCTGAATTCTTCCAAACCTTCAACTTGTTCTCTCAATCCAATTCCCTCTTGCCTCCTAATGTCTATAGCCCCTCACTGCCCTCACTTCTCTATATCTTTTCTCTCTCTCTCTCTCTGGGATCCTTCCCTTAGGACTTTAAACATGCTCTCGGTTCCACAATCCTGAAAAAAAAATCTTCTCCTGACCCCTCTTCTTTGTCTAGCTATCATCTGATTTTTCTTCTTCTTTTTCTTTCTAAGGTTTTGGAACAGGTTGTTTATTCTCACTGTCTTGAGTTTGTCGAAGCCAACTCCATTCTTGATCCTTTTCAATCTGATTTCCACCCACGGTATTCTACAGAGACAGCTCTCACAAAAATCTTGAACGATCTTCTGTGGGCCAAGGCAAATGGCCTTTACTCTCTTCTTGTCCTTGATTTGTCTGTGGCCTTCAACACCGTTGATCAATGTCTCCTACTTGATATACTTTCTGGCCTCGGGTTCTCTGACTCTGTTACTGATTGGTTTAAATCTTATTTGTCAGATAGATCTTTTGCTGTGGTAGTCAGACTTTGTCCTCTGTCCCCTTATCTGTTGGAGTTCTCCAGGGGTCTGTTTTGGGTCCCCTACTGTTTTCTCTTTACATATTGTCCTTAGGGAAACTTATCAGTTCTTTTGTTTTTTCCTATAATCTGTACGCCAATGACACTCAGCTGTATCTTTCCACTCCTGACCTTTCCAGGGACCTTGAACAGTAAGTTTCATCTTGTCTCATGGCTATTTCTCAGTAGATGCAGCTTCGGTGCTTGAAGCTCAACATGTCCAAGATGGAGCTTCTTGTTTTTCCACCTAAGTCCTCCCTCCAATACTCCTTTTCAGTTTCCTTTGATGACATCTTTATTCGACCGGTTCAGGAAGTCCCCAGTCTTGGTTTCATCTTTGATTCTTCTCTGTTGCATATCTCACAGATCCAGGCCACAGCTACGGTCTGTAGATCCTTTCTCTACAACATTGTGAAAATCCGGCCATTTCTTTCAGTCTCTACGGCCAAGACTCTGGTCCATGCTCTTGTGGTCTTGCAATTAGACTATTGTAACCTTTTTCTAGCAGGGCTTCCTCTCTCTCAACTCTGTCTGTTGATTTCCATCCAGCATTAAGCTGCACACATTATTACATCCACTCGTTGTTTAACCATGTTTCTTCTCTATTATCTTCTCTTCACTGGCTCCCCTTCCCTTTCCGTATTCAGTATAAGCTTTTGTTGCATTACTTTTAAAGCCCTGCATGGGCTGGCCCTTCCTTATTTATCTGAGCTTCTCTCTCCTCACATCCCCACTCATACCCTCCATTCCGGTAGTTAAAGTCTGCTGTCCCAGTCTAGGATTTCCTCCGCTCCTTCCTGGATTCGTCCCTTCTCACTTGCTTCCCCTCACTCCTGGAACCTCCTTCCCCCATGAGCACGGGTCATCACTTCTTTAACCAGTTTCAAAACTGAGTTGAAGACCTATATTATTTAGGGAAACCTTCCCAGGCACTGTGTGCTTGCTAACTAACTGTGTGCTTGCTATCTAACTCTTATTTGTTCTGATATTTGATGTTTGGTGTTTTCAATTTGTTGCCTGCTTATTTTAATTAATGCTATCTTGTATTATTATCTGTTGTTTTATATGTATTTTGTTATTTTCCTGTAGAATGTACGCCATTGGCAGGTTTTATTTTTATCGATTTTATTAATTGTATGTACAGTACTATGTAAATTTACAGCATTATATAAATAATAATAATAATAATAATAATCAGAATTTACTTTTTTAAAAAACAAATAGAGTAATAATTTCCTGAACTTTGATTTTGCTAGTTTATGTGAAGAAGGCAAAAACCAAACAAACAAGCCTATATACTAAAAACACACACACACATAAGAAATCATCAACATTAGTAACAAAACAATTATTTATCTTCCTCTCCACAGCATCAAATAGACATAAAGTACCCATTCTCTTAAAAAGAATTGGGGGGAGGGCAGTATGTGGAAGGGATGAGAGACTAAGATTCGATTAATAGGCGTGAAATTTAATCAGTTTTTCTGAGCTCTGGGCTGCATCCGCACTGCAGAAATATTCCAGTTTGACACCATTTTAATGATCATGGCTCATTGATAGGAAATCCTGTGAACTGTGGTTTGTAGTGGTACCAGAACTCTGTGACACAGAAGGCTAAATGTCTCATAAAACTACAGATCCCAGAATTCCATAGCACTGAGTCATGGCGGTGGATGCAGTCCTGGTTATCAGTATCAGTTTCAGTCTCTCCTGCTTTGTTATGTTTGTCACCATCACAGTTATCATGGACTTCTGAAAACGGAAAGTGTTCCTGGATCATAAGAAGCATCTCTGCCTTTTCACATGTCAGTTTACTTCTTGGTCTAGTGTGAGTGTTCCCAAACATAGACCAGATTATTTCAGTGCCTCATAAAGAAAGAACTGCATCTTTCTCTTGCATTGGAGAATTCAATTTATAACCTAGGACTTGCTTGTCCTCATTCATTGCACAGAAATGAGAATAATCTAATACATAATTTACATAATTACAATCAGTTGTATTTTTACATAATTTGTAGAAATAATTTGGAGAATATATGAACACCTTGTCTTAAAATTTTTATTCATCATGCTAAAATAAAACATTCCACCATCAGCTGTCTTCCTTTTTCAATTTTTTCATTTTCCCCATTTTTCCAAAACACACACACGCACACACACACAGCTTCAGGAAATAAACGGGACTCCCTCCATTTTTTCTGTTTTTTTCCCTTAGGCGTGCCCATCTCTAACCCAGACACATTTCTGTTGGGATCTTTCAAGTAGAGTTGGGATCTTTTACAGCCTCTTTCAAGCAGGGTAGTTGGCAAAGCAGAAGCTGAATAACAACTAGTCCCATGCCCACCCATACAAAAAGTGGTTTGCCCATGCCTACCCATGCTAGCAAAGAGGAAGGAATAACTTTAGTCTTCTTTGTAAATCATAAAGAAATAATGGAGGAGGGGGGATGACTACATGTTAGAATGATATAGGAAGACAGAGGATATGTTAAAGCAAACAGGAATTCATTATGATGTAAAATAGAAATTATTGGACATAGACATGAAAGCAATGCTAATTCTAACAATTGCAGCAAGTTGCTTGCACACTGAGGGAAGCAATTGTAAGTTGCTTCTTTCTAGCCCCCCAAATGAATAAATTGGCCTAACTAGTGGTTAAAGAGCATTTATCACCAAGAAGATTCTAGTCAGCATATGCTGGTTCATGAATTCTCTGAATCCACTTCATACTTAATAGGAATTGATTTCAGCCCATGAGAATAAATCAGTGTCAAGATGGACTTTCACCTGGATTTTTTTAAAAAAAGAATATCATAGAAAGAATTTTTTTAAAAAGCTATACAAATATTCTTTGAGACCTTTGGTCCATCTAATTCACTATTGCCTATTATGTTTGGCAGCAGTTTCCCAGGATCTCAGACAGAGTCATTTCTAGACAAGTTTGGAGATAACTGAGTCTGAGTCTTCTGCAGCTGTAACATACTTGATCACCTTTGTAATACAAGCATGAAGGTTTTTTTTCTTATTAAAAAAGAAACTGATATAAAGTGAGCACACAATAAAACAGAACAAAGATAAAAGTTTTATATTAAAAAGATTCCTTCAGATGTCAATTTTCTGTCTTACTTATCCCCCAGACTACATTTACCAACCAAAGCAATGATGACAATGGGATATGCCATTCCATAACTCTCCCTCTGTGTATGCATATAATCTACTCAACTGCCAGCTCTTGACTCTATCATTTTTGCTAGCACTTTGAGAAATATAGAAAATACTTAAAAACTAAATAATAATAATAATAATAATAATTTATTTATAGCTCGCTCCTCTGACAATAATAAATAATAATAATAATAATAATAATAATATATTTCTATTCCACCCCTCTGAACAAGCAATCGGGGCGGAGTACAGCAGAGGTTAAAACAATATCAAGTTAAAATACCCCTTCCTTACCCTTACCACCCTCCCTTAAAAAAGAATTAAATCACAATAGAGTTAAAAAACATAATAGATTAAAATAGCAATGCACAATAGTAGGGAGCGGACCCAGCTTAGGTTATATGGAGAAAAATGCAGGAAAAGATTTAAAAAGCCCTTAAAACCTGGGTATGGAGCTGGGGATATTCACATTCTCTGGGAAGGCTTGCTGGAAGAGATGCGTCTTTAGGGCTCTTTTAAAGCCTTCTAAAGATGGAATGAGACGCATCTCGTCCGGCAGGTCATTCCACAACTTGGGGGCGACAGCCGAAAAAGCCCTCTGGGAGGTCTGTACCAGCTTGGTCTTCATGGGTTGAAGCAGGTTCCTCCCAGAGGACCGGAGTGTGCGGGGGGGGGGGTTCATATGGGAGGAGGCGGTCCCTTAGATAAGATGGGCCCAAGCCATGACGGGCTTTAAAGGTTAAAACCAACACCTTGTACTGTGCCCGGAAACTGATTGGCAGCCAGTGGAGGGCTTTTAGCACAGGAGTGATATGCTCTCTCCTGGATGTTCCAGCCAGAAGCCTGGCTGCCATATTTTGGACCATTTGTAGTTTCCGGGTTAGGCACAAGGGTAGACCCATGTAGAGTGCATTGCAGTAGTCCAAACGTGAGGTTACCAGCACGTATATCACAGTTTCCAGATCCCTCCTCTCCAGGAAAGGGCGCAGCTGGCGTATCAGCCGAAGCTGGTAACAAGCGCTCCTGACCGTCGCATTCACCTGACTTGTCATGTGAAGCGACGGATCAAGGAGTACCCCCAGACTGCGAACTGAGTCCTTCGAGGAGAGTGTGACTCCATCGAGGACTGGAAGTTGTATTCCCAAACCTGGTTTCGGGCCTGTGACTGTGAGCACCTCCGTTTTGTCTGGATTAAGCTTCAATCGGTTTTTCCTCATCCAATCCATTACCGCCGCAAGGCAGTCATTGAGAGGGGAGACGCCATCTGAGGTCTGAGCAGACGATCTGGTCATGGAGAAATAGATCTGAGTGTCATCAGCGTACTGATGACACTGAGCTCCGTGCCTCCGAATGATCTCACCCAACGGCTTCATATAAATATTGAATAACATCGGGGACAGAATAGCGCCCTGTGGAATGCCACAGCTAAGCTCGATTTTAGAAGAGCAGCTGTCCCCGAGTCTGACCCTTTGAGATCTGCCGGAGAGGAAGGAACGGAACCACCGGAGCGCGGTGCCGCCGATCCCCAACTCTCTCAGCCGGTCTAAAAGGATGGAATGATCGATTGTATCAAAAGCCGCGGAGAGATCCAAGAGCACTAACAGGGTCACACTACCCCCGTCAATGCTCAGGCGGAGGTCGTCTGTCAGAGCAACCATGGCTGTCTCCACTCCATAACCTGCCCTGAAGCCGGTTTGAAATGGATCGAGATAATCGGTTTCATCCAAGACAGCTTCGAGTTGGGAGGCAACCGCTTTCTCGACCACCTTGCTTAGGAAAGGCAGCAAGGAAACTGGTCTGTAGTTGTTCCTGTCCAGGGGATCAAGGGAAGGCTTTTTCAGGAGGGACTTAACAGCTGCCTCCTTCAGACTAGATGGAACATTGCCTTCCCTGAGAGACGCATTGATCACATCCTGAAGGAATGTTCTCAATGCATCCCCTCCCTGGACGACCAGCCAGGATGGACCTGGGTCAAGAGAGCAGGTTGTCTTCCTCACGCTTCCATGGAGCTTGTCCACGTCATCGGTACTCACCGATTGGAACTCATCCAGTAAACTGACAGCAACGGAGTTGCTGGATACCTCACTCATGGACTCTGAACAAAGGTTGGCGTCCAAGTCGGCTCTTATCCAGGAGATTTTATCTGCAAAGTGGATATTAAATGCCTCACAGCAGGCTGTTGTAGGATCCAGCAAGGGGTTTGGCGCAGGGGGGACCTGCGTCAACTCCCTCACCACCTTAAACAGCTCTGCTGGGTGGGACTCTGCAGACGCAATGCGTGCAGAGCAGCGAGATCTCTGCGTTGCACGCAAAGCCTCTCCATAGATGCAAAGATGCAATCTATAGAGAGTTCTGTCGGATGAGAGCCGAGTCCTTCGCCATTCACACTCTAGTCGTTGTCCAGCCCGCTTCATTTCCCTGAGCTCTTTCGTATACCAGGGCTTCCTGTTGGGGGCAGGCTGGAAAGGACGCTCAGGAGCGATTGTGTTGATGGCCCTGGCGACATCGGTATTCCAAGTGTCTACCAGGGTCCCAACAGAATTGCCAACATTCCCAACCAATAAACCCTCTAGGGCTTTCTGGAAACCAATTGGTTCCATGAACCTTCGAGGGCGGACCATTTGAATGGGTCCGCCACCCCCGGGGGGACAGAACGTGGTCTTTAGCTCCAACTTGATCAGGAAGTGGTCCATCCATGACAGTGTGGATGTCTTGGTTACCTCCACCCACGGATACTCCTGTTCCGTACTGAAAACCCCATCGAGTGTATGGCCCGCACAATGAGTGGACCCGTTGACCAATTGGGATAGGTTCATGCCTGTCATGGATTCCATGAACTCCCGAGCTGCTCCAGGTAAATCCAAAAAGCTGGCCTCAAGAGGGATGTTGAAGTCACCTAAGACAAGAAGTCTAGGGAACTCCAACAATAGCTCAGAGACCAGCTGGGTCAGCTTGGCTAGGGAGTCTGTTAGACAACGGGGTGGCCTGTATACTAACAGAATCCCCAGACTATCCCTGGTTTTCAGGGTGAGGTACATACACTCGATGTGGGCTGTTTTCCGGACAGGTCTCCTGATCAAGGTCAGGTTGGTTCTAGGAACTATAGCGACGCCGCCCCCCCCCCCCCGTCCACTCTCCCTTATCTGCTCACTGACCGTGTACCCAGCTGGAAGAGTCTGCGCCCAAGTAGCAGAGCTGGTATCTCCCAGCCAGGTCTCAGTGAAGCAAGCCAGGTCGGCTCGTTCATCCACGAGGAGATCGTGGATGATGTGAGTCTTACCTTTGGCTGACCTGACATTGCAAAGGAGCAGATTAAGGGATTGTGGAATGGTTGGTATGCTCTCCAAATTATCCCGGGCAACAGAGTGAACTGAAGAAGGGATAGATACTAGACATCGATCCCTACTTCTTTTGTAACATGTGTTCACTCTGTTTCCGCCGTACCTTCCCCAACAATCGGAGTGAGTTACAGCAATACAAAGTCACAGAGTAAAACAATTCCAATAACCCATCCCCCAACCTCCCACCCCTTAAAATTAAATTAAACTAAGAACAAGTTAAAATATTCTGTTATCAGTAAGATTCAAGCTGCAACAGGAATGTAGATAGTGCTAATGGTAGCTGCTCCTGTTAGTGGAATGTGTTGTTGTTGTTGTTATTGTTGTTGTGTACCTTCAAGTCTTTTCTGATTAATCGAGATCCTAAGGTGAAACTCTCAGGGAGTTTTCTTGGCAAGTTTCTTCAGAAGGGGTTTGTTATTGTCATCTTCTGAGGCTTGGAGAGTGCCCATGGTCATCCAGTAGGTTTGGACTTGCCTAAAGTAATCCAGTGGGTTTATGTGGCTGAGCCAGGATTCATACCCTGGTGTTCAGAGTTCTAGTCCAATACTCAAACCATTACACCACACTGGCTTTCTGTGGAGAGTGAATCACTCCAATAAAGTCTTTGGAGTCTAGTGATTATACATCTGTCCAAATGTATGGTTTTGGCAGTTTTGATTGTTATATAGTTTTAAATTGTTATATAGTTAACTATATAAAGTGGATTATCAGTTATCTTTTATATTTTAAAAATACAAATTTAAATAGTTTAAATTTAATTTATTGTATGCCTTTCTGAGATCTCTGAATATAAGACAGAACATTTTAAGGCATGTTGTTGTTGTATGCCTTCAAGTCGTTTCTGATTTATGGTGACTAGAGTCAACGTTTCAAAATGTTTTCTTGGCAAAATTTGTTTAGAAGGGGTTTGCCATTGCCTTCCTCTGAAGGTGAGAGAGTGTGTTTTGTCCAAGCTCAATGAAAAATTACATGGATTTTCTTCCTGTAGTTTAAAGACACTAAAGATTCTTTTATCCCTGCAATTCTGGGAAACGGTACAGTTTTTCCACAAAAGTCTATTTTCAGATTCCTGATTTTTACATAGAAAACAGTTTCATAACAAAAGCATCATTCAACAAAAATATTGTGCAGAAAACTAATGTTGTGTAACAAAACTATGTGCCATTTTTATTGCTCCACATTGTTTTGTTTTTACATAAAAATGGCTATGATTTACAAGTTGCACAATGAAAATGTGCAAAATCCCCATGTGATTCCAGGTTTAGTTACCCAAGCTTTTTTTTTCTTACTGTGCAATACTTGAGTTGGTCAGGCATTAAACCAGGAAAGGCTGCAGTCATGATGTTGAACCTTTCACCATGTTGTTTGGCTAGGGCTATAGTGTGCAATTTAGTTTTGTGAAGGCTTTCATGGCCGGAATCCATAGTTTTTGTGGGGTTTTCAGACTATGTGTTCTGGAAGAGTTTATTTCTGATGTTTCACCAGCATCTGTGGCTGGCATCTTCAGAGAAAGCTGGCATGGGAACTTTAATTTAGTTTTGCATTTTGTGCATATTTCCCAAGTATACAGCAAAAACCAGTGAGAATGGGTGCATTTTTTCTCTCTCTCAAAAAGCTGCAGAGTTTTCTGCATATAGTAAAAAGACTGTGACTGTAGATTTTTAGTATAAAGCTGCATTGTTTCTCAAACTTTTGCACAATTCTCAAAAAGTGCACAATTTGCAGTTTCCGGTGGTAATGGCGGAGTGAGAAGCACCTCCGAGAGAGAGCTCCGGTGGTTGCTTGCTTGGTCTGTGGGGACGGGATCGTCGGGGTGAAGGTCCGGCAGATCGAGAGTGTCGCCCCGGTAAAGGGGAAGCAGAGGGGTCCGGCAGAGGTTCCTCCAGCCCAACAATAATTGTGATCTACAGAGAAATTGTAGGAGAGGATCGGAAAAGGCTTGGAGTTGGGATTGTGGGAGAACCGGGACATCCACGCCCGCAGCGAGCAGCCCGAGCTGCGGCTCGAGAGCAGAGGCTCCGCCGCCACTTTTTATTTTTATCTTAAAGAGACAAGGTACTGTAACTAATTTGCAGAAATCTACCAATTGGAAATACTTTCTTCGTTAAAGGATACATCGGGATTTCTTTTTGTTGTTTCCTACCCTTCCAAAGTGACTAACATTTTAAAAGAGGGAGAGAAGGGACGAAGAGGAGAAGGGGTGCAAAGGAAAAAGGGGCCACGGGAAAGAAATAAAAGAAAATAAGGGAAAAATAAGTGAGAAAAGCCTTGGCTCCCAGATTACTCCCAGATTACTTATGTAACGAAGAGGGAGAGAAAAGAGAAAAGAAGGGAAAAGAAGGAAAATTACTGGATGGATACAAATTACTGGATTGATACAAATTTGTTGGAATATGGGAATCAGGCGAATTAAGGACAGAGATCTGTGATTTGGATTGGAGAGAAATTGGGAAGGAAAGCCGAAGAGCGAGGCAAGAGGTGGATCCAAAATCGGAGTAACAGAAGGGAAAAAGAGAGATCTGAGGACTACCAGGAGGAGGATATAAAGTTCGAGTGTGGGGCATCGGTGGAGGAATAGAGTTGGAGAGGAAGAGAAACTATATTTGAAACTATATATGAGCCTGACGACGTGCTTCAATAAATGGGATTTAATGTGTTATGAATAAGACATTTAAATAAGGGTGGTTTTTTTTCCCCCCTTCCTCCGCTTTTCCTTTTTTCTTTTTTTTCTTTTTCTCCTTTTTCTTTCCCCTCTTGGAACAAAGGAGTGGGAACAAAGACTTGATAGAAGAAACTTAGATTTAGAACTTTAAACTTTGTTTCTAATTTAAAACGGAGGAACGGCGAGCTGGGGGGGTTTCAAGATTAACTAGAAAGGAGAAACTCAAGGCCACGGACTGCCGGCTGTGCTGCAAACAAGTGCGATTGATGATTGAAGGGCGGAAAAGAAGGCAAAGAAGATAAGAAGGCCGGGAAGAGGGAAAAGTGAAGAAGAGTTTTGGTCTTTGAAGGTGGACTAGATAAGGACGTTGTAAGGGGAATTTGATGACTGAACTCTGCTGATTGTAATAGAATGGTTTAAAGTAATTAATCTTAAAGAATTTCTAAAGGGAAAGGAAAGGAAGGAGACAAGAGAGGGGGAGGGGAAAAGGTAAGAAAGGGGAAAGGGAGGGAGAAAGGGGGGGAGTAGAAATTTTTGTGATTGTTTAAGTAGCTGAAGAGTTTAGTGATACTTATAAAGAGGAAAAAAGTAAGGTCAGGTTAAGAAAGGAGGCAGAAGATTGGAGTTTGAAGTGGAAGGAGGGAAGCTAAGTGTATTAAGTACTGCAAACCGGGATAGTTAAGATTTAAGCACTATAAATCTGGGAAGTGAACTGATGTAGAGAAAGAAGGCAGAGGTTTGAAAATAGATGTAAGTGAAACCTGACTATATTGAGAGACTGTTGGTTTATTTGCCTCACCCCCCCCACCATCCCCCTTCCCGTTATCTTTGTTAATTATCATATAACTATTATTATATAGCATTGGGCTTAAGAGATTTTGGGATAACTGTGTCTTTGTGGTTAAATTGTAAAAGAAAGTAATAGTTCTTACTCACTGGTTTAGAAAACGCGAATTGGAATTAGAAGAGAACTCTAGAGGGGAAGGAGAAAGGAAACAAACAAACAAACAAGCAATAAGAAAGATCGGAGGAAAGAGCTGTCTGTGCATAAACAAAAAGCCAAAGACATTTGGGTAAGTTTTTTTTTTTTTTGGAATAGGTAATCCAATCTATAAAGTAGACTAGCAATAAATTAAGAAATCTAATTTAAAGGATAAAGTAGGCTACCCCTGAATGTACTAGGAGTTCTTTTTTTTTTTTTTTAAAAAAAAAGAGGATGGGAAAGGGGGAAAGGAAAAAAAAAGAACTTAAGGAATTTACTTTGGAATAGAGTAGTCAAAAAGCAAAAAGGGGAGATTAGGAGAATTAATTAGCTGTTTCGGTTTGCCTGGTTTGATCGATTTCTCCTTCTCTTTATTATTGGTTTTATTATAACCCCCTACCCTAATGATAAAGATGGCACCAGGAACAAGGAAGACACCAGCACCAGTCCAAACGCCGCTAATTACGCAGAGAAAGAATTCATCAGATACTCCAACCAAACCGTGTGACCTGAATGAAATCAAAATGGAGGAAATTAGGAGAATGCATCAAGAAACAAATATGGAGATACAAAGAGCACGTGATGAGATGAAACTGGAATTTAGAAATGAATTAACACAAGTTGTATCCAGACTAGACAAAATTGATGGGGATATAAATGTAATAAATATGAAAGTGAATAAACTGGAGGAAGAGGTGATGATGATGGACCAAAAGATGGCGAATTGGGACAAAGAACACCAAGAGGAACAAAATGAGATTTTAAGATTACAGTTGAAGCAGAGAGAAAACTGCTTGAAATTACGTGGTCTCCCTGAAAGAATAGACGAAAATCTTTATACATATCTGACTCCAATACTGGCGAAATTTATAAATGAATTCGAAACTCTATTCCCTTGGGAAATAGATCGGATTTACAGAATCAATTCGTACGTAGCAAAACAAAAGAAACTCCCGAGAGACGTGGTTATTTACTTTGTCAGAAAGCAGACGAAAGAATTAATTATTCAACAAAGTTACAAATCAAAGCTGACAATTGAGGACAAAGAAATAACAATCTTGAGGGATATACCGATTAAGATTCTGCGAAGACGAAAAGAATACAATTTCCTCACAGAGAAACTGAAGGCCAACGGTGTGCCATTCAAATGGGAGGAACTGGAAGGTTTAACGGTGAATTGGAAGCAAAGAAAGACAAGATTGAATACAGTCGAAAAAGCAAAACATTTTTTAATTGAATTCGAAAGAGAGCTCAAAAAAGGAAGTAAAGGGAAAGAGAAGGATCAACTAGAAAGAAAGAGCGAAGAAGAAGAAGTGGTAAGTGAGGAAGAAGAAGAAACAGAAAAGTGTGAGAATTAAAAGAACTTAGAGTTAGAAGAACCCAACCAAATAACTAAAGTGTTGCAAATTGAAGGAGAAAGATTTTTTTTTTAATTACGGTTGCTGTATTTTAAATTATTAATAAAGTTTCGGTAAAGAAAAGTGGTGTGACCCTTCTTTGCAATTTAAAGGGGAGAAACTAGGATTTGTGAAGGAGGAAAGTAAGATTAATTGGAACATGAAAATTCTGTCTTTTAATGTGAAAGGACTAAATTCCCCACAAAAGAGGAAAAGAGTCTACCAGTATTTGGAAAAAATTAATGTAGACATAATATGCCTACAAGAATCGCATATTAAAAGTAAAGATAAGAGGCTAATTAAAAATAAAAAATTAGGGAATGAATTTATAAGTTCAATAGAAAAAAGTAAAAAAGGAGTAATTATTTACATAAAAAACCATTTGGACTCAAAAGAAATTTTCAATGACAAAAATGGCCATTACCTAGGAGTCGAGATAAGTTGGGGGGGGCAAAAAAATCTTAATTGTGTGCGTTTATGGCCCACAAGAAAACAAGAAAGTTTTTTACAGCAAACTGAACGAAAGAATTTCAGAATTTGAATATGAGAATATAATTGTAACAGGGGATTTTAATGGAGTACCCGAACCTAAGTTGGACAGGACATCAGGTAAAAAAATCAAAGAAAACCAGGGGAAATTACCAAAGAGCTTTTTCCAAATGCTGGATAGATTCTCATTGATCGAAGTATGGAGGTACTTATACAACGAAGAAAAATCATTTACATTTTACTCAGACAGACACGAATCGCTATCTAGGATAGATTTATTTTTAGTATCCAAAGGTTTGATCAATGAGGTTATGAAAATGGAGACATATAATAGAGAAATCTCGGACCATAATCCTATATTATTAACTATGAAAGAAGTAAGGAAAGAAAAGGAATGGAGATTAAATGAGGACTTATTAAAAAAGGAGGAGGTAATAGAAAAGGGAAAAGAGGTGATGAAATTATTCTTTAAAGAAAACATGAACAAAGAAACTAAAATGGCAACTGTATGGGACGCAGGCAAGGCAGTCATTAGAGGGTTCTTTACCCAACAGAATATAATATATCAAAAAAAGAAAACAGAGAGAATCAAACAGCTAAACAAATTATTGAAGGAGAAAGAAGAACTATTGGCAAGAAGTACACAAAATAAAAAAGTACAAAAAGAGATTAAAATACTTCAAAAACAACTAGAAATAGAAGCAGTTACAGAGTTAGAGAAAAAACTAAAGATAGTGAAACAAAGAAATTTTGAATATGCAAACAAAGCAGGGAAATGGTTGTCATATAAACTAAAGAAAGAAAAAGAAAGTAAATATATCATTAAGATTAAAAAAGGTGACAAATTAGTTTCTCAACAGAAGGAAGTAGAAGAGGTTTTTACAGAATTCTATGCAAGTCTATATAAGAAACAGGATGCAGATGAAACAACAATTGAGGAATACCTAAATAATAGCAAGATCAAAATTCTTTCAGAAGAACAACGTAAAAGATTAAACCAGGAAATAACTATAAAGGAAGTTAGAGAGGCAATTAGCCAATGCAAACTAAATAAATCGCCAGGGAATGACGGCTTGACGGCACTATTTTATAAAACCTTTGTGGATACATTAATAGAACCATTACAAAAAGTTATGAATAACATATTAAAGGGAGAAATACCAAATTCATGGAAAGAAGCCGTTATAACCATATTACCAAAGGAAGGGAAAGACATATTGGATCCAGCAAATTATAGACCAATCTCTCTGCTCAACAATGATTACAAAATTTTTGCAAAAATATTAGCAAACAGACTAAAAAGCTGCCTGCAAGAGACTATCGACGAAGATCAAAGGGGGTTCTTACCGGAAAGATATATGAGAAAGAACATAAGAGTGGTTATAGATGTGTTGGAATATTACGAGCGCCATAATGAGAAAAAATTAGGATTATTGTTTTTAGATTTGGAAAAAGCTTTTGACTCTGTTAATTGGAAGACACTGCTCGATCTGTCAAAAAAAAATCATGGGTAAGGATAACTTTACAAAATGGCTGGAAAATATATACCACAATCAGAAAGCCCAAGTCAAAGTAAATGGAAAAAAATCCAAATTTATAAACATCGAAAGAGGAACTAGACAAGGCTGCCCACTCTCCCCATTGCTCTTCTTATTGGTTATCGAATTGTTTATTAAAGAAATAAAATTAGGTAAAGAAATTTCAGGAGTTAGGATCAAGAACCATAATTATAAAATTAGAGCCTTTGCGGATGATCTAATAATAATGACGGACGATCCAAGTAATAACATAGAGAAAATTTTAGAGCAGTTAAATAAATTTGGGAAGGTAACAGGGTGTAAGATAAATAAGGGAAAATCAACAATTTTGACTAAAAATATGAGGAAAGAAGAAGAGAAAGAATTAGAAAAAAACACGGGAATCCAAACAGGGAAAAAGGTTAAGTATCTAGGAATTCAAATTACGAAGAAAAATACAGAATTGTTTGAAAACAATTACAAAGTATTATTGTCAAAAATAAGGAATGACCTTATAAAATGGAATAAGCTTAATATTTTTGTAATGGGGAGAGTGGCCACGGTCAAAATGAATGTATTACCGAGATTATTATTCCTCTTTCAGATGATACCAGTTATAATGGTAGATAAACCATTTAAAGATTGGCACAAAGATATAGCTCAGTTCATCTGGAGAGGGAGGAAACCAAGGGTGAAGCTTAATATCTTGCAGGATGCTAGGGAAAGAGGAGGGCTGAGTTTACCTAATTTGAAAATATATTATGAGTCATGTGGGTTATTATGGATCAAAGAATGGGTTACACTTGTAGACAATAGATTGCTTGACTTGGAAAGTGATGGTATGAACTTTGGTTGGCATGCATACTTGATATATGGGAAAGACAGGAAAAACCCATCCTTTACAAATCACATCGTTAGGAAAGCCTTGAAAAGAATTTGGGATAAACATAAAAGAAGAATTCTAGTCGGTCTAGAAAAATGGATATCACCCCACAAAGCATTGTTCAGAAAAGAAATGATTATAGATTCTAAATGGTATACATATAACGATATTTTAGAGGAAAAAGAGAGGAAATGGACTCTAAAGACTAGAGAAAAATTGAATAACGAAGGTTGGAATATATCTTGGTTTATGCACAGACAGTTATATGAAAGACTTAAAATCGATTTGAAATTATTTGGGGAAATCAGATTTGAAAAAGAATCAGAACTTGGGAAAATACTGGTCAGAGAAGAAAATAATTTAATAAAGAAATTCTATGAGGTCCTTCTTAAATATGAAATGGAAGAAGAAGTAGTAAAAGAACAGATGGTAAAATGGGCGAATAAGATAGGGCATACCATCCAATTTGAACAATGGGAGAGAGTTTGGGGAAACATCTACAAATATACAGTATCCCAAAATCTTAGGGAAAATTTTTACAAGATGTTCTACTTGTGGTATCTATCCCCAGAAAGGATATCTAAAATGTATAAGACAAGCAACAATCGATGTTGGAAATGTAGAAGAGAGGTGGGTACTTTTTATCACTGTTGGTGGTCCTGCAAAAAGGCGAAGGGTTATTGGATGATGGTCAAAAATATAATCGACAAGGCTCTAAATATAAATCTACGATTTAAACCGGAAATCTTCCTCTTGGGGATACTAGACACAGACATAGAGAATAAGTATGGGAAAATATTATTTTATATGATCTCTCTTGCGCGAATATGTTATGCACAGAAGTGGAAAGAGAAAGTGACCCCTAGCAAGGAAGAATGGATGTTAAAATTATATGACGGAATGATGATGGACAAACTAACACAATTATTAAGAGGGAAAACGGAAGAGATGATTTCTAAGGAATGGAGAAGGGTTATGGAACTGATTGAAGAAGAAAAGGATATTTGAATGTGAGATATCGAATTAATTGTAATACGATGTATCCCAACAGAGATTTGTTTCAACTATAAGAAAGTCTACTAGGTACAAACAAATTAAAAGACAAAGATTGGTAGAAAGGAAGCCCTTTTTAGAGAGAATGAATGTGAGTAAAAAGAAAGAATGAAAGGAAGATGGAAGGATGAGATATGAAGAAGGTAGGACTAAGGGTGAATAGAGAAGATTAAGAAAGAAGGAGGAATGGAAGAGATAGAGGTAATTAGAAAAATGAGTTAGTGTAGTGCAGGAATTTAGTTAGGTAGGGAAAGGGGTAAGGTAGAGATAGGAGGGTAAGAAGGTGGTGATTGAAAGTGTGTGTTATCGAGGAAGTGATAATGTGATATTCTTATTTATTTACCAATGGTTCTGTTTACAATGTTTGTTGTTTGGTACATATTTGTATATACTTGTATGAGTGTAATAGTTTTTTAAATCAATAATATATATATATATATATATATATATATAGTGCACAATTTGTTTTGTGCTGGGAACAAAAATGCAATTTTTCTTCCCATGCAAGTTTCTGTAGGGATTGGGAACTCCAAATATGACTCCGTCAGGAAATGAATGGATTTCTATTCCATCTCTAGTGCTGAGCTTGGGGCCTTCTAATTTCCCCCTCCAAAGTAGCCTTCAATCAAAATTGATGAGATTTTGAGCTGTGGGTGTGGTTCATTGGGAAATCATGCATCACATTTTATATGAAACACAAAATGTTCTGAGATGCAGTCAGCCTCACGTTGTCTTTGGCACTGACTTAATTTCCATTTTGCTTGTACTCTGTGCTGACAAACTGGAAGTACATAAAATAATGGAGGAGCAATTACAAATAATAGAAAATATGAACAGTAAATGGTCAAAGGCTTTCCTCAGTATGCAGGCCCACAGTCTGTTTTAGCCCTTCAGACAATCACTTTCCATAATGGACCATTTATCACTACAAATATCTGTATACATAAAAGATAAGTGGATGTTGAATATGTGGTTTTAACAACTTTCTAAGCACCACCGGCAATATGTTATTTTCTTTTATCTCTCCTGCATATCTGTTTATCAGGGGAATGTCATTGGGTGTATCCCAGTGGAACCAAATGGATTCTAATCAACTGCTAAGAAAATGAGATGCAGCACTAGGTGAAGAAGAATGGCTTGATAGAAACTCCCCTATCAATGTATCATTCTGCTGTATTCTCAGGTTTTATGCTTGAATAAAGATAGCTTAAAAAAAACCAACCCTGTACATTAAGCATCATTTATTTGAATCTAGGACACACAGGACAGCTAGACACACCCTTGTAAACAACAAGTGCGTGGTTATGAAACCTAATTATATGGCCAAGTATTAGAGTTCTAAGTGCTAGAATGAAACAGCAAAGAGAGGAAGGATTATTGTGTTATGCTTCCTCCTCATGCTAACAGCTCTCCCCCCCCCCCTTCCATTTGGGGAAACAATGTGCATTTCTGCTCTCTGCTGTCCATGAACTGAAAGATGCACAGACACCCCTATCAAGTATATCTTCATGTTTTAGATGTCATGAATGGCCTACAACATGGGAAGTTGCCTTATACTGAGTCAAATCACTGGTCCAGCTATCTCAGTATTGGCAACTCTGGTCCAATCTCACATGGCTCAGCATGCTGTAATGAGCATTTACTATCCCAAATAGCATCATAGACATAGACCTGCTGAAGCCTTCCACCCATGACCATTCATACCTGGAGGAGAGAGAGGAAGTGTCTAGCAATCTTCCTTGGCCAGATGTGAAGCAATACCATCATCTAATGAAGTCCACTGTGGTCCTCTGGAGGTCTCAGTGGCTGATGTAATCATTTCGTGCCTTGCTATGGGGACCTAAACTAGATGCTTCTGTGATTCCTTTTCCCCCCATTATTTTCAAGGCATGAATGGGTATGGGTCAAGGAACTGCAGAATTTCTATAGTAAGGACCCTATCGTGTGGGGTTAAAACAGCGGCTTACCTTTCCCAAATTCAGCAGCTGGGTCCTATCACACAGAAATTGCTGCCAAATTGCCACCCAGATCAGTCCTGAATGCAGCCCAAGTCCTGTAAGCTGCTTTGGTGGCCAATTTTAGAAGTCAGAAGCTTCTGTTTTCAAAAAGAGGCTGATAAAGTAGCTTACAGGACCTGGGCTGTATCTGGGATGGACCCAGGTGGCAATTCAGTGGTGATTTCTGTGTGATAGGACCTCCCGAATTAACACTGAATTCAGGAAAGGTGAGCTGCTATTTTAACCCCATGCAACAGGGTCCTAGGTCATTTTTGGTTTCTGTAGAGGGAGGGAGGGAATAACAAGGAAAGGAATACTTTTCAGTGATAAAAAATGGGCAGGAATATAATTAATTTAGACATGGTTATGATCAAAACAAGATGCCAGTCTCTGACTGGCAGCAGCTTTCCCTGTTCAGCTTCTGAAATCAGATGGTACGATAATGTTCAGGGTAGTATGGTGTTACCCTTTTAAATGACAAATTAAAAGTTAATGAGAGTTGAGAGTTTATTAAAAAGCAATATTTGACTATCTTCACCTCTCTTTTATTCTAAGATTTCATTTCATATACAACAGTATGAAATTGAGATGGATGAATCAATCTATTTCCAGTCGGTGTCAGTTTTGCTATATTCATTCATAAGTCTATGCCATCTAATTTTAAAACCAAGCTTTGGTTAAATAAAAAGGGCACAGAAACATCCATTTTTGTGCAGTTGTCTCCATTTTGTTGCAGTTTCCTTCAACATATGCCTTTTTCCCAACAACCCTTGAGATGAACACAATTGAGCTGAATTGAACACAATCTAAAAAAATCACTGTGTTCTGACTCTCATATTAGTGCAGGAAATGGTAATGATTTCTGTTAACTGGAAAAAAAATGGAGATCACAGAAACTGTCACATTCCTACCAAGGAAGTAATTTCCTGGTGGGATATTAACCATTTTATGTGAAGCCTGTGAATGAGCTCAAATAATATGTGGTATTTGATTTCAATCCTTTACTCGTTTACACTTCAGATATTTTCTTGTGTAGACTGCTGTGGAAAAACCATCTTGAATAGACATCTTTTGGATTCTGATTGTGGAAACAAGCCCTTAAAAGGGTTAGCTAATGTGACTCTTCAAATATTTCTGGTCTGCATTTCCCCTTAGCCAGTAAAACCAATAGTGGAGTATCATGGGATTTATGGTCCATCAGCATCTGGAAGATTACACATTCCCCACTGCTTCCTTAGAATCTACCAATTTTGTTAAGAATGAACAGGAGTTCAGGCATTCATAACTACTCACTACTTAAGGAAGCACTGAAGAAAAAAAATAAGAAATTTTCAGGGAAACAGTGGTTTTCATTTTCCTGTTTAGCCATTAATTAGGTGAACCATCCACAATTTCTTTAATAAGTGTACAGAAGTGTTATTTCTAGAAGTCAGATAAACATGAGAGAATGCAAGATAATACTTGTCTTTAGATTGTGCAGCTAGATAAAAATGTGAGGATCTATGGCCCAGTACAGACTGGCACAAAGTGTCAACCAGGGCCAATTTTAGGGCTCAGGAGAGTGGAGTGTCTGCAAGCTCCGCACTCTCACAGCATGCCAATAACGTGCCTTGTGCACTGCATCCAAACAACGTGGTGCACAAGAAACGTCACTGTGCTGCTCCAGGATGCTAATGGCACCTTGGCAGCGGCACAGAAAAGAGCTGCATTTCACAGCTCCTTTTTCCAGCCACATCGTGACCGTGCCACTTGGTTGGCACAGACACAATCTGGGGGAGAAAGGGGAGGCATCTGTCTGACTCTTTCCCCCTGTTTGTACAGGCCCTTTGTCTTCATTCAGCTTAACATAGGTTGCTCTTTATAGTTAAAAATATGATTACCTTCCATTGGGAAATGGCTGTGTTGTTTGCCTTTTCAAAGGAAAGGAAATTTCAAAAAGATTTCAACAGAACCTTCTTCCCAGTTAATCAGTTAAATTGTTTATAAGAATGAAAACCCAAACCTCTGGCATTATACTCCATAAAAAAGAGCGACAATTGTCCCCGCACCCCAATATGCAAGACTACATGACATGTGCTGGCCCAAAGGAGCAACCCACATCCTTCATTTGTGTCAAGATACAATTAGCTCTTACACTGGTACAGCCATAA